>OU015754.1:52029802-52055845 GCA_907169655.1 Acomys percivali | reverse complement strand
CCTCAACAATTAAAAGAAAAAGAGGCCATGAATCTGAAAGAGAGCAAGACAGGGTACAAGAGTAGAGTTGGAAGGGAAAAAAATAACTGAGAAAACAATGTAATTATATTATAGTTCCCCCCAAATAAAAAATTATACCAGCTCAAAAAAAGAAGACAACAAATTCAGCAAATTACAATATACTGCCATGGTGCACTGAAAGGGATGTATCTGAGATACAGTAAACCAGAATAAAGAGAATACCAAGTCTTCCAAGAAAACTGGTTTTATAGCAGTGGTTCTCAACCTGTGGGTCAAGACCCCTTGGCAACCCTCTGTCTCCAAAAATTTACGCTATGACTCATAACAGTAGCAAAATTATAGTTATGAAGTAGCAACAAAATAATTTTATAGTTTGGGGGTCACCACAACGTGAGGAAGTGCATTAAAGGGTTGCAGCATTAGGAGGATTGAGAACCACTGCTTTATAGGAAAGTAAACCTGGCTCTGATTCCGCAGGAGTTAAGAGTTACCAAGTGGATTTCTAACATAAGAACTCTTATTCCTGAAAACGCACAAGCATCCGCAAAGTACGAACCAGACTTGAGATTCTCCCAGTGCCTCAGCCATATGCTCTCTCTTCTCATAAGCTCAGTTACAAAGATGACTCCTTAAACACAAATGAAAGCTGACAATGGAACCTAAACTTGCAGAAACAATCCAAACTGTTAACTCCTTTCTCCAAAGTCAAGGTATAGAATAAAGCTGGATTGCGGTGTCACCCCTTTAGTCAGAGGCAGGTGGATCTCTGTGAGTTCAAGGCCAGCCTGGTCTGCAAATGGAGTTCAGGGCAGCCAAGGCTACACAGAGAAATCCTCTCAAACAAACAAACAAAGTAAGAAAATAAATTATTTAACCTTGAAAGATCACGAATTCCAACTGATTACATCTGAAGTTTTTTTTTAAAAAAAGATTTATTTATTTATTTATTTATAACATACACAGCGTTCTGCCTACACATAGGCCTGTACACCAGAAGAGGACATGAGATCTCATTACAGATGAATATAGACACCATGTGGTTGCTGGGAATTGAACTCAGGACCTCTGGAAGAGCAGACAGTGCTCTTAACCACTGAGCCATCTCTCCAGGCCTCTGAAGAGATTTTTTTACTTACATATTAATTATGCTGTTTATTCCAAGTATAAAACTCAGTGTTCAGGGAAAAAAACAAATTAGCAAATGTTTTACATTCATCAGAATAATACCCAGTCATAGTCTACACATATGAATACCTAAACCTCAGAATTTAATACTCAGTATGCCCAGGCCACAAAGTAAAGGCTCTTGTGTGCGTGGAGGTGCACGCCTGTAATCCCAGCACCCAGGGAGGCAGAGGCAGGCGGATCTCTGTGAGTTCGAGGCCAGCCTGGTCTACAAAGAGAGTCCAGGACAGCCAAGGCTACACAGAGAAACCCTGTCTCGAAAAAACAAAAATAACAAAAACCAAACTAAACCAAACCCAAAAAAAGGAGTCATTTCAATTTCAAAATCATTGCTTCAGACTGGAACTTAACTTTGGCATGGCAGAATTCCCATCACATCTGCTATTATTATGAAAAAAGAAACCAGACCCTTCAGAGTCGAAGGCCTGAGTTTGAGTTCTCCCTCTCACACGGGATATGGCCAAGGGCCCAACAGAGCTCCAGTTCCCCCGCTTCTTAGAAGGTGGCAATGTTCACAGACGCTGCAGCAGGGCTGGCTGGATTCTAGCACTGCCGGGTGTTAGCTGTATGCCCCCGCGCACGTCAGTGTCCTTGGGCTTGTTTTGTTTGGCTTTTTAGAATAGAGGTATTTATGGTTTTAATTTCACCAAACTGTTAGGATTAAACCAGGGCCCGCTTGTCTAGTACGTATGCGGCCTTAGGCTAGATCCCCTGCACAGGAATAAAAAAGTAATTCTACATACAAATGACAAATTCCACATACAAAGTAATGCCCGTCCTATCACGAGCACTATATCCATGCTTCATGTCATTGGACAGATGCTAGAACATGGGACACCCACTGATCAACTGAACCACACTGTTCTAAAACTCTGGGTCTATATATTCTCTTTTTTAAAAAAATATTATTTTATGTATGTTTTGCCTGCATGTATGGAGTCAGAGTCCCCCCCCCCCCCAACTGGAGTTATAGATGGTTATGAGTCACCATGTGGGTGCTGGAGAATTGAACCTGGATCCTCTAGAAGAGCAGCCAGCGCTTTTAACCACTAAGCCATCTTTCCATGCCCTACAGGTCTTTTTTTAAGTGGACAGGTACTACTACGCTGCCACCACCAGAGTGTGACGGCCTTTCCTAGATGTGACCTCAAGTGGATCAGCACAGGCAACCTGGTGGGTCCGGATTCCTCTAGAGGCCATCTTACTGATGCTTACGAGGCTGGTGCCTTTACCTCCTGAGCTCAAGTGAGCCTCCTCCTGGCTTACCACCTTAGTTGGCTGGAACTGCGGGTCTACTGCTTCTGCTTCCTAGGATGGTTTTCTCCTGGGGCCTAGTAATCAGCACTTTGCACAGGATGAAGCCACGACTAACTCTTCCCCCTCTACTGATGTTTTTCACTAGTTGCTTCAACCATGCTATATACAGAGGCTGTCAGCCCTTACAGCGTCACTGCGGGCATGCATTTAAACGCCTATTAAGATGATGAAATGCCTCGCCCTTGAAGCTGGGGGCTGTCTGTGGAATGAGCATATCTGTGACTCTCCCAACAGCCAGCCCCACGTTAGAGTTAAGATAACTGTGTACGAAACAAAAAGGCATTTGGAACCCAGAAGGCTAGAACCTATGATAGTTCCTATTCTCAATCTCTGGGTTTAAGAATAATAATTTAAAAATGCAACTAAGAAACAGGAGTAATTATAAACCTAACCAATCATAATGCCAGGCTGACTCAAAAGTCTCAATATAGCCGCCGTGACCACCCCCCCCCCCCCCCCAAGACGATGCGTCTCCCCCGCCCCCCCCCTTTACAGGAGGCGGATCACTCATGCCTTCCGTACAGCAAAGTCCTAAATGGCTTTTTTTAAAGACCGGTCACTGCATCGGAACTGATCTGCCAAACAAACCTCTGAGCGCTGCCTAAAGGCAGGGGCCTTACTGTAATCCTTGAAGTCCCTGCCTTGAGTCCAAACAAACGTGGGATGAATAAAAAAGATAGGGGGAAAAAAATGTCAGCACGGAACCAAGGGGGTCCGGTGCTCACTTGGTGTGGCTTCGAGCAGAACCGTCCCTCCCCGAAACTCCGTTTTTTCCATCTGTTGCACAAGGTGGTTGGTTGGCTTTGGAGTCTCCAGTCTCCCAGTTGGGACACATGGTTCCACGGCCGGGTCCAGCAAGCGCTCGGAACCCCGTCTGCCCACTCGAGCCCTAGTCTGCGAGCTGGCCTTCCTCACAGGACCCGGGCTCTCCAGCACCCGCGCGCCGCTCACCCCGCTCAGCCAGTCCGTGCACCGCCAGGCACCGCACAAGCCCCGGCTTTACCTCAGTTCCCTGCACGCCGCGGCCGCTCCCAGCGCTCCCCACGCCGCCGCCTCTGCCTGACAGGCCAATGGCGCAGGCGCAGGCGCGCGGAGGCCGAGCAGTTCGATGTGACGCGCTTGGGCGGACCCCCAGGTAGGAGGGACGAGCGCCGAGTGATAGATGGCGGAGGGCAGAGATGCCCTTGCTCTTGGCAGTGCGGGGCGTCCGGGAGACTGTGCTGTCCACAAAGCTATGGTATGGGGTCTCTGTATCGCTGCCCTTACGTTCATTCATAAATCGCCAGTGCTCGTTGAGTGTCCCCTCCAGTCTCTTCCGTTTGGGAGCTGCCATTCTATATCCCCTGTCCCAAGGTCCTGCCAATGTCGGTTCCTCCGTGGGGTTTGGGTTTTGCTTGCTTGTTTCCAAGGCCGTTTTTCTGTGTAGCCCTGGATGTCCTAGAACTCACAATGTTGGCCAGGCTGGCTTTGAACTCACAGAGATCCACCTGCTTCTGCCTTTTGAGTGCTGGGAATAAAGGTGTGCGCCAACGCTCCTGGCAGATTCAGTAGTTTAAAAAACAAAACACCCAGGAATTTCTTTGCAGGCCAACAGTTGACTAGGCTTCCAATGTGCAAGATGCCTGATGTTCCTACTGTATCAGCAAACTTTAGCAAAACAATAAGTTTGGATGAGGAAGCCAGGCATGGTGGTGCAGGCCTGTAATCTCAGCAGAGGCAAGTGGATCTCTATGAGTGCGAGGCCAGCCTGGTCTACGAAGAGAGTCCAGGACAGCCAAGGCTACACAGAGAAACCCTGTCTTGAATTAGATAGATAGATAGATAGATAGATAGATAGATAGATAGATAGATAGATAGATAGATAGAAGCAAAAACAAAAACAAAACCTGCCCCCAAATCTGTGATGTTTGGCTTTCTGTTTTTCCTTCAGGTGTAGTGTATGATGTTTTTAAACAATTAAAAAATTTTGTAGATATTTTATGTTTATGAATGTTTTTGCTTGAATGTATATATGTGCACCACCTGCATACTGGTGCCTGTAGAGGTCAGAAGAGGGTGTCGGGTCCCCCCTCCTTAGATTTACCAGCACTAGTGAGTTGCTATGTGGGTACTGGAAACCAAACCCTGGTCCTCCAAAAGAGCAACAAGTGCTCTTAACTGCTGAGCCATCTCTCCTGCCTGTGACGTATGTTTCCTGTTGAATTATCTAATTAAGGTATGACCTCATTAGACATATTGAAAAGGGTGAGGGAATTTAACCTTTTCAGATAACTATAGATATTCTTCCTTGATATAAGAGGTAGTTTTTGAAAGGTTAATTACATTCAGGTTTCAAAGTTATATAAGTTAGTACTTTATATTCTATTTCACTACAGTACTTGTATTTTGTGGGTTTGTGTGTGTGTGTGTGTGTGCGTGCGTGCGTGCGTGCGCTCACGCCCACGCTATTGAGGTTTGAACATAGGAAAGAGCTCTGCCACTGAGCTGCTTTCCCAGCCTTCTTTATGTTTTTTATCTTCTTTTAAAATTTTTAAAGGTTTTATTTATTATGTATGCGGTACTTGCCTGCAGATCAGAAGAGGGCACCGGATCTCATTATAGATGGTTGTGAGCCACCATGTGGTTGCTGGGAATTGAACTCAGGATCTCTGGAAGAGCAACCAGTGCTCTTAACCTCTGAGCCATCTCTCGAGCCCCTCTTCTTTTAAATGTTAATATTTATTAAGTGGTGTGCTCGGCATGGCATGTGTGTGGAAGAAGTCAGAGGACAACTTGGAGAGTCAGGGTTCTCTCCTTTTATCGTGTGGGCTCCAGGGTTGGAGTTTGGGTTGCAGGCTTGGCAGCAAGCATGTACCCCACTAACTGCTGAGCCATTTTGCATGCCCCTTCTTTGCATTTATTTATTTATTTGAGAGTTTTGGGATTAAAAGTGCGAGCTACCACACCTGCAGTCCTTTACTTCTTACTTTGAAACACAGGAATCTAAGTTGCCCAGGGTGGTCTGCAACTTGTGACCTTCCTCCTGCTTAGCTGGAATTACAGACGTCTGGTACCAGACTTCTGATTTCTTTTTATTTATTTATTTATTACTTATACAATCTTCTGCCAGCATGTATGCCAGCAGGCCAGATCTTATTACAGATGGTTGTGAGCCACCATGTGGTTGCTGGGAATTGAACTCAGGACCAGTGCTCTTAACCACTGAGCCATCTCTCCAGCCCAAGACCTCTGATTTTGTGTGGACATTTTACTCACATGATTTCCCAACTCGGTATACTGACAGTTTGTAAAATGTTAGCTCCCCAGGTAATGCAGATTTTCTGAAAGCTGACTTATTTTCACAATGTTTCAAAATCACATCTGTTAATATTATCATCAATCTGATCAGAAATGCCCTTAGATATTGGGAAGCTGGCAAGTTTATGAGGAGAGATGCAAGCTTTTTGAAATTTTCTTGAAAGGTCAAACATTATTATTGGCAATAGATGTCAGTGGCTTTTTCTGGAAGTGACTGGCTTTATTTTTGTAAACTGTTAGTCACTTTTTAATTTCAAGTAAGTATAATGTCCTCTGGGGGGAAAACAGTCATTTCAGCTGTAACTCAAAGTGCTTTTCTTGGAGCTGACTGCCCGGTTTCTTTTGTATGCACAGAAGTCACACACACACATACACACACAAACACTCAATTTCACTACATGGATTGTTTAAAAGGCATGTACTTAAGGGCCAAGATTTAATATAATTAATTTTGGGGAACCCGTGGAAGAGGGGGAGGAAGGATTGTAGGGGTCAGAGGGATTGAGGACACCACAAAAACACAGCCCACAGAATCGACTAAGCAGGGCTCACGGGGGCTACGAGAGGCTGAAGTACAGATCCTGTGTGGGTCTGAGCTAGGTCCTTTGATTATACCTTATGGCTGTGGAGCGTGGTGTTCTGTGAGCCCCTAACAGTGGGAGTGGGGGTGTCTCTGACTCTTGTGCCTGCACTTGGGACCTTTTTCCTCCTACTGGGTTGCCTCATCCGGGCTTTATATAAGGGTTTGTGCCTGGTCTTATTGTACCTTGTTATGCTGTGTTCAGTTGATGTCCCTTGGAGGCCTGCTTTTATTTTTTACTTTTTTGAAGGAAAAAGGAGAAGGAGTAGATCTGGGGAAGAGTGGAAATGGGAGGGGAGGGGCTGGGAGGAGAAGAGGGAGGGGAAACTGTGGTCGGGATGTGATATATATGAGAGAAGACTTAAAAAAAAATTTTTTTTTTAATGTCCAGGACAGCCAAGGCTACACTAAAAAGCCCTGTCTCAAAAAACAAAACAAAACAAAACAAAAAACCCCAAAACCAAAACCAAAAAACCAACAACAACAACAAAAAACACCCCAAACCCCCAGAACAACAAAAACTTTTAGTTTTATGTGTGTGTACTACAGGTATGGCTGGTATCCAGAGACCAGAGGAGAGCACTGGGTCTCCTGGAACTGGAGGTACAGATGATTGTGGGCGCTGGGAATTGAACCTGAGTCCTCTGGAAGAGCGGCCAGTGCTTTTAACTGCTGAGTCATCTCTCCAGGTCTCCTCATGTCTTTTTTTTTTTTTTTTTTTAATCACACTGGATAAGGGCTATATTTTATTTGTTCCCTTCTTCCCAGGACCCAAGTTGTGCTAAGTGAATAATATTTAATTAGCTGCAATTTTCCTTCAATATCCTATTTGGTGATGGAAAACTAGACCAAAGCCCAGGCCACTGATACTGCCTCCTCAAGTTCCGTTCTTTTTTTTTTTTTTTTTAAAGATTTATTTATTTATTGTATATGAGCGCTTTATCTGCAGAAGAGGGCATCAGATCACATTATAGATGGTTGTGAGCCACCCTGTGGTTGCTAGGAATTGAACTCAGGACCTCTGAAAGAGCAGGTGGAGCTCTTAACCACTGAGCCATCTCTTCAGCCCCCTCTAGTTTCCTTCTAAGTCAGTTCATGTTATTCTCATGTGATCAGCCTCATGCATATTAGCATATATCAAATATACAGGAGGTACTTTATAAATGCTCATTAGAAATGAGTTGTTCTTCCTGGCAGGATGGTACACACCTTTAATCCTAGCACTCAGGAGGTATAGACAAGACAGATCTCTGTGAGTTCTAGGACAGCCAGGGCTGTTACACAGAGAAACCCTGTCTTGAAGAACCAACAAAAGAAAAAAGAAAAAAAATTGTTTCTTATAATGTTTTTCTTTATGTTCACAAGTGATTATGTCTCAGTTCTTTCTTTTTCTTTTTCTTTTCCCCCAAGATAGGCTTTCTCTGTGTAGCCTTGGCTGTCCTGGACTTATTCTGTAGACCAGGCTGGCCTCAAACTCACAGAGATCCACCTGCCTCTGCCTCCCCAAGTTCTGGGATTACAGACACACATACTATATACATATGGGATGGGGTAAGCTCAGGAGGGCAAATTCTTCGCAGTGTGAGCCAAAAGAAACCTTTCCAAAGTTGAGCCTTGGCTCACAAATATTCTTTGCACAGTCTTTCAGAGAGCCCTCTTCGGGAATTTGCTGGCCACATCATAATGTTCATCTCTTCCACTTGGCTATGGGCTTGTCAGTGTGCTGAAGACTTGTTATTTTTTAGAGCACTGAGTGAAAGATAAGAATGAGAAAAGAAACTACTTGGCCACTAATGGCAGGAACTAAAGTCCTTCCCACTTAGTTTTTGCACATGAGCCTGGTGATTGCCCAGAGGACAATCAGAGTCAGAGAGCAAATGATGCTGCGTTGGTTACTATTAGGTGCTTGGCAGGAGCGGCCATATCTAGGACTTCTTCTCGCACAAAGATGCCCACCATCGGTGACTCTGAAGGTCAAGGATGTGGACATTGGTGTTCTAAGCTGATGGACCAGATTTTAAAGAACTAATTTGATTAATTTGGTAGTTTCCCCACTTTTATCATAAATGTTTCAGACTGTTGGTCTCGTCCCTTTTAATTGGAAAATATGGTTTTGAGGTCATATTCTGTTTAGCCACTCAACAAGTATTTACTCAGTGCCTACAGCCAATGCCTACTCGGAATTACTGCCCACTCCAGTCTCCTAGTCTCCTGCCCAAGGACAACTTTAGGCTCTTGGGATATATCTGAATAAAATATGGGTCCAGCTGTAGGGTCCAACAATTTTGGGAATTTCGTTTCTTTAAAAAACACAAGAAATAGCTGGGTGGTGGTGACACACACCTATAATCCTAGCACTCAGGAGGCAGAGGCAAAAGGATCACTGTGAGTTTGAGACCAACCTGGTCTACAAAGTGAGTCTAGGACAGCCAAGGCTACAGAGAGAATCACTGTCTCGAAAAACCAATAAATAAATAAATAAATAAATAAAATAAAATAGCTGATCATACAACTGCTGACGCGGTCACAAACCACACATCTACAGTCACAGCAACTTAATGAGGGTAATCTTACCTCATTAACGAGGAAAGCACTTGCAACACACAGGATGTCCCAGAGCAGGTAATGGCAGAAAACCCTTCACATCAGAGGGCTCCTCAGCATTGGGTGGCAAAGGCAGTACTACTGCAAGCTTGTGGCCAGCCTGGTCTACATAAGGAGTTTCAGACCAGGCTAGCCAAGGTTACACAACTAGACCCGGTCTCAGAAACAAAACAAAAGTGGGGATTGGAGGAAGTGTTTCTCCGAGATACTTCCATAGATGGAACATAGAAAGAGTGAAATGTTTACGGGGCTGGAGAGATGGCTCAGCAGTTAAGAACAGCTATAGCGCTTCCAGAGGACCCGCGTTTAGTTCCTAGCACCTATATCAGGTGGCTCACAAACACCTGTCACTTCAGCTCCAGGGGTCCAGTGCCCTCCTTGGATGCCCACACTCACGTACACACATCCCCACACAGACATACATATATATACACATAATTAAAAAAAAAAAACAAATCTTTTAAAAAGAGAGAGAGTATGTTTCAGTGGATCTACACTTAGAAGTAGGATAACTTGTCACCAAGAAGACGCTTGCTCCACAGTTACGTAACGAGAAAGGTGCAGCAGTGTTCCCTCTAGACTTCTGTGGGGACTGAGTGCCGTGGGGGGAAAAACAACTAACTTAGCTGCAGCGCTTTCCACCTGGTGCCTGACACATGTACCCCGTGCTCCATTTCTTTTTCTTTTTTCTTCTATTTGATTGATTTATTATGTATACAATGTTCTGCCTGCATGTGTGCCTGACCACTAGAAGAGGCCACCACAGATCTCATTATATATAGATGGTTGTGAGCCACCATGTGGTTGCTGGGAATTGAACTCAGGACCTTTGGAAGAGCAGACAGTGCTCTTAACCTCTGAGCCATCTCTCCAGCCCCGGTACTTCATTTATAAATGAATATATAAGTAAATGCAAAGCAGGCTGCAGAATATGGTGTGAAAAATGCTAAGGGCACCTATCCATCCGGGCACAGAGACAAACTAGCCCACGGCACCTGCAAGGAAGGACCTTCCCTGACAGAAGTGAGGATGGCTCCCTTCCAGCAGCAGGGCTAGGGGAGCTGGCCGACAGGAGCAGAGTGTAGCGGACGTGCAGCTGCTGGGGTTCCGGCGGCTTCAGATCCGTGGGAGGGAGGGTGTTCATGTCTCCTGTGGGGCCCCTGGAGACTCAGTGGGTGTGAGCTTCAGAGTTTGGGAGAGAGAGGTCTGGGCACACACACAGCTATGTGAAGAAGGCAGTAAAGGGCTTCCTCAGCGGCAGTGTGAGCTCTAGAGGACGCCTTAGGAAAGAGTTTATGGCACGGTCTGCTCTGATAGGCAGCCAACTGTTGGACACTGAACCAGGATACCACGACAACGGTCCACTGGACTGTGCTGAGGGTGCACGTACTTGGGGTGAGAGGAGGCTAGGAGTCTCTGTACCCGTCGTGCGGCACCTGGAGGCAGATAGGTGCTCCCAGGTGGTCTGTCAGAATCTGGCGGGCTCATCAGCCACCCCAGCTTTACCCTCCATGTCCCAGCCTTCTGCTCGCTTGTGTCTGGAAGTGGGCTTCCAAGGTCTACATCGCCATAATCATCTCAAAAGATGCCAGCCTTCTGTCCTCAGCTCACTGTGAAGCCCCTGCGTGCCCATCAGGCACATATCCCCCTGCGACCAGCAGGTGGCAGCCTCAGGACACACGATGCTCTAGGAGCATTGTGAGTTTAGTAGGATCCCAAAAACCACATTCTAAAGAAACAAATTCATTCATTTATTCAATTTCCCCATGTCATAGAGGCCCATGAGTGAGGGCTGGAGGGGTGTGCACAGCCCTCAGAGCAAGTTTAGTAAATGGGCCTTAGAGTATGGTAACAGGGAAATTACTGAAATTTCAGCGAGGACAGAAGGATCTTCAACTGGAAAACCTTGGGGGTGAAAGAGCAGACATGGAGTTGGGCAGGATATGACACAGAAGAGAGTAGTTTTGGCTGCTGATAGAGGCTGAGTGTTAGTGAGCGTACACGCTGAGCCAAGGAAGGGCAGAGCGCACACACCTCTGCTGTGGAAGGGAGACCAGTATGCAAGGGATGGGGTACCCAAATGGCCTTCATTCTTGGGGATACATGACCCAGGAAGAGGACCGCTCTCTATCTGTCCTTGGCTCCTTGCTTAAAGTACCATCCTACCAATTTTTAAACATTTTGAGCCATGGCTGATGCTAGAAGAAAGAGGAAAAATGGAGGGAACCAAGAGACAGTCAGTCATGGGTTGGGGAGCTAGATGCCCCTTCAAGTAGCTCAGAGCTGGCAGCTTGTGCTGGGCTTGAGGAAGATTCCCTCTCATAGAGGGTAAATGCCTGGGGAAGCAAGCCCCAGCACGGTCAGGGCTCGTGGGTCTGTGGGGGGGGGGCTGGACTCTCAGTGTGCACTTATGGCTGCCACTGCAGCCGTACACGGGCACAGCGCCCATTGTGCTCAGATTTTCTGAACCCATCACCTCCATCGAGACCCAAGCTGGGCTTGCCTGGTGAGGGCAGCAGGATGAACTTAGGCACAGCCTTACTCCTCCCAGGGGCTCATGTCAGTATCGATGGCCACACAGTTGTAGGCGGCATAGCGGAGCTTCTCCTCGCACACCTTGGCACTGAGGGAGGGAGGGAGGGAGCTAATCAGGCAGCTCTGCTCCCCCCGGGGGGCACGTCACTGCTAGCTACCCTCCCACACTGAGGAGAGCTCACCTGGCATAGTGTGGGAGGAAGAGTGTACTGGAGCAGGTGGAAGACTCGGGCAGGGCGTCTGTGGTCTCATAGCTAGGGGTTTTGAAGGGCAGAAGATTAGGAAGCTCTAGAGGGACGGGTGTATGTGGAAGGCACCTCAAGCCCTTCTCTGTACTCATGCTCACCCCAGTTTGTCTGGGTAGATGTAGATCCGAGCTGGGAGGCGGCTGCGGCCAGTGACAAAGCGCAGGAAACGGCTCCGGTCCTCTGGGTGGAGGGGAAGAAAATTGACACTTGCACTGACAGTCAAGGAGGTTCTGTCACCTCTAACCGGCCTCTTCAGGCCACGTCCCAAGGCAATGCAAGCAGCACTCTGCCCTCTACTGACCGTTGGTGAAATTGTTCAGAGCCTCCCAAAAGTACTGCACTCGTGTGTCAGATGGTTCAAAGTCCTCAAACCGAGCTGGAGGGGCCAAGGCAAGAGTTCCTTCTTAGGCCTCATTCTGATGGTCCCTAAGTCCTGCCCCTTTGAAGCTTCCCGCCCTGTCACCGAGAACTCACTGAGCTTGCGCAGAGCATCCACAGTGACCTCCGGGTCCCCACACACCTTCTTTTCCAACTCTTGCCAGGTCAGCAGGTCCAGCACAGCCTGTGGTACCACCTTCAGCAACCCTGCCTGCATGGCTGCTATCTAGGGAGGAGGGAAAGGCCCGGCTGGGAAAGAAGGCGCCACTTTCAACGTTCACTGGGGCCATCTCTCGACTCATTGACCCACAGGAATGAGGGGCACAGTGGGGCCAGCATCAGGGCTGGGACTGGCTGCCTGCCAGTGGGGTTTGGGAGGGCCCGAAGCTTCTGCCTCACTACCTGCTCCTTGCTTTCCTCCAGGCGTGCCTTCTGCACCAGTTGGATGAAGCGAGAGCGGTCCTCATAGCCCACCACGATGCCCGTGCCGGCAGGGACCAGCTCCACGACCTGCTGGTCGCTCAGCACAGTGGTGAATGTTAGCTCCTTCCCAAACTTGAACTCAAACGTCTCTCTGTCCATCCCCTCCATCACCTCCAGGAGCTTTACCTGAGGTTGGGGAGGCAGGACATCAGCGGCTCACAGGAAGGGCGGTGAAGGCATCGAGATGCTACCGCACCAGCCCTGGAGCTTAGGGAAAGGCCCCTGCAGGAAACGGCACCCGGCTTGGCCACAAGGGAAGTCGGGAGACAGAACATCTTGGACAAAGCTGAAGAATCAAAAGGCCTGAGGTTTTTTGCTGGAGCTTGAGTATGAGTCAAATGGTGGAGATACAGGAGTCATGAGAGGGTTTGCACTGTCCTGAGCCCAGAGCAAAGTCATCACATGATTGAAATAAATTACTCTGGTAGCATGGAAACAAGATGGACACTAGCTTGGTTGGAACAGAAGGAAAGGTGGCCTGAACCCTCAGGATAGCAATGAGATGGGAGATGCAGGCTAATTCCAGGGAGAGACTCGGCAGGATGTGGGGGAGGGGAGTGAAAGGTGACCCAAGCATGGTTGCATGTGCCTGTAATCCTAGCACTTAGGAGGTGGAGCAGGAAGACCAGGAGTTCAAGGCCATCCTCGGCTCTGTGTCCTCTACTGCAAGAAGCGAAAACAGGGCTGGCAAGATGTTTCACTGCATAAAAGCACTTGCCACCAAGTTTGATGCGGAGTTCAACCCCCAGGATCAACACGGGGAAAATCAATTCCCAAAACTTGGCCTCTGACCTCTCCATGTGCACAGTGGTGCATGCACCTCTCTGATCCCTCTCCCCCTTCCTCTCTCATACACACACCCCCCCAAACACAAATGGTTTGGGTGTTTTTGTTTTTAGACAAGGTTTCTCTGTGTAGCCCTGGTTATCCTGGACTTGCTGGCCAGACTGAAGGAGATCCGCCTGCCTCTGCCTCTGCCTCCCAAGTGCTAGGATTAAAGGTGTGTGCCACCACACCCGCCTGTTTTGTTTTTTGCTTTTGTTTTTAAGGCAAAAAACAAAGCAGCTCTGAGCTGGAGCGCCAGGGCAGGGGACTAGGGGTAAGGTGAAGCGGCTGCAGAGCCTTGGCTCGCTTGAGGCAGATGCGTATGTGGCCCCAGGCTACGGAAACAGTAGGAGCTGGAGGTAAGAACTTCAGGAGTAACCGGAGCAAAGATATCTAGAGAGGGAACGCATGTGTCGGGGGACAGTGGGTCTGCGCAGCAGAAACGGGGTTCTGGGCCCTACTCACCAGCACTGAGTCCACGGCTGGGAAATCTTTGTTCCAGCTCACCTCCTCACCAGAGAGCTGCTTCCACACAAACCCAGGCAGGGCCAGGACCTGTGTGATAGACACAGCTGCCTTCTTACTGAACCCTCTGGGTTTGCTGGCCCTTCTTCGGAGGAGCCTGGGCTCAGCCGAGTGACGACTGGGTTACTCACCAGGAACTCCTTACCCCGGAGGGCAGCCCCCATCAGCTGTCCGATCCACTCATACTTGGCAAAGTCTCGGCAAGAGGGATTAGGCACGTACATGTCCCTGGCCTCGCCAGTACCATTGCCCTGCCCCAGAGACACGGCTGTCAGCAGGACATGGAGTAGACCCTATTTTCCTACCGTGAGTACCCCAAGGATTTCACCGGAAGTCCACTCCCCCGCCCCCACCATCCTTCCTGATGCACACAGTGTGCTTCTCTCCCTGTCAGAGGTTGCCTCAGGTAACTCAGTCCCTCCACTGCCCCCTCTAGCTCTCTCAGGTTTTCCAGAGATTTGCAGAGACAGCAGAACTTGGGTGGTGGGTGGGGAGATGATCACCTGGTTCGCCGTGCGCACAAAGAAGGGGAGAGGCACAGGGGTGTCGGCTGAGCTGGGGCACAGCTCTTCTGACATATCTGCCAGGCTGTCCCGAAAACCTCCGCCTGAAATGACAAATGCCCTCAGCTGGGCGCACCAGAGTCCCCGAAGGCTCTAACACTCTAATAGGACAACAATTAGGACCCGTCAAGGCCTCACCTTGGTCAATGATGCCTTCTGCAATGAATTTACATTCCCACCACTGGTCATAGCGCATGGGCCACCTGCAAGTAGGGATGATGGGTCTCTGCTGTTTCAGGACTGCGCTCAGGCACATTAGCCAGCCGGGAAAAGGGACTACAGAGCGGGAATAGTGAGAGCTGCCAGGTGCAGTGTGTGGACGGATATGCCTTGGGCAGGTCCCTTCCCCTCAGGCCATACCTGTAGTCCAAGGGCTTCTCATACTTGTCAGAAGGCTTGAGGCCTTCATAAACCTGGGGGAGGCGGGTGGGAGAGAGTGGGAGTGAGTGGGAGCTACAGGAACGTCTATGGTAAGTGCTGACTAGCTGACGCTACTCTTGCAGCAAGCCCCCCGTCAATCCAGGTGCTACAGACCTGGGTGAAGAGTGCGTTCTTGCAGGCAGGGTCCCGAGAAGGGCAGGCGCGGTGCTCCATGGCAAGGCGGCGGTTGATGTACAGCCGTGGCATGAAGCTGGGCTTGCTGCTCTCTGAGTCTCTGAGGCACTGTGCCACCAGGCTGGGCCGCTGGCGTGACAGCAGTAGGAACTGTTTCACTTGCTGGTGAGGGAAGGTGGCCAGGGCAGGGTCAGTGCAGTCAGCTTCCGTCCAGGGGGCTTTCCTCTACGCCTAGACCCATCCTGCCATTCCAGGCCAAGCTTTGTCCAGTTGTTCTTGCCTCTAGTTTTTTTTCCTTAAACTATGTAAGGGAACTTTTTTTGGTTTGTTTGGTTTGGTTTGGTTCGGTTTGGTTTTAGAGACAGGGTTTCTCTGTGTAGCCTTAGCTGTCCTAGAACTCACTCTGTAGACCAGGCTGGCCTCAGAAATCTGGCTGCCTCTGTGCTGGGATTAAAGGTGTGCACCACCATGCCCAGCTGAAGGCGAAGTTTTAAAAGCAACAATGGCGTGGCGGTGCAGGCCTTTACTCCCAGCACTTGGAGGCCGAGGCAGGGGGATCTCTGAGTTGGAGGCCAACCTGGTTTACAGAGGAAGTTCCAGGACAGCCAGGGCTACACAGAGAAACCCTGTCTCAAAGACACCAAAACTGGGCTAGAGAGATGGCTCAGAGGTTTAGAGCACTGTCTGCTCTTCCAAAGGTCCTGAGTTCAATTCCCAGCAACCACATGGTGGCTTAAGACCATCTGTAATGAGATCTGGTGCCTTCTTGTGGCGGGCAGGTGGACATATGGGCAGAATACTGAATATATAATAAATAAATCTTTAAAAACAAACCACCAAAACCGAAACCAAACCACCAACTATGCAAATTTAATGTTACAAGTTTTCTAAAAGTCCCTGCTATACAGGCTCTTGAGAAGAGACCATGCTTCCTGTCAACCCTCTGCAGCCTCACCCACATCACATTCACTCTCTTCCTAAGTCATGTGGGGCTGCCGCAGCACCCACCGTGAGCCTTTCTCATAGCTGCCCGTCCGTGCTGTTGTTTTTCCTCCCCTCTTATTGCATGTTCACATGCCTGAGCTAGCCCCCCAGACACCAACTTTCCATCACTTGGGTCTGGCTTTCTTCTTGGTTTCCAGAACCAGCAAGGGTCTAGTCCTAGGGGGGTTTCAGGAACGTTCTGCTGCTACAGAGTGAGAACTAGAGGAACGGGAAGGAGGAGCCCAGGGCCCAGACTCACCTTAATTTCACTGAAGGTGCCCAGCGTGTGGTCCCATGCAGGTACCAGGTGGTGCAGGACACTGTCCAGGATTTTGATGAATCTATGGAAGTGAGTGAAGATAGAGTTTGGTATGAATGCCAGGCAGTGGTAACATACACCTTTAATCCCAGCACTCAGGAGGCAGAGGCAGGCGGATCTCTCTGAGTTCCAGGCCAGCCTGGTCTACAAAGTCAGTCCAGGACAGCCAAGGCTACACAGAGAAACCCTGTCTGGGGAAAACCAAACCAAACCAAAAAGCGTTTGGCATGGATGTAAGACTTCAGCCTCTAACCCACAGGGACAGAAGCAAGGCTCAGGAGATGCTCTGGCCTTGGAAGCAGACACCTCTATGCAGATTCCTGAGGCTTAGGGAGGGGAGGACAGGCCTGGAGGGCCAGGACTATGGCTACCTCTGCAGAAGGACAGCTCTGCGGTACAGTACTTCCGGGTCAGTGCCTTCCAGGCGTGGGTATCGCACCAGACTGACCGGCTGGAACAGGTCTGCATTCAACCCTAGCTCCCGCTGTCTAGATGACTTGATCTTGACCCCTCGAAGACGAACATCAATCCCATCATCTGAGGATGGAGTCAGTGTGGGCATTTACTGTGACTGCTGTTTCCTAGGTCCTTAGACCTGGGAATGGCTCCTAATGGTTGGCATTTTCTCATGGAGGGGTCAGAGATTCTATCACATGATACACACACACACACAGACACACACACACACACACACACACACACACACCTCTCCACTGCTGGGATACTGTGGATCTCAACCTAGTTTCTTCCTCTCTGGGTTTAAGGCTGGCTTATACCCAGCACTGTATACCTATCTCTGGTCCCATAGCCTCACCCTAACCCCAAGTTCGTTCCCTTCCCCGTCCATCCCGGGAGGCCCACCTCGACACTCCACGATTCGGATCTCGATGATTGGGAGGTGGACTGTCATGTCCTCTAAGACACAGACATCCCCAATCAGGGTCCTAGGAGACAGGTAGAAAGCGGTTCAGCCGCTTGCTGACTCGGACCTTCAGGGACTTCCAGGGACTTCCGGGATCCCATCCAAGCCGAGGCTGGCCCCACTTCCCCGCCCCCCCCAGGGCAGCTTGCTCACTCGTCAATGTTCACATCACTCAGCTTCTTCAGGTTGTCCCCTTCGCCCCCGTAGACCACCACCCGCTTTGGCATGAAGTTGTCGTCCGTGGTATCCACTGTGAGGAGCAGCTTCCTGAGGGCTCAGAGTGTGTGTGTGTGGGTCTGAGTGAGTCTCCAGGGACGCAAGCAGCACGGGGCTCACCCACCCTGTCCTGCGCAGAGCCTACTCACTTGACGATTGTGCCTTTCTTCATGGTGAGTCGTACCCAGTGTTGGCACTGGGACCCATCACTCTCCCAATAGGTATCTGCGTTGCTATCTGTCAGGCAGGACACATTGAATTCCTCCTGAGGTAGGGGGGCGGAGAGGTGGAGTCACACCGGGCACCGGGCATGTGTTTTGGCCCAGGAAACAGAAACAGTAGAGTTGGGGTAGGTGGCGGGTAGGAAGAGCGTCTGGGGTCCTTAAAGGGGTCCCAAGGGGAGTGGGACTAAGTAGGGCCTGTAGGGACGCTGGTTTGGCACCAGTTTGGTGATGGGAGTTCTGAACCAAGCACTGAGGGATGCGACTGTATCTAGCCGGAGGAGGAGGAGGGGGGAGGGGGAGGAGGAGGAGGAGGAGGTGCAGTCTCGGCACCCACCGTGTAGGAGGAAACGTCTATGCTCTCCACATACTGTTTCACGCTACCCAGGTTCTCGTCTTCCTTGCCCAGGTGGTCATATAAGAAGTGGATCAGGTCCTCGTCACACTCATATGTCCATGTAGGGGGCACATAGCTAGGCAAGCCAACCCCCTAGTTAGGTTGGGTTCAGGCCCCCCCGCCCCCCCCCCCCCCCCCCCCCCCACCCCCCCCCCCACTCCCTTCCTCTCCCCATTCCGGGGGAAACTCACAGGAGCCTTTGTACAGCTTCCGTGTAGGCCTCTGCTGGCTGAGGCCTGGCCCCCAGGCGATGTGAGTACGTCAGGTCCACCACCTGCTCCCATCTGCGGGCAAAGAGCAGGGTAAATGAGGAGGAAGGCACGGGCAACAGGACAGATGCCACCTCCGAGATCTTCCCTCTTCAGGTCTCATTTCGGCCTGTTCTTACCCCACATCCATCCCAATCTCTCAACCAACCCGAGGCTTTAATTTTGGTGGTTGTTTCTAAACTCCCTGAACTCGCCAGACACCGAACCGAGTTTTTTGTTGTTGTTGTTGCAGGACCTGAGCACGGGCCGGTAGTCCACGCCGAAGAGCTGCTGCTGCCGCTGCAGGTGGTCGGGAGTGTCGATAGGTACAAGGCGGGCCCCGCCCTCCGCCGGGCGACACACTAGGAGCCAGCCTTCGTCTAGGCCGCAGTCGCTCAGGTGTTCGGACAGCTGCTCCTGCAGGGATGTGCCAGATGGGGACAGCCTTCAGGGGACAGGCATCGGGGAACCGTTCAACTGTTCGCCCTGCCCAGCCCAGGGCAAAGAGCACTGATAGCAATGCTAGCTCACTATAGGACGCGGGGGTGGGGGTGGGGGCAAGGGGGCGGGACAACCAAGGCTTTGGCTGGATCCAGGGGGACTTCTGTGGGGTCCCGGAGAGCCGGGGCGCACCTTGGTCAACTTCACCCAGAGCCCGTGGCCGTTGCACAGCTCCTCGCCGGTAGTGCGCACGCAGGCTCCTCGCCGGAGCTCGATGCTGTCACGGGCAGCGCGTAGGGGTCCCGAGCCTGTGCCCGGGGTTGGGCCCGCCGCACCCACCCGCAGCCCCAGACCCTCTGCCTCCCACACCGGCAGCAGCACGCGCGACGGTCCCGACGGGTCCTTGTAGAGCTTGTAGAGCATCTCTCGCGGCACGAAAGCCAGAGCCACCGGGAGCGGCAGCCCGGCCCGGAGGCTCCGCGCCGCCTCGGCCAGGAAGCGTATGCGGCCCAGGAGCTGCCGCGGGGACTCAAGCGCCGCGCCGGGGCCCGGACCAGCCATGGTGCAGCCGCCGAGGTGAGACCGGTCCAGGGAAACCCTGCCCAACAGCAGCCGGGGCACCGCAAACTGAGCTTCCCACCACGCCCTGCCCCACCTTCCACCCTTCTTTGCCGTATGTTTTGGATTAAATGCACAGCCCATGCCACCGTATTGTCAGGTGTACTCTGACACTCCGGATATTCCCTACTTTGTGACACCCCCCCCCCCACTCCCACCCCCCGCCCGTCCTTATAGCGAATTAAACCAGACTCAAAATTAGACTCCTGGGATAGGGATTCATTATGTAGCCCAAGCTGATCCTCTTCACTGGCTTTATCCAAGCTAGTGCTACTACCCTTGTTCAAGACACTATTCGATCTACTTTGGATAACTACAATTTTTCTGATTCCTTGGCTTCCTGTTTTTGTGTCTCCATCCCCAACGAATATTACAATTGGAGGGTTTTGTTTTGTTTGTCGTTGTTTTGTTTTAAGAGACGGGGTTTCTCTGTGTAGCCCTGGCTGTCCTGAAACTCACTCTCTAGACCAGGCTGGCCTTGAACTCAGAGATTCTCCCGTCTCTATCTCCAGAGTGCTGGGCGTGAAGGCATGCCCCACCAACCCCAGCCTGATAAATCTTTTAAAATTTGTTACACCATCTATCCTAAGAGATAGTAGAATGACCCCCTTCCCCAGCAGCTGACAGGAATGTTCAAGCATTCTGGATAGATGCTATTTGTTGCTTCTAATCCCAGGAGACCAGTAATCGTTACCCATTTAAATGTGATTACCGATTTCTGGTTTCCCAAACGGTTGGTAGAGCAGTCCCTGTCTTGCTCAGCACTCTAGCATTCCTACAAATTAGTGGGTAATGTAAACGCAGAGCATAAAATCTTCAGTTCTCATATAGCCTTTTGCATCATTTGTTTGCCAGACAACATTCTTAGACTCACAAATGGGAGTGAGAGCGAGACTTAGGCTAAGACTTCAGAATTTCAGACCACAGATGAAAGGGAAAAAAAAAAAAAAAAAAAAAAAAAAATCGAGCCATTTGTTACTGCGTCGCAACAGTGGACTTTACGGTGAAAGTTTGTTGGGGTCCTACGGGCAACAGGAAGGGCAGCCCCAGAGCTGTCACTGGGTTGGTCACGTGGCTCTCAATATGGCGACGCCCAAGAGTCTCTCCAGGAAGGGGCAGTGCCTGGGCTGTGAAGGCGGAGACTCAGATTAAAGCGGTGACAGCTCGATTACTGTTTACCATGGAGGCGAATGGGTCGGGGTGAGTTTTCCGCTGCCAGCGCTGTAGCTGCGTTGCTTTCTGATCCGAGTCTTCCAATTCAGGGCTATTTCCTTAAACTCTTTTATTTTCTGGAGATCTCCAAAGTACGAACCCAATTCTCTGAGATTCCAACTCTTCCAACCGTGGAACGGAACCCTCCTCGTACCCTGCCCCCTCCTCCCAATCTCCATTCCCAGAGACTACCTTGCGGGGCTGCGTTCCAAGACTTTCTTTCGAGGCGACTCAGAACTTCTAACTAGGACCTGGGGGCCGTCAACTCTGACCCTTTCTCTCTCACTTTGGGGATCTCCCAGCTTCGGAAGCTGGCGGCCCGGTTCCCGAGATTAACTCCTTCCCCCGCCCCCAAACTCTCCCTACTGGATTTTCATCCCATTCCCCCTAGTCCCTCCAATTTCTTTTGAGTTTGGGAAAGTGGGAAACTGTGTAGGAAAGAGGCCCTAGTGGGGGGCCCCCTCCTGGAGGCTTGTGCGCCACCTGATAGGAGACGCAATGGGTGGGGAGCTATGGTTTGCAAGCGGGCCTGGAGGCAGCAGATAGCAGCCTGGCTGATCCCAGATCCCTCCCGCGCCTTCCCCAAACCCCAGTCTAGCATAATGACATTTACTCCTACCTCTACCCTCCACCTGATCGCCAGACTCCAGAACTTTCCGGAGCTGAAGAATGACACGTTCCTGCGAGCAGCTTGGGGAGAGGAAACAGACTACACTCCCGTTTGGTGCATGCGACAAGCAGGCCGATACTTGCCAGGTCAGGGGCCACCCTGTGGTCTAGGTAGAACCTGAAACTAACTCTAGAAGGTGAAGTTCTTCAGGGGCGGATGGTCACTTCGGGATAACTCATGGCTGGGTCCTGTCCTGCTTCTCCTCCTGCAGAGTTTAGGCAAACCAGGGCTGCCCAGGATTTCTTCAGCACCTGTCGCTCTCCCGAGGCTTGCTGCGAGCTGACTCTGCAGGTGAGGGCTCCCCAAGTGAGGGCAGAATTTCTGTCCTCAGTGTGTTGCCTTACTAACCATTTGCTATTCCCTACAGCCACTGCGAAGGTTCCCTCTGGATGCTGCTATCATCTTCTCCGACATCCTTGTGGTACCCCAGGTACTCAATCCTGGTCCTGGAGTGTGGGCTTAAAAAAAAAAAAAAGGAGGGGGCGGGGCCGAATCCTCTGTCCTGTCAGGTTTCACGATAAACATAACTGGGTAGAGGGAAACACTAGGAGTTTGCTGGGGGGAGGGTGGGTGGTTATTCTTTTCTTTCCTTGTCACGTGATTGCACAGAACCCTTCCCTCTGAGATCCAGGTTGTGAACCCAGACATTTTATCCCCTTTAAGGCACTGGGCATGGAGGTGACCATGGTACCTGGCAAAGGACCCAGCTTTCCAGAGCCATTAAGAGAAGATCGGGACCTAGAACGCCTACGGGACCCAGCAGAAGTGGCTTCAGAGCTGAGCTATGTGTTCCAAGCCATCACCCTTACCCGACAACGGCTGGCTGGCCGTGTGCCGCTAATCGGCTTTGCTGGCGCTCCGGTAATTTGGCACAGGGATGTGGCCTGGAGAATGAAGAGGTCGTTCTGGTAGGTTCTGGGACGGACAAGGGATTCGACGTCGTGACATCCGCATTCTTCCGCAGTGGACCCTGATGACGTACATGGTGGAAGGCGGCGGTTCGAGCACCATGGCTCAGGCCAAGCGATGGCTCTACCAAAAGCCACAGGCCAGTCACAAGCTGCTTGGCATACTCACTGATGCTCTGGTGCCATATCTAATAGGACAAGTGGCTGCTGGTGCTCAGGTGAGGCTTAAGGGACACATAGGCTGCAGCTTGTCTGTCAAGACCCAAAGCAATGGCTTCCTAAACGGCAGGAAGCAGTTTACTTTTCCTCCAGAGACCCAGTTGCATTATCTGAGTGCTTCTCAACCTTCCTAATGCTGTGACCCTTTAATACAGGCCCTCATGGTGGGGTGACCCCATCCGTGATGTTATTTTCTTATTACTTTACAGCTGTAATTTTGCTGTTGGGAACCGTACCGTAAATATCTGATATGCAGGGTACCTGATATGTGGCCTTGGTGAAAGGACTGGCTGATCTCAAACGGTTGGGACCCACAAGTTGAGAACCATTTAGATTCTAAGCCCTTCCTGGAACCCTCAACAGGGCTCAGAGGTCTGAGTATTTGGAGACTGAAGCTGCTGCTAGGATGTGGAAAAGGGAAACTTGTTTTTTTGTTCATCTGCTTCTGCCTCCCAAGTGCTAGGCTTAAAGTCCTGTGCACCACAATCGAACTGTTTTCTTCTTTCCTTCTTTCCTTCCTTCCTTCCTATTTCCTTGTGTAGCCCTGGCTGGAACTCAAGAGATCTGCCTGCTTCTACTTCCAGAGTTCTGGGATTAAAGGTGTGAGTCACCACTGCCTGGTTTGTTTTGTTTTGTTTTACTTTTAAGGCAAAACATGTTGACTGGACTTGAGCTCCTAGCCTCAGGGAATGTCAGGGTTTAAAGTCACAGTCACACTGAGAGAATTAAGACACGGGTATGCAGGCCTGAGGTCCTTCCTCTTCGTGAACTTCACATTCATTTTTCTTATCACCTGTCTACAGGCACTGCAGCTCTTTGAGTCCCATGCAGGACATCTTGGCTCAGAGCTCTTTGGCAAGTTTGCCCTGCCCTACATCCGTGACGTGGCCAGGCGAGTGAAGGCTGGCTTGCAGAAGGCAGGTCTGGCTCCAGTGCCCATGGTGAGGTCTGGGACAGTTTAACACATGCACTTTGGGGCCTAAGTTCTGCACGGACAGAAGTCACCACTGGAGGGCAGCAGACGCACAGCCAAGAAAGGCTTCTGGGTGTGCAAGGCTTAGTGTCAGGTGTCTGCTTTTTCTCCAGATCATCTTTGCTAAGGATGGACATTTTGCCCTGGAGGAGCTGGCCCAGGCTGGCTATGAGGTAGTTGGGCTTGACTGGAAAGTGGCTCCAAAGAAGGCGCGGTAAGTGACGGAGGAGTGGGAAGGAGAGGCTGAGGTGGAGGGGGTAAAATCCCCAAATACATAGTGACGAGAATGTGGCAATGGCTCTGCTTTCAGGGAGTGTGTGGGGCAGACGGTGACTCTGCAGGGGAACCTGGATCCCTGCGCCTTGTATGCATCTGAGGTAATGACTGGGTTCATGTGTGTTCAAGGTTTCCTCTGCGCACTGTGCAGAGGTTGGGTGATCACGTGTGTATGATTTTACTTCCCCCTCTATTCTATACACACAATGTAAACCCTAAGAAAGCAGGACTTGTTTGTTTTTTGAGACAGGGTTTCTCTGTGTGTGGAACTCACTGTGTCTAAAACTTACTCTGTAGAGCAGGCTGGCCTTGAACTCAGAGATCTGCCTGACTCTCTGCCTCCCAAGTGCTGGGATTAAACACATTAACCATCATCGCCTGGCTGAAAGAAGGAATTTTTTTCAAAATTTGAATTTTATTTTTATGGCTGTTCCTTTGTCCTCCCCATTGTCACTCCCTTGTAGCCGAGGACACAACCCAGAGCCTTGTGCTCGCTAGGCAAGCTTTCTACCACTGAGCTAAATTCTTGCCCCCACCTTTTGAGACAGAGTCTCATCGTAGCTCAGATTGGCCTCACTTGTGTAGCTGTGGTTGGTCTTGGACTCATTCTCCTGCCTCCACCTCCTAAAGTGCTAAGATTATGGATACACTCCACCACACCCATCTCTCATTTGTACTTTTTCAGCAAGATGTATTTATTATTTTATGTGTGGGCTTGTGTGCCACGGTGCATACATGCAGGTTAGAGGACAACTTTGTGGAGTCAGTTGTCTTCTGCCTTTATATGGGTCCCAGTGATTGAACGGAGGGCGTCAGGGTTGCGTAGCAACGACCCTCCCTGCTGGACCAACTCACAGGCTCCTCACTTCTACTTTCTTCATGTCTGGTGCATCTGAGGCATCTGATATTTTTGTTTATTAACGACAGTAACACTGTGTAGAAGCCTAAGTGTGCGTCACTATTCTGTGTAGGGAGGCCTTGCTGGCCTCTCCTGTAGACTGTGCCCTTTTGGTCCTGTAGGAAGAGATTGGTCGACTGGTGCAGCAGATGTTGGATGACTTTGGGCCACAGCGCTACATTGCCAACCTAGGGCATGGGCTTTACCCTGACATGGACCCAGAACGTGTAGGAGCCTTTGTGGATGCTGTACACAAACATTCACGTCTGCTTCGACAGAATTAAGTGTATGCCTTTCTACTCAAGTGCCACCAACACAGATTGTTTCCAGGAGAATAAAACTTCCAGAGTTGGAGTCTAGCATGTTCCTTTGTTTGTAAAGGTTTATGTCCTTACCCTTAGTTCCTTCTGAACTTAGTTCCCAACCCCTACCAACTCCCCCCCCCCTAAAACAAAAGGGCCTCAGATGCACAGAGATCCACCTACCTCTGCCTCTCAAGAGCTGGGATTAAAGGCGCGTACACCAGATTCGGCTCCTTTGTTCCCTTTCTTAAGCCTCCTCTCTGCATCTTCTTCCACAAGTCTCAGGACTCGGGTACCAACCAGTGACCTGACCGTGCACTGCAGCACTAACACCAGGCTCATGCTACAATTATGTTACCAGCCATCCAAGCCCAAGAGTGACGTGATACTAGGTACAGCTTTCCAGGTAGTTATAGACCAAGAGTCAAGGTCCCTAAAACAGAGCTTTGTGTCTCTGGCGGAAGCAGAAGATAGATCAAAAAGGGCACCGAAGAGGCTAAAGAATTTTGGAGTTCAGGAGGGGAAGATGGGGCCTAGGTAAACAGGAGCTAAGGAGATGTTCGCTTTGATATCATAGTGTGGGAGGGTAGAAAGCCACTGAGCTAAGTTGCTCAGGACTGGCACCTTAGGCTTAGTCCTGCACCAAGGCAGAAAGGTCTCTGAAGCCAAATGGGCCCTGGCACTTACGGTCACTGGGCATTGTTTTCTGAGCACACCCACTGCCTTCCTTAGAACCTTGGGATCCTGCTTATCATGCGACACTGTGATATGACTGTTTCCCAGGACAAGGTTTTGAGGTGCTTTAGTGCTGTGGAGACGGGTGTGGGGTAAGCAGTCTCCCTCTGTCCATTACTGTACATCTCTATGTAGGCCCAACCAGCTCCCTGTCCCGTCTGAGGAGAGACAGGCCTCATTTACTGAGAGAACACAATTTCTGCTTTTAGAAAAATCTTTTCTGTGATCCATGGTTTATTCATAGAAAAAGCACTGAGTTCACATACTTGCTAAAAAAGGGCAATCATGGTACAGAAATGGGAGTGGCTTCTTTTTTGCCAACCGACTGGACTGAGACAGTGTAGGGGCCCTTGGCTGGACAGCAACAC
>OU015754.1:51998250-52029792 GCA_907169655.1 Acomys percivali | reverse complement strand
CTTCAGTCTTTGTAACTTTCTGAGACAAATGTCTAAGCCAGTCTTGACCTCGCCCCTCGATGGCCACTAGGCTAGTGGTCCTATCTGCAGGCCACAGTTTCTGCACAGACAAGACCTGGATTTTTTTAACTGTCCATTTTCTTCCCTGCCGCCCCCACTTATCCACTGCCAACAGCACATACTCTATACGGGGAAACCTGAGAAATGGTTGTGAGTCTCCTCAGAAAGCAAGCCTATCCTCCCGCCCGCAGCTCCTGTGAGTGCCCATCAAGTCGGAGTCAGAATTATAAATAGTTACAGCTTTACAATGCTCGACAACACATATACTATAGTATTTACAGTACCATAAATGCTTCTGTTTCTCTGGTTAAGCAATCCCTGAGACGGAAGTGTTCTGTGTTTGCCAAGGGAGAGGGGCCAATGGCCAGGACACGCAGGATAGAGGGGCGTGAGGTGACATGTTGTGGGGGGCTTCTGATCGGTCTGCAGGGCCCAGCTCCTCCGGGAACAGGGGAGCTGGAGTGAGAAGCTTGCCAAAGCAGGAGTGCTTTAGAGTCGGACTCTCCCCGTCCTTAGGGCTGTGGTACTTTTGGCTCAGCCACAAGAGATCCGAGTCCTCTCAGGGCAGACAGATGTTTCAGAGTCCTTGTCCTGACCTGGGAGCCCAGGCTGCCCTAGCAGCAAGCTATCCACCTTGTCAGCCAAAGCGCTCCCGAACCAGCAGCATCAGCTTCTTCTTGCCTTTGTAAATCTGTTTGAGGTTGTCAATGAATTGGGCAAATTGTAAGTGACCATCCTGGGGCAGTAGGAAGGTCTCCCGAGCCTTGCTCAGAAACTCGATGAACTCTCCGTAGTGGCGGGGGCTGATGTGTGTCAGGCGGGAGTGTGTGGTGTTGATGTAGGCATTGATGGTGGCATCCAGTAGCTGGCGCAGCGGAGCTTTGTCCGTCGACATGAGCTTTCCGGAGCTGCGGCGTCCTGGGATGCCTGCCAGGCCTGGTGCTGTCACTGTGCACCGACGCAGGATATCGGAAAGCACAGTGGCACAGTGTACACTCTTCACCACCAGGGGGATGAGAGCTGCCAGTTCGTTCTTGCCCAGGGAGTGGCTGAGAGCACAAGCCCAGAGCACATCATTGATGGCTGGATGGGTGTCCTGGTTGTAGGCCAGGTTAAGATGGCTCATGGCCAGCGAGGCCAGCTTGAAGGCACGGAGCGGGTAGCCACGGAGCTCCATGTAGCGGGCAATAGTGAACAGCTGTGAATGAGTCATGCCACCAGCGGCAGCGTCGATGGCGATCTGGTAGGCTGCCTCAAATGCAATGTGGTCTTTCTCACAGAGTGTAAGAGCTGATAAGGCACAGCTCTGTGGATCCTTCATAGCACACTGCAGGGCCAGTGTGCGAGCACAGCTAGCCAGCTCCTCCCGCTGTGGGTAGTCAAGGCTGAGGCGCAGGATAGTGGTGTGGGATACGGCTGTGGCAGCCACAATACTCGTAGCCTCGGTAGGGGTGAAGAGTGTGTACCAGCTCTGCAAGATGCTCACCAGGGCCCGCACACCTGTCAGGGAGAGCCTGAGCTCAGCAGTGGCTACTTGGCTCCTGATCCAAGTCTGCCTAGATTACCATTTGGGGTCTGAACTTGGCCGGCAGAGATGAGGTCTCCCTCCTTCTCAGCAGCCTTGGGATGCTCTGAGGCAAACTGGGGCAAGGGGAGCATCCCAAATGGCCAGACCCTGTGTGGGGGTCTCTTCCCATCCCTTCCTTCCCGGGCCAGACAGCCGCAGGTCTTTGCTAAACCCTCAGTCCTTCAGAAAACGAAGCAACAGAGCCCTAGGTTTGTCTGCCTCATGGTGGGGCGCTAAGCGTCCCTCAGGGTTCTAGCTGAAGTAGGGCATCTCGTGCTGGGGCTTTGGGTTCTAGAATGGTTCCTAAGCCTCCGTGTTGTCTGTGATTTTTCAGAAGCATAGATGGAGACTGGGACCAAACCACTGAGCTGACTCCCTCCCAAGGGGACACAGAGGGACTGGTGGCTGAGAGAAAATGCATTCTCTCAGACACTTCTCTAGTCACAGAGGGTCAAAGTGCTGCTGACATCAGCATATGGCCCAAGCAAAAGGGCCTCGGCTGGCTGAACCAAGGCCGTCTCGTAGTAGCACTGCCACTCCTTTGCCACCAGGAATAGAAATAGGACAGGACGGCTCTAAGGATTCATTGTCCTGTCCCAGAAGCTGGGGCTCAAAACTCCCCAGGGGAAAGAGGGAAGTGGTGGACTCACCGACTTCTGTAGCACAAGTAACCAACCATCGAACCATCTCCCGGCGCCGCCAGTTAAGGGTTGATAAGGTCATCCGCATCACCTAGGCACAAAAGAGGCATTTCCAGTGGCCACACCTCACAGTTGGGCTCCTCGCCTCCCTCCTACCTCATGCTATTCTTTTATGCAATAGAGATTTTTGTTTGATTGAGACAGGGTCTCATGTAGCCCAGGTTGGCCTTCAATTCTTCATGACCTAGAATGTTTAATCCTTCTGCCTCTACCGCCCCACCATGACATTAGAGATGTATCCCACCATGCCCAGCTTGTGCAATGCTAGGGGTCCAAGCTAGGGTTTTATTTCATGTAGGTAAGCATTCTACCAAATGAGATACATACCCAGCCCAACAACAGTTTTTCATTATTTAAATAATTAAAATTAAATTTTCTGTGTGTGTAGACAAGCTCAACTTCTCCCCACCCCTCTCACTAGACATGAGGAGTTCTCACGGCTGACAACACTTAAGACTCTTATGATACCTTGATTGACGTGGACGAAGGGGAGGTAGAGGAGACGGTGACTCTATAGTAAAGCTTTTTACTCCTGGCCTTTAGCTTTAAAATGGAGGCCAGTTTTATAGGCTCCTTACCTTTTGTCTACCCTAGAATTTGCATTCTGGAAGACAGAAGGAACCAGACACAGCTCATGTTCAGTGACCTTGGAAAATCCTCTGCCAACTGTCATTAGTCCAGAAACCTAAAGCTGGGGCAGTGGCCCCATACCCATACCTGTAAACCCAGCTCTAGGGCCACATTGAGCAGAGTGCTGTCTGTACTGCTGTCCGCGGGAGTAGCAATCTTGAATGCATCTTGAGCCAGTTTGAAGATGAGGGAGGAAGAATGGATATGCTTCTGTATTGCTTCCAGAATAGTCCGTAGCCTCAGCGTATCCCCTACAGTGATTGGAAAAGGCAGAGGCAGGGTTTGAGTTTCCCAGACAGTAAGCTGAGTATGGCAGATACCAGTTAAACTATGCTAAGTTACCCAATGCTCCTGGGTTACCATCCCTTCTGGTGGGTCAAGCTGTCTCCTCTAAATATGGATCTTCTGTTCCTAGGCACAAACATGGATTCATCTCTCTCGTCTTCTTTTCTAGAAGTTATTTTATTTTGTGTATATTGGTGTTTTACCTGCATATATAAATCTGTGCACTGTGTATGCACCAGGTACCCACAGAGGTCGGAAGAGGGCCTCAAGCTCCCTGCAGCTAGAAGGTGTGAGGCACCATGTGGATGCTGAGAATCAAACCCAGGACCTCTGGAAGGGCAGCCAGTGCTCTTCCATTGAGCCATCACTCCAGCTCCTCACCTCTCTTATATATATTTGGTGATCCAATTGAAATTCAATGAAGTTCATACTTCAAAGTGCATTGTCCGTGTGTCACACAGTTAACAGGAGTCCATAAACCACAATGTCACACTAGCTTGTTTCACTGTCCTAAAAGCTCCTGTGTTCTTCCAGTCTTTCCTCATTTCCCCGGGGCCCTGGCAACTATAATTTTATACAGTTGGAATCACACAGCTTTTCCAGTTTGCCTTCTTGCAATATGCAATATATCCTGTGTTTAGCTTATTTTGTTTTATTGCTAGAAAATATTCCATTGTATGGATATATCACAGTTTATCTTCTCACCTTTTGAAGAACGCGTTGGTTTCTTTGGGGGCAATTATGAATAGATATGTAAACATTCCTTAAGTTTTATACAGACTAGAGTACAGAAGTCACATCTTTAAGATCCTTGCAGCTGCTTCACACAGTGTCTGCCTATTTGTGAGTACGACACCCCATCATCCTCCAGCCTCTGGTTTGCTAAGAATGCTCATTAACTTTCCGAGCATGGAGGAATGGCACATTCTCAGTTCCATACGCAGTGATTTGAATAGCTACGGTCTCCATAGACTCCTGTGTGTGAATGCTTGGCTCATGAAGAACGGCACTGTTAGGACGGGTGACCGGCATTGCCGGTCTGCAGCCTTTGGATCTGGAGGTGGAACTCTCGGCTCCTCCAGCAGTATGTCCGCCTGCACACTTCTGTGTTTCACGCCGTGATGATATCAGACTGAACCTCTGAAACTGTAAGCCAGCCCCAATGAAATGTTTTCCTTTATAAGAGTTGCCTTGGCCATGGTGTCTCTTCACAACTAAGACACCATATATTCCCTTTACTACTATTGGCACTGGGAGTCTGGACAAACTTTCCCCACCTAGATTCGGTGAGGTCAGCCATTTTTAATCCAGGAGCCCAGCTGCTGGTAAATTTGCAGGCATTTCCAACCACCATGAGTTCATTTCCTCCTGATTCTCATTATTATTACCTATACCTATTTTGGACTCAGCTCCTGGAGAGAAAGCACCTGCTACACTCATTCCGCATAACTGCACTTGATTTTTGTCATGTTCTTCTAAGTCCGTCCATGGCATCTGCTCAAGAAGAGTGTCAGATTTAAAGCCAGAAGAAAACGTTGCTGAGCAGACTCCACGCGATACTCACATCCAGCCACACAGCACTTGGGTAATCCACTTAGTGTCTGGGTAACGTGTGCAAGAATGTACACTGGGTTAGAGAGACACTTTTACAGCCAAGCCTGCTTGAGGATCTGAGGGAGCTTGAGCTTGAAGATATTAGTACCTGTGTCTTACTGACAGAGTTCTGTAGCTACCACCACAATATTACAATTGATGGTCATAAAATAATCTTATTTTGCCACAACTTGAGGTGGCTGAAGAAATAAGTGTCCATCCTGCAGACCCGTCACTTCTCAGTTTATTTTCCTAGACATCCGTAAAGGGCAAGTTCACGGGGTTGGAGAGAGAGCTTCTCAGTCAGAAGCTCTTCCTGCCTCATCATTAGGACCCAGGTGTGTATCCCAGCAGCCACAGCAGGCACCTTACAGAGCCTGTATTCCAGGTCCCTGGGACCTGATGCCTCTTCTGGCCTCCGAAGGGCCCCCCCCCACACCAATATGTGAAAATAAGTGTTCACTCAGTTTCCTGGTACAAATACCCAGCATGCATGGCAGCTGGTGCTTTGCTGCAGCTCCTGGTCTAGAGCTCCACATCACCTCTCTTTGAGATGAAGCCTGCAGAGCTAACATGACCAATGAGCTCACAGGGGCTCCGAGTGGTCCTTTGACCAGGTGTGATGTGGTAAGGAGGTTTGGGTCTATCCTGGTCTTCATCACACCTTCCAATGGTCTTGGAGGCTGGGAGGTCACTGACAATGACCTCCGCTTTATGGATTTTGAAATTGAGGTTGAAAAATATAAACTGACTTTATTAGATGGAAGATTACATTTAGAAGTTAACTTAAAAATCATTTGCATGGTGGTGCACGCCTTTAATCCCAGCACTCGGGAGGCAGAGGCAGGTGGATCACTGTGAGTTCGAGGCCAGCCTGGTCTACAAATCGAATCCAGGACAGCCAAGGCTACACAGAGAAACCCTGTCTCAAAAAACCAAAAAAAAAAAAAAAAAAAAAAAAAATCATTTGATTATGAGGCTAGGTGTGGTGGCGCACACCTTCAATCCTAGCACTCGGGAGGTAGAGGCAGATGGATGTCTATGAGTCTGAGGCTAGCCTGGTTTACAGAGCAAGTTCCAGGACAGCTAGGCCTATACGAAGAAACACTGTCTCAAACAAACAAACAAAAAGAAAATAAATAAAAATCATTTTATTACAGAGCTGGAGAGATGGGTTTTGTTTGAGAGACCATACTGCTCTCGCAGAGACCTGAGTTCAGTTTGCAGCACCCACGTCAGGGGGCTCACAACCACCTGTTAACTCCAGCTCTGACCTCTGACCTCACTGGACACCAGCACTCATGTATACAGACACATAATACAAAATCATTTTTCAAAAACTTAAAAATCATTTGATTTTTATATTCAGGGTCTAACATTCTGGTCTGAATCCAGGTGCTCTTTCTCATGAGCAGTCAGCATGAAGACCCCCCCTCTGCTCTTGTAAACACAGGGCACACAGCTTCTCTTTCTCAGGAGACTGGGGGCCCTGGGTGGGTAGGCACAGTGGGGATGTGGAGTCTAATCTCTACCTGTACTGACCTTTGGCAGCAGTCAGCATGGTGGAGGCCAGTTCACACTGCTGTGATTCCAAGTGTCCAAGAGTGAACCAGCGAGGATAGCGGCTGGGCACCAGAGACACCATGTGGTGAGGGTGGGGAGTGTCGCCTGCAGAAGATGAGTTTTCGAGAACAGGTAACCTAGAAGACCCAGGAAGCGCCATTGTGAGCCCCTTTAGGGAAGTCTGCTTTCTGCTGGGGAGGAATTGGTCAGGGAAAGACAGGCTGAGAGCTCTGAAGGGTTTTAAACCTACAGCATATGTCAGGCAGGCACTTGGGCACTGGGAAACCTTGGGCCGAACAGTTCCCACTATTTGGGAGGCATGTAGAGCGCCCTTAAGGTTATCTTCAAGAGTGTAAGAAACGCACCCTAAAAAGAATTTCCTTTTTAGCTAAAGAGTGTTTTCAGTCTTGTGGTCTAACTAAAGTTCTTCCTCTGTATGGTCTGCTATCTCCCGGAGATCTACATGTGTAAACCAAGAATTCTGTTCTAGTTTGAAAACGAGGTTCTCAAGCTGGGCGTGGTGGCACATGCCTTTAATCCTAGCACTTGGGAGACAGAGGCAGGTAGATTGCTGTGAGTTCGAGGCCAGCCTGGTCTACAAAGCGAGTCCAGGACAGCCAAGGCTACAGAGAAACCCTGTCTCAACCCTGCACCCCCACCCCAGCCCACCCCCCCCCACTAAAAAGAGAAAAGAAAACAAGGTTCTCATAGAGCGCTATTTCTAGGTCTTGGGGTATCCTGCACTCCGCTGGGGACCTGTATCTGCACCTGTGACTCAGCAGGTTAAGGAAGGACATAAATCCCTCCTCAGCCTGCCCAAGGGGCTCCAAAACAGGGAGGCACCATGTCTATTATACCCTGTGGGCCTGCTTAGACAATCTACTGTGAGTATGGGGGCGCAGGTGTTTCGGTAATAAGGGGTCCCACAGCCTACATCGTGTGAGGATGCCTAAGCCACTGTAAGGGAGGCTTGGTTCTGGGAAGGAGACAAAGGGGGCGAGAGAGCAGGATGAGCAGAGAGAGAGGGCACTGAAGGCTTCTGCTCTGGTGGAGGCAAACAGGCTGGACACGGGCTACCCACCTCATGGCACGTAAGGCTAACTTATAGGACAGGTCTGGATCATGAGGCAGCAGAGCCGAGAACAAATACTTTGCAAAGGTGTGCATAGGAACACTCTCCCGGTGGATAACTTCTCCTAGACCGCTGAAGGGGCCTCCTGAAGGAAGAAGACGACCCGGCCAGTTATTATTTATTTATTTATTTATTTCTATATGCCTATTTCAGCCTAGACTGGAAAGCCCAGGGACCCATCTGAGTTTGTTTGCTAACTGCGGGAACCTTCATTACTTTTCAATGTCATAAATATCTCTGTGGCTGTCTACGTCCGAGAGGGGAGCCCTGGGTCACAACCAACGCTTTTGTTTCTGCAGCCCCCTTTCTTCCTACCTTCCAGCAGTAGGATGCACTGTTTCCGCAGTGTCTGGACCAGCTCGTCGTCCAGCTGCAGTTCCTGGAGCTGGCTTAGGAGTTGCTCCTCGTTACGACACACCTTGTCCTGGGCATAGAGGCCTTCAGGCATTACCCTCTGCTGACCCATGCCCATCAGAGCAACTTCCAGGGCCAGTGACAGGTACGACTCATTGCTGCCGGGGCAGCCTGAAGCCACAGGCACGTGCTGGTACACAGGGAGTCTGCCTTCATTTATATCTGAGGGCAACAGGCACAGCAGGTTCTTTAGGACAAATCCTAGTGGGGTCTTTGGGGTATTAGCTGTTCAATAGTTACCATAAAGCTAAGTCAGAAACCCAAAGAAGTAAGGAGGATACACTGAAAAAAGATATGAGAACCAAACACAAAAAAAAAAACAACCCCCCAAAACTCCACTCTTTTATATCACACAGATTTGCTAGGCCAGTCAGCACAAAGTCTTATCTTTCGCCAGTGTGTAATATAACGTCATACTTTTTGTGGCCTGTTTCTGTTACCTCGGTGTGAGCACCTGGAAGGGATGAGACCACCTCATTGTTCTAGGCTTCTCCAGGGCCTGACACCAGAAGAGCAGTGCATGTCAAGTCAAGGGCAGACAAACCAAGTACAACTTCAGGTTTTTCAAGCTATAAGTGTCTCGTGCAGATGAAGGTGCCTAAGGATGTGGATTCCCAATGCAGGAGATTAGGACAGTCAGGGCCTGCCCTAGCTTGGCTTGGGTTAACTCTTATATCTACCCAGGCACCTGGCTCTGTCCGATTTAACTCTCACTTTGTTTGCATCTTCTGTGTTATGATTTCATATGCTCCACTCAGAATTTCAGCAAGTGAACACTGGTTTAAGAGCCAACGCCCTAGCTAGGTAGGATGGCATATGCCTGTAGTGTAGCTTCTTAGGACATCGGTGAGAGGATGGCTTGACTGCATGAGTTCAAGACCAGCATGGGGAATCAAAAGGGGCACATGGGAGGATTCGGAGGGAAGAAAGGGGAGGGAGAAATGATATAATGATAAGCTCAAACACAAAACAAAAGAGATCTTGATTTTTCTATTAAGTAGCTCTGGAAGACAATTAAGTGGCAGGCAATGCTTTGATCACATGAAGATTAGTCATAATTCCCGCTTGCGAGTAGCTGGTGTAGACACTCTAATGCAGTGGACAAATACTAAAGTAAATGCAAATAAATTAAAATAGTGATAGTACAAGGGAAAGAAGAAACAATCGTGTATCTAGCCTAGCTGTGGGACAGTCAGGCTATTCTTCACTATGTTTGGGAGATTGGGACAAAGCCACCATGAGGGACAATGTTAAAAGACAGTCGGAGAGAATAGCTAGGTGGCTAGTTAGATGCTGGCAGGCTTAAAGGTCGCTAGGAACTGATTCCTTCATAATCAGCAGCTGTAAAATGAGGGCCTGAGGCTTCAGGATTTTGATTACTAGTCAAAAGAACCAGCTCTGGGGCTGGAGAGCTGGCTTAGCAGTGAAGAGCCTTTACTGCTCTCCCAGAGGCAGCGGCTTCGGTTCCTAGACCCATGTCAGCCACACCTCTTGTTGTTGTAGCTCCAAGGGGATTTGGTGCCTCTTTTAAAAAGAAATAAAGGAAGCGAGGGAGGGGGTGGGTGAGCTGGGGTGGGAGTGGGATCTGAGTCTTATCCCTGGTCCTAAATAGGAGATGACATTTTATTTTACAGAAGAAAAATGACTATTTAGCTGTAGGCTTTCTGGTAAAGAACAAAGAGTTATCATTGTCTTCTTTCTTTTCTTTTTCTTTTTCTTTTCTTTTTTTTTTTTTTTTAGATAGGAACTCTCTGAGTAACCCTGGCTGTCTTGGAATTCTGTAGACCAGGCTGGCCTCGAACTCAGAGATCCTTCCAAGTGTGTTGTGATTAAAGGTGTGCGCTACTACCACCCAGCAATAGTATTCTTTCTTAACACCTGGACAGGAAGGTGCCCTCAAAAAGCTGTCTGTTGCAGCAGGTTTAGAACTAGTATAAAGCCTACCTAAAATGTAGGTCTCTTCAGTCACTGCTCACCCTCAGAGGCTGCCGTGCTGTGCACCAGACCCTCTACGCACTGTCCGCTGTCTTTGAGAGCGACCCACTCGCCCTGTAATAGAGTCCAGTGCTCTTCTACACTCTATGTATCTTGTCTAATTTTTGTTTGTTTGTTTGTTTGTTTGTTTGCTTTTGAGACAGAGTCTCACTATATATCCCTGGCTGGCCTAGAACTTGCTATGTGCAGACAAGGTTAGCCTCAAACTCTTAAGAGATCTGCTTGCCTCTGCCTCCTGAATTCTGGGATTAGAGATGTGTGCCATCATGCTCAGCCTGTCTAAAATCTCTCAACAGAGATCACACGGATTGGGGGGCTCAGGAGACACTACAACAAGATCCTGATAACATCATTGTATGATCTCAAAGAAGGATACTTTGTTATTTTTTGAGGCAGGGTCTTACACTGTGTGGTCCAGGATGGCCTTTTCTGTTGTAATCCTCCTGCTTTAGCCTCCTGAGCCACTAGACCGGGCCTTTTAAAAAAAGGCATGTTGGGCACAAGGGCGCACGCCTTTAATCCCAGCACTCAGGAGGCAGAGGCAGGTGGATCGCTGTGAGTTCAAGGCCAGCCTGGTCTACAAAGTGAGTCTAGGACAGCCAAGGCTACACAGAGAAACCTTGTCTCAAAAAACCTTAAAAAAATAAAAATAAAAATAAAGGCATGTCTCGGCTAGCTCTGAAGCCCAGGGCTCAAGTGAGCTCCCCGCTTTAGCTTCCTGTCTGCGGCTACGGGGTGGGCCCGGCCACGAGCAGCTGGACATGCACACTCTCCTGGACGGAAGTTCTCTCCCATTTTTGCACTGCTCTGAGTTTTTGGCCTCCGACTCCTGAAATCCCTCTAAGCTTTGTGGTTCTCCTAAGGAGGCTAGTAAGGTGAAGCAGGACGCGCTCGGCCAGACCTCAGAGCCTGGCCGGGAGACAGCTTGCTTCCCGCTGAAACCTGTACCTGACATTTCCATGTAGCTGTCATCACTCAGGCGGCAGGCCTCCGTCAAAGTGAGGAAGAGGCAGCCGATGGGGTCCAGGGGGTGGCCCACCCAGCCCTCCAGGTCTGTGATAGTGGTAGTTCCTCGCTGCAGCAGCTCTGGAAACAAGCAGGTTCCACGTTTTAGACAGACAGAAGACAGACAGACAGACACGGGAATTGTGCTTCCCTTCTGCTTCTGTGCCCTAATCAGCGCCATTCAATCCTTGACTGAAGTCGGAGAAGAGCGTCCCCTTACTGTCGTGCCTTTGTTGACTGGCCTGATCACAAGCTCGCCAGGCAGCTCTAATTTAGACTGTCTGCTGGCAGTGCACACATGGAGACAGCTTTACAGCTGCGAAAGCATCTTCTCCAGGTCTTGGTGGGCCTCCACCTGCCCTGTGACAAACGACTCACTGTTGCTATTCCACAGACAATAAACAAAGCTGAGATTCACAGGGATGCCGTGAGGCGCTCTACTCAGCAGGCACAATTACATGGAATTCTCAAGCCCACGGTACCAAATGAAAATTAGGTTCTGACTCTTTTTTTTAATCTCCTGGGATCCTTACCACCCTCGGGCACCGAGACGTTAGAGGGTTTCTAGTCACTCTACCTTTCTTCTGATGTTTGTAGATCTCTAGCTGCCGCTGCTGCTGCAACCTCAGCGTATTGATGATGGCCACCGAGAGTCTGAGGGCCTCCTTTGGGTACCCGTGAGATCGCAGCGCATCCACCCGGGCACAGGCTGTGGGCACATGCTCTACCAGGGAGGAAGAAAACATTCTGGTTCAGTTAACATTTCAAACCAGGCAAGTCCTATGTTTGACAGATAAAGGGAGTCTGGGTTCAGTCCGGTTTCTCAGACTCGACCTGGCATCTGCTTTGTAACAGGGACTGTGTTTTTATCTTCAAGGATGTAAGAAGTGGGAGACGCCATCTTGAAAGAGCTCCTCTAGCTTCAGTGGGATGGTTTGGTGTAGAAGGCATACACAGTTAGGACAGTAAAGTGCTGAGTCTCTGTGACTGTGCACTATGGGACCCTGGTGGAGGCAGCATCTACCTGTCTAAAGGACAAACCTCAGCATCAAATGATTAGTTTTGGTTAGGGGGTGGGGCAGGCTCTCGTGTGGCCTAGGCTGGTCATGAACTCAGTATGCAGTCCACAGTGGCCTTCCTAATTCGTCTTGCCTCCAACTTTTGACATTATAGGCAAATACCACCATGTCTATCTTCATTGTCAAATGGTTGGTGCATTCATTTAGTAACCCTGTGTTTCCTGAGGACCTATATTATATACCAGGTAGAAGGGCAAAGGATGTACAGAGATAGAGGAGACATCACTGCTGCACTGAAAGTGCCCCCGAATGATACCCCAACAATTATAAGATAGTGGCAAGACAAATGCCTATACCGGAAAAAATTAGGGGACAAGATTTATTATGAACAGGTAGGTAAACAAGGAAGGCTTTCTTATCAAAGGGCATGTATGAATAAACACATAAACAAGACCATGAAGAAAGCCTATGTGATTTCCTTGCCGTGTGGCAAACAGTTCTAGGTAGCTAGAGCTATGCTATGAGGCCAGAGATAGCATGGAAAGGCAGTACGGCGAGGTCTGCAGGCCTCTGCCTCCTGAGTGCACCATCATGCCTAGTGACTATTAACTTCTTAAGACAGGGGAATAAACCTGACAAGCCTTTCATGTCACTTGGTCGTTTTCTCTAGAGTTAATATTGAGAATTACAGAACTAACTGGGACTGGGCGGTGGAAGCGGGAGGCTGTCTAGGCTTGATGGTTGGCCAGTCTAGCTGAGTTAGCAGCTCCATGTTTAGGGAGAGACTGAAATGTCTCTCAAAATATAAGGTGGAAAGAAATAGAGGAAGATACCTGATATCTACTTTGTCCTTCACAGGCATGTCCACACATCTGAATGTGTAACTACACACACACACACACACACACACATGTGCACACACACACAATGTGCACACACAAACATATACACAATACACACATAAAATAATGCTGGAGATTTAAAGATATAAGTAAGCAAAATACAAAATAAAAACGAGATAACTACTGAACAGTTTATATACAAAATAAAAACGAGATAACTACTGAACAGTTTCATGTATATTAATCCAGATTTTTTACATTGTTAAACCAAAATTAGGATATTATAATTATTGTTTTGCCACTTACTAGTAGACTGTAATTATTTTTCGGTGGCTTTAAATGTGCTTGGGCAACATTCAAGATAAACACATGTCATTCCACTGGCTATGTTCATCTAGTGGTTAATTAATCCAACAGTTGTGGATACTGAAGTAGTTCCCAATTCCTATCTGTATGTCATTTATTCCTGAGCTGTTATCAATCCCCTTATCCTATGCTTGCTTTCTTGCTTTATTTATTTAGTTAGCAGGATTTTGGAAATAGAGTCTCACTGTGTAACCCTAGCTGGTCTAGAACTTGCTACATAGACCATATTGGCATCAAACTCACACAGAGATCCACCTGCCTCTGCCTCCCAAATTCTGAGGTTCAGTTTTGTACCCACACCAGGCTCCTAAGCTATGTTTCAGGATGAGTGCTCTCTAATAAAACTAAAGACAAACTGAGTGTGAGCAGAAGAAGGTTAATCTGGATGGATGAAACAGTTTTATACTGTTGTAAAAGATGCTAGGAAGATGAGACAGAGAAATGGCAGACAGCCTAGTGATGAAAACAGAATGAATTGTAGCTACCAGCATGGGGTAACTGCAGTTTCAAACACTGTTATTTTTATGTGTGTGCACATGTAAGTTCGCATGTGTGGAGTCCATAGGACCACCCTGTATGTGTAGACTACATTGCATGTGTCTATGAATGTGAGTGCAGGCACGTGTATGCTACAGACTGCTGTAGGTTCCAACAATCAAACGCAGGTCATCAGGCATATGCAGCTGTCCCTGCCCTCTTTTTTTTTCTTTTTGAGATAAGGTCTCTCACTGGTCTGTAACTACCCAATTACAGTAGTCTAGGCTGGCTAGCGAGCTCCAGGAATCTGCAGTCTCTGCCTCCCTAGGACTGGGAGAGTAATACACACCACCATGCCTGGGTTGTTTTACATGGGCTGTGGGGATCAAACTCTGGTCCTTACTGAATAAGCCGCCTCCTCAGTTCCCATAGTGTTTTTCGAGCAAAATATGTAATCTTAGAACAGAATATAATGTTGCTTAGTAACAGATAACTGAAAGTGTGTAAACTGATAACTAGTGGCTTCTTTATTACTCTTTAATATGCAGCAACTACTTTATCTTCTTCCCAAAGTTTAGGGAAAGGATGCATATTTCCACCTGAAACTACCACACCTCAGCTAAGCACACATACAAATGAAGTAAGGCTCACATGCATGACCTGAGTTGGTAGTAAACACTCCAAAAGAGCTGCACAGACGCTAGTGCTGCTGGGATCCACGCCGATGGCTTGTGTGGGCCTGACATTCCTGGAGCGCAGGAGGTCTAGACTCACCGAGCCACAGTGGCTGGCCATGGGAATTGAAGAGTAGTCGCTCGTTTTCCCGCTGGCAGGCAGGAGCTGTATAGATGTCACTGCTGATTATTCTCTGTAGGTGGCTGTCCTGCCAGTGCAATTCACGGCCTTCAATGGCTCTAGTGAAGACTGTTCTTCTTGGTCTGGATAAAGAATCTGGAGAAAGGGAAAGGATGGCTGAGTAGTCTGAAGTTCCAGCACAGGTCTTCTCTAGGCTGGAGGTTGGCCATAGCAGCTCGCCATTGTCTGAGCACCCCTGCAGGCTCCTTCTTAAATGAGCCTTTTGGGTCCTGTAGGTATAAACTCTTGTGTATGGATTCTTCACCTGTCAATAAACAGCTGACTGGCCTATAGCTGAGGCAGGAAATAGAAGGGAGGCGTTCCAGGAAAAAGTATGAATACTGGGAAAGAGTGAAGCATGAAGTGGGATTCATCCCAGGACACTGAGGAGGATATAGACATGACACCCGAGCAGAGGTAACTGGCCACATGGCAGAAGTTAGAAGAGGATAAACGGGGCATCAGTATGAGCAGGTCAGGGAACGTGCCTGGCTATATTGGCCTAGGCTTTTGTAAATATATAGAAAAACTCAGAGGCATTATTTCTGGGAACAAGGGTGCGTGTGAAAAACACAGGTTACAGAAAACCCCCTTCTACAATGTCCTCTATCAAAAAATAAAATAAAATAAAATAAAATAAAAACCTTATACAGAGGGCCATAAATTCCTCCTTCCCTGAACAGCTTTCTACAGGGACTCAGAGCCACATGAGGCGTGAAGGGACAGTTGTGCTCAGCTGCTCAATAGTAAGAATATGAACTGTTTGCCACAGCAATCAGAAAAAGAAAGGCGGCTGGGTAATATCCAAAACTAATCATAACTTGTTTCATTTGCAGCAGGACTGAGTTCCAGGCCAGCAAATGCCATAGCAAGACCTGTCTCACCCAAAACTAAAACAAGCCCCCAGAAGATAACATTTGAACAGCGTTTTAAGGTGGTACCTGCCTACAGTCCCAGCTACTGAAGGGGGAGATTGCCTGAGCCAGGAATGCAGTAAGACTCTTTCTCAGAGGAGGGGATTTGGAGGCAGATCTGTAGAAAGGAAGAGGCAAGCCATATTGATAATTTTAAAGATTTATTTATTTATTATGTATACAATGTCCTGCCTGCATGTGTGCTTGCACTCCAGAAGAGGGCACCAGATTTCACTACAGGTGGTTGGGAGCCACCGTGTGGTTGCTGGGAATTGAACTCAGGACCTCTGGATGAGCAGCCAGTGCTCTTAACCTGAGCCATCTCTGCAGCCTGGCCATATTGATAATTAAGAGAACATTCTAGGCTAGCAGTGGTGGTGCACATTTTTAATCCCAGCACTCGGGAGGCAGAGGCAGGCAGATCTATGTCTACAGAGTAAGTTTCAGGACAGCCAGGGCTACACAGAGAAACTCTGTCTCGAAATACTAGGGTAGATTTGTGCACTGTACAAATATTGTCTTTGTATTATTCAAACGCTGATTTACGAAGAGAGCTGATTACAGGCCAGACTTTGGTATTGTTTGCACCATATTTTGCAAATACTCCCTCCAACACCTTCTGATTGGTTTAAAAAAGAACCGAAAGGCCTATAGCAAAGGCAGGAGAGGAAGTAGGACTTCCAGAGAGATAGGAACTCTGAGAAAGAATAAGGCACAAAGATTAGCCAGAGCCAGAGGAAGAAACAGGGTACCAGGACTGAGAGATGGAGGGATGGCAGCAAGCCATATAGTAGAACATAGATTAATATAAAAGGGTTGATTTAATTTAAGAGCTAGCTGGGAAATAAGTCTAGGCTAAAGCCAATCTTTAATAATTAGTAAGGGGTCTCTGTGTCATACTTGGGAGCTGGCGGTCTGAAGAAAGTCCTATTATAACTAATACTCCAATGTTTATCATTGGCACCCAACATTTATAATTGGAGCACTGGAATCAGAGCTTAGCTAAGCCTGAGAAAAGTCCCACGTGGCTGTGATCTGAATCTTAAGCCTGGAAGACATATGCCTCTAATCAAAATCTTGAGGTGAGAAGACACACCTTTAATCTGGGCCATACCCTCTGCTGAAAGCCTATATAAGGACACGGAAGAAAGAAGGTTTTGTTCTTTGCTTGCCCTTGCCTTGCTAGCATATCCATTCATTTCCTCACCAACACCATATCCTGCTTTTTCAGGATTCCAGCATATACTGAAGAACCATCTGAGACACTCAGCCTTGTGGGACTGAGCAACAACTGGACTCTTGGACTTTCAGATCACAGCTAGCCATTGTTGATTTGGCTGGACTGCAGTCTGTAAGTCATCCCAATAAATCTCATATATTTGTGTGTAGTACATGTATACATATATACATACATGTGTATACATATATATGTATACACATGTGTATATGTGTAGTAAATACATGTGTGAGTGTGTACACACACACACACACACACACACATATCCATTCCATAAGATCTGTGACTCTACAGAACCCTGACTAATACAGGGTAGAGAGGATGAAGAATCAAGAATGGGTCTAACCTGGCATGGTGGTACAGGCCTGTAACTCTAGTACTTGGGAGGTAGAGATGGGAGGATTAGCAAGCTTGAGCACAGCCTGTGCCTGCCTAGCTAAAACAAAAACAAAAGAAAGAGAACAAGAAAAAAAGGAAAGGAGGAAGAAGAGATTAAGACATAAGCAGAGGCTTCAAAAAGTAAGTAAATATACAAGACTATGGTACAGAAGAGAAATCTGAGCAGGAGATACACATTTGAGAATTAGCAGATAGATATTAATAAACAATGCCCTCGCCATGGTGGTACAAAGGGAGAGGTGGTCTGATTGACAGGGCTAGGCACTTACAGCATTTTTTAAAGCTGAAAAGTGGGGAGGAGACATTAAAGCCAACTTAGAAGAGAGCAATGAAGTAATGAGAACTGAGAGGGAGTAATTAGAAATCAAATGACAGGGCTGGAGAGATGGCTCAGTGGTTAAGAGCACTGTCTGCTCTTCCAAGGGTCCTGGGTTCAATTCCCAGCACCCACATGGCAGCTCACAACTCTCTGTAACTCCAAGATCTGACACCCTCACACCAATGCACATAAAATTAAATTTAAAAAAAAATCAAATGACAAAGATGTTCCAAGCAGAAAACGATCAGTGTTAAACACTGCTAAAAGGTTGGCCATTGATGATATACATGACCAGTATGGAGCTGTCTCAGTATGGGTGGGGCTGACACTGACCAATGTGTACTCAAAGGGGAATCTGAGAGCAGAAATATCTATTTATTTCTTGGTATATACGGTAAATATGTGTGATTCTTATGAATTATTTTTCATTTAGTTTTTTGTGTGTTTTGTTTTCAATAAAGGGCTTCTCTGTGTAGCACTGGCTGTCCCAGAACTTACTCCGTAGACCAGGCTGGTCTCAACCTCAGAGTTCTGTCTGCCTCTGCCTCCCTAGTGCTGGGATTAAAGCAATGTTCCACTATCACCAGGCACTTTTGACCTTCTAAATCAATAGTTTTTTTTTTTAATTCTATAACACAGAAATGGTAGGTCTGGAAATTTTCTTCTAATTTCTATTAATAGTTTTGTTTTATTTTGAGACAGTGTCTTACTATATAGCTTTTGGTGTCCTGGACTTTCTTTGTATACCTGGTTGGTCTCGAATTCACAAATGTGCATGCCTCTGCCTCCCAAATGCTAATTTAAAGTTGTACCAACTGGCTGTCCTTTGCTTTTTACTTTGAAGCATTTACCTTGAGTGTAAGTTTCCCAGGCTGGTCTACAACGTGTGCCCTTCTTGCCTAATTGGAACTAAAGGCATGTGCCACACCCCTCCTGGTACTTGTACTCTGAGTGGACATTTTACCCACATGACTTTCCATCTGTCTTAGTTAGGGTTTCTCTAGCTGTGATGAAACACCATGACCAAAAAACAGGTTGAGGAGGAAAGGGTTTATTTGGCTTACACTTCCACATTGCCCAGGGATGGCACCGCCCACAATGGCCTGAGCCCTCCCACATTGATCACTAATTGAGAAAATGCCTTAAGCTGGATCTCATGCAGGCAATTCCTCACGTGAGGCTCCGTCCTCTCTGATGACTAACTTGTGTCAAGTTGACATACAAAACCAGCTATGTTTGTATATATTCGCTTGTCAAGTGCTGTATTTACAATGTCAATGAACAAGAAGCCAAACTCAGCTGAGAACAAGCGAGAGAGAGAAGAAGTATGTAATGTTCTGAGGAAAAGATGGTGTGAAGCAATAATTTAAAAGAAGAAACAGGCATAGACCCACCAAATGTAGTAGATATCTAGAAAGCATTGAAGACCCATAGTGGTCATGAATTTAAAATAAGACAATTTACCATGATTATGTCTCTCCAGGTGTGTAATCTTTGTTTGTTTGTTTGTTTGTTTGTTTGTTTGTCTGTCTTGAGACAGGGTCTCTCTGTGTAGCCTTGGCTGTCCTGGACTCGCTTTGTAGACCAGGCTGGCCTCAAACTCACATAGATCTGCCTGCCTCTGCCTCCCTGAGTGCTGGGATTAAAGGTGTGTGCCACTGTGGCTAGCTTAGGTGTTCGCTCCTAAGTACCATGTAATTAGAAAACTGAAATGAAGGAGAGAGAGAGAGAGAGAGAGAGAGAGAGAGAGAGAGAGAGAGAGAGAGAGAGAGAAAGCCAGGGTGAATGTGGGGGCATCCATCAATACCCTAAAGCAAAGGAACCAGCAGCTAAGTATGGTAGCACATGTACCTGCAATGATAGAATATGGGTGGCTGAAGCAAGTTCAGGCCTAGATATATGATGAGGTTTTTAAAAAGACTTTATATATATATTACACACACATGAGTGCTTTATCTGCAGAGGGCACTGGATCACATTATAGATGACTGTGAGCCACAGTAGTTGCTGGGAATTGAACTCAGGTCCTTTGGAGGAGTGTCAGTGCTCTTATCCTCTGAGCCATCTCTTCAGCCCCTTGTCTTTGCTTTAAAGTAGGTTTTCTAAGCTACACAAACCAACCCAAACTGAAGCCCAGACCCACAGGGGAGCTGAAGGTTAGAGAGGAATCAGGCAGACAGCTCTAGGCTTCATGCTGGACACTGCAGAGACCCTTGATGTGGAACAGGACAGCATCCTCAATGCCCGGCAAATGCTTATGCTCATCTAAGATTTAGCATCTTGACAAGAATTAAAAGCTAAGCTTTTCTAATTTAGGATAATAATTTTGACTGCCAGGCCACCCTGACCTGGTGCTTTATCTTCCCACCTTTTGAAGTTCTAAACACAAGGACTCTTGGCTCACCTGGGCTGTGGCCAGCACTCTGGGAAAGTGCATTGGTAATGTTGGGCAGTTCGTGTCCATAGTTTCCATCCTCCAGGGGACAGATATCCAGGTCATTCCACTTCTGCAGCTGCTGTAGCCAACAGGATTTTTCTTCCAGTTTGCAGTGTGGATTTAAAATTATGCATACCCATAAAGCACCTAAAAAACAGAGTATCAGTGAATAACATGCATGCTTTCCTTCAGCACCCAAACAACCCAACTGCTCACAAAGCAAAACACAAAAACAAACCAAAAAACCACAACTCATCAGCTTCCTCCTCTCTCATACATGTGAAACATACACACATGCACACACACATATATAAACATGAATATAATTGCTAACATTTTTGGAATTGGCTGAGGGACTAAAACTTGTGAAACTGTGAGCCAAACAGTCTTATCTTTTTATCAGTTACTGTGGCCACAGCAATGTAGAAGGAACCTAACAATGGGTAAATAAGACCCTGTTTTCTGTCTTTAGGAGCTGTCTGGTAGGAGAGATGGGTAAATACATATTACACGTGAACATAATGTATTAAGTTAAGGTATATTCACAGTACAGGGCTGGGGAGATGGTTCAGGGGTTAAAGTGATTGCATCCAAGTGTAAAGACCTAAGTTCAGAGATGGGCGTGGTGGCACAGAACTTTAATTCCAGCACTTAAGGAGGCAGAGGCAGGCAGATCTCTGTGAGTTCAGTGAGTTCGAGGCCAGCCTGGTCTACAAAGTGAGTCTAGGACAGCCAGGGCTACACAGAGAAACCCTGTCTCAAAAAAAAAAAAAAAAAAAAAAAAAAAAGAGGTGCTCAGAAAAGTTTTCTATTTTGGCTAGTTAGTTTTTTGTTTTGTTTTGTTTTTTTAATCTCTAAGTCCCTCAATTATAAAACTAAGAACATAAAAATAGCTATTTTATTGGGATAGGACTTGCAAAAGATCTAGTCTAATATTATTATAGAACAAATCTGAGTATTTTTTCAAAGAAAGATGATTTACATTGACTTTGATTTTGGAACTGCAGATCAAAGTTTGTGATGCCTTAAAACACTACTTTTCCAGTTTTCTGTCATTGTGGTGGAGTGTCACATACTGCAAAGCGTAGTGAGAATTTTTGGTTTCTTTTTTGTTTGTTTGTTTGTTTTGCTTTTTTGAGACAGGGTCTCTCTGTGTAGCCTTGGCTGTCCTGGACTCACTTTGTAGACCAAGCTGGCCTTGAACTCACAGCGATCCACCTGCCTCTGCCTCCTGAGTGCTGAGATTAAAGGCATGCGCCACCATGCCCAGAAATTTTTGGTTTCTTTAAGAACACAAAAATTTAGCCAGGTGGTGGTGGCACAAGCCTTTAATCCTAGCACTTGGGAAGCAGAGGCAAGTGGATCTCTGAGTTTGAGGCCAGCTTGTCTACAGAATGACCAAGGAAGCCAGCGCTACAAAACCCTAAACCATCGAAACAATCAAACAAAAGCAACAGAAATGTTAGGTCAGTATGTTTTTGTTGTAATCCCAGCTGTGAGATACGGGGCTGCTTCAGACTGTCCACAGCAGCTGACTGTGATTTGCCTCATGCTCTAGCAGGGGCATGATTTTGCCAGCTGCAGCTAGTGTCTGCATGTATATGAAATTTGGAATTCTGCGGACTCTTAAGAAGATATAGAAATGCCAGAGCCTGAAGAGTAGCTGTGGCGGCTGCTGCTCCTCCTGTTCCTGATGTTGTTGCTAGTTGTCGTTGGTTGTGGTTTGTTGTGATTTGTCAAGTGGTTGTACACAAAGAGACAAGAAGAAATTAGATATCCTGTTGGCAAAGATGAACCCTGCCCCAAGTAACTCAGTGCTGCTAATCAGCAAAGAGTAGTCTGAGAACAACAACCCCTTTCCCCTCTGCCCTTCCTCTCCTACTTAGTGTTGGGGGTTGGAATGGTGGAATAAAGGTGGAGAAGCAAGGCTGGAGGTTAAGAGCACTGGCTTTCCCCCCAAAGGTCCTGAGTTCAATTCCCAGCAACCACATGGTAGTTTACAACCATCTGTAATGAGATCTGGTACTCTCTTCAGGCATGCAGGCAGAACATTGTATACATAATAAATCTTTTTTTTTAAAGGTGGAGAAGGGTGGCAGATAAAAGATCCCAATAAATAGCCTAAATGTCTGATTACTAGTGGTATCCAATGTGGGGCTCGACAGAACAGAAAATCTGGTTTCAAATGCTGTAGAGGAAATGGCAGGGGGATAAGGGATGGATATTTTGTCCCAAGTCACTAACAAAAGGTTGACTGTGGCTGCTGCCATTAGGCTATCCTTCCGCTTAGCTCCCAGAGAGAATTTTCTGGTTTTGGGGGTTTTGTTTGTTTATTTGTTTGTTTGTTTTTTCTTCTTCCCATATTCTATCTCAAAAAAGGTTGGGAGAATGGGTGAGCAGTTGGAAACCGATGGAGACAGAGGGACCTGCAAAACAAAAAATGTCTGAAATGGTAAAACTATTTCATGCTACTCTCTCATTTTTAAAAGGGTTGGAGAGTTGGCTGTGCAACTGGAAAAACTGGGTAGAGGTAGAAGTGCTCAGAAAGTGAGTAGCACCGGAAAAGGGAGAAATAAAAGGCTCAGACCCAGTGACTGAGCGAGAAAGCAGGAACTTCCCTCAGGAGGAAGGAAGGAAATTGTGCTAGAAGGCAGATGACAGGCCTGTCTGGTGTTGTGCAGTTTCAGTTTCCAGTCCCCACAGCCCCTGAGCTGGCTGAGGAGCCAGGTGTGCAGCCTGGAGAAGGAGGAGGCGGCTGTGAAGGTGACAGGAACAAAGAAAAGCTGAAACAGCCTCTTTTGGAAAAAAAAAAAGGGGGGGGGAGGAAGGGGGTTAATCCAGACTCAACTGCACAGCCAGAGATAGAGGAGGAGTGGCCTGGGATTCCAAAATCACCATTGGTTTCCCCGGTAACTGTACAGCATGCACCTGCTAATCATAATCATGACAAAATCGGGCGGTGTCCTACAGAATGATAGACCTGAGGTGTTTTTAAAGGGGTTGTACTTTGCTATGGCGTGCATTCACCTTATGTAAAACAAATTCTAAGTAACTGGGCTACTCAAACTAGAATTATTCTCCAAGATAGGAGCTGGTCAGCAGTTACAGTGGTTAATGTGGTAGAGGGAGGAAGCCGAGAATACTGAACAGTGTAACTGAGCAAGGGAGATGAGTATTGTAAAAGATCAGTTGCCAGGTGAAGGGTGGTGCTCTTAACTCACAGGGACAGATTCAAATTGATGATGATACTATAGGACAATGTTGTTTAGTGGCTTTAAGAACTTGGGACTAAGTTGAGGAGCCCAGGAAAAGGTCCACCTTATCTACTAAGATTATACAAGGCTCTGGAGAAGCCTTCACTGTTTGTTTGGTTTTTTAACAAAGATCGGTCTCAGCTGTGAACAAATCCATATCAGACCCTGACTCAAGGCAGGTATTGATAGAGACCCTTGCATTTGAGAGTGTGAATACTGAGTGTGAAAGAGTTATTAGACCAGTAAAGGCACAGGTAGTATCAATGGACAAGTGAGTGGATAGAGACTCAACCAATACTGGGTCTCACAAGTGCCATGCTAATATCACAGGACAAGCTATTGCTAAAGGTCTCTGGCACTCAGAATGCCTGCTGCACCAACTGTGAGAAATGTAGTCATTTACAAAGAGACTGTGACCAAGCTGCTTAAGGTCTCAAATTTTAAAACTTCTGGTATGTTAACTGTAAGAAATACAGTAGTTTCCTCTGAAAAGTGAATGTGCCTTTTCTGGGGCAACAGTTTTTCTAAATATCAAACAAAAAGAATACCTTCCCAGGGCGTGCAAGGGACACCAGTGGACACATGAGTATAGGTCCAAGAGAGATGTCCAAGACAATTTCTTGCTTTTAAGAAACTAAATGGAAGGTGTGGGGACTAGCACCTGGAGGCCCCACAGCAAAAAACCCGAGCCATTTCCTCCTTGTCAGCCAGGAAATAACAAGCAGGCAGAAAACTACAGCTAAGTATTGCTGATCTCATGCATGCTACTTAGTAGGCAGTGCTGCTCTAGACTTGGCCACCGATAAATCTCTTACCCTAACCCCAAAAGCTCAGTGTTATAAAATAATTACTGTAGTTTATGGACCTTTGACCTCAGGGACAGTAGGGATGATCTTGGGAAGGAGTGGATTGACTTCCCAAAGATTCACTGTGTATCCAAGAATTATAGATGGGGATTTCAAAGGAGAAGGAGAAATTATGGCCTATGTAAAAGTAAAAAAAAAAAAGAGATGCAAATTAACACAGGTGATGGGATTTCTCAGCTGCGACTGTTTCCCTGCATTAAAGACAAAGCCAGTAGAAAGAATAGGAGGGTTTCAAAGTGCTGGAAAACGTGTGTTCTGGCAAACAGTGGTTAGTGACCAGAGGCTAAAATTAAACTTACAAACGAATGTTGTTAAAATAGAAGGTTTGGTGGATTCAGCAACTGATGTGACTATCATTTCCTAAAAATCTTAGAATTCAGAATGGCCACTTCAAAAGTTTCATACCCAGTTTCTAGGAACTGGAAAGTTATCTCAGTTAAAACAAAGTGTGTTATGGGTTAAATATGTGGGACAGGAAGGTCAAAAAAGAAAGTTAAGACCCTATGTGGCTGACATACCCATAAATTTATGGGGAAGGGATATTTTTTCTTTTCTTTAAAAAACTTATTTATTTTATGTGCATTGGTGTCTTGCTTGCATGTATGTCTGTATGAAGGTGTCAGATCTTGGTTACAGACAGTTGTGAGCTGCCATGTGGGTGCTGGGAATTGAACCCGGGTCCTTTGGAAGAGCAGTCAGTGCTCTCGACCGCTGAGCCATCTCTCCAGCCCCAGGGAAGAGATAGATCTTTTTCAACAATGGATACTCAGATTAATATTTCTGCAATCCTAGAGACAGCTCATGATGAAATTAGCGGTAAAATGTTAGATGCTCCTGAAGAAGAATTGATATATGTCATCAAAAACTACTATAAAGGTTAACTTTTATTCTCCTGGCTTAATTGTTGTCTTGGAGGCTTACTGTTAACCTAGGCCTAGTCCTGGAAACTTCTAGCCTCCATACAATCTACCCTAGGCCTAGAATGTTTTCAGCCTCTGAGACTCACTGCTTAATGAGCTCACCCTTTCTTGTTCTTTCTGAGCTCTGGGCAGGCTGGTTCAACTCAGCTGTTCTGGCTCAAACTCATCTCCCGACTGACTTATTTAATCTGGCTTCTCTCTCAGCCTGGGTTTGCTCTGCTTGGCCTCACACTAGCTCAGCTCTAATCTGGCTTCCCATTTTCTGGCTCATTCCAGTTTTTACCCAAGTTCTCTCTCTGCAGCCCATCTCTCTATTACTGTCCTGGTAAAAACTGCTTCCTCTCTCTGTAAAACTGCCTCTTAAGCAGCTTCCCTTTCCTCTCTTCTCATGAGAGTTGGGCATATCCTATTCTGTCAAATCTTCTCTGATATGTCCCCTTTTCTGCCACTCAATTAGCTGTCACTTTCAAACATGGGTGCTTCCTTTTACAAACTAACTTTATCTTTCTTTGGGATTAAAGGCATGTACTACCACACCTGGACATACACTTTTCTTCACCTGATACTTTCTCTACACCTGGCTGGCCTTGAACTCAGATCTGTTTGCCTCTATCTCCTAGATTAAAGGCATGTTTGTATTCCAGCCCGACCACACAGACCTAGACATTTGGATGTGATCTCTTGTCAGAACAGCCATGTTCTGAATTAACATTCCTCTACAATCCTAAGATGTTCCAGTTGTCCAAACACAGGACATCACTAGGATTGAGTTTCTAAATTTATGGCGGGGCGGGTAGGAGAGCACTGCTGAACTATAAATGACCCTACCTTAAAATGGTTGACTGATAAGCCTGTAAGGGTAGATCAATGACCCTTAATTAAGGAAAAATTACAGGCATTGAGCAGCCGGTATAAGAGCAGCTAGAGGTTCAATATATAGAAGAGTCTACTAACCCATGGAATTCCCCTGTATTTGTTATATTAAAAAAAAAATCAGGGGGGCTGGACAGGTGGCTCAGAGGTTAAGAGCACTGCCTGCTCTTCCAAAGGTCCTGAGTTCAATTCCCAGCAACCACATGGTGACTCACAACCATCTATAATGAGATCTGGTGCAGGCAAAACACTGTGTATATATGATAAATAAATAAATATATTTTTTTAAAGATTTCTTTATTTATTATGTATACAATATCCCGCCTGCAAGCCAGAAGATGACACCAGATCTCATTATAGACGGTTGTGAGCCACCATGTGGTTGCTGGGAATTGAACTCATGACCTTTGGAAGAGCAGTCAGTGCTCTTAACCTCTGAGCCATCTCTCCAGCCCCTAAATAAATATTTTTTAAAAATCAAGAAAATGAAGAATGTTAGCAGATTTAAGAGTGATAAATAGAGTAATTCAGTCAATGTGCCCATTATTGCCTGGAATTCCTTTACCTTCTTTATTACCCAAGCCATGGCATATGACAGTTATTTATTTAAAGGACTGCTTTTTTTTTTTTTTTTTTACAATCTCTTTGCATGAGCAGGATAGGGAAAGGTTTGCTTTCACAGTACCTACTTATAATAATGGTGGACCAATAAAAAAAATATCAGTGGAAAGCTCTTCTGCAGAGAACGTTAAATAGTACAACTTTATGTCAATATTTTGTACAACAACTGCTAGAAATAATTCATAGGCGATATCCTCAATCCATTATCTATAATTACATGGATGATATCTTGTTGACTGATTCTGATACAGATACTTTTTAGAGAAAATATTTAAGGAAACACAAAGGATTCTGCCATGCTAGATGTTACATATTACTCCTGAAAAACTATGGAGAGGAGACTCATTAACTATTTGGGTTATAAAAAAAAAAAAAGTCAAAATAAAATTCAAACACAAAAGGTACAGATCAGAAGAAATAAATTGTGAACTCTTAACAATTTTCAAAAATTGAGAGACATTAATTGGCTATGATCTCCCACTGGGTTAACTACTCAAGAGTTAAATAATTTGTTTCAAACATTACAAGGAGATTCAGACTTAACAGCCCAAGATGGTTAACAGATGAAGCAGAGAGAGTTAAATTTGGTAGAACAGAGACTGTGAAATACATATGGATCGAATAGATCCCAAATTTAATTTTATTTTGGTTATTTTGCCTTCAACTCATTCTCCTACTGAGCTCATTATGGAAAAGGAAGATAGTATTATGGAATGGATTTTCTTAGTACATAAACAAAGTAAAAAATTAAAGACTTACAAGGAAACAGATTTGCTTTTTACTAATGCTGAGATTATGTCATTATGGAATCAATGAAAATCGGCAAAGAGATTGTAGTAACTATTTGGGAGAAATTAACAATAAATATCCTAAAAACAGGCATCTTCAATTTACGTATACATAAAAAAAAAACCCTAATTGTATTCTCCCATGTACTGTAAAAGGAATGCTGATTCCTGAAGCATCTACATTCTATACTGATGCAAATAAATTGGGAATGGCAGACTATAAATCAGACAAAATAAACAAAGTAATTCAATCTCTTAATATGGTTATTGACTCTTATTATGTAGAAAGAGTTGCTTTGCATATAGAAACTGCTGAATTTATTCCTGATAGTTTAGAATTAACCTTGTTACTTATACAACTGCAACAAACAATCGGAAATAGAGACTATCCATTATACATCACCTATACTTGGTCTTATTCAGGCTTGCCAGGTCCACTAGCACAAGGAATTGAAGAAATTGATCAATTATTAATAGGAAATGTGTTAGAAGCCTCCAAATTTCACAAAATGCATGTTAACAGTAAAGATTTAAGGAGGAAAAAATTCTATCACTTGGCAACAAGCCAAGGAAATTATAAGAAAATGTCCTACTTATTCACTGTATAATTAAAACTCCATTATCCACTAGAAGTAACCCTAGAGATACCCAAAGAAATGAAATCTGGCAGATGGATGTGTTTCACGTTGCAGATTTTGGAAAACCAATGTTTGTACATCATACCATTGATACATATTCAAAGTTTTAATTGGCAACTGCTTTGAGTTCTAAAAAGGCTGATTCTGTAGTAACACATTTACTGGAAGAAATGGCTATTATGGGATACCTGTAGAAATTAAGGCTGACAATGTCCCTTATTATGTCTCCAGGAAGATGAAACAATTCTTTGTATATTACAATATAAAGCACACTATATGTATACCATATAATCCTACAGGACAAAAAGTTGTAGAAAGATCTAGTTGTACCTTAAAAAAATACTTATGAAGCTGGGTACAGTGGCATATTCTTGTAATCCCAGCACTCAGGGAGGCAGAGACAGGGTTTCTCTGTGTAGCCTTGGCTGTCTGGACTTGCTTTGTAGACCAGGCTGGCCTCGAACTCACAGTGATCCACCTGCCTCTGCCTCCCAAATGTAAATAGTGCTTTGTTAACTTTAAATTTTCTGAGTGTTAATGAAAAAGAAACAACAGCAGCCAAGAGAGAGAGAGAGAGAGACATTGGGTTACAGAAGAAGACTGTGGAGTTAAATCAGCCTATAAACCATGAGGATGTGTTAGCATCAGAATGCAAGCCTGTGAAAGTTTTGTCTTGGGAACATGGGTTTGCTTATGTTTTGTCTTGGGAACATGGGTTTGCTTATGTTTCCAAAGGAAATGAAAATCTGTGGACACCATCAGAACTTATAAAGATTAGAACTGACCAGGAGAGGCCTCCTGAGAGCCATGACTACCAACCCAAAACAGTGTTTAGTTTACTTAAAATTTCTCTTTATAATTTTTCACTAAACATGGCACCATTAATGGCTTAAAACAAAAAAGGGATCTAAAAGGAAATAGGAATTATTTCTTTGACCACTTCACTCTCTTTTTCAAGGAAAGTAGGTTCTTCTCAAGACTAGCTATGTGGCTGTGTAAGATACCTTCTTGGTCTCCAGTTAGCAATAACCAGAAATGAAGTCATTTTCCCCCATGTAGATTTACTTAGGTTTTGCTAAATTCAGGCTAGTTGGCCTTGAACTCCTCTCCCCCTGACCTAGTCTTCCAAATGCTGGAATCACAATTACTATGCCCAGTAATGTAATGTTTCTTAACTTAATCATGAATGGGGATTTCATAGCCTTTTCTAAAAAAATACGTTAGAATTATTTATTTACACGTACATGTATGTAATGTCTCTATATGTGCTTGTGCCTGAGGCATCCCCTGGATGCTTACAAGTAGTTGTGAGCTGCCTGACATGGAAATGAACTCAAGTCCTCTGTAAGAACAATACATATTCTTAACCACTGAGCCTATGTCTCCAGCCCTAGATTTCACAATCTATTAAAGTGTAACAGGAATTTTTTTGCAAATAGAAATGTTTTAAAGGCCACCTAGGGGGCTGGAGAGATGGCTCAGCGGTTAAGAGCACTGACTGCTCTTCCAGAGGTCATGAGTTCAATTCCCAGCAACCACATGGTGGCCCACAACCATCTGTAATGTGATCTGTGCCCTCCTTTGGCCTGCAGATGTACATGTAGGCAGAGCACTGTATACATAATAATAAATAAATCTTTAAAAAAAAAAAAAATAAAGGCCACCTAGCCTTTATTTCAGACACTAATTGAAGATGAAAGTTGTTTATATTGGTTCAATTCTTAATTACAAAAAATGTACTTACTTATTTATTTTTATTTTACCTGCACTGGTGTTCTGTCTGCATGTATATATGTGCGAGGCTGTCAGATCTTGGAGTTAACAGACAGCTGTGAGCTGCCATGTGGTTGCTGGGAATTGAACCCGGGTCCTCTGGAAGAGGAGGCAGTGCTCTTAACCACCTAGCCATCTCTCCAGCCCCAATTCTTAATTTTTTTAAATTTAAAATTATATTTGTTTATATTTACTTTGTTTTCTTACTTTTTGGGACAAGATCTCAGGTTACAGTTACAGCTGGCCCTGAACTCTCTTTGTAGACCATGCTGGCTTTAAACTCTAGAGACCAGCTTGCTTCTGCCTTTTGAATGCTAGGATTAAAAGTTTGCCATCATGCCTGGCTTGCCAGAAAAGGAAAAACAATAGTAGACGGTCAGAGATTAAGCACTTGGGACGCTCACACCTGAGTGGTCTGGCTAGGCAGGGTACAGAGAGGAGACTCACAGAAAGCGGCAAAAACGAGGCTAAGATTGGTTTTGTTTTTTAAAGACAGGTTTAATATAGGCCAAGTGGCCCGGAACTCACTAAGTACCCGAGGCTGGTCTTAAATTCCTGTTACTCCTTCCTCCACCCTCTAAGTGCTGAGATTACAGGTGTGTGCCAGTTGACCTGGCTTTATGCAGTGCTGGGGATTGAACCCTGGGCTGTGTATGTGGTAGGGAAGCAGTCTACCAGCTAAGCTAAATCCCCAGATCCCGAGGCTAAGGACTAGGTTAGGAGCTGTGTCACTGTATAGCCTCATGGGAAAAAAGAAAAAGCCAGTTCCTGAATTGTTTTACAAAACAGACTTATCCTTATAGTAATAGTGGAAGATCAGAGATAGTGTGATGTTTCTTTTTTTCTTTTTCTTTTTTTGTTTTTGTTTTTCCGAGACAGGGTTTCTCTGTGTAGCCTTGACTGTCCTGGACTCACTTTGTAGACCAGGCTGGCCTTGAACTCACATCGATCCTCCTGCCTCTGCCTCCCAAGTGCGCACACCTTTAATCCCAGCATTTCTTATTTAACTAATTATGTGCTTCACCTGTGGCTTGATTGATACCTTTTTTTTTTTTTTTTTTTTTTTTTAATAAAAGAGAGGGAGCTATGCAACTGAAGGCAAGTGAAGAAGTTTTCTTTCAGCAATGGCTTCGATGTAGGTAACATGACATAGAATCCTTAACAGGAAAGCACACTACTGTAGAAGTGGAGATTAGGAAGCTTCTGTAGAACCTAAAATGTTTCCCCAGCTGGAATTAGCAGGAGCCACACAAACACTGACAGCGCATGGTCACTAACACAGGTGTTAGAGAGCAAGCTGATAGGATACAGCACTTGTGAGGGATAGGGACTTACCTAGCTCATCCCAGAGCTGCCTGCACTTGTCTGTCATGCTTGTTCCTTGCTGCCTCCAGAGTGTGAGGCGTGGATCAGCCATAAACTGCTCAGTTATAAGTGTCAGCATCCTGGCTCCATTGGAATCCCTCATCCGAAGCATCTCCCGAACCTGAGACATAAGGAGGGGCAGGTGGTCGGTAACTGCACAGCATAGAAAAGAAGGTGAGGGGCGGAGAGTGGGTGGAGAACACGATGTGCTTGTGCAGCGTATTTAAATAGGAGACGGAAAGAAAGCCTCTCAGCCCTGTAAGTGAAATTCCTACATACATCAAGAAAGCCCGTTATATACACTAAGATGCCTCTTCAAACACACTAGGATGGCGGGAATAAAAGGCTAACAACAGTGTTGGCCTAGATGTAAAGAAATCAGAACTCACATGCTGTTGGTGGGACTATAAACTGAGGCAGCAACCTTGGAAAATCATCTACGTAGTACTTGTATAAGAGTGTTAATAGCAACATTTATCTAAGAGTAGCCAAATGCAATCCAAGTGTCTACCATCAGACAAAGGATAAACAAAACAGACGATAAACCTTTAAAATATCAGGCTAAGATGTGAAAGAAGTCAGTCACAAGACACACACACACACACACACACACACACACACACACACACACACA
>OU015754.1:51977704-51987818 GCA_907169655.1 Acomys percivali | reverse complement strand
AGGTAATATCGTATATATGTGGTAACATTTCTCTTTTTCAAATAAGGAAATTCTATAGTCTACTGCTTAGCTCAAATATCACTTCACATTAAACCACCCAGTACCTCAAGTTATTAAGCCATTAAAATGAAAAAGCTTTAGCATTTATGCCTGTGGAGTTTATATTCTATTTCACAAGAAAGATTTTGTCCAGAATCAAATAATAAAGGCCTAAGAAATAATCATTTCATTGATTGCCCAGAACAGTCATATAATTTGCATGATTATAGCCATGAGAACAGAAACTTAAATGGCTATAATTTCTGAAATATTTTGGGCTTTAAAAATTAGAAATAATAGATTTATACTGATTCTTTCAAATCAGTGTGCTTTCCACATACAGTCAATTGCTTAGTAACCACCTCTATCCTGCCAGTAGTGGGGATCGAACCCAGAGCTTTATGCACTCTACCCCTGAGCTACATATCCTAATTGATTCTTTCAGTGATCAATAAACAAATTTTAAATGGTAATACTTTTTAAGCATGAACACACACTGGGTGTTTTCTTTTGTTTTTAATTCTTATTTATTACGTGTGTGTGTGTGTGTGTGTGTGTGTGTGTGTGTGTGTGTGTGTAAGATGTGATAGTCCTGTGTGGAGTCAGTTCTTTCCTTCCACCTTTATATGGGCTTTGGGCACTGAACACAGGTCCTCAGCTTTCATGACCTGCTGAGTAACCTCAGCAGACTACTTCCCCTTCTATTGGAAAACCATATCATTTCCACATTATCTTGTATTTCTGGTACTGATTACAAACAAATATATAGTGTAGAACAGACCTTTACACAAATGTTTGCTGAACGCTACAGCTTTGAATCCTTTAATGTCTTGTCACTGGTCACGGGACAGTGCAACTTGCGCTGGGATCTCTCACAGTCTTCAGCCTTGCTCCCACAATCAGCGCGCAAACACAAGCTTCCTGAGTGACTCTTTACTGTGGTGGGTTTCCTCCATTTTCTTTGCCATTATGCTTTTATATGCAAGATTCCCTCTACCAGTGTGACCTTCTCAGCCCGTCTTCATTCTGAATTCTCAATTCACATGATATTTACTCCGGGAAGTCTTGCCTTATGCCTTTGGACACCTAGCTAAATGCTTTTTCAGGGCTCTTGTTTTAATCAGTTTTATCTTTATTTGAACAAATGACTGTCAGTGTACTTAACAGTTTTCGTGTTTGTCTTCTGCCTTTAGATGGAGAAATTCTTGTAAACAAGGGTTTGGTTTCATCTTTATGTTTTCAGATGGCATACTGTAAGGGCTTAATAAGTATCCATTTACAGATGAATAAATAAGTGAACACTAAATTGAATCTTTACATATTCATCTGTAATTCCAGAGGATTAAACATGTTTAAAAGATTCCCGATTGGTGATTAAAATATATCAGCAAATTAAACAATCTTATTAAGATACAAAAATTTAATTTTACAAAGTGACAAGAATTTACATACAAAGTTAACTGACAGTGTCTTCTTGCTTCAATGCAGCTGTTTTTGGTGCTGCAGTGGCTCAAGAGATGACATCTACCAGCCCTTCTGTATGCTCTCCCACGAGTCACGTGTCTCAAGACGCAATTCTCCAGAGCCGGTGATACGTCCTGTCCTGAATGTAGTCTGACTGTAGGTGCCTAGGTTATCAATATAGGATGTGAATGGGGAATTCTCAACAACAACGGAGCAACAGAAGACCCATCTCCAGCTGGAGATTCTCAGACTCTTTTGAGTGATGGACATTTGTCTGTCATGACTGGAAAGAGTACGGGAGCTGCAAGTTTTGATGAATTTGATGCAATTCTAAGCATCAGAGTCAGAGAACAATGAGTAGCAGGAAACAAGAAAGGACAAACACGGGGCTGGAGAGATGGCTCAGTGGTTAAGAGCACTAGCTGCTATTCCAGAGGACCCGGGTTCAACTCCCAGCACCTACATGGCAGCTCACAACTGTCTGTAACTCCTGTTCCAGGGGATCTGACACCCTCACAGAGATGTGCTAGCAGCCAAAATACCAATGCATATAAAATAAAAATAAATAACTAAAAAAAAAAAAAGAAATGACAAACACATTCAAGGAAATCATCACATGACAGAAGCAACCATTCTTGAAATACAATGGGTGGGGACAAATACTTTATTCAACCCAATATGAGAGGAGGAGCAAATGCTATTGTAACTTCTGCTTGTCTGTTTGCTGCCTGTAGATAAGGAGCTTAACCTAGGACACTAAGGAAATATGTCCCATAACACCTTTATATGAAAGAAACTGGTCAGTGTGTTAAACTAAGAAAGTGCTAGAAACCAGAGTGGATCTTACTAAAACCGAGGGCTTCACTTCCAGGTTCTGTGCCAGCCTTTGTCTTGCTATGCAAGGGCAGGTGGCAGCTACACACAGAGGCTGTAGGCTGTGGAACTGGACTTGGTTTTTGGAGGAGCCCCATTTCTGCAGCCTCAGCAGAAATTTACATGCCTTTGAAGCCAGCAGTCAAGAAAGAAGGCCCCAAAAGAGAGAGGAGACATTGCTGGTGTTGCTGATGTACAATCACGGTCCCACAGACTAATCTATTTTCCTTAAGCCCCTTCAAATTTGACACCTCTGCTGGACAAACTGTCATAGCTGTAAACTGAGGCACCTACTGCCACGTTCTTATGTACATAAACCCTTTGCCTATTGTACACAGCCTATATATTGCGTTGGTTGAATTTTTAGCAAAGAAAATCAGATGGTGTGCATTCCAGGGCTAAGAATTATTATTTAGTATTTTGTGTATATATACATTAGTGAAACATATTTAGTGATTTAAAGTTCCTATTGAATTTTCTTCCTTCTTGTAGTGATTTAGAAACTGTATGTTAGGAGATATTTGAAATTACGTAATTCTCAAATAAAACATTTTTAAAACAAAAAAAATTATATAGACATTAGTAATATTGCTATAAGATTCTTTTCCATAATTTATAGTCATACCTTAAATGTATTGCAGCTAGCTTATGCTAGTTTTTATAACCTTTAATTAATTAGTTAATTAATTTTTTGAGAGTCTTTCCTCAGACTGCCTTTGAATTCAGACCAATTCTCTTGTCTCAGTCTCTTGAATGCTGAGATTTCAGGCATGTACCACCACATATGATTGGTTTTAAAAATATAGAACATTAGGGCTGGTAGGATGTCTCAGCAAGTAAAAGCCCTTGTCGCACAAGCTTGATAGCCTGTGTTCGATCCTCAGGCCCCGCACTGGAAGGAGGGAACCAACCAACTCCTGAGGGCTGTCCTCTGGCCTTCACACGGTGCTGGACGTGTCCATTTCCACATTAGCTCTCTCTCAATAACTTATTATTATTGTTGTTGCTGCTGTGCTGCTGTTTTTGGCTTTTTTTGAGACAGGGTTAATAATTTAAAAAATAAAAATAAAACTGCATGCTGGGTGGTGGTAGCATAGACCTTTTATCCCAGCAATATGGAGGCAGAGGCAGGTATGATCTCTGTGAATTTGAGACCAGCCTGGTCTACAGAGCTAGTTCCAGGACAGCCAGAGCTACATAGAGAATCCCTGTCTCAAAGTAAAAATAAAAGCACAAGCCATTTTATTAGTTGACATTTAGTACTTACTACACGCCACACAGTATATTCTCAGTGTTTTCCTTGTGTTAGCTGGTTAGGTCCTCAGAACAAGGGGGCGTCTGCTCTTTCTTGCATTCAGCAAGGAAACTGAAGCCCAGAAATAAAGGACTCGGTCAGCGCCACACTTGAGCTTGAGCACAGGCAGCCCGGCTCCACAACCTGTGCTGTCAGTCGCAAAAAAAGTGAATATGACACTATTGGACCTAAAAGCATGTACCCAAAACTTTGTGAGAGTAATTAGCAAGCATAATTTGACAGAGTCCTGCATTAGTGACAAGTCAGTAAACTCTGACATCTGCCTGGTTTCCCGGGCAACTGTTAACTATCAAGTGCTCTGTGACACTCTCACAGGAGGAATAAAGATGGGCTCGTGAACTACAAGGCAGAGTCTCGCCACCTCATGTGAATCATCTGCGCGGAGAAGGAACACTTCTCAGCACAGCCCTCTGACACTGTTCAAAGGCCTTTGTGTTTCTAAGTGTAAGAAAAGCTCCAGCAAAGCCTGGGCAATTAAAACCACTTTGCTCACTGCTCTTTTGAATCCCCAAGGCCTCTAGGCAGGTGCTAATGCAGGAAAACACGAGCTCTCCTCAGCCAACAGCTCGAGAGCAGAGCGCTGTGATTTACTATTAGGATTAACTTTTCTTTTTAGATTGTTTCACATTTGTTTAATTGTTTACTTACTTGTGTTTAGTACGTGTGTGTGTGTGTGTCTGTGGATGCACACACGCCACAGCATGTGTGTAGAGGTCTGCTAGCATATGGGCCCCAGGGAAAGGAACTTGGGTCCTCACACTTGGTAGGCACCTTTACGGGCTGAGCTGTCTTGCTGGCCGAAGAACATGTCTTCAGTTCTTTTCTTTTCTTTTCTTTCATTTCCTTCCTTTTTACTTCTTCTCACCCTCCCTCAGCCGGGCTTCTCTATGTAGTCCTGGCTGTCCTAGAACTCGATCTGTAGACCAGGCTGGCCTCAAACTCAACAGAGATCTGCCTATCTCTACCTTCCCAGTGCTGTGGTTAGAGGTGTGTGCCATCATACCTGTTTTAAGAATGTTTTCTTATAGTCACTATAAACATAACGTGTATGTCTACACACAAAAACACAAAGGCACACACTGAGACACACACGCGCGCACACACACACACACACACACACACACACACACACACACGGCTCTATAAACTAAGTAACTCCTTTGAATTAGAATGGCTCCATTTAAATAAATTTGGTTTTGATGAACACGTAGAATAAATCAGACTTTCTCATCTAATTCTTGCTTGCTGGAAGGTCACAGTTGTATACAGCAGAAACTAAAGCAAGTTACTTTCTTTTTTAATCTGTGGCCTAGAAAAACAGTAGCCATGAGAACTCCTGAAACCCCAAGAACAACATTTATAAAATAACTATTTTTCTTCTTAAGAAACTTAACTCCCAGGCTTAGAGGCCAATGCCCAAACAAGAGCACTGGGATGGCTTCAGAGGCTAGCAGATCAGGAGTCAGTGCCTGAGTTACGATCCCAATAGCCCTCAATTCCTTTTTGCCTCAGTTTCTTAATTATGCAAATGGACACAATGCTTAATCAGATTCATGTGAAAGTGCTTTGTAGAGAACACATTTACCCAAAATACCACTCCAGAACAATCCTGGCTAGCAAGGGCCAGGGCCTGTATAAATTCCCAAGAAGCAGATGGCTCCCACACACTGGATCAGGCTGTGGAAGATAAAGTGAGGAGCAGTATTGTTATTCAGGAATACAAATAATGCTGCCCTATTACTCTGAAAGCTACTTGGTTTGCATTAGAGAGGTCACCCTAAGCTTCTCAGAGCAGCTGAGTAAGCTGAAGGGCCCTTCGTGCTGCCATCTGCTCCCTTCCCAGACTCCTCTGCAAATCAAGGGGTTTCCTTAGATCAGCCTCTGAAGAACAGCTATGGCCTGAGAAGGCAGCAGTCTCTGCTCTCAGTATTAGCAACCAGAGCTAAAGACTGAAGCCTCCCACGCACAGGCACTCACCTCTAGAAACAGCCTTACACCATCCAGTTTCCCAGTTTTATCTTGTTTTGTTTTTTGTCTTAACTTGCAATTCTACAAGGGGATTAAGAGTATGGGTTTAAAGTTTCAGGGTTTACAAAATTATTTTAGAAATATTTTATGTTAGCTGGGCAGTGGTGGCGCATGCCTTTAATCCCAGCATTTGGGAGGCAGAGGCAGGTGGATCTCTGTGAGTTCGAGGCCAGCCTGGTCTACAATTCGAGCCCAGGATAGCCTAGGCTACACAGAGAAACCCTGTCTCAAAAAAATTTTTTTATGTAAAAAATAAAAAATCAAATTTATCTGGAAAATTTATTTAACTTAACATACAGAAAACAGTAACTTCACCAGGCATGACACACACCTGTAATCTCAGCGGTTGGGACAAAGATAGGAGGATCACCATAAACTACATAGTAAATCTAAAGCTAGTCTGGGCTTAATGAGACAGTCTCTGAAGAAAAATAAGCAACAACACAAAGACTTCATATAGTAACTTTATGTTCCTGTAACAACTTTATGGTGCAAGACCAAGTTACATTGGTAGATAACCAACCAATTTTGGAATTATAAATCAGAAATCTCTTTGGTTTGCAGATTTGAAAGAAACTATCACACACCTCAAACAGCTCTCTGTAAAGATACTGTGCACAGGGTCTGGACCAGGTCCTCTGCATATGTATTATGGCTTCTAGGGTCTTCTCTTGGGCTCTTTTCCTTGCTTGTTTGTCCAGTCCAACTCCAATGTAACAGCTTTTGTTTTATCTTATTATATTTTATTTTAATATTTGATTACTATCTCTTAAAAGTCTATTCTTTTCTAAAAAGAGACAGAAAGGGACTGGATCCAGACCTGATGGGAGATGGGGGAACTGGGAGTAGAGGGAGGGGAAACCGTAGTTAGAATAGATTATGGGGAAAAGGACTTCTTTTCTTTTCTTTTTGGTTTTTTGAGACAGGTTTTTCTGTGTATCCCTGGCTATCCTGGTCACTTTGTAGACCAGGCTGGCCTTGAACTCTGAGATCTACCTGCCTCTGCCTCCCGAGTGCTGGGATTAAAGGCGCGAGCCACCACAACCAGCTCGGAATCTATTTTCAATTTAAAAAAAAAAAAAAAAAAAAAAAAAGCCAGTCAGATTTCTATGAGCTCAAAGCCAGCCTAGTCTACAAAACCAGTTCCAGGACAGCCAGAGCTCTTACACAAAGAAAGCACACGCAAGCACGCGCACACACAGATCCCACACCAGCCTGGCCTCAAACTCCCTATGTAACCGAGGAAGATCTTGAGCTTGTGTATATATGTCAGACAGACAGACAGACAGACAGACAGACAGACAGACACACACACACACACACACACACACACACACACCAAGCTGGCCTCAAACACGCTAGGTAGCCGAGGAAGATCTTGAACTTCTCATCCTCCTACCTCTACCTCCCCCGGGCTGGGATTACATGTGTGTGCCATCATGCCCTGTTCATTCAGTCTGGGGACAGAATGCAGGGTTTCCGTATGCTAGGTCAGCACTTTACCAACTGAACTACACACATGCCCAAGCCCCTGCCTAGGTTTTTGGTTTTTGTTTTTAAATTATGTATACAGTGCTTTACCTGCCTACAGGTCTGCATGACAGAAGAGGACATTAGACATCATAGATGGTTGTAAGCCACCATGTGGTTGCTGGGAATTGAACTCAGGACCTCTGAAGAGCAGTCAGCGCTCTTAACCTCTGAGCCATCTCTCCAGCCCCCATCTCGGTTCTTAATTCAAACAAAGAAAAAGGCAACATATAATTGTAATCTTATTTCATAAATTATTCTACTCCATTCAGGACCATCAATACATCAATAGGGGAGAGGGTATTAAAAACAATATACCGCTTTTCAAAAGGTAAACAATATACGTAACTATTTTTGACTAACTACAACATTAAATAATCAAATGTCTATTTTTGAGTCTTCAACACAGTATTCAGATTTTATTTACTTACTTATTTATTTTGGGGTTTTTGAGACAGGGTTTCTCTGTGTAGCCCTGGCTGTCTTGCAACTTGCTTTGTTGACCAGGTTGGTTTTGAACTGATAGATATCTGCCTGGGATTAAAGGGTGTGTGAAACCACGGCTGGCAATAAAAGGTTAAAAAAAAAAAAAGGATTTGCTGTTACTTCTCTGAGATTTTGTACACTGAATTAAGTCAGCAAAATATACTGCAATTATATTTAAATGAAATACACATAATATGTGTGTGTTTAGGACAATATCTGCCATTCCAGTGTACTAAAAATGTTATTGTTTCAACGTTTTGACTATACCTTTAGCTAGCTTCTTTATTCTCATCTCATTTCAAGGACTCCTCATTTTATGCATACTCTAGCCTCAAATTACCTAAAGAAAAATGCCTGTGCATAAGCATCATATGAATTGTAATCAAATTCTTATGGAATAAAAGCGTAATTTTTAGAGGATCTTAACCCTCATCATTTCTAAACTCCATGACATTTTATTTCTGATATGGCCTTTTTAATATGGAGATGAATGCAAATCCCACACAACTTTCTTTATTTAAGGGTTTCATACATGGTAAGAACAACATTCCTAACATTTATAGCATTTTGGTCAGGACCTCTGGGCTCTCTAGTCCTTTGTTCCATCTCACAAAATGACCTGTGTGGGGCTGCAAGAATGTCAACACTAATCCAATTAGGACAATCCTTTTCATTCTGTTTAGAAATGGGAGCAAAAGCACTTTTTATCTTTGTATAGTAACCTGAGTCCAAACAAAACCAATCAGCTAAAAGGCATTCTCATTAAGTTTTTACTGGGGTTCTAAGTGTATTCACCTCCTCATTTGGATTTGAGCAGTTCTTCACAGGAAAAAAGTCTCTAGTGTTAGCAATTTTTCTGAGTCAAAATTATAGCACCACACAATCCCATCAAATGGCCAGCCTCTCCCTGGGTTCTCTCCGCAGCCTGGACCACTTTGCTGCGCCAACCTCAACAGCAGTGAGCAATACTACTACATGGAGCAGCAGTTCTCAACCACAAAGGACCCTTTCACAGGGCTGGCATGTGAGATATCCTGCTGTCAGACACTTACATTACCATTCCTAACAGTAACAAAGTTACAGGTACGAAGTAGCAACAAAATAATTTTATGGTTGGAGTCACCACAACACAGGGACCATATTAAAAGCCTTAGGAAGGTGGAGAACCACTGATGGACACAGAGGTTCTATCTCATGTGCACTACTTTTTTATTTTTTCTTTTTCTTTTTAAAGATTTATTTATTATTATATATACATGTACATCTGCAGGCCAGAGGAAGGCGTCAGATCACATTATAGATGGTTGTGAGCCACCATGTGGTTGCTGGGAATTGAACTCATGACCTCTGGAAGAACAGTCAGTGCTCTTAACCACTGAGCCATCTCTCCAGCCCCTTCTTTTTCATTTTTTAAATTTTAATTTATTATAATTTATTCAGATTACATTCTGATTGTTATCCCCTTGCCTGTATCTTCCTGTTCCTTCGCACCCTCCCTCCTTTCCTGCCCTATACCCCTCCCCTAGCTAGACTTCTGACTGAAGGGGACCTCCTCCCCCACAGTATGACCACAGCCTACCAGGTCTCATCTGGATAACCTGCTTCCCCTTCCTCTGAGTGCCTGCTGGGCCTCCCCACCAAGGGGAAGCGACCAAACTGGGGCACCAAAGTTCATGTCAGAGTCAGTCCCCACTCTCCCCACAACTGTGGAGAATAAGCTGTCCATTGGCTACATCTGAGGAGAGGGGCACTACATCTTTAGAAAGAGTTTCTTAACACTTCTTTGGATGTCTGAATAGTGAATTATGCATTTATAGGTTCTCATCTTCATATAATTTTTCTTTTATATAACTTTTTAAACACTCATTTTGTGGGACTGTGGGAGTGAACAATGAGCACGTGCCACAGCATGTGTGTCAGGTCGGATCATGTGTGGGAGTCAGTTCTCTCCTGCTCTATGGGTCCTGGGGATCAGACACAGGCCATGAGGCTCACTGAAGCAAGTGCCTTTACCCACTGGGCCATCCTGCTGGCCCATAGACTGTGAAGTATACATTCGTCGGCTCTCATGTTCATCTTATATTTTTGTTTCACTTTAAATGATGGATGTACATGTTACAGCTACACGTGTAGGCCAGAGAATAATTTGGGGGAGTCTGTTTTCTCTTTCCACTATATGGGTTCCCAGAGATAAAACTCAAGTCAGCACGCTTGGTGGCAGGCATCTTTACCCACTAAACCATCTAACTGGCTCAATTTTTCTTTTCCTTAAAGGAAGTTTAAATCTAATTATGAAACAGTCATGAGCTAAGCTGAAGTGCAGTTTGCTCTGCCCTGGTTTCAGAATGAATACAGTAGAGCTCCAAAACTATATGGTCT
>OU015754.1:51959314-51977694 GCA_907169655.1 Acomys percivali | reverse complement strand
TGTGTGTGTGTGTGTGTGTGTGTGTGTGTGTGTGTGTGTGTGTGTGTCGGGGGCTTATAGAAGTGAGTTGTAGATTAAGATTCACTCATTGTGTGCCTGTGGGGAAAGTAAAAAGGCCAGATAAAGGTTTTCCCCACGCACTTTGTGGCTGGATTCAAGAGTATCTTCAAGCATAGAAAGGGGTTCCTGAGATGAGGATCGTAGATGGGGGCTGGTGAGATGGCTCAGGAGAAAGACTCTGGCAGCCTGACTTCAACCTTGGAACCCAAGTAAGGTGGAAGGAGAGAACGGATTCCAGAAACTTCCTCTGAGCTCCACATGCGCACTGCAGCAATGTGCTGTACCCACTGCAGTAGTAGCAGTAAGTTTTACAAGTACAGATTGCAGGAAAAGAGAGGCAGAGTCTTAAAGTGAACGGAAAGACTCTTACCTGAGAGGTAGCTAAGGTAAAAAGCCCAAGAGTCCATGGAGATCAACAACAGATATCAGCCCTGAACCAAGGTATCATGCAGGTAAAATATTAGCTCTTTTCTCATGCATACACAGTGGGAGAAGAAAACAAACCAGGTTTTAAAAAGTAGATGCAATCCTAGAATTTAGTAATCATTTGAGAGACTAACACTGCTGAGAGAGATGCTCACCAGGGCTAGAACATTTGTACATTACCTTAGTGACAGAGGCAAACAAGCGGGAGGTAGTGCAAGGGCACCGAACAGAGCTGTGAGTCAAGGCTGCGGGTGAGAGGAGCTTTGGGAGACCTTCCGGGCAGCAGTGATGTTCGCCTGTTAATCTGCGGGGCTGGGGATCGCACCCAGGGCCTGGTGTGTGCCAGGCAAGTGCTCTCGACGGAGCTGTAGCCCCACAAGTTCATTCTTGAAAGGTGAGTAGGGAAGATTCATCATTTGTCCATCAATTTTATATGACAAAGATTATAGAGAGATAAACACAGTAGAGAGGGGGCCCAGGTAAAGCATTCTAGAGGTGAGGATAGGAGACGAGGTCACAGGGGCCAGAGGACAGCTTTGTAGAGTTGCTTCTCTCCTTTCACTGTTATGTGGGATTGAATTCGAGTCACCAGGCTTGAGCCACAGTGCCTTTGCCTGCCTTGCTGGCCCTAAAGACCAACCTGTGATTATTCATTGCTAGTGTTTACAAATTTAACTGAACTTTACATATTGATCTAGTAACTTGCAAACTTACTAAATATACTTATTAGTTCTATTAGTTTTTTTTTTCTAGATTCCATTGGGTTTTCTTACACAGGGGATCACGTCATTTGCAAATTAAAGTTTTACTTTTTCTTTCCCAAGTAAAAGTAATTTCCTCTTCCCACTACTTGCCTTGTTACAGTACTGCCTATCGTATTTATATGATAATAAAATAGAAACAGAGAACATAAGTTCCTGGGTTTTTTTTAACATAAATATTTGTATCTCTATGATGTGGGGGTGGGGAGAGGTGTGCATGCACGTGTGCAAGAGCTGGTTCTCTCCTCCTGCCATGTGGGTCCCAGGGTCAAACTCTGGTTGTCAGGCTTTGCGTTTATTACCCTCCGAGCCCTCTCGCAGGATCTTATCCTTATGTATGATTTTAGCTATAGGGATTTTGTAGCTGTTCTTTACTAGGTAGAGGAAATCCTATTTTAGTTATTTGGGGTTGGAGGTTTTTTGTTTTTTTTTTCCAAATTGAAACAGATTATAAATGAAGAATAAATGTTGGGTTTTTGCCAATGTCTTCTCAATTCACATGATTTCCTCTCATAGCTTGTAAATATAGTCAACTGACAAGATTTATTACATGTATTAAGTGTCTCATAATTTACATTTTAACAGACACTTCACTGAAATAAAATTCACAATATGAAATTCATTATTCAGTGTTTGCCTATTTTCTGTTACTATGAATTTGTCTGTCTGTCTTTCTTTCCTTCTGGTTTTTCTTTTCTTTTTTTTTTTTTTCTTTTTGTATTTTTTGGAGACAGGGTTTCTCTGTGTAGCCTTGGCTGTCCTAGACTCACTTTGTAGACCAGGCTGGCCTCGCACTCACAGCGATCCTACCTCTGCCTCCCGAAGGCTGGGATTAAAGGCGTGCACCACCACGCCCGGCTACCTTTTGGTTTTTCAAGACAGGATTTCTCTGTGTAATAGCCCTAGCTGTCCTAGAACTCTTTTGTAGACCAGGCTGGCCCCAAACTCAGAGATCCTCCTGACTCTCCCTCACCATGCCTGGTGAATTTGTTTGTACTTAATATTTTATATAAACAAAACCATATAAAGTGTGGCCTTAGCATAACGTTTCACAGACTCATCCTTTTGGTTTTTGGCTCTTTTGTTTGTTTTGAGACAAGGTTTCTCTATGTGATCTTAGCTGGCCTGGAACTTGAACATAAACCAGGCTGGCCACAAACTCACAGAGTTCCACCTGCCTCTGACTCTGCCTCCTGAGTGCTGGAATTAAAAGCATCCACCACTATGCCCAACAAGGGTCATCCTTTTTGTAACGTGTAACAATACTTCATTTTTCCCCTTCTAAAATAAATCATTTTTACTAATTTAGACACTTTTGAACATGCCATATCATACTTAAATAACATATATGATCATGTACATAACACATTTGATCACAATCATGTACCCCCATTACCCGTTCTTCTTCCTCCTTTCTGCTCCTCTTGGGCCCCCTTTTCCCGAATAATCCATTTCTGCTTTTACATATTTTCCTTTTCCTTTTTTTTTTTTTTTTGAGACAGGCGTGCACCACTGTGCCCAGATGCTTTTATGTATTTTTTATTTAAAAAGTATTTTATGTGTATGAGTGCATGTATATCTGAGTACCCTTTGCTAAACATTTTGGCTATTTATTACTTATACCATACAATCAACTACATTCTGCCACATTTTACTAACTATGCTTAATTTTTTAAAAAGAAAATATCAACAGAGGCCAGACATGGTGGCATACGTCTTTAATCCAGCACTCCGAGAAGCAGAAGCAGGCTGGTCTCTTTGAATTCAAGGTCAGCCTGGTCTACAAAGTGAGTCCAGGACAGACAAGGCTACACAGAGAAACCCTGTCTCAAAAAACAAAAAGAAAAAAAACGAAAGAAAAGGAAAAGAAAGAAAGCCTTGGATGGAGAAATCATTCATCAGTTAAGAACATACACTGCTCTTTCAGAGGACCTGAGTTTGGCTGCCAGAACCTGATGGCTCACAACTGCCTCACAAATGCACGCACGCGCACACACACACACACACACACACTCCTTAAATAATGCCACATATATACACATCTTACAATACATATATGAAATAAAGAACAGGATCTGGCACATTCAAATGTTGGCTGCCACTTAGTAACTATGTTCTTTGACTTTTCAGCACCTTGGGTTCTTTTTATTTTATTTTTTATTTTTTGGTTTTTCAAGACAAGATTTCTTGGCTGTTCTGGACTCATTTTGTAGGCCAAGCTGGCCTCGAACTCACAGCAACCCGCCTGCCTCTGCCTGTCAAGTGCTGGGATTAAAGGCGTGCGCCACCACGCCCAGCTGCACCTTGGGTTCTTTATAAGCAAATGATATTTAATTACTGTGAGGATTAAATAAGTAAATATGAATAAAATAGACTAGCGCTTACACTATAGTGAGTTTTCCTGGTTGTTTCCTTTTTCACATATTTATTTCTTTATTCATTTTGTGTGTATGTAATGAGTGTAGACTGTGCGAAACCAGCACACGTACAGAGGTCAGAGAACAATTTGTAGGCATTAGCTCTCCTTCCACCATTTGGGTTCAGGGGGTTGAACTCAGCACCTTTATCTGTTGAGCCATCCCACTGATTGATAACAGTAAATTATCAATGACAATCATTAAAGGTCATTTAGCGGCCACTCACAGCTTCTGCTTCTATGAAGATGGAACAAATATACTTTCTCCTATTCTTCTCATGCAGCACATATTTTTTTTAAAAGCCTAGAACACCACATATAAAACGAACATTAAGGCCGAGCATGGTGGCGCACGCCTTTAATCCCAGCACTCGGGAGGCAGAGGCAGGCAGAGGCAGGCAGATTGCTGTGAGTTTGAGGCCAGCCTGGTCTACAAAGTGAGTCCAGGACAGCCAAGGCTACCTGTCTCGAAAACCTTCTCCCCCAAAAAACCAAACCAACCAAACAACCAAACAACAACAAAACAAAACAAAACAAAAAAACCAAAACCAAAACAAAACAAAACAAAAAAACCCCAAACATTAAAAGATCCTGAAATGTAGAAGCCAGAGGTCGGGCTAACTAGATCTAGATCTGTTGGGGTTATCTAAAACTTACTATATATTCAAATGTTAATTGTTTGCCCCTTCAAGATCCTTGCTGCTTTACAAGCAAACCTCACACTGTGTAAACCTTGCCTCCCAAATTACCCCTGGTTGGATAATAAAAGTTGCTGAAAGCCTATAGCTGGGCAGGAAGTGGAGGGTGGGACTTTCTGGTAAAGAGAAAGAAACTCTGGAAAGAGAAGAGGGGAAAGGCTTTTCCCCAGGAGACACAGAGGGACAGAGACATGATGGTAGGGCTGGGAGGAGAGCTGGCCATGCGGCTGGGTGAGAAGAGACGGACAGGTAAACTTGGATGAGCTAGCTCAGAGTCTGCCCAGCTAAGGCCTCAGCTTTGAAATATTAAAAGGTCTTGGTGTCTTTATTTTTATGATCTAAAGACTGCACTGGGCCTTAGGTCTTTCCTCACTAAGACACATAGCTGACAGTCTTTAACACAGATCCAAGAAATGGCAGAATTATAAGGTGTCTGAGGTTTTAAATTTTTTTAAATTTTTCCCTCCATGTACCTCAGATTTAGAGATAAAGAAGTGGCAACTCAGAATGTCAATAGATAGAGAAAAAATTAAACATCTTAGCTTTCTGCAGTCAAAAATGACAGAAAGAACAGACTAGTACAAAATACTTAAGAAAATACACTATCCAACAGATGAACAGCACAGAGGCCACTGTAACTATCCCACCAAGGCCGGCAAAGGCTAGGGTAGGCTTTAACAAAGCACCCCCTAGAGTGTGAACAGCATGCAATGACCGTTAGCCTAATTCTCTAGTACCCACTGCCCTCTGGAAAACTGAGAGCCTGGACATCAGTGTCTGTGTTCTGTCAGCATCTGGTCTTCTGCACACCCGCCAGAATTTCTCATTAGGTTGTACTTACAGACCTCTAGGCTTTTCCTAAGCCACGTTTCCTAACTTTCCAAATTCTTCCCACAAGCCAGTTCTCAAGGTTTCTGAACCACGTGGTTAAAGAACAGTGATATCAGTGACTCCCCTCTCAGTGCCAATTTCCTGTTAATATGGTGTTGCTATAATAAAATGCCCAATAACGGAGGATGGATTTATCTTGCTCCTGGTTTCAGACATTATGGTCATTGGGTTCTGTTGCTTCTGGGTGGGTGTGCAGTGACGCAGAACATTACCCAGACAGGAATGGCTTCTGAATGCTGCTCACAGTATAGTGACTATAAGGCGTAAGAGAGAGGATGGTGGTACTGCTGGAACAAGATACATCCTTTTTTAAAAAAATATTTTATTTAATTTTAATTTACGTGCATTGGTGTGAGGATGTCAGATCTTAGAGTTACAGACAGTTGTGAGTTGCCATGTGGGTCCTGGGAATTGAACCAGGGTCCTTTGGAAGAGCAGGCAGTGCTCTTAACCACTGAGCCATCTCTCCAGCCCCCACAAGATACATCCTTTACCCCCTCCCTCACACTTCGGGTGAAGACAGGATTCTTTGCAGCAGAAAAAAAATTTTAGGATGAGCCAACATGAAAAAGAAAAACTAATAATTTGTTAATAGATTTTTGTTTGCTCTTCGCACATGTATGTGTGCATGAATGTGTATGTATGCATGCGTGGGCGTGTGTGTGTGTGTGTGTGTGTGTGTGTGTGTGTGTGTGTGTTTATCAAGCTCAGGGCCTTGTGTTTGCTAGATAAATACCTTATTACTGAGCTACACCTTAAGGCTCAAGAAAAGTTTTACCATAGTCTTAGGCTTGGAGCAGACGAGGTGAACAGGAAGAGGTGTTCAGGGAAAGGCCAAGACTCACCCAATGTGGGTATGGGCTTCTCACAATAAAGTTTCATTACTGCCTCCAAGTTACATGTCAAGGATTTCTAAGGGACTTAGGTTCCAGGGCAGGCTTTGGAGGTGCCTTGGATGGGGTTGTTATCTGAACGGGTAAACCATGGGTCACAAGGGTTAAGACGTGCCTTTTACTGTAAATGGGGGGTTCTTGTGGGATTCCTGGAAAACTGCATGTTGACAGCAGGGAAAGATTAAGAGAGGAATCCACTCTGAAAGGTCATGTACGTCTCAGCCTCAAGCATGATTCACTGCTATTTTAATATTCTTATTCTAAACATATGTATAAAAGGAATACTATTTCTATGTAGGCAACCTTTAGAACGAATGTTAATCGTGCCAAAATTCTGTACTCTCAGCTGGCGAGAGGCTTCAGTCAGGTTCCTGAGTGAGGGTCTCCTTTCTCGTCCCATGTTCCCTTTCTTTTCTCTGTCTTTGTCTTGTAGCATATGAATTGACTAAAGAGAAAAAAGCAGGGTGGCCTCCCGAGAGGCTTTGTAGACCAGCCTCCCGGGTGCTGGGATTAAAGGCATGCGCCACCACGCCCAGCGTCAATCTACTGTAATTCTAAAGTGTGTTAACATTGGGAGAAATGAAGAAAAAGAAATATCATAATATTAATTATTTTAAAGGGTATTTGTTGTTGTTGCTAATACATAAGTGTGTGTGTGTATGTGTGTGCACGCGTGTGCACATGCACACATGTGAATGGAAGGACAATCTGAACTTTTACTTTCAGGAATGCTACCCACCTTATCTGAACCAGTATCTCTCACTGGCCTGGAGTTCAACAGTCAGAGGAGACAGACTAGGCAGAGCCCAGGGACCAGCCTGTCTCGTCTGTTTTACGCTTAGAGATTACTCTACATTTTAACATGGGCTGTGGGGATTGAACTCAGATCTTTATGTGGAACAAATATTTTACCACCTGAGCCATCCCCACCCCACTCCTACCCAGCCCCTCCATTACTTATAAAAATATTAAGTAAATTTGCAATCACCTCAAAATAAAAATTTAGTGGACGGTATATAATGATTACAAAGATGAGCATTATATAATATTCCTAACCTTAGTAACCTGATAGACCCACAGTCCACTGGGGGAAAACAATTTAAATGAAAACCATAATTCATTATTATTAACTCATATTCTATTCTTAAGAACTGGTAAGTAGATACTATTATCGTTTTATAGATGAACAAACTCACATGCAGTACAGATTACAACTAGTAAGTGATATGACAGTTATATGGAATATAAAGGATACAGAGACTAGAATGATCAACTGTATCCAAGGAGTCTGGGATTGACAGAATTTCAGAGAACTGAATGTGATATATACTGAGGACCACATTCTAAGCAGAAAGACCAATATGTGCAAAAGCTGCAGTAATCATTTCATTTATAACAACGAAACATCATATTGAACCATATTAGATTTATATAATACAAATTGATAAATAAAAAATATGTAAACTTCACATGTGTGAAATAAAAAGACTCCAATAAAAGAGAACTTTGACAGGAGTGGTGTTGCACACCTTTTATCTCAGCACTCAGGAGGCAGAGGCAGGTGGATCTCTGTGAGTTGGAGGCCAGCCTGGTGTACAAAGAAAGTTCCAGGACAGCCAGGGCTACACAGAGAGACCCTGTCTCGAAACTCAAAAAGGGGGGTGGCTGGGTTTTTTTTTTTCCTTCAGATTTTCGAGACAGGGTTTCTCTGTGTAGCCTTGGTTGTCCTGTACTCACTCTGTAGACCAGGCTGGCCTCGAACTCACAGAGGTACACCCGCCTCTGCCTCCCCAAGTGCTGGGATTACAGACATGTGTCACCATGCCTGGCTAGAGAAGGATTTCTAAGTCTCAGATTTCTCTTCATAAAATAAGAAATTTGAGTATTTTACTATTTTTACAATTGCATTACATTTAAGGGGTTGGGGGGGCATGCACACACCACAGCATGTGTTAGTTCAGAGAACGATCTGCAGGAGTCAGTCCTCTCTTTCTGTCATGTGGATCAATCCCAGGTGTGCCTTTATCTGCTGAGCCACCTCAATGGCCACAATCCTGGTTTTTGAGTCTTTCAATGAGACCTATGGTTCTTGGCATTTAGGCTATGCTGGCCTGCCAGGGAACTCCAAGGGTTTTTCCAACTTCCCAGAACTAGGATTACAAACAAACCTGCCTTTTTATATATAAGTGCTGAGGACTGAACTCAGGTCCTAGCAAGCACTTTACTAATTGACCTATCTCTCAATCCTTTGTTTGTGGTTTTCTTCTTGTTTTTCTTTGTCTGATTGTTTGCCTATTTTGACAAGGGCTCAATTATTTTGGATTGGCCTTGAATTCACTATGTAGCCTTGAACTTCTGTTTCTCTTGCCTGTTTGTCCTAAGCAACAGGATCACAGATGTGTTCCACTGAGACCATTTGGTTTTGGTTTTTCGAGACAGGGTTTCTCTGTGTAACAAGAGCCTTGGCTGCCCTGAACTTTCTTTGTAGACTAGGCTGGCCTCAAACTCACAGAAATCCTCCTGCCTCTGCTTTGGTTGTCCTGGACTCATTCTGTAGACCTGGACTCATTCTGTAGACCACGCTGGCCTCGAACTCACCGAGATCCACCTGCTTCTGCCTCCCCAAATGCTTTGTTTTTGTTTTGTTTTTTAATGTAGAAGTGCTCTGTCTGCACTTACCAGAAGAGGGCAACATATCCCTTTATAGGTGGTCCTGAGCCACCATATGGTTGCTGGGAATTGAATTCAGGACCTGTGGAAGAGCAGCCAATGTTCTTAACCGCTGAGCGATCTCACCAGCCAGACTATTTGCTTATTCTGGGCTAGACACATAAACTCAGGTCAAACTCAGGTTGTCCGGCTTAGCAGCAGGCACCTGTGACTGCTAAGCCATTCCCAAGCCTACATTTTACTATTTTTATTGTATCTCTGGATTCACTTCTGCCTCACACCTGTTTGATTCTATGCTGTTAGTACTGGCAATTACATTGCTTATGGTGAAAAGTTCAAAAGACTTTGGGGGTAACTGGGGAAATAAAAGTACCATTTATAGCATCATTTCTTTGGAAAAAAGAACTTTTAAACTGAATATGGCATGTAAAGTAATTGTTCTAAAAACGCGGATCCTCTATTCAAATGTATTCTAAATAAATGTCTGTTTAGAAAGAAAGAAAGAGATGAGACCTTTAAAAATATTAGGCTTGGAAGGAGCTGTAGGCCTTACAGAAAAGTTAATGAATAATCTTTTGTGTCTAATGCCAATTAGCTTTTTATAACAGCGCCAGCCTTCAAAGAACAGGAAGTGGCTAAGAATTCAAGACAAAATTTCTATCCAGGCTGTAAAAAGCAGCAAAGGGTAATCCTAGGAAAAGAATGATTATGTAAGCAAAATCACTTCCTTTCCTATTGGGTTCAAGGGGGAGGGGGAAGCAGGATGCTGAAAGACGCGGCGGAGAGGCAAGCCAAACCTGAGCTGGGATGGTGCCACAGAGACAGCCGCAATGAGACCGCTACAGGAGAGCAAGCTTGCCTAGCCCTGGGTGTGTTCTCCAGTACTGAAAGAAAGCCAAACAAACAGAATGTACTTTTTCTCTGACATTTTTTTATTATCTTTTGTTGTTGTTGTTGTTTTGGTCTTTTGAGACAGGATTTCTCTGTGTAGCTCTGACTGTTCTGGAACTCACTCTGTAGATCCGCCTGCCTCTACCTCCCAGTGCTGGGGTTAAAGGCGTGTGCCACCACCACCTGGCTTCTTTTTATTGTCTTATATCTTTATAAGGGGTGGGGGAGCTGGGCGGATGGTTTAGTCCCAGCACTCTGGAGACAAAGGCAGGCAGATCTCTGAGTTCCAGGCCAGCAAGAGTTACATAGTGAGACACTGTATTTAAAAAAAAACAAAAACAAAAACAAAAACAAAACAGAAAAACCCCACTTCTCATTAAACCAAAATAAAGCCAACACTAAATTACAACAGCAGAGGTCTTGTGATAAAAGTGTACAGGTATGATTAAAGGTTTTATTTAACATAATTTTATGTTTTATTCTAAAGCCTCAGAATACATGCTGACTGTGGAAATGGTTTTTCCAAGAAAAACTGTTTAAATTTTCCCTTTATAAACCAACGGGTAACAAAGTTAATAATGTGTTTTGAGATCATTTATAACTATGTACTCATTCTGCTTATATAGTGTATATTCAGCCTGTTCAGAATTAAGTGACCTCTAGGAAAAACCTTGTAATCAGTCCCACTATTGGTCCTTCCCACATTTGCTGTGCTGTTAAGTACACAAGAGTCTCTGCTCAAGACTGCTTAGACTAGACTCAGTCTGGAACAGAAGACAAGAAAACTCTTCTCAATGATCAACAGCAGGAGCTGATCTTCCCTCCCTCATGTGGCATCACCACAGCTGACTGCCCCAAGACTCTTTACTAAGCGTAAAAGTAATCTACTCATCCCAGCACTCAGGAGGCAGAGGCAGGAGAATCTCTAAGAGTTTGAGGCCAGCCTGGTCTAAAAAGAGAGTCTAGGACAGCCAAAGCTAACACAGAGAAACCCTGTCTCAAAAAACCAAAAACAACAACAAAAAAGTAATTTATGCACATTATGGAAGCAGAATCATTACATAACCCAAGCCTCTCTGGAACTGGTGACCTTCCTGTCTCCCCTAAATGCTGAGATTACAGGTGTTTGAAAAAATTACTACCTGATGTCACCATGTGACGCCACATGAACACAATGTATTTTTTATTCAAACAGGTGCCTTCCTCTCCCCAGCTGGCAAAATCTCTCTCCATACCTGCTCCTCTTCCGATCTTCTCTACCTTGGTAGATGACACCACCATTCACCAAAGTATTCAACTGAGAAATCCAGGAAAAGCCTAGGAGTGCTCGCTCTAGTCTTTCAACTATATCATGTTGATTCTACCTTCAAAGATACAGTATTCCTTTTGCTATTTCCCCACTGCTACAGGCAGCTCTGATCTTCTACTACTGAGACTGCTACAAGAGCCTCCTGATTCAGTCTCATTCATTCATATTCTCTCTCTTTCTCTCTCCTTCTCCCTCTCCCTCTCCTGTTCATTAATAACTTAAAAGCTTTCTTCTTTATTTTTGAGATTATCTTATTCGCTCTCTCTCTTTTTTTTTTAATCTTATTCTCTCTTAATATTGTCTATATTGATCCATTTTCTACTAAGTAGCTACATTGGTCTTCAATATAAATTAAATTAGATCATTTCAGCAACATGGAGGAAAATATTAGCAATTACTGTGCCTGATAAATTACTATCCAGAATATTAAAAAAAAAAAACCTTCTACAAATCAATTATAAAAATGTCACAATTAGAAAATAAAAGAGTTTGAACAGGCAATTTCCCAAAGATACAAAAATAGCCAACAAGCTTAAGGAAACATGTTCAACATCACTGTCATTCAACAACTACAAATGACTATGGGCATGGTCATACATACATGTAGTCCCAGCACTTGGGAGATGGAGGCAGGAAGATTAGGAACTCAAGGCTAGTCTCAACTACATAGTGTATGAGAGGAGAGTCTTGGTTACATAAGTTCCTATATGAAAAAAAATAAATGTAGGAAGAAAATTACAAACAAAAAGTTCAATGAGATACTACTCATGCTCAGCAGAATGGAGACTGGCCAGGAGTGCTGGCTCATGTCGGTAACGCTAGCATTCAAGGAGTAAAATCAAGAGGGTCACTGTAAGGTCCAGAGAAGCCTGATTTACACAGGGAGTTCCAGGCCAACCAAGGTGACAGAATAAGGCCCTGTCTAAAACCCAAGTGCAGCAAGTGGCAAGTGCAGGGGAAGATGTAATGAGCCGTTGTTCTTTAATAGACGGAATTTAAAATGAACTCCTACCCAGAGAGACCCTGTCTCAAAAAAAAAAAACAAAAAACAAAAAACAAAAATAAAAATTCCTAGACGGACAAAGCGGTTCTGTGGGTGAAGGCACTTGCACTAAGCCTGACAACCTGAACTAGGTCCCTGGGACTCACACAGTGCAAAGAAAAAACACACCAATTGTTTTCTGACCTCTACACGAGCCATGGCACATGTGTGTCCACACACAGATACACACACAAACAAACAAAATAAATACAAATGAAATAAATATAATATATTTATATATATAAATAATATAAATGAAATAAAATAAACATAAACCATACAGGTATTTTCAAAAATAGTAAAGAATTATCAAGAATAACTCCATATACACAAGTCCAACAACTCTGAGGAGATGATTAATTCCTCCAAACTCAAATAAACAAAAATTTGACGTCAGAGAAAACAGACAAAACGGATGTCAGAGATGAATACTTCAAACTCATGAGACCACGTAACTACCATGGCACTAAAGTGAGGAGGGTAGACAGGGGCGGAGAACAAACTATAGTTTGTTGAACTCTACCCAGCCATTAAAAATCTCAACTAAATTTTAGTACATTCAATCCAGAAATACATACAAAGAATAATATATCATTACATTATATAACATGAATTCTCGCCTATAGAGATATCTGAAGATCAATTTATACATCATCTTAATAGTCTACAGAAGAAAAAAATGGGATCACACTAATGGACATAGAAATTACAATTGGGAAGTGTCTTATTACGGTTTCTATTGCTGTGACAAAACAACATGAACAAAAAGCAAGTTGAGGAGAAAAAGGTTTATTTGGATTACACTTCCACATCACTGAAGGAAGACGGGGCAGGAACTCAAACAGGGCAGGAACCTGGAGGCAGGAGCTGAGGCAGAGGCCATGGATGGGTGCTCCCCCTGGCTTGCTCAGCCTGCTTTCTTATAGAACCCAGGACCACCAGCCCAGAGATGGCTCCACCCACAATGGGCTGGGCTCTCTGCTATTGATCATTAATTAAGAGAATGCCTTACAGCCAGATCTCATGGAGGCATTTCCTCTATGATGACTCTAGTTTGTTTCAAGTTGACACACAAGCCGGGCATGGTGGTGCACGCCTTTAATCCCAGCACTCAGGAGGCAGATGCAAGCAGATTCTGTGAGTTCGAGGCCAGCCTGGTCTACAGAGCAAGTTCCAGGACAGCCAAGGCTACACAGAGAAACACTGTCCCAAAAAAACTTTGGGCCCAGGGGTCCTGCTCAAACTAAGGCACCAGCCAAGGACAATACAGGCGGTAAACTTTAAACCCCTACCCAGATCTAGCCAATGGACAGAACATTCTCTACAGTTGAGTGGAGAGTGGGATATGACTTTCTCACGTACTCTGGTGTCTCACATTTGACCATGTCCCCTGGAGGGGGAGACCTAGTGACACTCAGAGGAAGGACAGCAGGTTACCAAGAAGAGACTTGATACCCTATGAGCATATACAGGGGGAGGAAATCCCCCTAAGGAACTGTCATAGGGGAGGGGAATAAGGGGAAAATGGGAGGGAGGGGAGAATGGGAGGATACAAGGGATGGGATAACCATTGAGATGTAACAAGAATAAATTAATAAAAAAATTTAAAAAACAAAAAACAAACACACAAAAGTTGACACATAAAACCAGCAAGCTACAACAGCCATTCATGATTTTTTTTTTTTAATTTTAACCTCACCTTGTACCCCAGCTGGTATAAAACTCATGATTCTCATATCTTAGCCTCCCAGATATTGGGAGTAGAGGTGTGTGCTACCATACAAAAGCTCTGTGTATGATTTTTAAAGATTTTAGCAGACTAAGAACAGCAGGAAGCCCAGGGGTGGTGGCGCACGCCTTGAATCCCAGCACTTGGGAGGCAGAGGCAGGAGGATCACTGTGAGTTCGAGGCCAGCCTGGTCTACAAAGCAAGTTCCAGGGAAGCCAGGGCTACACAGAGAAACCCTCTCTCTCTCTCTCTCTCTCTCTCTCTCTCTCTCTCACACACACACACACACACACACACACACACACACACACACACAAAGAATATCAGGAAATTTCCTTAACATTACAAAGGTAATTCATACTTAGTAAAGACCAGACGCCTTCTAGCTAAGATCTGGAACAAGGCAGGAATGTACACTTTTTTTTAAAGGTTTATTTGTTTGTGTATTTCATATATATGAGTGTTTAGTTTGCATGTATGCCTACATAACAAAAAAAGAGCACTAGATCTCATTATAGATGGTTGTGAGCTACCACGTGGCTGCTGAGAATTGAACTCAGGACCTCTGGAAGAGAGAGCAGCCAGTGCTCTTAACCTCTGAGCCCTTCAGGAATGCACATTCTTTCCACTCCTTTTCAACATCAGACTAGAAGTCTTAGCTGGTACTTCTGACAGAGAAGAAAACTGTTATAGGAATCACACTATTATTACTATGGCTTTTATTAATACTATTATTGATTCTGGGAGTGACACCCAGGACCCCTGCACATTGTACTGCCAGCCCCACACAGATTATAAAACTACAGTTATCAAGACATTGTTACTGGGCATGGTTGTGCACACCTTTAGTCCCAGCACTCCAGAGACAAGAAATAGGTAGATCTCTGTGAGTTCCAGGACGGCATGGTCTATAGTGAACATTCCATGAAAGTCAGGGCTACATAGTGAGACACTGTCTCAAATTAAATTAAATAGGCATTGTTATAGTAGTGAAGAGATAAACGACAAAATAGAATACAGCCTAGAATCTTTTTACCATAGATCTGGCCAACTGAGTTTTCACAAAGATGCAGAAGTAATTCAATACAAGAAACTAGGCATGTAATAAGTCAGCTATAAGCAAAAACAAACATACCTCATGCTGAATTCATGTTTTATACAAAAATTTACTCGAAGTGAATCATTCCTGGTATGATGGCACATGCTACAACGAACACTAAGGAGGCAGACGTGGAAGAAAATGTTTGAAAGTTAAAGCTAGCCTGGTGTATGTATTGAGTTCCAAGGTAATTATTGGGGATCAACGAAGCAACAAACAAACAAACATAAAAAGGCCCATGACCTACAGGTAGAATACAAATCTTAAGAATTACAATTGGAAAGATGATTCAGTAGCTAAGAGCACTGGTGGTTCTTCTAGAAGTCCTGAGTTCAATTACCAGCAACCACATGATGGCTCACAATCATTCATAACAGGTTCTAATGCCCTCTTCTATCAGGCAGATGTACAGGAAGACAGAAAACTCATAGACATAAATAAATAAAAGAACTACACATGGTAGAAAAATCTTTGTGATCTGTGAGTAGGCAGAGTTTAAAGTCCTATCACCAAAAGCATGACCCATAGAAGGAGAAACTGCTTACACTGGTCTTCATAATTTTTTTTTTTTTTTTTTTGAGACAGGGTTTCCTGTGTAGCCTTAACTGTCCTGGACTCGCTTTGTAAACCAGGCTGGCCTTGAACTCACAGAGATCTGCCTGCCTCTGCCTCTCTTAGTGTTGGGATTACAGGCATGCGCCACCTCGCCCACGTGGCTAGTCTTCATAATATTTAAAAATTTTCCTCTACCAATGTATTGTTAGATGACTGAAAATACAGGTAACAAACTAGGAGAAAATATTTGTAAGACAAATACCCAACAAAGGTCTTGCATCCAAAATTCATAATTTTTTGACAAACCTCAAGAAAACAAACAACCCGCCGGGCGGTGGTGGCGCACGCCTTTAATCCCAGGCAGAAGCAGGCGGATCGCTGTGAGTTTGAAGCCAGCCTGGTCTACAAAGGGAGTCCAGGACAGCCAACGCTACACAGAGAAACCCTGTCTCAAAAAACCAACCAAACAAACAAACAAAAAAAAAAAAAAAGAAAGAAAAAAAGAAAAAAGAAAAGAAAACAAACAACCCAATTGAAAATGTACACAAGATTTGGAAGTTATCCAAAGAATACACACAGGGCAAATAAGCAAATATAAGATGGTCAACATTATTATCTCCTAGGAAAATTAAAACCACAATAAGATACTATTGCATATCTATGAGAAGGCATTGTAAATTTTTTCTTTAATTTTATACAAAGTGCTGGTAAGAATGGAGACCAACGGGGACTCTCATGCATTGCTGGTGGGGATGTGAAATTATATGGGCACTGTAGAAAAACATTTGGCAGATTTTAAAATAAAGTTTAATGTATACTTACCATATTACCCAGCAATCCCACTCCTGGGATTTCTCCCTAAAGAAATGAAAATTTATATTAACACAAAAAACCTGGTTATCAATATTTACTGACGCTCTTATAGTTGGGCAACTATAAGTTGGAAGCAATCTGAATATTCCTTAGCAGGATAAGCAATTTGTAGTATATCTATAAGATAGGATACTACTCAGAAATAAACTACAGACTCCTGTAACAAACTATTAGAATATCTAAGACACTGTATGTTGAATAAAAGCATCTATCTAGAAAGGTTGCATACTGCAAAACGTCATTTCCCTAATAGTCAATGTTCTTTTTGGTTCTGTTGTTTTGAGACATGGTCTATCTATGTAGCCCACACTGGCCTTGAATTCATGACCCTCCTACCTTAGCCTCCTGAATGCTAGAATATAGGTATGAGCAGCCATATCAGCTATACAACATTATTAAAGACGAAACTACAGTGATGGAGAACAGATCACTATTAGGTGTCACAACATGACTGTAAAGGGAATTCAGGGTAATGAAGTACTTTGTATCCTGAGAGTAGTACTGGTTACATGAATTTATCCTTCTGTTAAAATGCATAGAAGTATACAAAAAAGTAATGTTTATTAGGTTTTTGTTTTTGTTTTATGACACGGTTTCTCTGTGTAGCCTTGGCTATCTTGGACTTACTTTGTAGACCAGGCTGGCCTTGAACTCACAGCAATCCACCTGCCTCTGCCTCCCGAGTGCTGGGATTAAAGGTGTGTGCCACCATGCCTGGTGGGTGATTTTTTAAAAAATGTTAAATATCTTTAAAGCTAAGGAGAATAAAAGCCAAAGAAGCGGAAGAATGAGCAAAGGTAAGAGGAGGCTACGAGTAAGTATGTAAGGATCCTTATGAAGACAATGACTCAAGGATGAGACCTCAGCTAGTCACACGCTCTTGACAGGGAAGACAAGGACTGAGAAATGGCACTGAGCAATGGAGAGGTCATTGGTGGCTCTGACGACAAGAGATCACAGATATTAACTGAACATTGGTTTAAAGATATTTAAGCTTAGCTGTTTAAGGGTTAAGATGTTTTTAGGCCTAGGTAGGTGTTTTAAGTTGATACAGATGAGATGTGACAGATACTGACTTACATTTAGAATTTTAGACTCACCAAGATAGGAAACATGTTTTCTTCAAGTCTGCCAAATACAAATAGCCAAAACATTATGAATGTAACATTAATATAATTTCTGGTTGTTTCATGGTTCTTCTTGCTATATGTAGTTCATTTTTTATATGTGTAATAATATAAATGTATTTATAAAAAATAAAAATAAATTAACTTCAACCAAAAAAAATTAAAAGGAAAAAACAGATATTTAAGAGAAAAATGGGAGAAGACAAATGGGAGTGAAAAAGTCTAGGCAGCTGTAAGGTCCCCTGGACAGGACAGCGAGGGAATATGACAACTGACAAAAGCAGAGTTGAAAAGTTTTTGGTTTTGCTGTTTTTGTTTGATGCAAGAAGAATGAACCCAGGCTCTCACTGGAATACACTCAAATCCATGAGACAGTGTTTTTAAGGGCAAGAAATAAAACTATGTTTCTATGCTGATATGAATATCCAGTAGAGAATGAAAAAGTAATGATGTAGTCCAAATGATTTCTACTAGCTACTCGCCTACACATATACTATAACCTTTTGTTTAATATATGCCATGAAAAGGGTAACCACAAAGTTTAGAAACAGGCAAAACTACACGTTTTCAAGGACTTCTTTGAATATATATATATATATGTATATGTATATGTATATATATATATATATATATTGAGATAATATACATAGCTGGGTGAAGGGGAGATAAACTTATTTCTGTTTTCATCCCAAGTGTGGGATGGAGAAGAGGGCATGATGTTTACACTTAGATGTGAATAAGCAGGATGTTTTCCCACTTAGAAGTCAAACTACTTTGTGGGAGAGCTTGGTGAAAAACATCTTTGAACAGACTGAGAAGATATACACACACACACACACACACACACACACATACAGCTTGGTGAAAAACATCTTTGAACAGACTGAGAAGATACACACACACACACACACACACACACACACACACACACACACACACA
>OU015754.1:51948309-51959304 GCA_907169655.1 Acomys percivali | reverse complement strand
CACACACACACACACACACACACACACACACACACACACACACACACGCCCAAACCAGAAGAATAGGCTTTTGGTTGGGACTTGGTTTCTGGCTGTTCATCCCTGCACTTCAAGAGGCTCCTACCGAGAACTGCTCCAGGGAAAGCTTCAAGGCTTTGGACTCCAGCTGAGGCTTGAGGGTCCAGCTGCTGCTCCCTGTGCCAGCAGTAACATTGGTGGAATAGATGGTGTGCTGAAACCCTGCTAACTGACATCCTTAAGGTTTCATTGTAGTGTTCTTTAATATCCTTTTCTGGTTGTTTGGGTTAGTCAGGTTGTTAGGGAGGTAGGCTCATTTAATAAGTTCATAATATAATTTAATTGATAAGAAAATTGAGCCTACAGCTGGGCGAGATGGCGCATGCCTTTAATCCCAGCACTCAGGAGGCAGAGGCAGGAAGATCTCTTGTGAGTTCAAGGCCAGCCTGATCTATACAGTGAGTTCCAGGACAGCCAAGGCTACATAGTCAGACTGTGCCTCAAAATAAATAAATAAATAAATAAATAAATAAAATATATATATATAATATACATATATCATATATTACATAACATGTATATATAAATATATTATATAACGCGTGTATATAAATATATTACATGTGTACATATAAATTACAGAAATATCTTCATTCTCAAATTCTCTAGATATCATGTACACATGCATATATGCACACACACAAAACAGTATATTTTCATACTAAGTAAGCTTTATCCAATTCACGGTTATAATCCTATACCTAAGAAAGTGTAATTAAAAGTATCTGCATAATGGCTACAGTATGTAATAAACCAGATCAAGAAAAGGCTTTTTAACTCCTTTGGCCAAGAGTTAGGGAAATGGCTACTGACAAAGTACCCACTCCACACAAGCATAAGACTTAACTTTGATCTCCAGAAGCTACTTTAAAAAGCTGAATGTTGCGGCATATTATTCTAGCTAGTCTTATACCGACTTGATATAAGCTAGAATTATCTGAAAGGAAGGAACCTCTATGGAGAAAAATGCCTCCAAAAACCCAACTGTTAGGCATTTTCTTAGTGACTGATAGGGGAGGGGCTAGCCCACCGCAGGTGATGCCACCTTAGGGCTGGTGGTCCTGGGATCTATAAGCAGGCTGAGCAAACCGTGCAGAGCAAGCCAGCAAGTAGCACCCTCCATGGCCTCTGCCTCAGCTCCTGCCTCCAGGTTCCTGCCCTGTCTGAGTTCACGTCCTGACTTCCTTTGGTGATGTACAGTCAGCGTAAGCTAAATACACCCTTCCCTCCCAAACTTGCTTTTTTGGTCATGATGTTTTGTCACTGCAATAGTAACCCTAATTAGAACACATGTCCTTGTAATCCCAGCACTGGGGACTCAGAGGAAGGCAGATTCCTACAGCTTGTTGGGCTAGCTACCCAGACTGCACAGCCTATTCAGTGACCTCCACAACAATAAGAAACCCTGTACCAAAACAAACAAAACAACAAACAAACAAACAAAAAATCAAGGTGGATAATTTCTGAGGAACATTTGAAATACTCTAGGTTGAACACTGGCCCCCCACATACACAAAGACACACACAATTACACACGCATGCATGTACATACACACAACTACACCTGTGCAAATACACCCACACACTGGCGTACACACAACCGCACACACAATAGCACACACAGGTGCACAGGCATGCACACGTCTATCTGCGAATAAACAAACAAAAAAGTTTTGGCAAGCTCTGAGATAAATTAACTACAAACACCCTTTACATCACAAAGTAATTTCTACCTCCCTGCCGACTGCATACTCCACTACCATGATCGTCCTCAGTCCTTCACCTACATATCTACTATGAACCTGGCTGAATTCTGCATTTTCACTGCTAAAAAGATAATGGGGTTTTTCTTTTTTGTTGTTGTGTTGGAGACAGCATCTCTTCTGGGGCTGGGCTTGAACTTGGAATTCCCCACTCAGTGCAGACTCTGGAGTGCTGAGAGGTATGGCCACTTCATCCAGCCTTCTATTATACATGTTCTACAGTTCTTTCAGGTTCCAGTGGGCATAAATGACATCTTTCAGGTAACAAATACCATCAAACTAATAAAGGATAAACATTATCAACGTCAAAAAGAGATAGAATGCCCTCAAATATAGTATTTTTGAGTGTTGGGGACCAAATCCAAGGCCTTACACAAGGTAGGCAAGCATACTACCAATGAACTGCACCCAAATCAAGTATTTTAAAGTGGAAAAAAAAAAAAAAAGATCTTAACTCAAAACATGGCTAAACTTTTATGAAGAAACAGCTTAGATAAAATATATTCATTCAAGAAACAATTTTCTTATAAAAGCACTTCTAATTAACTGTGGGGGGAGGAGGCAGACCCTGAAACTTGCCAGCTTCTCACTTGTAAATATACAATTACCATCTACCCTCAACGGAAAGGTCTCTGCCTTGCAGAACTCAATTGTGCATTCAAAACCAGTCCTAAGAAAGGCCTCTAATTTGTTCCTTTGTTAGTCAAGTGGTTTATGCATACAGGAAAAAAATAGCCAGATGTAATACAAAAAGAAGAACTAGGAGGGGGAAATCACCTTTCTTACTTTTTTCTTAAACTCCAATCTTATTCTTCCCTTTTTTCATCTTCCCTTTACCCCCAAAAAGCAGGATCTTTGCCAAGCCCCACAAAAACCCTGAGTCCCCTCTCAAACATGCAAATGTATTTTCTACCCAGACAACACACTCCCTTTTTAATGAACTTAAAACAACAACAACAAAACAATCTGTGCATGCCCATAGAAAAGAGAAAAACTGCAATGAAAGAAAATACAAACAGAGATGTGGGGGAGGGTCAAGATTGATATGGCAAGTCTGGAGCTTAACAGACAAAAGATAATGAAGGTGAAGGGACTGTAATCAAACAAAATGGTGTGCAGGCTGTCATTTCATACAAATTAGAATCAGAAATATATGAATATTCACTTGAATAAAAATCATTCATTATATGAGTGGTCCTTCAAGTAAAAGGACCTCTGTCAAGGCCCAATGTGGCTGGCATTCTTTGTTTGATTTTGCAATTAAAGCAAAACAAAAACGTGTCTATAGAAGAAAATGAGAGAAAGTAATGTTGCCTGCGCACAAACCCCAAATCCATCAAGAGCAGGAGTAAGTTTCCTCATGATATAACCAAATGCTATGTCAAAATTAGACATGCACAGAGTGCTAATAAAGGACATGAGGCTCTTCAGCCGGTCACATGACTCAGGGTCCCTCCAGATGCACATTCAGATTCAGATGTGAACGGTAAACAGAGTAGGCTACAGAGTAGGGTTGAGGACTTGAAGAAAAACACAATGCAGCAAAGGTCATCAAAATAAAAACTGTCTTCTTGCCTCACAATTTCAAGAGAACTTTTATTGAAAAAAAAAATAGCTGTGAACCAATTTAGGCTGAAGTAATTACAACATTTTTACAATCTAACCTCTTAATGATGAATAGAATTTTTCTCCCTGCTTAAGGATCAAATCAGTTGGGCTCTACACTTGTCTGGCACCATGCTGTGGGCTATTTCCCTTAATATATAACCAATCAAAGATGTATTCAGGCTTTTGTGAGACCCAAGCTTTGTAAGGGCATAATCTAGAGCATCATCAAGTTTCTCTAAAAGAAGCAAAGCGGTATCAGCTATAGACTCCCTTCAGGAGCTACGCTCAGTGGCTCGTGCCCCAAAGGCGGATGCACACTGGACCCTTTTATAATATACCAAACGCTAAACACTTTTTCTCATGGTACTTGTCCCATAATATTTATAATGCATTTTTCCCCTTAAACTCATACTAGCATAGCACAAGATCACAGTTGCTTAAGGGGGAAAGGAAAAAAGCAAAACAAAGGGAAAAAATAACAAAATACCACTAACAACAACTAAAAATGCAAACCTCTTCACACTCTATACTTGATAGAAATACAGTAAAATAAGTTGTGAGTACTAACTGGAAACAAATACTATTTTATTAGGCTTAACGATAACTATACTAGTTAACATAAATCGTTACAGAATGACCATGTTCATATGAGGCATATGTAAACATTACCATTGTTAAGTTTATTTATTTTTGGTTTTGAGACAAGGTTTCTCTGTGTAGCCTCAGCTATCCTGGATTCGCTTTGTAGACCAGGCGGGCCTCAAACTCTCAGAGATCTACCTGCCTCTGCTTCCCTGAGTGCTGGGCCCAGCAAATCCATACTCTATAAGCAACAATAATTTTACATATTGGCATGTGTAACCCTTCCATTAAGGTCTAAGCCTGGCATTTCAGCACGGACAGCTGCAGCCATCTATCTAGTGCTGCTCTGCCCACTGCAATGGCTGTCTACAGGAGCAAGCGGCTGGCTGTTCCCGAAGCAGCCATTTTGTCTGCTCAAACAAAGCCAGGCTTCCTGCCTTTCTCTGACTCTTGGTTTCTGAGCTCAGAACGAGGCCTGCTCGAGAAGCAGCCACTGGCCCGCCCAAGTCAAGCCTGGCTCTTGTTGCCACCAGGCTCAGGATTTTGGAGGCCAGAGTGCACCTTTTTCTGCCCAGAGCGTGCACTTCTGGTTTTGTGCTCGACCAGACCAAGCTCCCCCCGAGACAGGGCTGGCAAACTGCACCATCTATACTGAGACAAGGCCTTGGAAAACCCTTCTAGCAAAACGCATCACAGTAACCAAGGATTTAAAGAGCAAAGAACATGTGTGTAAGTAACAATTTTATGTTAATTAAGTTTGTATTAATTTCTTTGTAACAGATTCACAATCTATAGAATCTACAGGATGGCACGGAGTATTAAAAGAGCTATAAATTTTGTTTATACTGAAAAATAGCATGCAACTTTAGGATAAGTTATTTTGTGCATACCTGTATTCTTGGCGGGTGGTGGTGGTGGTGGTGGTGTGTGTGTGTGTGTGTTAGTGAGTAGTTTTTTGCTTGTTTTTCTCTGTGTAGCTTTGGCTGTCCTGGAACTCACTCTGGGAGAGAACCACCTGCCTCTGCCTCCTGAGAGGCTGGGATTAAAGGTGTGTGCCACCACCACACCCTAGCTTGGTGTGTTTAGTTTTTGAGGCAAGCTGAGCTAGGAGGACTGCGGCATCTGCCACCACCCTTAGTTCTGCTGTATTCTTTATAAAATAATACTTTGTTGATTTCTCCCTATAAATAGTGTTAAAGTAAAATTAATGACATAGTAACTTTTAGACTACCATAAGAACATTGTTATAAATACTGATGGGATGGGAGATCAGTTCAGTGAAAAGCACGTGGGTGGCATTCACAAGGAAGTAGGATTGATCCTCACACCACCTGAGAAATAAATTCTGATATTAGCACAATTTGAACATTACTCAGCCATAACAGAGAAACTTTGTCTTGAAAAACAAAAACAAAAGCAAACAGAAAACCAAAAAAAAAAAAAAAAAATAGAGTGCTGATGCATGAACCTTGAAAGTACTGAGAAAGTAACCAACACAAAAAGTCCCACATTAAGCAGGGTATGGTGGTACACGCCTTTAGTCCTAGCACTCGGGAGGCAGAGGCAGGTGGATCGCTGAGTTCGAAGCCAGCCTGGTCTACAAAGTGAGTCCAAGACAGCCAAGGCTACACAGAGAAACCCTGTTTCGGGAGGAAAAAAAAAGTCCCACATTGTAGGATTCCTTTTACATAAGATACCAAAATAAGAAAGTTATGTAAGTTGTGAGGGAAAACGGGAAACAATCACTTAACAGGAACAGAGTGTTGTGGGGTGATAAAAGAGTTTCTGAAACCAGAGAGAGAGAGAGAGATGGTGTATCTATAACATCACCAACGCATAATGTCATTGCATCAAATATTTTTAAATGGTTAACTTAAGTTATGGAAACTTCACCTCGATAAAAAAAACAAGGAAAAAGCTTCTTATTCTTTACGACAAAGTAAGATGGAAATGTTACATGTCGGCAGGCGGAAAGCAAACGGTAACATTAGGGTAAAAAGGATGTACTGAGAGGTGACAGACCAGGGCTGGGGAAGTTTGCCAAGCATGCATGACATTTTCACTCCTCTTCAGTCACAGTGCTGTGGGTTTACACACCTATAACCCTGATGCCTGGGAAGCAGAAGCAAGAGCTCCAAGACTCTACACGGAGTGTTCAAGCCTAGCCTCAAAACAAAAACCAAAAACACTAAAAAACTGATACATAACATAGTGAAAGGTTAAATATTAAAAGGGTGATTGTAGGTGTGATAAAATTATAAGCATAAAACCACGACAGCAATCAATCAAACAAACAAACAAAAAGCAGTCCTCCCTTACCAAAACAATTTTAAAAGCATGGGGGGGGCGGTTAAATGGAAACTTAGGATAATACAACAGCATTTAGAACAACCTTTGTCAGTAGCATTAATAACCAGAGGGGCCCAGGCTGCTTCAAAACACAAGGACCCGAGCGCCAGTCGCTAGCATCATATACAAAGGATGGGCAGAATAAAGCACACGTGTGGCTCTAGCACTGCACGGGCGGAGACAGAAACACACCGTGGAGTTCACGTGACCACAGCCAATGGCGAACTCCAGCTCAGTAAAAGACCTGTGTCTAATTAATTAATTAGATGGAGGGACTGGCAAGGTAGCCCAGTGAGTAAGGATGCTTGCCTCGAAGCCTAAGTCTGATCTTCAGCACCAACTTGGTGGAAGGAGAGCTGACTCATGCGAGTCATCCTCTGACCACCATGCACACTACCTCCAACTAACAAACGAACACGTGCAAACACTCTGACAAAGTGATAAAGGAAAACACTTATTGTCAGCCTTGGACCACACACATGTGCACATCTACAGCACACACACTATACAGATATATAATAATTTTACTGTAAATGGGTTTAATTCACTTATTGAAAGAGAACTCTTAGCCAGGTGTAGTGGTGCACACCTTTAATCCCAGCACTCGGGAGGCGGAGACAGGCAGATCGCTGTGAGTTCGAGGCCAGCCTGGTCTACAAAGCGAGTCCAGGACAGCCAAGGCTACACAGAGAGACCCTGTCTTGAAAAAAAGAGAGAGAGAGAAAGAGAGAGAGAACTCTTTTCAGATGGATTCTAAATAAAATTTAACCCTCTACTGTATACAAGAAATATACCTAAATCAGAGATTCAGAAGGCTAAAATTAAAGGGTTAAACAAGAATACACCAGATAAAGAGAAACAATAAAGCATTATCTTGATGCCTAACAAAATAGAATTAGGGAAAAATAATAAAATAGGACAAAGGAGGGTATTTCATAATGCTAAGTGACAAAACTGAGAGTAATAATATAACAGTTCTCCATGTCTATGCATCAATTTAAAAACACCAACATAAGGCAGAAACAACAGGAGATAAAATAAGAAATATCTTTTTTCATTAAACAGTATGTCTTGGAAATAATGGAATCTTTTAATAGCTACATAATGCTTCATTGTATTTATATTTTCTATTCAGTTTATTCAGCCAATCTCTGTGTCTGGCATTTTGGTATCATTGCAGGATAAATTCATTTTGTTTTGAGACAGGAAAAAATGGTTTTGAAAAGAAAAAGAGCGGTGAGGTGGGGTGGATATGATAATGACACTGATACCACTCTGACTAAACAGTGTGAACTTGTCTACAAAACAGAGGAAGACAAGAAGAAGAGGAAGAAGAGATGCCAGACGTGGTAGCGCTTGCCTGTAGTCCCAGCACTCAGGAGCAGGCAGGCAGAGCTCTGTGAGTTTAAGGACAGCCTGGTCTACAGAGCAAGTTATAGGACAGCTAGGACTGTTATAGAGAACGCTGCCTCAAAAAACAAAACAAAACAAAAATAAAAGGAAAAAAGAAAGGAAGGAAGGAAAGATGGGAAAACAAAAAGGTAGGACTAATGCTCTTAAAGAATGCTCCTTTGCCTTTTCCGCATGTGACAACGTGGTGAGATGGCCCTGCATGAAACAAATAGGGCATGCCAAAAATGTAGTGCTTTGTGTTTTAGCCTACACAACTACAAAAAAAGAAAAAAAAAAGAAGAAAAGAGTGTCTGTGGCTTAAACCACCTAGTCCATATTTTCAGCCCAGCAAGCTCCCATAAACTAAGACTACAAAACTGAGTGCATACACAGACAAATGAACCAACAGATTCAAGGGGATAACAACCTCCAAAGGTCTCCCACACCACCCTCCATAAGGCCCACCCTCCAGCAGGCCCACCCTCCCACACGCTGACTTCCCTTTGCTCCTGTGCTTTGGAACTTCATATCAAAATTCTTGTGCAAATAGGTATTTTTGGGATTCATCCACGTTGTATATTTATATCTGTCATTGGTTCCTTTTTACTGCTAATTAGTAGTTCACTGAATGAATATATTGATTTGTTTAGTTATTTCCTAACTGGCATTTCATTTTGCTTTCAGTTTTCTATAACTATAATTTGTGTCTATGTGGACATGTTTATTTTTCTTCATAAAAAACTAGGAACAGGGAGACAGGAAGAGGGCTCAGTGGGCAAAGCAACACTGCACAAGTGTGAAGACCTGGGATTGGCGAGTGAGAACCCATGTAGAAGGACAGTGTATCTATGGCAGGATGGAGGCAGAGAAAGAGAAGCCCCAGAGGCATGCAGGCCACCTAACCTGACACATCACGGGCAACAGACTATGCTTCAAAACAAGGTGGCACCAATACCTGAGGTGGCTGTCATAAACTTCAGAGGTATGCAGAGAGACCCTATCTAAAGACAAAACAAAATAACCAAAAGGCCAAAGCACTGGGCACATATGATGCACAGACATACATGTAAGCAAAACATCCATATATATTAGATTTTTAGCCTTTAATCGTAGCGCTTGGGAGGCAGAGGCAAGTGGATATCTGTGAGTTCAAGGCTAGCCTGGTCTACAGAGTGAGTCCAGGACAGCTAGGGCTCCACAGAGAAATCCTGTCTCAAAAAACAAACAAACAAACAAACAAACAACAAAAAGGCTTCAAGGAGGGAAGGAGAAAAAGGAACAAGGTTCAAGGATAAACAAGACTGTATTAAAGTGGAATTAGGGTACAAGACTGTATTTTACAAAGATAAACTAAAACCCACCTGATTTAGAATCACCAGGCATGTCTTTTTTAAAAAGATTTATTTATTTATTTATTATGTATACAGTGCTCTACCTGCATGTACACCTGCAAGCCAAAGGAGGGCATCAGATCACATTACAGATGGTTGTGAGCCACCAGGTGGGTACTGGGAATTGAACTCATGACCTTTGGAGGAGCAGTCAGTGCTCTTAACCGCTAAGCCATCTCTCCAGCCCCAGCATATCTTAAAATGTGGTAATTTCTAAATTTCATTCTAGAGCTAATCACTCAATCTCTAGACTCATTAACCTGTATTTTTAGCAACAGCACAAAAAATTTATCCATACCATTTTGAAAACTACATGTGATGTGCATGTTCACTGTATGCACATGCAAATGTGTGCACATATGTGCATGAGCATGTGTAGATGCCAGAGGCTAGCACCAGATGCCTGCCTCAATTGTTCTCCGTCTTATTATTTGAGATAGGGTCTGTCACTTAACTCAGAGCTCCCCAATTAGGCTAGACTGGCTTGGTCGTCAAACCTCAGGGAGCCTATCTCCATCCTCAGGGCTGAGATTTATAGGCATCTTCTGTCACACCTGGTTTTTCATAGATGGAACTTGGACCCTCATGCATTTGCAGCAAATACTTCATCAACCAACTATATATTTATTTACTTGATGAGGATGGTGGTAAATACAGTGCTTTGCCTGCAATGTACACCTGCAGGCCAGAAAAGGGCATCAGATCACATTATAGATGGTTGTGAGCCACCATGTGGTTTCTGGGGAATTGAATTCAGGACCTTTGGAAGAGGTCATCTGAGTCATCTCTCCAGCCCTTATTTTTGGTTTTTCAAGACAGGGTTTCTTTGTGTAGCCTTGGCTATCCTAGAACTCACTCTGTAGACCAGGCTGGCTTCGAACTCACAGAAATCCACCTGCCTCTGCCTCTGATGGAATTAAAGGCATATGCCATCACCACCGGCTATAATTTATTTTTTTATTAAAAATTATTGGGGCTAGAGAGATGGCTCAGAGGTTAAGAGCACTGTCTACTCTTCCAGAGGTCCTGAGTTCAATTCCCAGCACCCACATGGTGGCTCACAACCATCTATACCCTCTAATGCCTTCTGGGATGCAGATGTACATGCAGATAGAGCACTCAAACATAAAATAAGTAAAATATAATTTAAAATGATCGTGTGAGTAGGGGCATCTGCATACCATCGTGTGCATGCGTAGATCAGAGGCCAACAGTCAGGAGTTTGTTTTTTGCTTACACCATGGGTTCCTGGGACTGAACTCAGATCGGACTTGCTGAGTGCCTTTAACAGCTGAGTCATCTCCCCAATCTGATAGTCTTCTGAAAGGGGAAAACTCACCTCTTTCTGAAAGGGGTCATTTCATTCTATTATCTATGTAAATATAAAGAAAGAAGTTAGTTCTATCTAATAAATAGGGTTAGCAAAGTTCTTATGGATTCAAGAACAGACAACACACCCTTGATGCAGCGTTGCTACTTATCAGAAAGAACTGGGTTCAGCAAACCGAGGCAGAGCAGAGGGGCCACAGTGTGAATTGAATCCTTTTACTCAGGAGAGCTGGAGAGAAATGTTCATTCTTGGGAACGTCTCATAGAAAGACAATGATGCTAGGTTGGGCAAGGAGGGGAACCCACATTGAACTAGTCATAGCACCTCCAGAAAAGCAGAGCCTTTTAGCTGAGCTGTAGTTGGCACACGTCCCAGCATCCCTGAAGCAGAGACAAGCGGATCTCTGAGTTCAAGACCAGCCTGGTCTACAGAGTAGAGTTTCAGGACTGCCAGGACGACACAGAGAAAGAAAGAAAGAAAGAAAGAAAGAAAGAAAGAAAGA
>OU015754.1:51924237-51947802 GCA_907169655.1 Acomys percivali | reverse complement strand
ACTACCAGCAACAATTAAAACAACACTACCAGCAACAATTAAAACAATACTACCAGCAACAATTAAAACAACACTACCAGCAACAATTAAAACAATACTACCAGCAACAATTAAAACAACACTACTAGCAACAATTAAAACAATACTACCAGCAACATTAAGGGAGAGACCTGGGGCTCAGTGCGAGCCTAGGATTAGGCTGCCTGGACACCGCCATCACCATTTCCAGGATAATCAGAGGGATCCTAACTCCTATGGCTTCACTGACTGCCTTCAGCCGCTCAGGTGCCTTGGTGCCTTTTATGCCCAGTTCCTCCAAAGCATCGGCGCATTCCCAGATTACCCCACGATGCCCAGATTCCCTATGAAGAATAAGACAAATGCTCCACATGACTCAGCACTAATCCCCCTTCTCTGACTTATTTTTCTCCATAGCATTTATCACATCCCTGATGATCTAGCTATTTTCTAACTCTGAGATACAAATTCCATGAGGGCAGATATGAGATTCTGTTCTAGTCATTGCTGTAACTCCAAGCCTAGAACAGTACCTCACTCACAGTATGGCTCAATAGATATTTAAATAATAAATGAATACAATAGTTCATTTGTCAGCAAATATTAAATCCCTATAACATACTTAAAGAATACATCTGTGAACAAGAAAGGCTTAGTTTTGATTTTTGTGAAACTTATAGCAAAGAGATTATATCAAACAAAAATTACAGTTACATATAATTATGATAAATGCTAAGTGCTTTCAAGGAAAGTATAGGATTTGTAATAGGGAGAGTTAACTTAGTAAGACACAAAGGGAGATTCAAAGCTAGACCCTGAGGAAATACAATGAAGCAAAGACAGAAGGGAAGTAGGAACAGGTGAACAAAGAAATGTGGAAGAGAAACAAAACTTTTTTTCTTGTTTTTTTGAGACAGGGTCTCTCTGTGTAGCCTTCGCTATTCTGAACTCACTTTGTAAACCAGGCTGGCCTCGAACTCACAGAGATCTGCCTGCCTCTGCCTCCCAAGCACTGGGACTAAAGGCCTGCGCACCACGCCCAGTGAAAATTTTAATGAAAAAGAATGTATCAGTGTTTATTGGTTTAGTAACCCTATTGAGAATAAAACTAGCAGGCAATGCAGTTCTCCTAAAATGTTATAAGGAGCAATATTTTATGTGTTAAGTTTGACAGAAGTTTTGATATACATACATGAAACCACCACAAATCAAATCATGAACATCTATCTGTCTCCACTCTGGCATGCAATTTTTATTTATCCAACTAATATCTACAGATAACAGACTCTGAATATACACTGTTACATGACCCTTGCTGATTCAAGGAAGCAAAAGAATCCAGAGCAGTGATGTTTGGGGAAGATGGAGATTATAACCTGCAGTGTCTTGCAGGCCATATTTGACTTTTATACAAAGAAAGACTAAAAACAATCAGGCTCAAGTAATGCTGACCTTCAACAGGAAGCGATTAGAAAAGTTTATTTGGGTAATGACATGTTCACATTTGTCTTTTCAGAGAAATCAACCTAAAAGATAGATGACAAATAAGAGACAGTCAAGAATGCTTCTCAAGCTGGGGTGGGGTGGGAAACATGCCTTTTATCCCAGCACTCAGGGAGGCAGAGGTAGGGGGATCTCTGTGAGTTCAAGGCCAGCCTGGTTTACAAAGCAAGTCCAGGACAGCCAAGGCTACAGAGAAACCTTCTTTCAAAAACAACAACAACAACAACAACACAAGAATGGCTCTGGAGGAACCTGTCGGGTGCACTGTGCGAAGGTGTGCCTCTGTATATTCAATTACTAATTCTGTACTGGCGGAGAGCTATGGCCCATCACCAGTCTCATATTTTGTAAATACTTGTTTCCTTTCTCACCTGCCTAAGGCAATCTAGAATTGTATCTGATTGGCTTTAATAAAGAGCTGATGGCCAATAGCTGGGCAGGAAGTGGAAGGCAGATCTTCCAGGCAGACAGGGAGACTCTGGGAGAAGAAACCAGAGGCTGGAGATTTGCCAGCGGACACAGGAGTGAACAGCCAGGCACCAGATCGGAGTAGAGAGACAGACCTAGCCACGTGATGGGATGTAGTGCCAGGATTATCCCGGATAAGGTTAGAGTAATCGGGAGACTGCCCAGCAAAAGGCCTAAGCTTTAAAATATTAATAAGCCTCTGTGTCATTATTTATACCGCTGGTTGGTCCAGTAGTCCCGATATAGGAGCCCTTTATGCAAATGCAGCACTGTGGCAAGAGATTATGACAATTTAAGGGTTGAGGGGCAAAAGATAAATTTCTTTACTTATCAGTCCCTTCCAGAAACAATCATTCTGATTTTTTAACCATAATTTTGCATACTCTAGAATCTCAAATAATAAAATTATACAATGTGTATTTTGAATAAAGTTTTTTTCATTCAAACTGGGTAATGGTGGTGAATGCTTTAATCCCAACACTTGGGAGTCCGAGGCAGGCGGATCTCTGTGAGTTCTAGACCAGCCTGGTTTACAGAGCAAGTTCCAGGACAGCCAAGGCTATACTGAGAGACCCTGTCTTGAAAAACCAAAAATAAAAAAAAATAAAAAAATAAAAAAGTTTTTTCATTCAGTTTTGTTTTACATTTGTGCTATGCATTCATGTGTGTGTGTGTGTGTACACACATGCATGCACTCATATGTGTTCCAAAATACACGTATAAAGGAAGAAGCATCTTGCAGATGGAACTCGGCTTATCAGGTCTGGCAGCGGGTGCCTTTCTCTCCTGCCATTCTGCTATCCCATCAGTCAGCATATTTTTGAATCTATTATATTGTCTGTATGTATCTGTAGTTTGTTCCTTTTCGTTGCTGAGCAGTGACTCCGCCGCATGACCATGCAGTTCACTCAGCTATTCTCTCTGCTTTCCCCAAAGCGGTTATGTGCTATTTTAGATCCCTAATAACAATGTACATCTGAGAATTTTGATTTTTAGTTTTAGCTATTCTGACTGGAATGTAGTAATATCAGTATAGATTGAATTTACACTGGGGGTCTCATGACAAATTATACTGAGTGCTTTTTATATATTTATTAGCCATTTGTACATAATATTTTGTGAGGAATCTGCTTCCCTTTTTTTGTCCGTATTTTATTGGGTTGTTTGTCTTTTTTATTACCAAGCTGTCTCTACACCTTACATAACAATCTTTTGTCAACTAAACATTTGGCAAATATCTCCCAGCAGACAAGTATTTATTGACTGAACTCCTCCCTTTAAAATCAAATAGGTTTAAAACCTGGCTCTACTTAAAACAGCTGTGGGAATTTGAACACGGTATTTAGCTTTTGAAGGTTGTTCCCATCCGTAAACTAGAGGTAAAGCTTACCATTACAGAGTTATGATGACCTCAGACAATGGAGCCTGACACATTCGGTGCAGAAAGGTCCTCAAGCAGGAGTTAGTCATGTTCCTCTTTAATTTTAGTTCCACGATAATATGGCAGCTGCTGCCTTAAATAGCTGAACTTCACTTCTTAGAATGTAAAACTCTATAAAAATTTAAATTTTCACAATGGTATAAATCATTGCAATAGGAGACTATAAAAAAAAAAAAAAAAGCAAGGCTCCTGGGAAAGATTAACATGTCTTTCTTTTATTCCCTGTACAGTAACATGCAAAAGAAGATTGAATCTAAAAATAGTCAAATCAAAAGCAATTCATCTGGAGGTAAAATTGGAAAAATAGCTATAGAATTTATGTTATATTGTGCTAACAGTCATGTCCTATAGCATATGAAAATTGAAATGACATGCTATTGTACAAACATTAGTACCTATACTAGAATTAGCCACATTTTTATCTCTTGTATAAAAGAGTCACATAAAAATAACTTCAGAATGTTGATAAAAGTTATACTAGTAACTTATTAAAATAAGTTTTAGTAGTCACTGTAAGATCTATGCAGTGTAGAATTTTAGGTTTATTTTATTTTATGGGTCTGAGTGCTTTGCCTGCATGTATGTCTTTGTACCACATGCATACTGGGTACCTTTAGAGGTAAGAAGAGGACATTGGATTCCCTGGAGAACAGGAGTTACAGATTGCCATGAGCCACCATGCAAGTGCTGGGAACCAACGGAGCTTGATGCCTTTGAAGGAGCAACAATAACCACTGAGCCACCTCTCCAGCCCTGCCCTGGTTCTGTTTTTGTGGTTAATACTATATAAAAAAAAAAAAAATTCAAGTTCTAGATTTTTTCCCCCAATATACTAGTTAAATTAGTTAATGCCTCTAATTCATTTTTATTTGAAATGGCAGATATTATCTAATGTAGATTAAATGAGATAACCTCACAAAATCTTTGCTTAGCACATAATTCTTTTAACATATAATAAGTAGTAGTTAAATATTACTGTTCTTAAAGTAATTTAGTCAAATTTTCTTTTAAGTTTCTGTGCTCCTCTGGGTTTCACTAACTCCAATTGGGAAAAGTAACTAAGATATGATTACAACTATTTGTTAAACTAACTGAAAATTATCCATGGAGATTATATGTTTTACAACTTTCACATCTTTTGTTGTTGTTCGTTTGTTTTGTTTTGTTTTTGTTTCTGAGACAGAGCCTCTCTATGTAGCCCTTTTCTGGAATCCACTATGTAGACCAGGCTGACCTCAAATTCACAGCAATCCAATTGTCTCTGTTTCCCTGGTGCTGGAATTAAAGGCGTGCTCCATCACATCCCAGGCCACTTTCTTGGACAAATGTAGTAAATAATCATTCTTTATATTCCCCAAAACTAAACATAAAATAAGGAATAATGATATAAAAAATAAGAAAAACCCCAAATGATATTGAAAATGGAAAGTATTTTCTTAAACGTATTAAGCACTTCTCACTTGCCCCGTGTTGCTAATTGCTGCTTGTTGCCACAAGTGACGACAAGGCTGCGCCCTAGGACCGACCCTTCACTCCCTCTGCTAACCGGAAAAACAGGTGCAATTTGCACACAGACGTGGAGAGGGGCAACAGCGATGCAGCACTCCCTACAACCCAAACTGTAAAATCAGTAATGATTAAAACTAGAGAGGACTATGTCTTAATTGGCGAGCAAAACACTTCTCCATTCCAATCCTCATTAAATGGCAGGCAAGAGAAAAGGCACTCTTCCCAACCTCCAACGAGGAAATTCAGGGAGACCGAGCAATCCGTCACAGCCTGTCACCAAACGCTAACTAGCTGTCATGAGCCTCACACTGCATCTTCCTCATTCCCAGCCTGCATCTCCTCAACTCCTGCTTCTCCAGAATAGCAACTAGCTTCTTGGAATCACTTCCCAAGGGCCAAGGAGACACGTCAGCAGGGAAACACCTGAAGACCTGAGTTCTACGCCGGAACCAGTTTAAAAGGGAAAGGAGAGAATAGACTCCATAGAGCTGCCCTTTAACCTCTGCACACATGCCACGCACATGTGAGAGCATACATACAAGTCACACACCACATTCATATATATTCACACATACACAACCAATAACAATTTTTTGAAAGATTTTATTTTTATCTATGTAGTTGTATCTACTACGTATGCTGTACGTGTGCAGATCCCCTTGGAGGCCAGATGGATCCCCCAGAGCTGGAGTTACGCATAGTCATGAGACATCCAACATGGGTCCTGGGAACTGAACTTAGGTCCTCTGAAAGACTAGCAAGTACTTTTTTTAAAAATATTTTATTTTTATTTATTTATTGTATATTGGTGTTTTGACTGCATGTATGTCTGTGTGAGAGTGCCGGATCCCCTGGAACAGGAGTTATAGATAGTTGTGAGCTGCCATGTGGAAGCTGGGAATTGAACTCAAGTCCTCTGGAAGAACACACAGTGTTCTTAACTGCTGAGCCATCTCTCTAGCCTCCAAGACTAGCAAGTACTTTTAATTGCTGAGCTATCTCTCTATCCCCCAATGACAACTGTTTTGCATTAAACATACACACACACACACACACACACACACACACACACACACACTCACTCATTGGGTAAAATGCTAGCCAGACAAGTTTATCAGTCTGACCTTGCTCCCTGGAACCCACATGAAGATGGAATGTAAGAACTGACATCCTCACACCTCTAGAGGTGTGCTATGGTACACACTCACTCCGCTACATACATCACATACAACAATAATAAATAGAAAAATAAAAAATCGATTGAGAATTCAATGCAAGCAAAACTGCCCCTTATATCCAATGCATTTTATGGCACAAACAAAATATGTACCCATTCAAATGCAAATGTACACACGGTATTGTTCATAACAGAAAAGGTGGGGGAGGAAGCAGGTCCAGCCTGATGGCACAGGCCTATAATCCCATGCACTCTGGAGGCTGAGTCAGGAAGACCAACAGGTTCAAGGCCAGCCTTGGAAACTTAGTAACACCATGCCTCAAAATAAAAGCCGACTCGCAATACTGCCCTTGATCTTTAAAGTCTATAGAACAGACTTGCTTGTGAGAGCATGTAACGTGCTACCTTGACAAAAGCCAGTGTTCCTATAAAGTGCAGCAGATCCACCAACACAAAGAACACCGTCAGGAAGTAGGTGACATTCAGCATTTAGGTTATGGTGGAGACATCTCTGAGCACTCCCTTACAGAGGTGAATAGTAAAGGACATGGGAAGGGGGCTCAGATGTCTTGGTGAAGCCACCCACCCTCACCCCTCAGGAGAACCACCTAGCCGTGCAGAGACTCTGCTCAAGAATCTGTACATGCTCAGTTTTAGGGTAACAGCTGCAGTAACTTAACCACTGATCTTAACTCTTAAATTCCCCCAGAAAACAGACTAAACAGAATACTGGAGAAGCTCCATCCACATGGGGTGAATTCATCATATGAAGCAAGCCCAGGAGACACAGGATCCTTCCTGCAGGATCAAGGCGCTCATTCCTTTAACTAGCAGGTCAGTGTCCGCTGGCAGCTCACCGACACATCCTCCTCCTGAAGCTACCCTCAAAGTATTCCAGGTGAGCTCTCTGAAAGCAGACGGCAGAACTGCGGTGAAGCTGCTCTCGCCCGGGAAGACAAGACAGCAGAAGGAGGTCTGTGAAGAGGAGTAAATCCAACTGCAACACACCCCAGACAAAGATCAGCCACCCGGCAGGCCTCCCTGGCCCTCTCTGACCGGCCTCCACTGGCTCGCTTTGCTCAGTCACCTCCAATCCCGTCTCTGGGTGGAACCCGGTCAGACTTGCTGGCAAGTGCACCCTTCCCGCTGAGCCATCTTAACAGCCCTTTTTCACTCTTTCCAGAATGCAGCGTGATCATTTAATCCAACTTAGCCCACAAATTCCAAATCTAGTCTGAAACAATCTAGAGTGTAAATTAATCCTACCAAGTTCTTAACCACTTCCCAAGTGAGTATACTAAATGCCATGAGCAGTAACTCCCAGGCATGGGCCCCACCATCTTAGTAACCAAGACTTTGAGAGAATGGAGCCCGGGACATGGCCTCTCCAGAGCTCAGGTGCCTCTGGAAAGCTCAGGGCTTGGAATCACTATTAGGCGAGTTATACAAACAAACAAAGTAATGCTCCCAAATTATTTCAACAAAAACCTATTTAAATTCCAATATTGGGGAAGGGAGATATAAAGAGTTTGCTTTCTAGTGCTTTGATAAACACCATCTTACAGCTTACAGTTCACCATAAGGGGAAGTCAGGTCAGGAGCTGGAGGCCACTGACGACTACTGGTCTGCTCTCTAGGCTCATGGTCAGCTACCTAGCTTGCTTGCTTGCTTTTCTCCTCTCTCTCCCTCCCCCTACTCACTTTGAGACAGGGTTTCTTTGTGTTGCCCCGGCTGTCCTTCCCTTGCTTTATAGACCAAGCTGGCCTTGAACTCAGAGAGATTCCCCTGCTTCTGCCAGTGCCTCCTGAGTGCTGGGATTAAAGGTGTGTGCCACCATACTTGACCTCAGCTGCCTTTCTTTGTTTTGTTGGCTTGTTTTTGGGTTTTTCAAGACTGGGTTTCTCTGGCTGTGCTGGAACTCACTCTAAAGACCAGGCTTACCTTGAATTCAGAGATCCAATTGCCTCACTAGGATTAGAGGTATGGTCTGGTCTGCCACCACTACCCAACATCAGCTGTCTTTCTTATGTCCCCTAGGCCCATCTGTTCAGAGGTACCTCTGCTCACAGGGGCTGGGCCCTCCCACATCGAATTAATCAAGAAAAGGCCCCGTTGGCCTGTCTATAGGCCCATCTGATAATGCGTTTTTGTCAATTAGGGTTCCCCCTTCCCAGATGACTCTGATAAGAGGCCCTAGCACAGCAAAAAGAAAACAACGAAGTACACTGTGAAGCCTACAAGGGACACAGTGTAGGACGCAACCCTTGTCCTGGGAGAGCCTGTGGACAAGAAGGAAGGACAATCCTAACAACAAACAACCACAACGCTCAAGACAGAAAGTGTTTGTTTATCCCCTCACTGAAATGTGCTCCCTGGGAGAAAAATACAAAACAACTTTTTGTTCATTGCTGTATCTCCAGGGAACAAACTAAAACCTAGCACATTGGTATTCAGTAAACAATTGCTACATAATCCAAAAAGCAAAAAACAATTTTAATTTCAACTCAATACATAAGTAAATACCATTTTTGGAGAACAGAAAGGATTGTAAGAGACAAGAAGAGGGAAGCTTCTTTTCGCAGTAGATGATGGTTAACACAGACGCCCACAGCTGGTCAGTGTGCTATGTATGGATCAGTGCTCTCTGACACAACGGGACAGTTTACAAATGAACGCAGAGGCTGTGACTACTAGATGCACAAGGCCGAGCCCTACAAAATCCCAGCGTGGACATGAGAGGTGGTCAAGAAATCCCACCCCTCGCTGAAAAGCTACTGGCAACTGAGGGAGAGTCAGGTCTCTTCAGGATGTGGCTCCTGATAAGCCACCCATATTCCAGCAGATGGCCCTATACCCACGCACATACTGTAGCACTGAGTGGACTCATTCAGTTTTGAAAAAGAACACATGAAATTGGAAGGTTAGCTGAGCATGGTGGCGCACACCTTTAATCCCAGCATGCAGCAGAGGCAAGCGGATCTCTGAGTTCGAGGTCAGCCTGGTCTACAAAGAGAATTCCAGGACAGCCAAGGCTACACAGAGAAACCATGTCTTGAAAAACCAATAATAGGGCTAGAGTGATAGCTCAGAGGTTAAGAGCACTGTCTGCTCTTCCAAAGGCCCTGAGTTCAATTCCCAGCAACCACATGGTGGCTCACAACCATCTATAATAAGATCTGGTGCCTTCTTCTGGGGTGCAGGTATACATACAAGCAGAACACTGTATAAATAATAAATAAATACATCTTTAAAAAAAATAATAAACAAATAAATATTGGTTTAAGTCCTGCTTTCAATTATTCTGGATTTTATACCCAGCACTAGAACTTCTGGGCCATATGGTAATTCTGTTTTATTTTTGGTTCCAGAGCAACTACACCATTTTTAACTTCCAAAAGGTTCTGATTCCTCGATATCCTTGCTTGTAGATGAGAGTGGAATTTAATAATAAATAAAACCCCAGTAGCTAGAGAAATGGCTCAGTGGTAGAAACTTTAACTAGAATGTTCAATGCCCTGAGTTCAATCTCTAGCACCACCACAAAAAAAAAAAAAAAAAAAAAAAAAAAGGAAGAGCTACAGATAGACAAACCACACATATACAGAAAGAGAGCAGATAAATTAGTAATTATTCATCCTAATGGTTATGAATTAGAATAAGGTGATGAACTCAGCTGTCATTTCCTTTATGATTAGTGATGTGGATTTTTTCTTGTATTTATTAGTTATTTTTATATCTTCTTTGGAGAAATGTTTATCAAACCCTTTGCCCATGTATGAATTAAGTTTTTGCTATTGTTGTTGTTAGTTTCTGGTATTCTTTATAGTCTAGATATTAATGCCTTATCAAATAGACTGGTTTTGAATACTGTTGTGTGACAAAACTTTTCCTGAGGAGGTGTCTACTCACCCCAAGACAGACCAAAGTATGGATACCACCAAAGTCCAACCTGGTGAGCCATGAGTTTCACTGGGGTTGCTTACACAATATAGGTAAGGGGTTACTAACAGGACCAAAAATTACTCAAAAGACAGCAGTATCACCAAAGTCCATCCCAGCATAGATGATAGCTCGCAAAAGTTGGAAACCTGGTACAAACTGCACAGCCTGCAGGCTGCTCAACAGGTTGGGAGTTTCCTTTCCAACTGCTTCAGTTGATCTAAACCTCTTCCAGGCTGTTAGTCTGGTCTCAGAGTCCTTCTCTGCAGCTCAGTTTCATAGTCTGAGAGAATCTCAGACTCCCTCCTCCACTTAATCTGGCAGGCTGGGCCCTAGTGAATCTAGTCTGTTTCAGAACCTTCCTAAAGCCTCTTTGAGTTGTTTACCTTCCTACTTAAAGAGTTTCCCTGCTGGATGGAATGTTTCAGTCTTAGAGGAAACTATAACACAACAAATACCTAGCTAGAAAATATTTCAAGACTGGGCATGGTGGCGCACACCTTTAAACCCAGCACTTGGGAGGCAAAGGAGGCAGACTGTTGTGAGTTCAAGGCCAGCCTGGTCTACAAAGTGAGTCCAGGGAAAGCCTGTCTCAGGGGGGAAAAAAAAGAAAAGAAAAGAAAAGAAAAGATTTCAAAGGGAAGGAGCAACAGACTATAGAATTCTATAGAAGACATAAAGATTGAGGAATGAAAAAGGATTATGAGGTCACTGGTAACCTTTAAGAGATTAATTTTAATTTAGCAAATGAAAGCATCTATCAGACTATAAAAGCTTCCAGGATGGAATAAAGGAAAAGGAACAAATAAAAAAATATGCAACAGCCAGGCATGGTGGCCCACACCTGTTATCCCAGCACTGGGGAGGCAGAGGCAAGAGGATTGCTATGAGTTCAAGGCCACCGTTGTCTACAAAGCCAGCCCTGGAGAGCCAAGGCTACAACAGAGAAACCTGTCTCAAAAAAAAAAAAAGGAAAGAAAGACAAGACAACAGTACCTGTAAGGACTACCACATAATGATGGATACTCCACAGTTTCTATCTGTCCTAACAGCTTTACAACTAATAACTTTAATTCTCAAAACAATCTGTGAAATAACATCAGTTTTAAAGCATTTTTTTCAGGAGGGCTTCCCCTGTCAGAGGTTATGGGTAGAGGAATAGGGCGAAAGAGGAGGGAGCATGGGAACAGGAAGATAAGAGTGAGGGGATAACAATTGGGATGTATTGTGAACAAATTATAATAAATAAAAAAATTTTTAAACATTTTTTCATGTGTGTGTGTATCTGTTTCTGTCTCTGTGAACATGCCAATGAATGTCACGTGTACGCAGATACATAGGTACGTACGGAGGCCTACGCTGGGTATCTGATTCTCTGGCTCTGGATTTACAGGTAGTTTTGAGCTACCTGTTATTGGTGCTGAGAACTGGACTCCAGTGCTCTGCAAGAGCAGCAAGTGCTCTTAACTACTGAACCAACTCTCCAACCCCTAGATAGCATTATTTTATGCATTTACAGTTGAGAAACAAACAGAATAAGAAGCCAGAATTGCACACACATAACAGTATCTTACAAACGTATGGAATAGGAAAGAATAATATAATTTCGAGCAAAAGATTTGGAGGACTGGGGAGATGGCTCCGTCGGTAAAGTGCTTTCCATGCCATCCTCGAGACCTGAGTTCAATCCCTAGGACCACACGAAAAGTCAGGAGTGCGGCTGCACACCTGAAATCGGGGGCTGAGAAGACAGACCCTGGGGCTGGCCAGCCAACTTTGCTGAATAGACTCCATGTTAAACAAAACATTAGTTCTTCATCTTACAGGGCCATAACACAGGAAAGGTTTCTCCCCCTTCCTCCATGTAGCCTAGGCTGTCCTGGATTCGCTCTGTAGACCAGGCTAGTCCCCAACTTACAGAGATCCTCCTGCCTCTGCCTTCCTGAGTACTAGGAGACAGGTGGGATCTCTGTGAGTTCGAGCCCAGCCTGGTCTACAAAGAGAGTCCAGGACAGACAAGGCTACACAGAGAAACCCTGTCTCGAAAAACCAAAACCAAATAAACAAACAAAACAAACAGGCAGGCTATGAGTAAGTTGATTAATACTACAGGCTTTATTCAATAAAATAATGAATAAATAGGGGAAATGTATTACCAAAGTTTTCAAAAAAACAATGCATTGCTTACTAAGTATAAGACAAAAGGCTAATTTACTTCTCTGAGCCATCATATATTTGTACCTAAAAGCAGTAATAATCTTTAAAAGAAAAGTAAAAGAATTACATAGTGATAATAGAACTGTTATAAAGATAGAAGTCTATAAGTTAAGAAAAATTACTCATATCTGATAATATTTCTGGCATCTTCTTTCTTGTCAAAGGTGTCTCTTTGAATTAACCAGCTACTTACTAGGGTGCTAGCAAGCCATATGTAATGCCACCCAAAAGGAATTCCATAAAAAGGTAATCAAGCTTGTGACAGTAAACAATTTTCTTAATCTTTATTGCAATATTGGCTATAATTTATAAATTTCTTTATTTACTATTTATTTTTAGTTTATGTGCATTGGTGTTTTGCCCACATGTATGTCTGTGTGAGGGTGTCAGAACTCTGGAACTGGAGTGCCAGACAGGTGTGAGCTGCCATGTGGCTGCTGGGAATTGAACCTGGGTCCTCTGGAAGGGCAGCCAGTGCTCTTAACCACTGAGCCATCTCTCCAGCCCCTTAAAATTTCTTATAGTTGGAATTACATTAAAATCAAACGTTGTGTAAAAATTGTTCTCCATCATTTCTGATTGGTTAATAAAAACCTGAACAGCGTATAGCTGGACTTCCAATCCCAGTGATTGGGGTCCCAGGTGGGGAGCAGAGGGAGAAACAGAGTTGCCATGAGAGAGTCACCATCCTGTTGGCTCTAAGGCAGACAGATAGACAAAGACACACCCTCTCTCTCTCTCTCTCTCTCTCTCTCTCTCTCTCTCTCTCTCTCTCTCTCCCTCTCCCTCTGACCTTGGCTGTCCTGGAACTCTAGCCTTGATCTCAGATCTGTCTCTGCCTCCTGAATGCTGAGACTAAAGGCCTGTGCCACCATACCCCATGGTATTTCAGTCTTTTTATTTTTAGCTAATGTAGTGTATGGCTAGAGTAGGCATTTCCTTGGATTTTAATTTCTATTTCTCTAAGGAGTAATGATAATTCATATACAGATAACTGTCCTTGAGGCAAGAAAACCCTAGAGAGTGGGTACTTCATCTTCTGCTTAAACAGCTCCAGGACCACACTTACCTAACTCTTATAAGGAGGGGGGGAAAACAAAACAAAACAAAAACCACAGAATTTTTCAAAAACAAGTTTCAGAGGTAAGTACCCATATTCAATTTACATAACTCTTACCTACTTAAAATGGTTAACATCTTGCCGGGCGTGGTGGCGCACACCTTTAATCCCACCACTCGGGAGGCAGAGGCAGGCAGATTGCTGTGAGTTCGAGGCCAGCCTGGTCTACAAAGTGAGTCCAGGACAGCCAAAGATACACAAAGAGGCCAAAACAAAACAAAATCAAATATATACATAGCCTAGGCTACACAGAGAAACCCTGTCTAAAACCAAAAAAGAAAAAAGAAAAAAATGTTTAACACAATGTAATCCTTAGAACCTTGGGTTTTGGTATCCAACTGTGGTTTGGACTCTAAAGGAGGAATACAAAGTGTATTAGAAACAATTCTATCAAAAGCTGGTAAATAATTTACTCATCATTCCATAAAACAAGTTAACTCAATAAATAAGGAAGAACTAGTTAATAATAAGTCTTACCAGTTTTAAAAATACATGTTTTTAAAATAAAAAATATCCAAAGATTAAGTCATAAAAATCTCATCATATCTTCCAGGCTCTGGTTACAAAATAAGTTAATTAAGAGATACATCCACAGCCAGGCGTGGTGGTGCATACTTGCAATCCCAGCACTCGGGAGGCAGAGGCAGGTGGATCGCTGTGAGTTGGAGGCCAGCCTGGTCTACAAAGTGAGCCCAGGACAGCCGAGGCTACACAGAGAAACCCTGTCTTGAAAAACAAAAACAAAGAGAGAGAGAGAGATCCATATTACAAAACATTAAAACAGCATATGACCTTTCTTTATTCAATAAACATTGTAAGCCAGGTACAGTGGCTCACACCCACAGTCCTGTGACCACAGAAGGCTGAAGCCGAAGGCCTGCAATCAACTCCAAGCCAGCCTGGGCTACAAAAGGAGATTTGTCTCAAAATAAATATATAAAATGAAAAATATTTACTTAACTCATTTGGAATAAATTATAATAACCTCTCTAGGCCAGGCGGTGGTGGCAGACGCCTTTAATCCCAGCACTTGGGAGGCAGTGGCAGGTGGATTTCTGTGAGTTCGAGGCCAGCCTGGTTACGGAGTGAGTTCCAGGACAGCTAGAGTTGTTACACAGAGAAACCCTATCTCAAAAAACCAAAAACAAAAAACCAAAACAAAACAATAATAACCTCTCTAAAGGGAGAGAAAGTTATACTAAAAACCAAGACCAGTGGATACAAGTCCTTATGAAAATCATCACAGAATAATTTTGCCTATGATCACAAATGGTGCCTCAGTTTGGTTTCTATTGCTGTGATAAAGACCATGACCAAAATCAACTCAGGGATGAAAGGGTTTATTTCAGCTAACAGCTGTAAGCCAGCATGAAAGGAAGTCAGAGCAGGAACTTGAGGCAGGAAGTGAAGCAGAGACCAAGCACTGCTGCTTTCTGACTTGCTTCCCACGGCTTGCTCAGCCTGCTTTCTCATACAACCCAGAGCCAGCAGCCCAGGGGTGGGACCACCCATAGTGGCTGGGCCCTCCCACCAATTGTCAATCATCAAGAAAAAAAAAAGTCCCAGCTAGGCATGATGGCCCATGCCTTTAATCCAGCACTCGGGAGGCAGAGGCAGGCAGATCTCTGTGAGTTCAAAGCCACCCTAGTCCACAAAGTGAGTTTCAAGACAGGCAGAGCTACACAGAGAGACCCTGTCCCACAGACTTGCCTACAGCTTAGTCTGATGGAGGCATTTTCTCAATTGAGGTTTCCTCTTCCCAGATTATGCTGGCTTGTGTCGAGTTAACAGAAAAATAAAATAAAATAAATCTAACCAGGAGACACGTTAAATGCTAGTATTACAATGACTTTAATTCCTTACCATACCAACTCAGGGACAGGTTTGAAGTGGCCAAGAAATGAGCTTATAAATAAATTACAAGGTAGAAAATTCATATAAAAGTAACCGGCGCCAGGTGCTATAGCAGACACCTAGCACTTGGGAGGCTGAGCTGGCAAGATCACAAGCAAGGACTTTGATGTAACCTGGGCTACACGGTAAAAATTTCTTTAAAAACAAACAAACAAACAGAATGAATTACCCCATCTCCTAAAAAAATGTTAAGGCTTGAGCCATAGTCCATGGTAAGCAAGCCTTCTACCGCTGAGCTAAACCTATAACTCTGAACTTTTCTCTCTCTTCAGTATGAACCACTGACCTTTTAGTGCCCAGTCCCATATTCTTAAAAACCTTACCAAAACAGAATACAATCAGTTAATGTCTTGGTTTTTGTTTTTTTTCCACAGTCATGAGGAATTTTTTTCTTCTTTCTTTTTTCTTTTCTTTTTCCTTTCTTTTTTTTTTTTTTTTTTTTGTTTTTTTTTTTTTTTTTATGTGGGGGGGGTTGTTTTGTTTTGAGATAGTTATTCAAGTAGTTCAGGCTAGCCTCAAACTCAATGTGTGGACACTTTGAACTCCTAACCCTGCTGCCTTAGAGCAGTGGTTCTCAACCTTCCTAATGCTGCAACCTTTTAATATAGTTCTTCATGCTGTGGTGACCCCTAACTAGAAAATTATTTTTATTGCTACCTCATATTGTTTGTTTGTTTTTGAGATAGGGTTTCTCTGTGTAGCCTTGGCTGTCCTAAAACCCGGATCTGTAGACCAGGCTCCCTTTGAACTCACAGAAATCCACCTGTCTCTGCTTCCTGAGTGCTGGAATTAAAGGTGTGCCCGACCACCGCCCAGCGTCATGGCTACCTCATAGCTGTTACTTTGCAACTATAATGTAATCATACTGTAAATATGTTTGCTGATGGCCTTAGACAACCCCTGTGGAAGGTCATATGACACCCTTACCTACTGCCTCAAGGGGCTGTGACCCACAGGTTGAGAGCCATTGTTCTAGCATGGTCAATCCAGGCGGCGCCACCACATCCCACTCACAGCCGCTGTCCGAGCAGAAGTGACTTGGCTCACATATACATAAATCAATTTCCAGCCTTGCACTATGGAATTTAAACTAGGCTTTAAACTGACATTTCAGTAATGTTTATTTTTTAAATTGTGGATGTACATTGATATATTAAAGGAAGTCTGCATGTTTCAAGCCTTTCTGTAAAATATGAAGAACAGTGCTCCTAGCTTCTGTGTAAAACTGTGTCGTGAAACGTGTGTGCAGTCCAAAACACTTGAAAATTGTGGTGCTGGGGGCTGATTCCAGGCCTGAATCCACTCTAGGCATGCACTCAGCTACAACACCTACACTAACTAGTCTTAGAGGTAACTTCTAAAATGAAATCTGCTTTCTACAGTCTGTTCATTATCTTTAAAATCTAAAACTCTATTTTTAAGACAGTCATCTTTATAAGAATTCATATATAGTTCTTATATTTGGAAAAAAATAATGAATCACCACTTCACAGAAAACATGCCTTTAATCCCAGCACTCAGGAGGCAGAGGGAGGTGGATCTCTATGAGTTCGAGGCCAGCCTGGTCTGCAAAGTGAGTCCAGGACAGCCAAGGCTACACAGAGAAACCCTGTCTTGAAAAACAAAAACAAAACAAAAAATAAAAATAAAAAAAAGAGAGAAGATGTCTTGATACTTTTTGAAAACAAAGTCTTATTATTTTACCTTACGCTATCTGGAACTCCTGGACTCAAACTGTTCTCTGCTGGGGTGATTTTTGTGCACAGTGTAAAGATTGTCTTTGTGTTATTCAAATGCTTATTTCTGTACCTGCAGAGATCTGATTGCAGCCCGGATTTTGGTACTGTAATTCTTTGGCTGTATCGTATTTTGTAAACACTTCCTCCAACACCTTCTGATTAGCAGAGGCAGGAGGGATAGGCAGGACCCAGAGAGAGGAACTCTGGGAAGGAATCTGAAGCAGACACCAGGGAAGACGGAGAGAGTGCAGAAAGGTAATGAGGCAGGGGGCAGAACGTAGATTAATATAAAGGGGTTAATTTAAGATAAGAGCTAGTTGGGAACAAGCCTGAGCCAAGGCTAAGTTTTAATAAATATAAATGGCCTCGGTGTCATTGTTCGGAGCTGAAGGTCCAAGAAAGTCCCATTACAATCGGCACCAAACGGTTATATTTCTTCTAGCTCAGCCTGTGGAGTAGCTGGTACCAAAGGCGCACTGGCACCGGTCCCTGCAGTTTTACAACCCTGAAAAGTCCATTCCTAACCTTCAGACATTGAACAGACACTCGCTGAACACCAACGCGCATGTACAGGAGCTGGGACGAAGGCTCAGTCAATAAGGACAAGTTCCTGTACCCACATAAAAAGCCAAGCATGGTGGGTGCACTCGCAGTCAGCATGAGGGAGTCAGATTCCAGTGCCCTGCAGGCTGGTCAGGTCAATCCAGCCCAAGCCTTGAGCCCCAGCTTGTAGTAAAAGAGCTTGTCTCAGAAAACAAAGGCGGGAACTAGAGAGACGGCTCAGAAGTTAACAGTGCATTCTGCTCTTACAGACATCCCAGCACCTTTATCAGGCGGCTCACAACCATGTGGAACTCAATGAATCCAATGCCTCTGGCTTCCAAGGACGCCTACACCCATATGCACATACTAACACATGCACACACTAACATATAACTAAAAAGAATTTTTTTTTTTTTTAAAGAAGAGAGGTGAACCGGGCAGTGGTGGTACATGCCTTTAATCCCAGCACCTGGGAGGCAAAGGCAGGCAAATTTCTGAGTTCCAGGCCAGACAGACAAGGGTACACAGAGAAATCATATCTCAAAACAAAACAGGGGGGGGGGGTTAGGGAGGAGAAGTTAAAGGCTCTCCTGTGTATTGAAATGATGCTTGGTGCTGACCTCTGGCTTCCACATAAGCATGCACATATACCTGCACACACAAATTATTATTTTTTGAAATTTTTTTGGTTTATTCGAGACAAGGTTTCTCTGTGTAGCCTTGGCTATCCTGGCTGGCCTCGAACTCACAGCAATCTGCCTGCCTCTGTCTCCCTGAGTGCTGGGATTAAAGGCGTGTGTCACCATGCCCGGCTCAAATTAAAAAAAAAAAAAATTTAAACTCCATGTATACAATAAGGGAGGAAAGAAAGAACTTGTTATGAAAAAACTAATAAAGAAAAAAGGAAAGAACTCACTATGAAAAAAAAAGTTGAAAAACAAATATTTAAAACTTGGTAAATTCTTCACTAAAAAAAATGTTAGCTGGAGAGATGGCTAAGAAGTTAAGAGCACTTATTGCTCTTCCAGAGGTCCTGAGTTCAATTCCCAGGAACCACAAGGTGGCTCACAACCATCTGTAATGTGATTTGATGCCCTCTTCTAGTGTGCAGATGTATATGCAGACAGAGCACTGTATACATAATGATAGATAAATCTTTTTTTAAAATGTTAGTAGGCTGTGGAGATGGCTCAGAAGATAAAGGCTTTTAGCACTAAGCCCAGTGACTTGACTTTGATCCCTGGGACCAACGTGAAGGGAGAGAATCAATTCCCACAAATGGTCCTCTGACCTCTGCACACCTGTCATGCGTGTACAGACACAGCTGCTTTTTTGTGACGAGGGATCTTACATACAAACCAAGCCCTTTCCCTTATAAAATCTTGTTGTAATTTTACCTATCCTATTCTAACTTACAGGGGCTGCTATAAAGCTTTCTAATAGGTTTAAATGTCTTTTGTGTATCCCCCCAATATTACATGTGGAAATTAGTTTCATATAAAATTCAGTAACTGAGGCTACAGATATAATCAGTAGCAGACTACTTGCCCATCCTGAGTTCCATTCTAGATAGCACAAAACACACACACAAACGACAAAAACAAGAACTAAGATGCTTGTGATGATACATGGCAAAGCTCACAGGTATGCTATTGATGATACACAACTATACATAATCATAGATTCACTACTTGATGGTTAAATTACGGATAATTTCCTGAAATTGGCCTTTTCTTCAAGAACTGCTAGCTTTGTAGTTGTACCTACTTCATACAAGGCAGCACTTGGCATCCATACAAAACACAAATAAATAAAACATTTTTAAAACCTGAATGTTACCTTCCTTATAGTGAGGGATCCGACTGCAAGTTTATTAGCACAGCTTCAAACTTAAAAACAGGAAAAGACTAATTTTCCCCTCTTAAAAGGAACAATACTTCTGATTCAGTATTGTTATGCCAAATAAATGTATCTTTAAAGATAAAAAGCCTACATTTCTCCCTTTTGTTGACATCAAGGTAGGAAGTCTTAGTTCTCATTACAAATATGGTGCTCTCTACTGAGTGAGTACCAAGCACACTGGCTTCTACTACTGATTCAACGGGGAGATTAACCAGGAGTGACAGAATGTAGCCTACATGTGCACACTGATGCGAAGTTACAAAATGTAACCAATGTAGTCTTTATTGGGTTTTTTGTTTGGTTGTTGGTTTTGGTTTTTCGAGACGGATAGTCTTTATTATAAAAGTTTTGTTTGCTTTTATTTTCTGTAAAAACTCTTGTGTGTTGTGCTTTCGTGTTTGTGAAAGGGTTTTACTAGGTAACCAAGCTCACCTTAAACTTGTGATTCTCCTGCCTCCACCTGAGTGCTGGTTTTTTACAAGCGTGTACTCTGTTGTGCAAAAAAGCAAACAAACAGAACAACCTGGAGAGATGGCTCATCAGTTAGCAACGCTTGGTGACAGGTCTTATAGAGGTCCGGAGTCCAGTTCCCAGCACCCACATGTGGTGGCTCACAACCGCTGTGACTCCAGCTTCAAAAGCTCTGACCTACTCTTTTCTGTATTCCACATGCGCCCATACACACATACTCAAGTAATTAAAAATGAAGAGTTTTTTTTTTTTTTTTTAAATTCCATTATGAGAGGCTAAAGAGATGGCTCAGTGATTAAGAGCTGTTTTCCAGAGGTCCTGAATTCAATTCCCAGCAACCACATGGTGGCCATCTATAATGAGATCTGGTGCCTTCTTCTGGTGTGCAGGTGTACATGCAGATAGAGCACTCATATACATAAAATAAAAACATAAAATATTTTAAAAACAAAATTCCAGAGGCACACGATTTTAACTCCAGTAGTTGGGAGGCAGAGGTAGGTTGGTCTCTGTGAGCTCGAGGCCAGCCTGGTCTACAAAGAGAGTCCAGACCAACCAAGGCTACACAGAGAAACTTTGTCTCGAAAAACCAAAAAAGAAAAGTAAAATTCCATTATGAGCCTGATGTGGTGGTGCATACCTGTAATCCCAAGAGGCAGGTGGATCTCTGTGAGTTCAAGGCCAACCTGATCTACAAAGCAAGACCAGGATAGCCAGGGCTATACAAAGAAACCCTGTTTCAAAACACCCTCCCCCAATTCCATTATGAATCTTTTTTTTAAAAGATTTATTTATTATGTATACAGTGCTCTGCCCGCATGTACATCTGCACACCAGAAGAAGGTACAAAATATTATTATAGATGGTTGTGAGCCACCATGTGGTTGCTGGGAATTAAACTCAGGACCTTTGGAAGAGCAGTCAGTGCTCTTAACCTCTAAGCCACCTCTCCAGCTCTCCCCCCTTTATGAATCTTTTAAAGCCATATTAAAGTTTGATGGTTCATGTCTATAATCCCAGCACTTGGGATACTGAGGCAGCAGGACTGATTTGAGTTCAAAGTCAGCTTGGTCTATAGAGCAAGACTTTTTGTCTCAAAAGAAAAAAAAAAATTAAGGCTTGAGAGATGGCTCAGCAGTTAAGAGCGTTTGCTGTCATCTCAGAGGACCCCGGTTTGGTTCTCAGCACCCACATGGTGACTCCCAACTACCTATAATCCCAGTTCCAGGGGTTCTGACGTCCTCTCCTGGCCTCTGCAGGCATCAGGCACACATCTGGGCACTCACATGTACATATACAATAAATCTTTGAAAAAATTTTAAAGAATAAAATGATGTTATTATAGAACCATCTGGAACTGTCTTCCTTTCTGCCTTTAACAATGACCAGTTCCAAGACCATGGTATGACTTGGAAACAGTAAGGAAATATGGAGAACACTTAGCATGATGTGAAAATTAAGCTGAGTCTGAAGTGAGGTTATAGGCTAAAGAAAGTGATTTACTATCAGACTGTATGCAAATAGCTAACTTGTCTCTTGGCAATGCTTTTAGAAAACTGATCCTCTAGATTAAGTCACACGAAAGTTTAAGAGATACAGGTCTCTCGTTTTATTTGTTACGAGGTGATTCCTGGCAAAGTACTTTAAATGATGAAGAAGTAAGGTATCTTCTTCTATACTCACTGGTACAAATTAAGATCAGAGAAATAAATACCACAAAGCGCAAGGTTCTCAAATATAGTATCAATTCCTTCTTTATCTAGGAAATCCAAATAAATCAGATATTTGTGTCCTTCTTGGGGTCCCTGGCAACCGTCAGGTACCAGTCCACTCCCTATAAGTAAGCCAACTATATTTTGAGAGAGGAATGTCTGACTTAAATACGATCTGGATCATTCTCTAAATCTGATTTCACTTGGAACTTGACATTTTAATCACTCTAAAAATAGGTACCTCTTGGGGCTAGAGTTACAGCTCAGTGGTAGAGTATTTGCCTAGCATGCCAGAGGCCAGAGGTTCAATTCCCTTCGCTGGGAGGTGGGGGTGGGGGAGATAAAACTCTTCTCCCTTACTTGCTCCCTTCAAGTTTGAAATTCTTTCAAATCCCTAAGACAACCACTTAAATTGACTCTTAACAATTTAAAATATTTTAAATAAGAACCTTTAAAAGTTAACTGTTCTAAACTCTCAGAAAAATTAAAGCTCATAGATGAAATAAAATGAACACTTATTTTCATGTTTTCAGCATTTTAATATTAAAGATATATACCTTCATCACCTATTTATTCAACTCATTCTTTCTGAAATATACACAAATACACAAAGCACTAACACCTTTCAAATAAGCATAATCTTCTCAACCAGTGTCCCTATATTCTGGCACATAATAAATATGTATTTTATACTTATTTAAAAATTATGAGCTGGGCGGTAGTGGCGCTCGCCTTTAATCCCAACACTTGGGAGGCAGAGGCAGGCGGATCGCTGTGGAATTTGAGGCCAGCCTGGTCTACAAAGTGAGTCCAAGACAGCCAAAGCTACACAGAGAAACTGTCTAAAATAAAAAAATAAAAAGAAAAGAAAAGAAAAGAAAAAGAAATTTGTTCTTAATGACTGGAAGCAGGTGTTCTATATAAAACACTGTGATGTACTAGTTTTCAAAGGAAGATAATTCCAAATATGTTGGTTTTACCTGGGGAGATGAGAGCTAGGTGTTAGAGCTGTATTTGTATGTGTGCCTGAGTGTGTGAAATGTCCTCCTTTCAACTTTACAAAAATCAGTATATCTTTAGTAAATAAAGTACATAAAGATGTGTGCTTCCAGAATGCACAGAATTTGTATTACTAACTCCAAACAGGCCCCCAAAAAGTGTTTTAATATGCTGCATAGCAAATCAATGTTAAACAATGTTTTTTTTTCTTTCTCCCTCATCTTTCCACAAATCAGGTACACTTTAGTTAAATACTTAATAAGATTAACAAACTAACAAGAAGCTCAAGAGAAAGCTAGATGAAAAAAATCAGTTTCCATTTTTGTACAAACAAAAAGATAAAACAAAAGCGAATGCGAGGACGCGTTAAATGAAAAGCATTTGAAACATCCAACGTGACTGGCTTTTGATTTACCCCAGTCTGACAAGGAAGGCAGACCCCGCCCCCACTCCAGATTGTGTAGCTTTTTTCCCCCCCTTTCCCATGGATGGGGGTGTAGAGAAGCTGTCACATTTCCATCTTCGGTTATTGTTAATCTGCAGCCTAGATTTCCAAGCATCATTGGTCCAGGGGAAAAAATATTAAAACAGACAATTTAAACAGTCTAAAATGCACAGTATTCTGTTGCTTTTTCCGATGTGAAAGTTAATTACACCCAAATTCAATCTGCCATAACTACAGATTGGCTGTGACAGCCTGTCCCTCAAACACTCCCTCTAAGACCTATCGCTCCAGATTCACTAACAATCTCTTCCCGTCTAAACTTAAATCAGTAAAAGGCGTTTCGAAAATTGTTACATCCAAAAAGGGCACACATCACTTCTCACATCCTTATTCCTTTAGCGTGTGTGTGTGTGTGTGTGTGTGTGTGTGTGTGTGTGTGTGTGTGTG
>OU015754.1:51897762-51924227 GCA_907169655.1 Acomys percivali | reverse complement strand
GTGTGTGTGTGTGTGTGTGTGTGTGTGTGTGTGTGTGTGTGTGTGTGTGAGAGAGAGAGAGAGAGAGAGAGAGAGAGAGAGAGAGAGAGAGAGACCCAGACCCCCTATTTGCTCTTCAAACAAAAAGAAATGAGGCAGCCGTGGGGGAAAGAGCAGTAGTGGACCTGAGGAAAACCTTAGGAAAAGTTTTTTATGTCACTTTTTTGTCCTTCGGCGGGGTATAGGAGTTAGGCAGAAAGCCGGGGTTTCGACCCCAGGGGTCGGGAAGGCACCTGCAGAAGAGGCAGGGGACTGAGAGGGGCCGGGCAGCACCTACCGACTTGCAGCACGTTCTCCACGGAGCCGCTGTCCAGCAGACGGATGCCCCGGCGGAACGGCAGCCCTTCCCCGCCGCTACCGCCGCCGCCGCTCGCCGCGCTAGCCCCAGTGCCCAGCCCGGGGGACGCGCCCGCCCCGGCGGCCCCGGGGGCGGAGCCGGCCGGACTGGCGGCCCCGGGGGGTGGCGGCGGCGGCCCCTCCTCGACCAGCGGAGACCCCGCCGCGCCGGCAGCCGCTCCGGCGCCCGGGCCGCCCCGGTACTGGAAGCTGGAGTACATGCAGATCTCCCGCTCATTCCGCGGGAAGGACCAGTAGACGATGCGGCGCTGCACCGGCTCCGGGATCCGCTCGAAGCGCTCCTCCACTCGCTCGTACGCCCACTTTTCCGCCACCGTCTTGGCGGCGCAGTCCAGCAAGGACTCGGGCTGCAGGTGGGGGCGGGCCCCGGGGGCCAAGCAGCCGCCGCCGCCGCCCCCCGCCCCTCCGCCGGCTGCCCCGGGAGTCCCGCGGGGGTGGTGAGCTTGCGGGCTGGGCCAGGAGCACAGCCGCTTGGCTGGAGAGATCGGCGGCGGCGAGAGCAGCTCCTCTCGCTCACCTCCTTCCGCCATTGCTGGGGACCGACCGACCGACCGACTGACTGAGGCGGAGGCGGAGGCGGCTGCTCGGGCTGCGGCGGAGACCCCGGCCACGGCCACGCGCCCCGCGCAAGCGCCCAGCGGCGGCGCTGTGGGGAGGGGGGCGGGGCGAACGAGCCCCACGAGCCCGCCGGCCCGAGTGGGGAAAGCCGGGGCCGGTCCCGTGCCCGCGCCGCTCGGGCCGGCGCTGGTTGGCCCTGAGGACCAGCGCGAGGCCGACGCGCGCCGTCCGGGCTGCCGCGGGCGCGAGGAGACGCGGGAGCGAGCGCAGGCTGCGGGCGCGCTCCGGGCGCAGCCAGCCCGGGACGCGAGCCGAGCGCTCGCGCGGGGCCGCGGGCCGCCAAGGACGAGGAGCGCCCGGCACCAGGTGCCTCCCGCCCACCTGCCGCCGGGCAGCAGAGGGATGGGCCGTGTGGCCGAGTGGAAGGACCCGGCCGCCAGCCGTCGCCAGGAAGGAGTAGGCTTGCTGGGCACGGGGAGAGGAAGCAACTCCACATCAGGCTCCTGCGGCGGACAGAATTGACAGGCGACTGTCGCAGCTGAAGGGGCACCAACCAAGCAGAAAGATGCTAGGAAGGAAGGCACCGGGGTTGGGAGTAGAGGGTGAAACCAGAAAGTTCGAGGGATGAAAACTCTCCTCGTGCCACAGTATAAGATAGCGTCGGCGCCCCCGCCGGCTCAGAAACTGGCCAAGTCCACCAGCCAGTCCGAACAATGGGGTGCGGGGATCTGACTGCTGAGGCAGCAGCACCCTCGTGGAGTTCTTTGAGGGCTTTAGCACCTTGCATCCTACGGAAAGAAAGGACAACACTTTCTGTGTAGCTTTTGATAAAATTCTCTGATCCCTTGCCTGGGATTTGAATTGGGATTTTTCGTGGGGTTTTGTCTTCTATTCCCCCTGAATTACGTACCTAAAATTTAATGCTTTTTGTTGTTGTTGTTGTTGTTGTTATTTAATGTCTAACCGCCCAACTAAGAGTAAAGTCCATGACAGTGAGGGTTGCATCCATTTCCTTCAATGTGGTGTCTGCTCATGCAGGCACAACAGTGGACGCCCAAGAATGACAACTTCACCAGTAACTTCTCCATAAACAATACGGAGCTATGACTATCTTTTACTCTAGTTGTAGAATTGCCTGACAAACCAACCACTACAACTTCTTAAAGGTTCCAAGAACTGTATTAGAAGACAGCCAATAGCTGAGTTCAGCTGGAGAGTCAAAGGAAGATTTGTAAAAAGGGAGCTGCCATCAATGTCTGAGCATAGAACTTGTAAGAATTAAAAAATGAGGTCAATTGCTTCTTTCATAAATAGTTGATATTGTTTCTGCAAGTATAACTATAGTACTATGAAGTATCAATCGCTACTTAAATACCTTTCCTTGAATCTCTTACCGCAGTCAGGCTTTCATAACATGCACTCTTCAGAATTGTGTGTGTGTGTGTGTGTGTGTCTATTTTTTCAATGTCTGTCTCCTTGACTTCACGATTAGATCTGTAAGCACAGAACTCATTTCTAAATAAAGGATGATTCTCACCTGCTATAATGCTTGAAAAAACTGAAGCTGCTTGAATAATTCATTTTTTGAAAAAAAATTTTTTTGAAAAAGAAAGAAAAATGATGATAGACAAAAGAGAGAGAAACTATATTTCATTTTAAATCAACCAATATGTTACTTTGTAATCAGTTGTGGTTTTGGGGGGGTGGTAAATTTTTTTTAGTTAAGTAATTTATTCAGATGACATCTCATTTGTTATCCCCTCACTTGTATCTTCCTGTTCCCCCTCCCTCCCTCTTTCATCCTATTCCCCTCCCCTAGGTCTGTGACAGAAAGGGACCTTGCCCCCCACCTATAAAATCACAGCCTATCAGGTCTCTTCCTGGTAGCATGCTTACTCTTCCTCTGAGTGTCACCAGGTTTCCCCACCAAGGGGAAGTGGTCTAATAGGGGGCACCAGAGTTCATGTCTGAGTCCGTCCTGCTCTCCACACAATTGTGGAGAATGTACTGTCTATTGGCTAGATCTGGATAGTGTAATCAGTTGTTGACAAGCAATGATTAGTAGACAGTGAGACAGGAGAAATGTTTCTTAAACACAGTAACAGTAAAGTTTTTTTAAAGATTTATTTATTTATTATTATTATACAGTGTTCTGCCTCCGTATACACCTGCAGGACAGAAGAGGGCATCAGATCATATTATAGATGGTTGTGAGTCACCATGTGGTTGCTGGGAATTGAACTCAGGACCTTTGGAAGAGCAGGTGGCACTCCTAACCGCTAAGCCACCTCTCCAGCCCTGGTAAAGTTTTATTTAAGCACATTTTTTTTGAGAATGTAGAAATGTACAAAGAATAGCATCTACATTCACAGACCCATCACTCAGAATTAATCACTATTATTTACTATTCTAAAGTCCATGTCAACAATCTCTGTATAACCTCCTCAGAAGCAACTATAATTTGAATTTAGAGTGTATTTCCAAATCACATGTGTGACTGTTTTGTATGTTTGTTTAATTAAATGGTTTGTCTTTGTACTCTCCAACTGGTACCTTGTGTCTTCCTATGCATCAGGCATTCCGAGATACCTTGAAATAGTCTTTTAAAGAATATATGACATTTTGAGGCAGTGGAGATAACTCAGATGGTCAAGGGAGAGCAATGGCCCTAGTGGTTAAGGGAGTTTGCTTCCCAGCACCCATGTGGCGGCTCACAGCCATCTGTAACTCCAGTTCCAAAAGGGTCTGATCCCCTCTTCTGGCCTACTGGGGCATGAGGCATGCAGGTAAAACATTCATAAACACAAAAATGTTAAGTGAACAGATTTTTAGATTCTCCAGCACCCACATAAAGTCCCAGGTGTCTGTGACCCCAGTGCTAACGGAGGCATAGACAAGTAGCTCCTCAGAACTCACTGGCTAGCCAGCCTAGCCCAATTGTGAGCTCCGGGTTCAATAAAAGATTCTGTCTCAGCCAGGCTCAGTGGCACACAGCTGTAATCCCAGCACTCAGGGAGGCAGAGGCAGGCAGGACTCTATGAGTTCAAGGCCAGGCTGGTCTACAAAGTGAGTGCAAGACAGCTAAGGCTACACAGAGTGTCTTGAAAAAACAAAAACAAAAACAAAAACAAACAGAAAGAAAAAAGACACTGTCTTAAAAATTAAGATGGAGAACAACCAAGGAAAGCCCTTCATACATACTCACACACACATAGATCAACCTCTGGCCTCCACATATGTGTTCACTAACAAACACATAAGAACTTATCTTTTTTTTTTGTAGGTTTTTCAAGACAGGGTTTCTCTGTGTAGCAGCCCTGGCTGTCCTGGGCTCCCTTTGTAGACCAGGCTGGCCTCAAACTCACTGGGATTAAAGGCATGTACCACCATGCCCAGCCCCGAATTTATCACATTTTAGGGCCAGTGAGACAGCTCAGTAGACAGCGAAGTACCTGCTTCCAAATCTGAGTTCAGTGCCCATGATCAACATGGCAGAAGAGAACAGACTGCCATAAGATGGCCTCCTGACCTCCACCAGCACTCCGTAGGATGTGCATGCCCCCACACAAATCATTTTTTAAAAATTTAAGGATATCACATTTTGAGCATAGTACAGTGGTTCATGCCTGTGATCTTGGCGTTTCAAAGGCTAATGTGGCTAGATCACCATCTCAAGACCAGCCTAAGCTACAAAGTAAATTATGTAAAAGAGAGCCTAGCTCCAAAAAAACAAATGGATATCTCACAATTTTTTAAGGAATAATGCCACTGCTTGTTAGCTATAAACACCTGAAAGAAGTGATTTAGATCTTATATGCATCAGCTTTTTAATTTGTAAAGTGGGGTTAGTCAGGTGCTGGCAAACACCTTTAATCCCAGCACTTTGGAGGCAAGGACAGGGGTGGATCTCTGTAAGTTCAAGACCAGCCTGGTCTAAAAAGCAAGTCTAGAGGGACTGGAGAGATGGCTCAGAGGTTAAGAGCACTGTCTGCTCTTCTAGAGGTCCTGAGTTCAATTCCCAGCAACCACATGGTGGCTCACAACCATCTATAATGTGATCTTATGCCCTCTTCTGGCTTGCAGATATGCATGGAGGCAGAACACTGTATACTTAATAATAAATAAATAAATAAATAAATAAATCTTTAAAAAAAAAAAAAAAGTCTAGGACAGCCTGGGCTGTTACACAGAAAAACCTTGTCTCAAAAAAAGTACCTAATAAATTTGTTTTATAATTAATATATATGGACTGTATAGACTAATACCCACTACATATATACTTAATAAATGTTAGCTTTTATTTGTGTATTTATTTCATTAATGGTAGACATTAAGGTTTTCTTTTTTTGTTCAAATACTATTTCAATGAACAGTCTTCTCATGTTTCCTTACATATATTCTAGAATCTCTCTTGAGAATGTGACTAGAATAGAATTTAATTATAGAATATAAATACTTCCCTTATAGTGGATGCTAACAGTTTATAGCTAATGCTGAGTAACAGATTAGTCCAAAATTTAGAGGTATCAAATAACAGTAATTTATTATCTCTCACAGTTTTTGTGAGTAGAGGCACTTGGGAAAAGCTCTACAGTTCTGGTTTAAGATTGCTCATGAAGGGCTGGAGAGATGGCTCAGTGGTTAAGAGTGCCACCTGCTCTTCCAAAGGTCCTGAGTTCAATTCCCAGCAACCACATGGTGGCTCATAACCATCTGTAATGTGATATGGCGCCCTCTTCTGGCTTGCAGGAGTACATGCAAGCAGAGTACTGTATACATAATAATAAATAAATAAAACTTAAAAAAAAAAAAGATTGCTCATGAAGCCAGGTGTGGTGACACACACCTGTAATCCCAGCACTCGTGAGGCAGAGGCTGCTGGATCACTGTGAGTTCAAGGCCAGCCAGGGCCACACAGAGAGACCCTGTCTCAAAAAAAAAAAAAAAAAGAAATCAACCAAACAAAAAAGATTGCTCATGATGCTGGCATTAGATATTGGCAGAGGATGGCTCACCTGGGCTCTCATGTGGCTGGTTTCCCATAGAAAGAACTGATAGCAAGGTAGACGCTGCAATACCTTTATGACTTAGCTTCACACATGTATCTGTCCTGTAGGCCCAGCCCTACTTGGCTGTTGGAGAAGACTACATCAGAGGAGGGAGATGGGGGGAGCATATTGTGTGTCGCCTGTCACAACCAACTCCCACTGGCATGCACGCGAGTGCTATTTTTCTAGGTACTAGGAACAAAAGTGCCTTATCTGAGGCTGTTCTAGAACTGGGAATAGATGCAGAACAAGCTACAGAAAGACACAAAGGCAGGCAAATCTAGTAATAATGATAATTTAAATTGGTGCAGTAGTTCTGCACTTTTTAGCTGGGAAAAAAAACAGCATTGCTGAAGAGAAGTCACTGAATTGTGCCAGTCAGAGGCACTATCCCTTTAATTCAGCTGGCTTCTAAGCGCTGCTTTGTAACTGTCCTGCATCCCTAACTGACTAGTTTTTTTTTTTTAATTTTTTATTAATTCATTGTGAGGGTCACATAATGCACCCCAGTCCCACTCATCTCCCCCTCACATCCTCTGCACTGTCTGGATTTGATTTTATTTGATTTTTATGAATCCTCGGCAAAAGACAGCTTTGGTCACCCAGCCAGGACTCAAGCTAGGATGAACAAAGGACTGCCATCTGCTGTGCCCCTGACTGATAGAAGACCACCACCACCACCACCACCACCACCACCAAGGCGTCTCTTTGCCCATTGCCTGAGGGGTACTAATTAGTATTTTTATCCCCATTCACTATTGTCACAGATGACTGAGAAAAGCTGTGTCTTAAGGCCACTAGCAAGTGAGTGGCAGGACTCAAACCCAGGGCATTAAATTCTGAATACAGTGAAATTTCCTGTTGGTACCATAGTTGTCTCAAAGAGTTTGGCAAGGGGGCAGCATCAAAGTGTCCACAGACTATCTCTCCTGAACATAGATTCCTATTTGATGAGAGAAAGCAGGATAAGAAGTAGATTTTCCAGTAAAGTATGAGAACAGTTCCATTGTCTACTTCAAATGGTAGAACTGAAGAGGAAATGAGGGGCAGACGCAAAAGAAAGGGGGAGAAACAGAAGGAAAAGGGGACACAGCACAGATGTGTGGAGATGTAAGTAATATGTTAGCGATATAAGTGACCGGGGGCAATAATGATCCCAGAGTGGAGCCTCGTTAGTGTGTGATGGATGAGGTATGGAGGTCGGTGGTGTGATTGGGAGCCGCGTGAGGCCGCTCCAGACATCCGCCGGCTCTTTCCAAGACCTTCCTATGGCCCAAATGAAAATGATACCAGTTTGTTGGTACTGACATGTTCTGGTGCGTTAAATACAAAAGCCCAACACGCAGGCAGTGTGGTGCACACGGTCTACTTCCAGAAACAGACATTGAACAAACACATAAACACAGACGGTAATGACATGTCACGCGAGACACTTGGGAATATGCGAGATTATGTTGGGAATACCTGGTATCGTAGATTGATGAGAACTCAAGAGTTTGTGGTGAGAATTAATGAGAAAAACCGCAGAGGAGGGAGGAGACATTGTGAAGAACTTTAAAACGCCAATTAAAGAACCTGAGCGTCCTTGGGCTGGCAGAGGCTGCGGTGAACGGGAGACTGGTTGTCCTGAAGCGCGGAGTTTTTGGCAGGTCTGTCAGTCAGAAGGATATCCACTGGTTAATATATAGGTGGAGCCGGGAGAACGGAGTTTGGAGGCAGAGAATAAGTTGCGGGGTACACTCACGGCACAAAGCTGTAGAAGCTCAGGACACAGGGACACTGAGACACAGGATAAACGGCATCTTCTATCAGTTCCCACCAGGGACCAGTCTGGGCTAACACTAGCTGTGGGCCTGTGCTTGCCTGTTTAATCCCTCTCCTCAAATGCGAAATCGACCCATTTCAAAGAGCGTGGAAGAATGGAAAGGCCCTTTGTTAATGGCATCGCAGTGTCCAGAGAGAAAGCAGAGATTATCAGGGATCTTTAATGCCCCGGAAATTATGAGGCAACTTTAGAAATGAAGCTTTAAAATTGAACTGCTGAAACTATCAGTCTCTTGTGTTGGTGTAGAAATTAGTGATGAGATCAGGTCAAGGTTGAGCAAGGCGTAGAGATTAGGATTTAGGCAAAGAAATTGCGTGCGACTCAGTCACTACTAATTTAGTAGTGGAATTTGGCTTCCATTTCTGTCTTAGTTAGGGTTCCTGTTGTTGCAGTGACGATGACCAAAACACAAGTTGGGGAGGAAAAAGTTTATTCAGCTTACACTTCCACAGCACTGTTCATCACTGAAGGAAGTCAGGACAGGACCTGGCACAGGGCAGGAGCCTGGAGGTAGGAGCTGATGCAGAGGCCATGGAGGGTGCTGATGACTGGCGTGTTCAGTCTGCTTTCTTATAGAACCCAGGAAGGACCGCCAGCCCAGGAGTGGCACCGCCCACATTGGGCTGGGTCCCCGCCTTTGACCACTAATTGAGAAAATGCCTTACAGCTCAGTCTCATGGAGTCATTTCCTCAAGTGAGGCTTCTTTCCTTCTGATGACTCTAAATTATTTCAAATTAACACACAAAACCAGCCAGTGCAATTTTAGCAGAAGATTGACACCTGTGCTTTAGCATGAGCGTGTATATGTGTGTGTGCATATGTGTGTGTGCGTGCCTATGTATGCATTTGCATAAGTGTGTGTGTGCTCATGTGTGCATGTGTGTTCATATATGTGTGTGTGCCTGTGTGTGATGTGCATTGCATGAGTGTGTGTGCATGCATGTGTGCATATGTGTGTGTGCCTCTGTGTGTGCATGTGCATGACCTGTGTGCATGCATGCACGTGTGTGCCTGTGTGTAGCCCAGAGATCAGTCTCAGGAGTCTTTCCTCAGGAGCCATCACCTTGGGTTTCAACCATTTTTTAAAAGTTATGTAAGTTTTTTCTTTGACATTTTTTATAAGTATATAATCATTCATTTTGTTTGTTTGTTTTTTGTTTTGTTTTGTTTTGTTTTGTTTTTCAAGACAGGGTTTCTCTGTGTAGCCTTGGCTGTCCTGGACTCACTTGGTAAGCCAGGATGGCCTTGAACTCACAGAGATCTGCCTCTGCCTCCCAAGTGCTGGGATTAAAGGTGTGTGCCACCATGCCTGACTTAATCATTCATTTTTTTAAAGATTTATTTTTATAAGTTTTACTTATCTATATGTGTATATGTGGGTGTGACTGCCAGTGCCTTCAGAGGTCAGAGTTGTCCAATACACCTGGAATTGGAGTTACGGGTAGTTGTGAGACACCTGACACGGGTGCTTGGACTCAAGTCCTTGGGAAGTGCAGTACATACCTTACCTGGTGAGCCGTCTCTGCAGCCTGTATATAGTCATTCTGATTCCTCTCCCTCTCTTGCCTTCCCCTACGCCTATCAACACCTGCTCCTCCCTTCCAGTCCCTTCATGACTTTGCTTTTGTTTTGTAGCCCATTTAGTTTAGCTAGAGATACCTGTGGCAGCATTGGGTTGGCACTATTCATGGGAACCTTGTGGGGTCATCAGTGAGTACACAGCTCTCCCTGGATCTATCAGTAGCAAGTAATTCAGCAGCTAGGAGTGGTACCTTGGGACCCTCTTCTCCACCCACGCCCCAGGGTTGATGGGCTCATTCTTGTGCAAACTCGACGCAGGCATCCAAGGCTGATGTGAGTCTGAGATTGCAATGGCTTACCCTGCCCAAAAGATGGCGTTCCTTGGCCTTTCTCCCTGTCTTCCTGCTCCTTCATTCCTCCCAGCCCCTCTTCTGCAATATTCCCTGAACCACAGGGCGGGTGGTATACATGTCTTGTTTAGAGTTGATCACCCATTTGTCATTTATTCTGAGCACCTGGGAGCCATGAGTCTGCATCCATAACTCTCCATGGAAGAAAGATGCTTCTCTGATTAAGACTTAGATTCAGGCTGGAGAGTTGACTCAGCAGGTAAGAGCACCGGCTGCCCTTGCAGAGAACCCATGTTTGGCTACCACACTGGGCAACTCACCACCTGCAATACTCACGCCAGAGAATGCAGTGTCCTATTCTGGTCTCTAGGAGCAGCTGCACTAATGTACACAGACCTACACATGGACAGACACACACATTCTTTTTTGTTTTGTTTTGGTTTGGTTTTTTGGTTTTGGTTTTTCGAGACAGGGTTTCTCTGTGTAATCTTGGCTATCCTAGACTTGCTTTGTAGACCAGGCTGGCCTCAAACTTAGAGATCCTCCTGCCTCTGCCTCCTGAGTGCTGGGATTAAAGGCATGCGCCACCACGCCCAGCTGACACACACATTCTTAAAAAGAAAAGTAAATATTTAAAAAGACAGTAGAATTTGGGGGCTGGAGGGATGGATCAGAGGTTAAGAGCACTAGCTGCTCTTCCAAAGGTCATGAGTTCAATTCCCAGCAATCACATGGTAGCTCACAACCATCTATAATGAGATCTGGTGCCCTCTTATGGCATGTAGGTATACATGAAGGCAGAACACTGTATACATAATAAATAAATAAATAAATAAATAAATAAATAAATAAATAAATTTTAAAATCTTTTTTTAAAATAGGGCATGGCGGTTCATGCCTGTAATCCCAGCACTTGCGAGGCAGAGGCAGGCAGATCTCTGTGAATTCTAGGCCAGCCTGGTCTACAAACTGGGTCCAAGACAGCCAGGGCTACAAGAGAAACCCTGTTTCCAACCACCCCCAAAAAGACAGTAGAATTTGTTTACAGACATAAATAACAACATTTAAAGGGCAATTTGATGTTATGTCAGTTATCTAAACAGCAATCTGAGGATGTAGCACAGTTGGTAGAGAGTTCCCCTGCCATCTTGTTTTTGGATGGCTAACTGACCAGCAAGCCCCAGAGGTCATGTCTCTCCCTCCCCAGCAGGGAGGTTAGGAAGTATGTGCATGCTATCATGCTGGGCACCAAACTCAGGTCCTCAGGATTGTGTGGCAAGCCCTTTACCACCTGAGTTACATCCCCAGCACCCACCTATGCTTTTGATAACATGAACTTTGGGTATGTGTATATGTGTATATATGCACACAGACACACAGACACACACACACACACACACACACACACACACACACACACACACACACTAAAAGTGGGGGAGCATGAAAAAACAGTTCTTTTTGTGTATCAACAAAGAGAAGAAGGTTGTGGGTGACGTGTGGTGAAACCAAGCCAGGCTTGAGTTGACTGACATACCAAAGGGCTTATGGGTAATAATTAATTTCTAACAGCACTGTTGAACAGCTGAACCAAGCCTACGTGGTGTCCTCTATACCCATCAGCAACCACTTACCCAGAATCAATGAGTCCTCTTTATTTATTTTTCTGTACTTTATTAAAGTATAAGTCACACCCATCAAGATGTACAAATCTAAAGTACAAAGCTTGATGATTTTTTGTATGTGTATATCCATGTGTCTACCATATGGATCAAAATTCAGAACACTCTGCCATTCCAGAAAGTTCCCTGGTGTCCTTTTCCAGTCAATACCCATATCTCAGAGGTACTCACTACACATTTATATGGCACTATGTAGTATGAATATTTTCTTTTTTCACTAAGCATAATGTTTATGAGAGTTCTCTGTCCTACTGTGACAGTTCTGTTTTTGTTTTTGTTTTGTTTTTTAAAGATTTATTTATTTATTTATTTATTTATTTATTATATACACAGTGCTCTGCCTGCATATACACCTGATGCCAGAAGAGGGCATCAGATCACATGATAGATGATTGTGAGTCACCATGTGATTGCTGGGAATTGAACTCAGGACCTTTGGAAAGAACAGTCAGTGCTCTTAACCTCTGAGCCATCTCTCAGCCCAACAGTTCTGTTTTTTGTTTTTGTTTTTGTTTTTGTTTTTTTTTTCGAGGTAGGGTCTCTCTTTGTAACCTTGACTGTCCTGGACTCACTTTGTAGACCAGGCTGGCCTTGAACTCACAGAGATCTTCCTGCCTCTGCCTCCCCAGTGCTGGCATTAAAGGTGTGTGCCACCATGCCCGGCCCAACAGTTCTGTTTTTATCCTATGTAGTAATCCATCAGATAAATGTAGCTCATGTTTGTCTATACTCCCTTTGGTGCACATTTAAGGTATATATTAGTTAAGGTAGTTTTAAATGTGCAAGAAATTTATTAGAAATTATGCTTTATAGGAAACAAAGGAAGGAAAAAAGGAAAGGACTAGTGGAATCTGTGAAGGCCCTGAGATCTCAATGCAGACAAAAAAAAAAAAAAAAAGGAAGGAAGGAGGGTCATGTGGAACTATCTAAGGGGGCAGTGCAGCTGTGAGAAAGTTTGGTGACATTGAATTTGTCCTTAAGAGAAGTCCAGATTGTCTGGAGAGCAGGTCTGCCCCAGCCCCCTTTATCCCCTTGGTTATTACATGGAAACAGGCGACTTGTGAACTCAGAGGTTGGTTTTAGAGAACAGCAGCAAAGTTGTCAGCAAAGTACACTTCCCACTATCAGAGACATAGCCACGGCAGCGGCCGCAGCCCATTGCTTGAACCACAGAGACTTACTTCCCCGTGCAGGATTGGGGAGCAGCTCTCCTCTGGTTCTTTTCTGAGGAAAAGACCCAGAATACGGAGATGAAGTAGAGCTTTGCTCACTACAATTGATCTCAGAGGCCACACCTAGGACTCCACTTCCTCTTCCTCCACCACCCATGCTGCGAACCCGTCCTTGCCCCCTCTCATTTCGGCAGGTTTTAGAACTGACTCATTGGTGTGGCCCAAACCCTAGGTCTTTCCAGCTCTGAGTCCTCAGCAGCTGTACCCCTGCAGGCCCTGGTTCTCCTGACTCTGCTCACAGCTACAGTAGGAGAAGAAAGCACCTGGCAGGACTCCGGTACTGAATGGATTCCTCTCTGCCCCCACTGTATACAAGGAGAGAATTTCCTTCTGCGTGAGGATCAGTGATTCTGCCATTTCCCGGCCCCTGTGCACGTGACTCTCTGCTTTCCTGCCAGCACCTGTAACTTAGGGTCTAATGGTCCAAGACCTTTCATCCTGCAAGCCTGGAGTTGGGAGGACAAGCACAGAATCTCCCAGAAGGTCACTGGGAATAAGTGAGGCTATCCTACTCACTGGCCTCCGGACTTAGGTTTTCTTTTATTGGAGGCGTAGCACTACATAAAGGTCCCTAATTTAATCTGCACTCCTCATCTCAAAGAGGACATCCTTCTCTTCACAGTGTCGTGTCTGAGCTGAGCTTTCTGAATGTGCCCATAGAAGGCCTTTCCAGTATTTAGTGATGCTCGCCACATCCAGATTCTATTGACAGCCTAGAAGATGTACACACCTTTGGCTTTGAAATGGGTTCCCTGATTGGCAGCTACTCCGTGTAGACCCGGGAACCAATCCCAGGCGTTAGTAATAATAATCTGATGTATGCAGCTAGAGAAAACAAGCCCCGTATGCAAATGCATCTTTTTGAAAAACAAGCCCCTGGCCCTTCGATCTCTGAGAAGTAGTGCTGTAACTGGGGACTAGGATGTTTGTCTTGGTGCCAAAAGTTGAATATTTAAAACTAACCTTTGTGTGTGCAGGGGAGATGGTCAGTCAGTAAACTGCTTGCTTTACAGTCTTGAGGATATTAGTTCTGGTCCCCAGAGCCCCATAAAAAGCCAGGCGCAATGAGATATGTATATATAATTCCAGAAATGGGAGGGAAGTAGGGACGGGTGGATTCCTGGAAGCTCACAGGCCAGTTAGCCTGAGCATAAAGTTCAAGAATAATAAAAGACACTGTCCTGGTTGGGATTTTTTTTTTTTGTTTTTGTTTTTGTTTTTTTGTTTGTTTTGTTTGTCAACTTGATACAATCTACAGTTATCTAGGGAAAGGAACTTCAATTGTCTCTATACAGGCAAGTCTTCGAGACATTTTCTTGATTTCTAATTGATAGAAGATGGTGTAAAAGATCTTTTATTTGCTTGTTTCAATTGTTGTCTGGGATCTTACTGCCTCTTTCTGTTAACCTAGGCCTAGTCCTGGAAGCTTCTAGCCTCCATACAATCTAATCTAGGCCTAGAATATTTTCAGCCTCTGAGACTTACTGCTTGATTGATAGATTGAGTACATATACAGTGTTTTGCCTACATGTTTGCCTATAGACCAGAAGAGGGCATCAGATCCCAGTATAGGTGGTTGTGAGCCACCATGTAGTTGCTGGGAATTGAACTCAGGACCTCTGAAAGAGCAAACAGTGCTCTTAACCACTGTGCCATCTCTCCAGCCCAAGGCTTACTGCTTAATAAGCTCACCCTTTTCTTGATCTTTCTGAACTCTGGGCTGGCTGGCTCAACTCAGCTGTTCTGGCTCAAACTCTTTTCTCCCAGCTGACTTATTTAATCTGGTTTCTCTCTCAGCCTGGAATTGCTCTGCTTGACCTCCAACTAACTCAGCAATTTGCTCTAATCTTCTGGATTCTTCTCATTTTCTGGCTCATTCCATCTTTACCTCAGTTTTCTCTCTGCAGCCCATCTCTCTATTACTGTCCTGGTAAGACTGCTTCCTCTCTCTGTAAAACTGCCTCTTAAGTAGCTTCCCTTCTCTCTTCTGTAAGAGTTGGGCATATCCTATTCTGTCAAATCTTCTCTGATTCCTCACTTTCTTTTTCTGCCACTCAATTAGACATCACTTTCAAACATGGGTGCTTCCTTCTACAAACTAGCTTTACCTTCATTTGGGATTAAGGTCACACCTGGACCTAAGCTTTTCTTTACCTGATACTTGAGTTAAGGCTGGCCTTAAACTCAAATCTGTTTGTCTTTGTCTCCTGGATTAAAGGTGTGTTTGTATTCCAGCTGGATCTCACAGACCTAGAAGGTCTTTGGATGTGATCTCTGGCCAGAGCAGCCATGTTTTGAATGAACATTCCTCTTCAGGATGGGCCACCCCCACTGTGGGCAAGTGGTCCTTGCTGGTATAAGAAAGTTAGTTGAGAATATTATGAGGAACAAGACAATAAGCAGCGTTCCTTCGTGGCTTCTGCTTCACTTCCTGCCTCTGAATTCCTTCCTTTCCCGATTTCCTTCAGTGATGGACTGTGCTTTTGGGCGTCATCTTTAATCACAGTAACAGAAACCTAAGACAGGCCCTGCCTCACACGAAAGATGGAAGGCCTCTGAGGACCGACACCAGAAGGTGTCCTCTGACCTCTACACACATGTCATACAGGCAGGCTCGCAAAACACAAATTAAAAACCACTGAGCCATCTCTCCAGCCCTTGTACTTTTTTTCTGGTCCTGTTTTTGATTGGGCGAGGAGAACTGCATCTGCTAATGGCTGCATACTCTGGACCTGAGGCCACAGTAATCTAATCTAGCAGTGATACTACATCTAAATACAATTGGAGCTGCCATTGGCTGAGCATGTGGTGGTCACAGGCCTCTTTTAGATGTCCTTTTGATTCTGTAGGAGCCACACAAGCAAATCAAATGACCTTATAATAGCTATGTTATGCTACAACTTAATCCAGGTTATAGGTCAAATAACAAAGAGAGCAAGTGAGGCGAGCTCCTGGAGGTGTGTGTGCATGAGTGTGTATGTGTGAGTGTGTAAGTATGTGTGTGAGTGTGTGTGTGTGAGTGTGTGTGTGTGTGTGTGTGTGTGTGTGTGTGTGTGTGTGTTTGGTTTATAAAGAAAAGACCACAGTATCATTTTCTCATACTGGAGACAATGCTAGTTCTTAACAGGGAGGCACAGACCACTTCTATGGTCTGTGGAAAACCAGGGAGCCAAGCCTTCAAGGGCATCCCCCTGTCCCTATCTCCTGCGTGTTAGGGTCGCAGGGTTGCTCAAAGGACTTGGAAGTGGGCATCTGCCTTGTTTGGCTATTTATTGAGCCAGCCACTCTGTCAATTCTTCGATCCATCTGCACCTTTTTCTACCTACTAACACATGAGGCGACGGCACTCTGCAGGCCACGAGAGAGGCTCTCTGGCTCTCACATTTGCACTTGGTATGCACACCTGGCAACCCGTGTCTGATTCCCAGATTTCACAGTGAAGGAGAGAACCAACTACTAAAAGCTGCCTTCTGACCCCCACATGCACCCTCACATATCATCCACAACAGTAACTAGTTTAATTCAATTGAAAAAAACAAAAGCAAGTCTGGGCACAGTGGCGCATGCCTGTAATCCCAGCACTCTGGGAGGCAGAGGCAGGCAGATCTCTGTGAGTTCGAGGCCAATCTGGTCTACAAATTGAGTCCAGGACAGTCCAGGACAGAGAAACTCTATCTACACACACACACACACACACACACACACACACACACTAGATTTGATGGGAGACACCCAAACACTGTAACTAAAACAGAAGTGTGTGTATAGTCATAGAAGAGAACACTCCCCTCTGTGGCTTCTGTTCATTCTGCTATTGCTCTCTGCCTGTGATCTGACTGTAGTCACCAACAGTCTGTTGGATCCCACACTCCCAGATAGCATTGTCTGTGTCCCAAACCCAGCAGCACCCCACTGCTTGCTGGGATTGGCAGCTCAGCAAAGCCGATGGGCCACCAGAATGATGCTCTTTCATGGGATCCTTTCTAGAAGGCACGGGTATTCCAGAGGGATTATAGAGGGCTGGATCAAGCTGTGGTCAGGAAGGACACTCCCATACACAACCTCTACCATCACCACTCTTTTTTGTTTTGTTTTGTTTTGTTTTGTCTTTGGTTTTTCAAGACAAGGTTTCTCTGTGTAGCCTTCGCTGTACTGGACTCACTTTGTAGACCAGGCTGACTTGACCTCACAGCGATTTGCCTGCCTCTGCCTCCCAAGTGCTGGGATTAGAGGTGTATGCCACCACACCCAGCTCCATCACCCAGCTCCATCACCCAGCTCCATCACCACTCTTTAGGAAGTCTAATTTCCAGCCCCATGTGCCACACCTCTTCATTTACAGTCATCTCTCGAAAGCCCTCTGCTCTCTCCCACCAATCCTGCTTGCTTGGGGACACTCCAGTCCTGCTGACAGAGATGTAGATGCTAAAATTCAAATGAGAAACGAGTTGAGTTCAGGTTCTCCTACAGAGAGCTGCTGGACTTGGTGCAGATCAGAGCGGGTTCCTGGGACTGGCTCATCAGATGACAGAGAAACTTACCAAACCATGCAGCTGGGCAGGATCTGACTGGTGGCGTCCTCCACCGTGAATGTCACAGGTCAGGTGTAACGGCAGCAGGAGCAACTTGCTAGGGAGCAGAGAAGCACGGATGATGAAGGATGCAGGTCACAATTGGTCCCTGAGAGCTGCTGAGATAAGCACTGCAAGGCCTCTTTCGTGATGTCAAAACCCAGCTCACTGGAACCAGGAAATGATGTATCTTTCTCTTATTGCCTTTCAGCATCCGAGGGCTCTAGTAAAAAGACTAATAAACATTAGTCCAGCTGACAAGGCAGAAATGCTGACAATGTCCAACTCCAGAACTCAGGAGGGTACTCTGGGCTCTGAGGAGGATTGTCAGTAACCTAGAGTCCATCCATCCCTTTGGCTTCTTTATGCACACATTTAAACCTCCAGAAAATAAAGTGTTTCCACATGTAATTGACTACTCACCCTGTCCATAGAATAGGGAGATACATAGCCCAAGTAGTAATTATCCCATAATTTGCTTAGCTAATTACCCCTCAAATTCAAACATGGACTCTCTCAATGCCCTGCTACTTAAACAACTACATGATTTCAATTCTACGAAGTTTTTGGTTTGGCTTTGTTTGGTTTTTTGTTTTGTTGTTGTTGTTGTTTTGTTTTGTTATGTTTTTCTAGATAAGGTTTCTCTGTATAGCCTTGGCAGTCCTGGACTCACTTTGTAGACCAGGCTGGCCTCAAACTCACAGAGATCCACCTGCCTCTGCCTCCCGAGTGCTGGGATTAAAAGCATGCACCACCACGCCCAGCTGGCTCAAAGATTTTAAAGAAGCAACTATAAATTTAACCTCCAATAACTAGTATAAAAATAAGGGAACCGGGGACTTGGGAGATGGCTCTGTGGATAAGAGCACTGTCTACTTTTCCAGGGGTCCTGAGTTCAATCCCCAAAAACCACATGGTGGCTCACAACCATCTATACCAGATTCTGATGCCCTCTTCTGGCATACAGGTGTATATGCAGATGGAACACTCATACATAAAATAAATAAAATCTTTTTAAAAAATTAATAAAGGAAACCATGTTTTTTTCTTCTCACCTGACTATCTACAGTCAGTCTTCAAGACCCACTCAACATCTACCAGGGCCAAACAGGTCTGCTGTGGAAGGGACAGATGCCAGCGCCCCAGCTTGTTACAAGCCTTTGATGGTGACATAAGCACCTGTGATGCTCCTGGTCAAATATTTTAATAGGATTAGACCTTTCTGCCCCAGTGGCCCTCACCATCCTCACCCATCATGTTATCCCAATCACAAGGGCAGGATCTGAGGAAATGACCACATGATATGTGTACGGACCAGCTAGTCTCACGTTAAGCTGAAGAAGCTCTGCTGCCCACCACCACTATCAACAGCTCCAGTTGTGAACCACAGCGTCATTTTCAACCCCCCAGGACTGGTTTAGAGCGGCGGCGACTGTAAATACCTCACGGTGTGGATGCAGCCACTCTCCAGCACACGGGCTGTGGTAAGGGGCTACAGGTCCTCATGGAGACTACGAGATGAAGCTTTATGATGCGTTCTTGCCGCACAGCTGTAGACCACTCCTGGACAGGAATAATCTTTTCACTCAGCCAAGGGGCTCGCGTTTGCTAACTGGCTTAAATCTAAACGGAGCGAGGATGCATAACTCACCTGCATGGTAAATAAAGTCAGGTTTGGGCCCAATAGCACAGATTGCTCATTGCCTTCATGCCAAGGGCAACATGACCAATTAGCTATAGACCTGCTAAAAAATGAACGCTTATTGTCATACTCTGGAGGGAAAATCGTATGTTAAAACCCTAACCTGTGATGTTATGGTATTAGGGAGTGGGTACAGGCTAGCAAGACAGCTCAGTGGGTAAAGGCATTGCTCCTAAGCCTGGTGACCTAGGCTCACTCCCTGGGGTTCACACAGTAGGAAAACAGAACTGACTCCTGTAAGTTGTCCTCTGACATCCACACACATGTGAACATGTGCATAGACACAAACAAATACATGTAAGAAAAAGTAAGAGGTAGGGCCTTTGGGAGTGACTAGGTCCTAAGGATTATATTCTCATGAATGAGATTGATCCACTTATGGTGGGGACCCTAGGTAGACTCTCCAGGTTTTCTGCCACAGCGGGACATAGAAAAAAGACAGCCATCTATGAACCAGAAAGTGGACCTGACTAGATATCAAATCTGTGGCATCTTGATCTTAGATTCGCTATCATCCAGAAATGTAAAAAAATGCTTGTAGTTTAAATTACCCCACTTATAGTTCTTTTTGTTTGTTTGTTTGTTTGTTTGTTTGTTTGTTTTTCGAAACAGGGTCTCTCTGTAGCCTTGGCTGCCCTGGACTCGCTTTGTAGACCAGGCTGACCTCGAACTCACAGCAATCCCCCTGCCTCTGCCTCCCGAGGACTGGGATTAAAGGCGTGCGCCACCACCCCAGCCCTATAGCAGTCCAAGCGGACTAAGGCAGGGCCAAAGCACCTTATTACTGACCACATCTCTGCTTGCCTTGTCTGTCACGGTTAATGCTACCACTTGACATCACTGCTTAGGACCACGTCGCTTCTAGAGAAACCTGGGATTCCATTCAAAGGTGGCATCCGCCTGCTTACCTGTCTCACAAAGGAAAAAAAGGAAAACCACCTCAGATCTAACACACTCCACAATATCTTACTATTTCACCTCTCTCTGACATACCCATGCCTTCTGGGCCTCCACAGGAATTACAGTGGGGAAATGAATACACAGTTGCCATATAAACCACTCCAACTTTTCCCCAGTTTTAGGCTCCCTTGTTTTAATTTCAGCCCTATAAAGTGTTGGTACCCCATCTTCTTCACACACATGTCAGAAGTAAAGGCAGAGTGATCGTCTTAGCTCGATTTCTGTTATTGTAATAAGATGCCATGACCTAAAGCAATTTGGGGGAGAAAGGGTTTACTTCAGCTTGCAGTTATAATCCATCACAAAGGGAAGTCATGGCCAGAACCTGGAGACGGGAACTGAAGCAGAGGCCGTGGTGGAGGGCTGCTAACTGGCTTTCTCCCCATGGCTTGCTCAGCCTGATTTCTCATAGTGCCCAGGACCACCTGCGTAGGGGTGGTACTGCCCACAGAGGGCAGGACATCCCACATCAATTATTAATCAAGAAAATACCCCCACAGACTTGCCCACAGGCAATCTGACAGAGGTATTTTCTCAACTAAAGCTCCTCTTTTCAGATAATTCCAGCTTGTGTCAAATTGACAAAAACTAAACTAACCAGAATAGTGAATTAATACTTGCAACATGAAAGCAGAGACAGGGACTTCTTGCAGGAGATGGGAAGGTTATAGGGAGGAAGGATGAATAAGAACAAAGTAAAGTTGCATATGTATATGAAAACACCATAGAGAAGCACATTATTTATTTTGTGTGCTAACTTAAAATATATATATTTATTTAGGCTGGATGTGGTGTCACACCTCTTTAATCCCAGCACTCGGGGAGACAGAGGCAGGCAGATCTCTGTGTTCGAGGCTAGACTGGTTACAAAGAGAGCCCAGGACAGCCAGGGCTATTACACAGAGAAACCCTGTCTCAAATTAAAAAATTAAAAGATTAAAATTATATATATATATCAATCAGATATATATATATATCTGATATATATATATATCAGAAAAAATCTCACATGTCAATTACTAAATCAAGTTTTCAACCATAGGGAGCAAGTAAGGTCCTCAGCAAGTGAAGCTCTGAGTGAGCATGTATTGTTTTACATAAGCTGGCCATATCAAAGAAACACGGAAAATTGGCAACGCCTTTCCCCTGCTGAGTTCAGAACTAGCAAAGCCTCCTTCCTCTGGTCCAAGTATGAGTGATTCACAGGAATGTACAAAACTTAGCAACCGCAGCTTCCTCCTCCAGAATCACTGAGTGTAGCCTGAGACTGCTCGCCTACAGAGGCCTCCTATGACGGTGGTTCTCAGCCCTTCTAATGCTGCGACCCCTTAATGCAATCCCTCCTGTTGTGGTGAAACCCCCCCCCCCGACTTAATAACCGTGATTTTGGTACTGTTATGAATCATAATGTAAACCTCTGTGAAAGGATTGTTTGACCTCCAAAGGGATGGAGACCCAGAGATCCTACAGACTAGTGAACCCTCCTACGGTGCTGTACTTGAAAACCTGGATGAAGGCTTCCTGATGGTGCCACATGCCTTTAATCCTGGTACTCAGAAGGCAGGGCCAGGTGGCTCTTTGTGAGTTCAAGGCTACTGTGGTCTACAGAGTGAGTTCCAAGACAGCCAGGGCTAGACAGAGAAATGCTATCTTAAAACAAACAGACAACAACAAAACCAAGAACCAACAACAACAACAAAAACCCACCGAGGGAGGCTCCAGGGAGTGTCAGAGTAAGTTAGTGCGGCTCCATCGGAGCGTGCACAGCCTTTGTGATCCAGGTTTTCTGCATCTTTCTTTGTGTTATGCACATGTGCGTTCTATCCTCCTTCCCTCACTGCTGGGGTCAGGTTTCTAGACCCAAGCTGTGTGACCCCAGCCCGTTCAGCTGTTAGAGCTGCCTCAGGCTACACAAGTTAACATATAATATAGGGATGTGTATACTAAGTGTCTTCAAATCAATGAATTCTTTCATGTTATATTCTGCCTGCCTTAGAATCTATTTCTGCTTCTGTTCCCAGTTTCTACTGATTACACATTAGCCAGACCTGGTGACAGTGCTGTACACCGTCCCTTTTTTTGGGAGGGGGGAGGGGTTGGTTTTTCAAGACAGGGTTTCTCTGTGTAATAGCCCTGCTGTCCTGGACTCACTCTACAGACCAGGCTGGCCTCAAACTCACAGAGATCCACCTGCCTCTGCCTCCCAAGTGCTGGGATTAAAGGAGTGCGCCACCACACCTGGCTTATTTTAATGATGCATATATGTGTGACTGTGCAGGGGTTGCATGCATACGTGAGTGCTGGTGCACACAAGGTCCAGAAGAGGGTGTCAGGTTCCCTGGAGCTGGAGGTGCAAAAGGTTGTGAGCCATCTGACTTGGGTGCTGGGAACCAAACTCGAGTCCTCTGTGAGAACAGCAAGCACTCTTAAACAGAGAGCCGGCATTCCAGGCCCTTAAAATCAAAATGTAAAATACCAAGTTTGCTGGTGGAGGACATATTCAAACCTAGGAAAGGTGGCTACCTCTTTTCTCCCAGAAGCACGAGGTATGAGTAGGTAAAGATCTGTAGAGCAACCCATCGGCACTGGAGGGCAGGCATAGACTCTTTCCTCCTCCGCTGCCAGAGCGGTGCTGACTTCAGCATAAAGGCATTCTTTAGCTGAGAAGCCCTGCCGCTCGTCACCGACGTTCACTTTGGTTAATTAGAAATACTAGAATAACATGGGAATAGTTTCGCTAGCATAAAAGAGCATGAATAAATTATATGAAAGCCACCAGTAAACAGAACGTTCACATTAGCTCCTCACAATGGCTCCCATCTAAACATCACAGACTTGAAAAGGCTCCAGCGTTCAATGGGATGGAAAGGAGAGAGCGAGACCCAACCGTGCCAACAACTCTCCAGCTGCCCAAGCGGCTCCTGTAGAGCAGACAGAGTGCTTTGGGGGGTAAGGGCTTGGTTTCCCTAAAATCTATTTGGGTCATGTTATCAGATGCCCTGAAATAGAAATAAAATGTGAATTGCTAACGGAAGACTCAATGTGACCGTGGGATGAAATTCCCGTACAGCCCACCAGGGAGAGAGGTATGACCTACCCTTCTCCCAAGGATTCAGAGAATTCCAGAGGGATACAGAGAGCAGATATTCTCACCAGAGTAAATGCTTTCACAAGCAGGAAGAACAGAATTCCCCTGGTATGCCTACACCCTCCTCCCCTAAGAGAGATAACCGCATGCTATTATATAATTTTCAGCCTGGCTACATAGCAAGACCTTGTCTAGAATCTGGAAACAAGCAAATAAACAGAGGACACTCTCCGGGTTTCCGAGAGGCCATGTTTGCTGGCCTATGTCTCCTTTGCTCCCCTCATCCTCTGTCAGAACTTGCATGCTGGGGTTGCCTGGGTCAATATCCTAGACCACTTTCAATACATAGCACCTCTCCTGGGTGACCTCAACAATATACCTTTTATTTGTTTTGTTTTGCTGTTGTTGTTTTTGTTTTGCTTTGTTCGTTTTTTGAGACAGGGTCTCTCTGTGTAGCCTTGGCTGTCCTGGAACTCACTTTGCAGACCAGGCTGGCCTCGAACTCACAGCGATCTGCCTGCCTCTGCCTCCCGAGTGCTGGGATTAAAGGTGTGCGCCACCACCGCCCAGCCCTCTTGCAGGTTTAATTCCCAACCATCTGCAACTCCAGCCCTAGGGTTCCAACTCTCTCTTCTGAAGCACACACACATGCATGCAGGTCAAACATCCATACACATAGAATGATAAAATAAGTAAATCTAAGTTTTAAAAATATTTAAAAGATCTATTTTATATGCATGTGTGTGGGCACCTTGGGGACTGGAAAAGGGCATTCAGTTCCCAGGAGCTGGAGTCACAGGTTGTGACCTGCCTCGTGGGGGCCCTGGAAACCTAACTCCAGTAAGTACACGCCTGTGATCTCAGCACTCAGGGAGGCAGTAGCAGGTGGATCTTCGTGAGTTCGAGGCCAGCCTGGTCTATAAGGCTAGTCCAGGACAGCCAGGGCTACACAGAGAAACCCTGGAGAGAGAGAGAGAGAGAGAGAGAGAGAGAGAGAGAGAGAGAGAGAGAGAGGAGAGAGAGAGAGAGCAGCAAGCCCTCCTAACACAGATGCAGCTCTCCATCCCCTGCGATTGTGCCTTTTAAATAACTCTCAAATGCTTGCTAGCTCTGGTCTCCCCCTAGTCCAAGCCATCATCTCCTCTTCTTAGACTCTGTTTTACCTCACAATCTCTCCACCTTCGTGTCCCATCTCTCTAGCCCTTTCCACACATGAGTCAGGGTGGTTTCCAAATTTTCCTTTGACCTTGTTCTCTATCCCACTGCAATCTACTTGAAAACATGTGATGACTCCCACTGCCCTAAAAGCAAAACAGTACTCAACGTGGTGTCTAGAGCCTGGCACACCCTCTGCCACCTGGTTTTATAACTCTCTCCCTCAATCTCTCTGTCCCAGCTCTACCAAAACCAATACAGCAGTTGAGTCTCCCAGGAGGCAGATCCCGAAGGCAATTTACGACAGCGAAAGGTTCCTTGCTAAACACCCTGTGTTAAACCAAGAAAGGAGAAGGGATGAGGCAGGGTTATGGGGTGGGGGTCGGGGGAGTCATGCTGGAATGCTGGAAAGGAATTGGTGGGGGTTTGTGCCACAGTTTCGGTGATTGGCTGGGCCACCCGAGCAGAACATAACCTCATCGGAGAAGCTGAGGTGGAACGGAAAGAGTTAACAGCCAGATGGTGTCAGCTGACCTGTTCTTCAGGGTCTTTTCTGGAAGGAGACAGCTACTTCAGTGTCTGTCACTCTGGTCACATAACAATAGCCTTAATGGATTAAAGAACCCCCATGAACAAGGGACATTTAAACCGAGGCCTGCTGGGTAATTTAAAGCTTTGCAAAGAGCAGTAAGGGTGCCCCACACTAGGGAAGCTCAAAGTGGCAAAGCTGAGGAGTTATGGAGAGAACTGAAAAAAAGATACGGGAGATACACGTGGCTGAACAGAGAGTGCTTGGTACAGTGTTGGTTCCCAGTAGAAGCTGAAGATCTACCTGCCTCTGCCTCCTCGGCACTGAGGTCGCAAGCACTGTACCTGGCTTCTTACTGCATGCAGCTACTCAGTCCTCATCCTTGCGTGGGAATCCAACCAAGACCCAGCCACCTCCGAAGCCCGCTACGCATATTTTCCATGTATTACACTTACCATTCAGTCATCATTTAAACTTAAATGCAGCCGGGCACAATGGGGCACACCTTTAATCCCAGCACTCAGGGAGGCAGAGGCAGGTGGATCTCTGAGAGTTCAAGGCCCGCCTGGTTTACAAATCAAGTTCAGGACAGCCAGGGCTGCACTGAGAAACTCTGTTTCAAAAAATGTAAAAAAACAAAAAAACAACAACAACAATCTTAATCATGAAATATGATTGACACTAATGAAAAACCTAGTGACAAGTTCTTCAGAGAACATAAAAAATTAACAAAAATCATCCGTTGAAGCTGGAATGTGACACACTTTTGACATTATGTGGCCCAACACTGTTGGTTGAGACAGAGTCTGCAGTAGCCCAGGCTTACTATGTAGCCAAGAATGACCTTGAATTTGTTACCTTCTTGCCTCAATCCCCCAGTGCTGGGGTTACAGGAACATGCTGCGTGGTGAAAGGTTTAAGGACAAGAATTTGAGTCACTACTCAGTGCTTTTCCATTTACTGCTCGCCTGCCTGTGCCAGCAGTGGGTAGTACAAAGCTGGGTCAAATCTCTCCTCTCGAGAGCTTATCAGCATTTTTCCCAAACCTCCTTCTGAGTTTCATAATCTTTTTTTTTTTTCTCTATGTTTTACTCTGATGTTTCAAAATTCAGTTACACCCTCAGGCCTTGTGTCTCTGCTAAGTTCCTCCCGGGGGCAGGAACTTATCTCACCCTCCTCCGATTTTCAAGACTCAGGAGACTGTGTTATTTGGCTACAAAACTGATCCTTGAGCTAATTTATCAACACATTATAATTCCAATAACATGATGGAAGATTTGACCAACAGGTGACACACACCATAGTCTTAGACACCATTCCTTCTAAGTTAATGAATTGTTACATGTAATTCTAACCAGTTCGTCAAGTTAATTTTTTTTTGTTTTGTTTTTTGTTTTTCAAGAAAGGGTCTCTCTGTGTAGCCTTGGCTGTCCTGGACTTGCTTTTGTAGACCATAGCGACCTCGAACTCAGAGATCCACTTGCCTCTTCCCTCCTAAATGCTGGGATTACAGGCATATGCCACCACACCCAGCAATTTTATGTTGTTTTACACATTTGTTTGTTTGTTTGTTTGTTTTTGTTTGTTTTTCAGGCGTGTGCCACCATGCCTGGCTACACATTTGTTTGTTTGTTTTGTTTTTTGAGACAGGGTTTCTCTGTGTAGCCTTGGCTGTCTTGGACTCACTTTGTAGACCAGGCTGGCTTCCAACTCACAGCAATCCACGTCCCTCTGCCTCTCAAGTGCTGGGATTAAAGGCATGCGCCACCACACCTGGCTTACACATTTTTTAAAGCTTAAATTTATTTATTTATTTATTTATTTATTTATTTATTTATTTATTTATT
>OU015754.1:51843697-51883535 GCA_907169655.1 Acomys percivali | reverse complement strand
GGCTGGGCTGTTCAAAGTCCTTCTTACGTGTAATAGACTCATCCTTGACAACTCCCAGGAAGCCCTGGGTGACCCTTTGGTTAAGGAATATTTACAACTGCTAAAATCAAGACAAAGAGATTGTTATGAAGAACCGTTTTTTGTTTTTGTTTTTTCTCTAGCTCAAACCTGAAATAAGCTAAGAAAGGGATCCAGCAATTTGCAAGATTTAGTTACTATGGGGGCTGGAAAGATGGTTCAGCAGTTAATAATGGGCACTGCTCTTGCAGGGATGCAAGTTTGAATCCCAGGACCATACATTAAGGCTTACCACTGTCTGTAACTCTTATTCCAGGGAACCTAGTGCCCTCTGGCCTCCGAGGACACCACACCTGCAGGCACACGGTGTACATAAACCCATGCAAGCACACATACATATAAGTAAGCAAATAATTTTTTTTTTTTAAGATTAGCCAGGTGTGGCAGTTCACACTCTTTTTTTTTTTTTGGTTTTTCAACACAGGGTTTCTCTGTGTAGCCTTGACTGTCCTGGACTCACTTTGTAGACCACGCTGGCCTCGAACTTACAGTGATCCTCCTGCCTCTGCCTCACAAGTGCTGATATTAAAGGCATGTGCCACCATGCCTGGCTTCCTATGGCGTGCACCCTTAATTCCAGCACTTGGGAGGCAGAGGCAGGCATAGCACTGTGAGTGCAAGGCCAGCCTGGTTCATGTGAATTTCAGGCCAGCCAGGGTCACATGGTAAAACCTTGTTAAAAAAGAAAGTTTTAGCTACTAATTCTGATATAGTTCTTTCCTCTACCCCTTTTGCTATGTTTGTTTGAGACAGGGTTTCTCTGTGTAGCCTTGGCTGTCCTGGACTCACTCTGTAGAGCAGATTGGCCTCGAACTCACAGAGATCCACCTGCTTCTGCCTCCCGAGTGCTGGGATTAAAGGCGTGTGCCACCACGCCCGGCCCCAGGTAGCTGCTGTTATAGGTTCCAGGACACTTCCTTTTCCCTCATATACCAATGCCATAGACACTAAAGTTCCTAATTATGAAATGGCATGTGTAGTATTTACATATGATTGTGCACACTGTTCCTGGGCTTAAGTCATTTTCAGGATTTGTACATTACCTGATACAGAGCAAACTGCTTTAGTCCTGGATTGTCTAGGGACTAGATCTCCTTTTAGAGACACATCCTCCAATAAGACGAAAGAGATGCACATTTCCCCCAAATGCTGGTGATGGACTCTATTCTGGGGGTTTTATCTGTCTATCTAGCAAGCTTTGTACTCTGTACGCTGCTCCTGCCTTTCCCTTCTTCTGCCCCTTCCCAGGCATTCCTTCTCCAGCGTTCAGCTGCGCCCTGGCCCCTCTGCCACAGTTCATGAGCCTCATCTCTCTGCTCCAGCTACATAAAACAGATATACAGGGAAGGCATACTTCTTTTTTTTTGGTTTTTTGAGACAAGGTCTCTCTGTGTAGCCTTGGCTGTCCTGGAGTCACTTTGTAGACCAGGATGGCCTCGAACTCACAACGATCCACCTGCCTCTGCCTCCCGAGTGCTGGGATTAAAGGCGTGCGCCACCACGCCCGGCTCTATACTTCTAAGCGTCAGGGTCAAAGTTTGTGAAATCGTAATGGAATTATCATAGAGCAAGGCAAATCGTGGGTTCTGGGTCAGCTGAGGGTATGTATAAGAGGAGGGAAAACGAGGTGACCTGGTGAATGGGGTTTATCCCGGGAGTCTGTGATGCCTACCTTCTCTGTCGACTCACGGTTTCAGAGTCATCTAAGAGAGCACCCTGGGCCTGTCTGTGAAGTTGGCCTGAGGAGGGAAGAGTCACTCTGTGTGTGCACAGCACTTTCCCCGGCGGCCAGCTCCAGCATCACCTCTCTCGGCTTCCTGACTGCTGACGCAATGCGACCGGCCACCTCACCACGCCTCTGTGTTTTCCACAAAGTGCTTAGCCATGAAAACTCCAGCACCACGTTTATCAGAAGGACATCCTTGAGTAAGTCGACCAACTTTGTCATTTTCATCCACCTTATAGCATTTCAGGACGTGGCCAACATCACCTTCTTCTCTTGTGCTTCCTCTTCTTGGGAGTGGTGTGAGACTTCTTTTCCTAGCACCGTCACCAAGTCTCAAGCCAAGAGGAAGGGCAGACTCCTTTCGAATGTTGTAGGCAAAGTGCAGCCATCTTCCAGCTGCTTGCCAGCAAAGGTCAGCCTCGGCTAATCAGCAGGAATTCCTTCCTTATCCTGGATCTTGGCCTTTACATTTGCTATAGTGTCCCAGGGTCCAACCTTGGACGTGATGGTCTTCCCTGTAAGGGTCCTCACACAAATCTGCATCTCGGCAGCTGCTCCACCGCAGATGGCGGTTCAGAAAGCCTATATCCACTTTTAAACCATGGGCCACAATGAAGCCTTCTTCCATTGAGATGCTTATAGCAGGTGCTCTATCCCAGCTGTGGAGGAAGCGGCTAATACAGGGTACCACAGAGGAGATGAAGGAGCCCTGAGCCCTCTTCTCCCTAAGGCAGGGTTTTTCTTATCCTGCCCGTGGCCTCAGACGTACCTCTTGCTTTAGGTATCTAACAGGAATAATTTTGCTAGAGTCACCCCTTTCTCTCCTTCACAGATAAAGGCGGCAGGCTCTTCCTTTCTGAAGAGCAGGAGCCAGGCGAAGAGCTTGGCTTCTCTCATTTTCAACATCCCCCTGCCCCCAATCTTTCGGAATCATATCTGGGGAGCGAGAGATAACAATATTCTGTTTCTGTTTCTTATCTATAAAACACTGGCTTGGTGGCTGTAGATCTAATTTAGATTACGACTTCCCAGAACCGTGTCTAGCAGTACGGCACAGAACAACACATAAACTATAGTGTCAGAAGACATAAGCTCAATTCTTCAGCCCTGGCGCTCACTGGCAGCCATAGATGACATTTAGTAAACCATTGAGTCTCTCTAAGCACTGATTTTTTTAGTGGAGATTAAAGGAGCCGCCTATGGGGCTTTAGGAAGAAGTAGATGAAGTGTGAAAACTCCACACTTTGCTGATCTATCCACTGCTATAAGTCACCTGCCTGGCATAGGCCACGCCCTCTATTTAGTGGATGTGTAGGCATCTAAAAGGCTGTAGCCTCTGTCCAGGTAGATACATAGTAAAGATTCTGGCTGGTGGCCCATGCGCTCTGACCTAAGAAAGTCAGAAAAAGAATCCATTGCATCAAATGCAGAGATGGTGGCACACTGACCCGATAATGTGCCTGGGTTACTGGGTATGTCCAATAGCCTCAGCCAGGATGTGTGAGGGGAAAGCTGCAATAGCATTGGTTGAACCCACCCGAGCAGTTAGATGTAGCGCTTCTCAGACGTCAGGGTGTCCGGAAGTGACCTGGTGAATTGTCATCCAGGAGGTGGAGGCGGAGGGAAGCCTGAGCAGCACGAGGTGACACTGAGACAGCTGGCTCCTCCACCTTCTCTGCAGTGGCCTGCAACTCAATAAGTCCCACAGCCTTTGCGAACCTCACCGCCGGCCGCACAGGTCAGTGGGGCACTCCTTGATTGAAAGCAGCAACTAGAACGCAAAAAAAACAGCATGGCTGTGTTCCTATAGAACCGTGTTTAGAGAGAGAGACAGGATGGAGTAGGTTTGGCCTCTGAGTTGTATTTTGTTGTCCCATGGATTAATATATACATACATATATATATATATATATACATATATATATTGTTTTGTGCGTTTGTGGGGGATATATGTTCATGTGTGTGTATTTGTGGGTGGATACACACATATCATACAACAGAAATTATGTCCAGTGCTTTTATTGGTTGGTTGTTTTTTGGTTTAGTCTTTCTTTCTTTCTTTCTTTCTTTCTTTCTTTCTTTCTTTCTTTTTTCAAGACAGGCTTTCTCCATGTAGCTGTCCTGGACTCTCTTTGTAGACGAGGCTGGCCTCAAACTCACAGCGACCCACCTGCCTCTGCCTCCCAAATGCTGGGATTACAGGTGTGCGCCACTACACCCAGCGGTGTCCAGTGTCAGGTCCTTACAGTTCAAATTTGGTAACTTTTTTCTTGAAACATTTTTTTCACTTTTGTTTATATGTATGAGTGTATTTCCTACATGTGCCCATGTGCCCCATGCATGCAGTGTCTGGAGAGGTGAAGAGGGGGTTATATCCCCATGGGAGTTACAGGCAGTTGTTAACAGTCATGTGGGTGCTGGGAATGGAGCCTAGGTCCTCTGGAAGAGCAGTCAATGCTCTTAACCACTGAGCCGTCTCTCCAGCCCCTGAACTTGGTAAGATTTTTTTAAAACTGATATATAAATTATTGCAGGAGTATGTATTTCTATTTGAAACAGGGTCTGACACTCACATATGTGAAGTTTCATAAATACTATTTACATCTGCACAATAAAGCACGTGGTTATAAATCACTTTGTTGGTTGCACAGTAACTTCCAGATTCTCTGGTTAGGATTCAGTGGCAGAGAAAATAACTCCCCCCTTGCACAGAAGGGGGCTTAGTATGAAAGTATGAAATGACTCCCGGTGTCCTTAGATGGCCTGACAACTGGAGGCTGAGACTAGAAATGACGCCATACTCCACACCACACAGCCACGCTCTGAGGAAGATGTGACGACAATGAAAGAATGCCAGACGCATCGAGCAGGCAGTAGCCACCAGACTCCCAGTTCTGGATCCATGCGCCTTTGTCACATCAGGAAGTTACCTGCCAAACGAAGACGTCACTACCTGCCTGTCCAGGTCGAAAGTGCATCGCCTGAGAGCCATCTGGACCAGCAAGGTAAACACCTCAAGCTCTTTTGAGCTTTCCTCTGCTTGGCTCGGCTCCTTTTCAGGCCCAGCGTGACTATGTTTGCCTAAAGGGAACTAAGTCTCATTCAGAACACTAGCAGCAAAGACATCTGGGAAATGAAGCTTTACACTTTTCTGACTGCATTCCAGGAGGATGTGCAATAGTGAGAACAGAACAGACACCTAGGGAGTCACTCCATAGAATAAGCCACACCTGCAACTGACTGCGAAGTTGTAAGCCAGCTAGGTGGTGGTGGCTGGAGCAGCGCGCACCTTTGGTCCCAGGCCGAGGCAGGTAGATCTCTGAGTCTGAGGCCAGCCTGGTCTGTAGAGTGAGTTCCAGGACAGCCAGGACTACACAGAGAAATCCTGTCTTGGAGGGAAAAAAAAAACCCATACAGTTATAAACCAAGCATTATATTTTTTATAAAGCAAAGGTGGCGCACACCTTTAATCCCAGCACTCGGGGAGGCAGAGGCAGGTGGATCGCTGTGAGTTCGAGGCCAGCCTGGTCTACAAAGCAAGTCCAGGACAGCCAAGGCTACAAAGCAAAACCCTGTCTTGAAAATGCAAAAAAGAAAGCTGGGCGCGGTGGCACATGGCTATAATCCCAGCACTCGGGAGGCAGAGGCAGGTGGATCGCTTTGAGTTCGAGGCCAGCCTGTGAGTCCAGGACAGTCAAGGCTACACAGAGAGACCCTGTCTCGAAAAACCAAAAAAAAAAAAAAAGAAAAAGAAAATTCAAAAAAGAAAAGAAAAGAAAAAAAGCAAATGAAAACATGAGCAAACAATAACACAGCAGATAGCTGTACCTACTGGACTGATGCTACATATCTCAGACTTCCCCTTCTGCCAAACAGTTATACGCTCGTGGCTCCTTAGGGAACTGGAATAACATCTAACATCTCATTGGGTATGATGAGCAGATAGAACTGTTTGCTCATTCATTTACCTAACAAAGACTTTTGGAGACCTGTGTGGGCGCTTACCCCCCCCCCCCCCGTGTGTGTGGGTGTGTGTGTGGGTGTGTGTGTGTGTGTGTATGTGTGTGTGGGTGTGTGTGTGTGTGTGTGTGTGTGTGTGTGTGTGTGTGTACCAAGCATTACTTCTGTGCTAGGAGCCAACAAGCAATCACAGATGTTGCCTTTTAAAAGTCAAAACCCATGGAAATCCCCTCTGCCTTCAATGAGGCTGGAACGAGCCTGGGATTCCACTGACAGAGACGGTGATAGACAACCCTTAGTTGGATCAAGAGTTCAAGGTTGTTAATCCCAGCACTCGGGAGGCAGAGGCAGGCGGATCGCTGTGAGTTCGAGGCCAGCCTGGACTACAAAGTGAGTCCAGGACAGTCAAGGCTACACAGAGAAACCTTGTCTCGAAAAACCAAAAAAAAAAAAACCAAAAAAAAAAGAGTTCAAGGTTGGGGGCTGGAGAGATGGCTCAGTGGTTAAGAGCACTGGCTGCTTTTCCAAAGGTCTTGAGTTTAATTCTCAGCAACTACATGATGGCTCACAACCATCTATAGTGAGATCTGATGCCCTCTTCTGGCCTGCAGGCACACATGCAAGCAGAATACTGTATAAATAATACATAAATAGATAAATAAATAAATATTTGCCAGGTGTGGTGGCACACACCTTTCATCTCAGCACTCAGGAGGCAGAGGCAGGCAGATCGCTGTGAGTTCAAGGCCAGCCTGGTCTACAAACTGAGTCCAGGACAGCCAAGGCTACACAGAGAAACCCTGTCTTGAAAAACACACACACAAAAAACCAACCAACCAAACAAACAAACAAACAAAGAGTTCAAAGTCAGCCTCAGCTAGTGAGTCCAAGGCCAGCTTGAGCTATGCGAGGTCCTGGTTCTAATACAGAAGCCAAACAAAACAAGAGGTGTGGGCTGAAGACAATTTCACTTTGGAGCTGTGTCCATAGCCAGCCTAATAGCAATGTGTTAGTGGCCCCAGTACCTCTAGGACTCACACACAATAATGTGCTTGAATTCAGAATAAAAGCTATCTCTTAATCCAAAGATGTTTTAATATATATAATATTTTCAACTTTATGTTAATTTGATCATAACATATGACTTCATGTGGGGAGGTGGCTCAGCCGGTAGGGGCACTTGCCACAAAGCCTGATGACCTATCAGATTCCTGGAGCCCAAATGGTAGAAGAGGTAGCACCTGCAAGTTATCCTCTTAAAGTCACATGTGCACTGTGGCATGCGTGCATACAGGCAGGCACATGTGTGGTTTTACACACCCATACATGCACACACACACACACACTAGTGTAATAAAACTTTTTTCTTTTTCTTTTTCTTTTCTTTCTTTCTTTCTTTTCTTTTTTTTTTTTTTTAATTGTTTTTCAAGACAGGGTTTCTCTATGTTATCTTGGCTAGCCTAGACTCACGTTGTAGACCAGGCTGTCCTTGAACTCACAGCAATCCGCCTGCCTCTGCCTCCCCAGTGCTGCGATTAAAGGCGGGCGCCACCACACCTGGCGTAATAAAACATTTTAATTTGAGAGTTGAGATTTACCTCGGCAGTCCAGGGCACACCCAGCATGTGTATGAGGCCCCATGTGCCATCTTTACACTACCGAGGGAACTTTTAACCTGGAAAGGGGCCCACAACACTCATGCTGCTGCCCTGGCCTTATCTGCAAGGGTGCTTTCTACACCATGACAGAAACTGTGACGGCGCCGGCTCTGGCAGTGACGACCCTCCTGTACCTCTCCTGAGGAAGCTCAGCACTAACGAGGCCTCCAGCTTAGAAAATGGGGTGCTGACAAGGACAAGATTCCTAATTCTCCACGAAGTTGTCTTTGCAGTTGATGAAACATAACTACCAAAGTAAAATCCTAACTACCAAGGTAAAAAGGTCAGGAGAGGGGGCCTCGGGGCAGGGGTAAAGGCTAAACCCTCATCAATGGGATTAGTGCTTTTTCAAAACAGACCAGGCCGCTCTCTATCCCCCTGTGTGCTGTAGGAAACCCAGCTAAGAAGACAGCCATCAGAAGCATGACGTCACCTGACTCTGATCTCAGGCTCCCCACGTCCCAGAACTGAAAGAAGAGTATCTGTTTGAGCTAGCCAGTCCACGATACTCTTCTGCTAAAGCAACCGAACATGCCTAAGGCAATCCTATTAACTTCCCTAGGAAAGACCAAGGCAGAGCCTCACTTTAAAGCAATTCCTGCGAGAGGAATCTAAGAGGCTCATACTAACCAGCGGGGCCCGGAAGAGAAGGCAAGGAGACCACCGTCTCCTCTAGAGCGCTCCCTCCCGCCTGTGGGAGTAGGAGCTAAAGGTGTGCATGACCCTAAGCACGGTTGGTCGGTCGGAGTGCGAGGCGCAGGGGAACTGTGGTTGCAGCACTCCAATCCTGCTGAAAGGCTGAAGCGGCATGGTTCCTGCTGCGGAGATGCCTCCTGCCTGGTGGAAGAGGCCCAGTTATAGATGCATCCAGCTTAGAGCTGAGTGAGCCTGCGAGAGCAGCCTAGTGGAGTCTTCACTGTAGATAAGAGATTGCGACTTCAGGCAGGTTCCTCAGTCAATAGCACGCTCTCTCTCTCCCTCTCCCTCCCCCACCCCCTCTGTCACTGTCACTGTCCTGGAACTCAGTATGCAGACCAGGCTGGCCTTGAACTCACAGAGGTCTGCCTGCCTCTGCCTTCCCAAGTGCTGGGATTAAAAGCATGTGCCATCTTGCCCAGGTTTCTTTCTGTCTTTCTTTTTAATATTTAATTTTTAATTTTTAATTTATGTGCATTGGTGTGAGGGTGGCAGATCTTGGAGTTAGAGACAGTTGTGAGCTGCCATGTGGTTGCTGGGAATTGAACCCGGGTCCTTTGGAAGAGCAGTCAGCACTCTTAAGCACTGAGCCGTCTCTCTAGCCCCTTGCCCAGGTTTCTTAAACTCTCTTAAAGTACAGTGTCATAGTATGTGATTCTATTGTTATCAGATTGAAGTGTCGAGAATGCATTTCAAGGATCCAAGCGGGAGACTATGTCTTGGTTCAATGACTTAAGGAGTCTGTGTTCTGTCTCTGGTATGGGTTACCTCTATGCTAAGTCGTCAAAAGCAAATATCTCCCCTCACTCCCTCACTGAGCTTTCCGGTAGCTTCCATGACTGAAGCCCCACCAGACTCTCCAGGCCCCAGCAGCATCTTCACAGAAATCTCTGCTGGTTTTAGCTGTATTCCTGTGCCTTGAAATCAGGATGAATTGCTGCCTCTTGTTTCACCCTTGTCCTCTTGCATGGCTGCTGCTCAAAGAAATTAATCAAGTTTATTAAGCATGACCTCACTTGTGAGCCCTGTGCCTGGTCTGCTGATCGGTACCTGCCTGCTGCTCAGAAACGCCTCAGCCTTGGTTAGTGCTCTGGTGGGGGCGGGGAAGCCAGCCGGGTGGCCAACATCTTTTGTTGTTTGCAGAGACGGAGCACCGGGCTGGATGGACAAAGGGAGGGGGCTCGGCTATAGAGAGTACAGGGCCCTTTGTTGCCATGGCTGTGGAAAAAAATAGGAACAAAAAGGATAAATGTTGCATCCAAATACACTAATAATTAACACTTAGCACCATGGATATAAAAAGCACTTAAGGCTAAATTACAATGAGCATAATAGCTATTCATTATTCAGCCCCGCTCCATATGGCATCCTGGCTTGGTAGATCGGTGCTCAGGAACTAAGTGGAGCCTAGTGGCCCAGGTCTAAAACTCCATCCCACCATTTAACAGCTCTGGGACTGTGAGCAAGTTACTAAAGCTCTCCAGCCTCAGCTTTGGCATCTATAGAGCACAGACAATGAAGGTACACACTGCACAGGACCATATGAGCTCATACTGTGCTTGTAAATGTAAATGTTTACGGCATTGAATGTGTTGTTCAGCCAGTTTAGGCCTCAGAACAGACTAGTGACATGAGCACTACTATCTCTATTAGTTGAAGAAATTAATATTTTAAGGTTAAATGACTTTTGCAAGGTCACTGTCTCACAGTTTCTATAGTTGCGATAAAAACACTATGCCAAAAGCATCTTGGGAAGGGAAAAGCTTATCTGGCTTACACTTCCATATCACAGTCCATCATCGAAGGAAGTCAGGCAGCACCAGGCATGGTAGCACACACCCTTAATCCCTGCACTCGTGAGGCAGAGGAAGACAGATTTCCGTGGGTTCAAGGTCAGCCTGGGCCATACAGTAAGTTTCAAGATAGCCAGGGTTATAAAGAGAGATCATGTCTCAAAAATTAAAGCAAATAAATAAAATGTTTGAGGGGTGCTTGAATTTTGTTTGTTTTTTGACATGAAGAGACTCAGAATTTGGTGTATTGAAGATCCTGTCAGACTCCTCCTGTGTGACCACTCATTGTCCACTCAAGTCAGAACTCAATCTATACACAACCAGCTCGTGTTTAATACTCAAATAGTTCAATTTGTAGCCAAAATAAAACTCAGCTTAATTGGAGCCACTGGGATGGCTCAGCAGGTGAAAGTGCTTGCTGTGCAAGGCTGAGTTCAATCCCTGGAACCCACGGGGAGAGGAGAGAACTGACTCCCAGAGGCTGTCCTCCAAGCTCTACACACACACACACACACACACACACACACACACACACACACACACACACACGCACATACACACACACACACACACACACACGTACACACACACATATATACACACACTATGCAATCACATTTTAAAAAAAATTTATTGAGTAAATATATCAATAAATCATACAATATATCTGGTTGTATCAGGATAAACCACGACAGAAGCATAATACTCCCAACTAACCTGGCATCCTCTCAGTTTGTTTTGAGACAGTGTTTCACTCTGTAGCCCTGGCTAGCCATAATTCATTATGTAGACCAGACTGGCCTTGAACTCACAGAGATCTACCTGCCTCTGTCTCCCCAGTGCTGAGATTAAAGGCATGGCTCGTGGCCTGGCATGGTGGCCCATGGGAGGCTGGGGGCAGCTTGATGCTTGTGAGTTTCCGATCTGCCTCCTGGGTTTCAGGCTGTGTGAGTGTAGTCACTGTGAGACTGAGATCCTGCCTCTTGGGTGAGTGGGTGGAGGCAGAAAGTGGGGATCACCCCGTGGCCCTGTCTTGGGTTTAGCACTCAGTGTTCCTTGAAGTGTCTAAAATTCAAGCCTGGAGAGTCTAGGGTGGTTGGTCACAACCCTATCAAGGCAGCTTTTCCAGGGCTGACAGAGATTTCAAATCTAGGAGAAGAATCTGGGTCGTCCATCACCCCTCCCAGCTTGCTGAGTATATAGACCAGGAAGCACACCCCTTGGCCTCTCCTGGGCACCATAGCCAAGTGCTGGTGAAAATGAAGCCAATGCTGCCACCTAGAGGTCACATGAAAAACTGCAGCATTGGAACGACCTATTTGACCCTTCCTTCTTAAATATTTACTGACCTCTCAGCACGGACCAGCTCTTATCCTAGACACTAGGCAAACATCCCAATTATCTGACAAGGCATTTCAGACAAGTGGGATTCTGCTGAGGCCTGCTGAGTGAGAAAATGTTAGTCAGGTCAGTCAAAGGGAAAGAACTCAGGCAGGAAAGAACAGCAAAGGAGAGAGAACTCTCCAGCCCACACTTCTCAGCTCTTGCTCAGGGGCAAACTCAAGTTCAGAAAGGCAACTTAAAGGTAATTGCGTTGTCCTGGTGATGCAAAACAGTGGAGCTAGAAGCGAAAAGGAAAGATTTGCTGCCTTCAGAGGTGTTACAGCAACAGACAAGGATACGGACACGCTTCCAGGCGAGCATGGGTCTGGAACCCTGTAGGTTTCTGGCTAGGACAGCTGCCAAGAAGATGGAGAACAGGGCTGGGCGTGGTGGTGCACACCTCTAATCCCAGCACTCGGGAGGCAGAAGCCAGGCAGATCTCTGTGAGTTCGAGGCCAGCCTGGTCTACCAAGCGAGTCCAGGCTAGCCAAGGCTACACAGAGAAACCCTGTCTCAAAAGAACCAAAAAAGAAAAAAAGAAAAAAGAAAAATCAAGGCTACATGAGACCCTGCCTCTGCCTCTATAAAACATAACAAACAAAAGCTGGCAGAGGAGGTGCAACAACGCCAGTGGAGAAGTGGGTATTGCATTATGGAAACAGGGGCAGGAGACAGCAAGGAGAGAATGGTCAATTATATGAAACCTTTCCAACGCAGTAAGAGTTGAAAATTGACTACTGAACAAAATCAAATTCACTTATGGATCTGTTCTATAGCTAAGTGAAAAGGGAGATACCTCTCCCCTGGCCTGAGTATACTTATGACTAGCTAACTATACACAGAAGACTGGAGTTCAATATCCAGCACCCACGTGGCAGCTCACAACTGTCTGTAGCTCCAAGATCTGACCCCCCTCACACAGACACACATGCCAGCAAACACCAATTCACATAAACTAAAAATAAACAAATTATATAATTTTTCTTTTAAGGTTAAGTTGGGGGGCGCTGTGGAAGTAGCTTAGTTGGTAGCATGCTTGCCTAGCACGCATCAGGTCCTGGGTTCCATTCCTGGCATTTCATAAACAGGGCGCAGTGCACGCATAGAATCCCAGCACTCGGGAGGCAGCAGGAGTAACAGTACCATTCATCTCAGTTACAAGGTGATTTAGAGACCAGCCTATGTGAGACTGTGTGTTTTCTTGTTTTAATTCGTTAGTAAGTATGTATAGTTATGTATCTCCTACAACTCGAAAAAAATGTAAGGTCACCTCTGTGAAGTATTTTTGAGCCAACCCTCGGCAAACAAGCGAGGAGAATGGAGGCGGATCCAAAATTGCGGTAGCTTCCGGGGCCGCTTCCGGCGGAAGGGAAAGGTAAAAGAGCATGGAGCGGGACCAGGAAGGGCTTCAGAGTGGCGGATCCTTAAAGGTGCAAGCTGCTCGGAGGCTCCCGGGGTCGATTGAGGCCGTGGGTCCCTCCTGAGCGGGGCTCGGGGAGCTATAGCCGGGAGAGGTAGGATTTCCTAGCAAGCCGAGCGCGCTACTGCTGTCCACTAGGTTAAGAGTCGTGACCTGCTGAAGGGGCGCTGTTCTACGACTTAGAATCTAGCTTTCTGTAGCCCTGGATCACCCCTACCTTGCCTGACCTAGAGGACACACGAAGCAGGAGTAGCAGGAAGCTTCCGCAGTGCCACGACCTTGCTCCCTTGCCTGTGAGCTTTCTTTTCAGTGGCATCCTCCGCTTACGCTTTAGTCTTGCTGACCCCAGCGCAAGTAGCCCCAGCAGGAGGCCAGTCGGCATGATGAGAAGACATCTTCTGAAGATTCCCCGGAGCCCTGAGTGGTGATGCTCTGAACATCAACCACTAGGGACCAACATCCGCAACCACATCTATCTTTATTGCTCCTTGAAAACCCAGTCTGTTACCTGTGTCAAGTATGATGCTTTTCCAGGACACCACATTTTCAGCCAAAACCACTGTACCTTTCGGTACCCTTCCTGAGCAAATGTGGCATGAAGGGCCAGTGGTTTTGTTTTTATGCCCACTCTTTTGTACTTGGGGCCTATGAATGCAAACTTCTGGGGCTGGGTCAAAGGCTTGGAGGGATAGATTATGGATGAAGGCTTGACTATAAAAACTCTGGGCAGCTCCCCCCCCCCCCTTTTAACCCCTGGATTCACAGAGCCATTTTTCCAAGGACCCCTTCCTCAGACTCCATCAGAACCAGGGCCTTCCTAAGTGCTCTGGAAATGGCCCTTCTATGTGCTGCTTTCGAAGCTAGTCTTTTTGTGGCCCTCTTGTCCTGGTTGTGTAGTCTGACCTAAATGTACTAATAGCCAGCTCAAAGCCACCACAGTCCAGGCCCTACACAATCAGACCCAGGTTCACGTGTGTGTGTGTGTGTGTGTGTGTGTGTGTGTGTGTGTGTGTGTGTGTTAGAGCCTTAGCCACTTGCTAGGTTGCAATTTCCCAACTATATATGCCTGAAAAAATGAGCATAATCCAGGATCTAACAATAAGGACATTTCCATTTTGGTGGGAGTAAGGCGAGGCCGCTAACATTTCACTGTCTAGTCTTTCCATTTTTATCTGCAGTCCTTTAAGGCTTCAGCACAAGGCATTGTTAATGGTCCTCTGAGCTGGGGAGGTACAGATTAAAGGTGGGACTGAGTTGTTCAGGTCATAAAGTAACTAGGGCACATCTTTCCCTAAGGCAGTCCCTGTCCTTCCCACAGCCCTCCAGGCTTAGGGATCTTAGAGGGATGGAGCGATAGAGTATTTATTTGCCTAGCATTCACAAAGCCTTGAGTTCAATCCCTAGCATCAGAGGAAAGTAATTCATGGATAAATGGTACCCAAGACTCCTTGAAAGGACTCAGAGGTGGTTCTGGGCCATTATCAGAGCTGCTTCTTGGCTTGGCTGCCTAGAGCAGTCCCTGTCCACTCCCACCACCCCAAAGAGGTCACACAATGCCCTCTGGGAGGTCCCACTGACATTGCCTAATCGGTACAGAACAATACCTACAGCTCCTATCGAGTGAACGCTTACAGTGTCTTACTTAAGCACAGCAATCTGGGTTAGAGGTGAAGTGCTGGCCCAGCCTGTGTGAGACCCTAGGTATTGATGCTCAGCACTGAGGTGTGGGTGTGGTGGGGTGATGGAGAGGAACCCCATATTTGCAGATAAGTAAACTTAGAGAAATTACAAAACATAGCCGGGTGTGGCAGCACATGCCTTTAATCCCAGCACTCGAGAGGCAGAAGCAGGTGGATCACTGTGAGTTCGAGGCCAGCCTGGTCTACAGTGTGAGTCCAGGACAGCCAAGGCTACACAGAGAAACCCTGTCTCAAAAAACCAAACCAAAACAAAAACAAAAACAAAAAAAGAAAAGAAAAAGAAGGAGAGAAATTATGAAACATGGCCAAAGTCCTGTGAGTACATGTTAGAGATTTCAAACCCAGGTGTGCTTGGCTCTGGAATCCCATTCTCCAAGATCACAGGTCATCCATCGGAAGAGAGCCTGCCCTCCTAATTGGCAATCCTGGACACCCCACCAAACCGTGTCTAAGTCTGGTCCCCTATGGCAACTTTCTCTCACTGCCTGACAAAGGAATTTCTGGGCACACTGTTCCTCCCAAATGTCTTCTCAGCACAATTGGTCCACACCGAAGACCCTTGTGTGCTGCTATGTGGGTGCTGGGACTTAAACTCAGGACCTTCGGAAAGGCAGCGTGTGCTCTTCACCACTGAGCCATCTCTCCAGCCCAAATGTTGCCCTTTCAATGTCCTTCTGTAGTCTTACTTCAAGGACAAGACGTGTAGACTCCTCACTGTAGCGATCTCACGCATCGAGTCCCCTGCCTCATACATTTAGGAAGCTTTAAAGAGCAAGGAAGGCCTGAGTTGTAGTTCCTTACAGGAACAATCAACAAAACGCAACAGTGGTTAGTTTGTTGTTGTTGGCTTTCCACCCCCCCCCCCCCCCCCCCCAAATCTCGCTTAGACTTAAAATTGAAAAGGCAGGTAAAGGGGAGATTGCCAAATGATCGGAGAGATATGTAAATGCTTAATCTATCAATTTCTCCACCCCGTTTTGGGGACTGAAGATCTATAACTGAAAATAATATTTAAGAAATAAATAAAAAGTTAACGGAGCTCTACGACTTGAACACGAATTCCTGAGTGGCAAAGAAAAAGCACCAGATAAGACAATTCCGTGCTTGTGGGGAAGGAATTAGGGCTCCTCCTCAACTCAGGCAGTCCTGAGGCGGGAAGAGTGCGCCTGGCACAGAGTGAAGGTGGCTATTGTGACTTCCCGGGCCCCGGAGGGGGTGGCTCAGTGCCCAAGGGTGTGACCTGGTCCAAGGTCCTGGGAAGGAACTGCCCTTGGTTCTTGCTGTACTCCGGGAGACAGGTTCTGGGCGGGCGGGAGTGTCAAAGGCGGAGTCTCAGGCTCCACCCAGACCTCCCGGCCCGCCCGGCATAGTATCCGCGTGCTTCTCATACAAAACCCCGCAGAGTCTGTGGTCCTCAGCCGGCTTCTGTTGGAGGTGGCGCTGTCGAGAGGATCAATCCCCCAAGGTCTGGCTGTGACCTCTGCCCAGAAAAGACCTGGACTCCAGCGGCTTCCAGCAACTAGTGCGGGACCAAGAGCCTTGGAGCTCTAAACAAGTGAGCGGACCCAGGAGGACAGATCCGGGTGGCTGGCCATTGGGCTCGCCATGGCTGCGCCCGCCCGCCGTCTATGTCATATCGCCTTCCATGTGCCAGCTGGGCAGCCCCTAGCGAGGGACTTACACCGCACCTTCGGCTTCCAGCCCCTGGCGGTGCGGGAAGCAGGCGGCTGGAGACAGCTGGCCCTGCGCAGCGGGGACGCCGTCTTTCTAGTGAACGAGGGTTCGGGGCCGGGGGAGCCACTGTACGGTCTGGACCCGCATCACTCGGTGCCCAGCGCTGCGAACCTGTGCTTCGACGTGGAGGACGTGGGCGGCGCCGCCCGGGCGCTGGCGGCTCGCGGCTGCTCCGTGCCAGTACCACCCACTAGTGTGAGAGATGCACAGGGCACAGCCATCTACACAGTGGTCGCTTCTCCGGCTGGTAACCTTAGCCTTACGTTGCTGCAGCGTGCTGCCTATCGCGGATCCTTCCTGCCCGGATTCAGACCCCTCCCTTACACACCTGGCCCTGACTGGACCAGCCACGTGGACCACTTGACCTTGGCCTGTACCTCAGGCAGCTCCCCGACACTTAGGCGCTGGTTCCACGACTGCCTAGGGTTTCATCACTTGCCGCTGAGCCCAGGTGAGGATCCGGAGCTGGGCCTCAAGGTGGCAGCAGGGCCTGGGCGAGGAGGCCTGAGGCTTATTGCTCTGCAGACCCCGCCGGACAGCACTGTCCCTACTCTCGTACTGGCAGAGTCCCTGCCGGGACCCACCAACAAACCGGACCAGGTAGAGCAATTTCTCACTCGGCACAAGGGGCCAGGCCTGCAGCACGTCGGACTGTACACTCCTAACATCCTAGAAGCTTCTGAGGGGATAGCGAAGGCGGGAGGCCGGCTCCTGACTCCTCCTGAGGCTTACTACCAGCAGGCCGGCAAACAGGAACAAATCCTAGCCTCAGGGCACAAGCCTAGCCATCTAGAACGGCAGGGAATCCTGCTAGATGGCGACAGAGACAAGTTTTTGCTTCAGGTCTTCACCAAGTCCCTCTTCGCCGAGGACACCTTCTTCCTGGAGCTCATTCAGAGACGGGGAGCTACAGGCTTTGGCCAGAACAACATTCGCGCATTATGGCAGTCGGTGCAAGAGGAAGCGGCCAGGGCCCAGGGAGCCTAACGCAGGCGAGAGCTAGGAGTTGCCACTTGTCCTAGGTGCCCTGAGGAGTCCAGCACAGGCCGGCGGAACGGACACACCCTGCGGGACCACACTTCCACAGCTAGGGAGAAAGGCTATCTATTCCCTCAGGACCAGGTGTGTCATCCATCCCAACCTGTACCTGCCAACTGTAGAGCCTCCTACTGGACTCCAAAGAGATGGGATTGAAAACAACAGCCCCTAAAATGTCTAACCAGTCTAGGTGATATAAATAAAGGAGTGTGGTCGTAAGCCACAACCAACAACCACCCCGGAGCCTCTGTCTTCCCTGTTTCCTTCCCGCCCACCCTTCAAGCTTTGTGATTGTCAGTCCTTTTGCTTTCTGAAGTTTCATCCCATGTGAAATATACCCGGAATAAACGATTCTGGTTTTGAGGAAGGGATTTAATACAAATCTTTCCTTTGAGCTGACCTCTCCCCAGGGAGCAACTGTTTCAGGTGTTGGCCTTAGCCCAACCACCTGCTTAAACTGATGCTCCAGCTCCCAATTAGAGCTGCCCTGAGCCCCAGACCTTAGTGATAGATGCCAGCCACAGACAGGTGCTCTGTGCAGCTGCCCTGGCTCCTTCCTGGGAAAGAGCACTCTGGTTAGGATGCTTCCAGCCTCTCAGGTCTGTCTGGGATCTCAGCCAGAGAAGTCAGAACCAAGCTGACTTAGCCATATCCTGAGTCTCTCAAAAATGAGTCATGGGTCTCCAACAAACATAGAAGGTTCACCAACAGTACTACAAAAAATAAGCATTTATTAGGCTGGGTTTGGGGTGGGGATTCCAGAGTATTACTGGGCAGTACTGTTGGGTGTGTCTGTGGGGATATGAGGCTGAAAGAAACTATCCAAGACCTGCTGCCCCCGGTTGGGTTTTTTCCGGCTTGATAGAGGAGACGCCCGGGACCTTTTGGAACCCTGTGCAAAATCCGAAAGTGGGAGGTTAGTGAATGAATACACATCAGGGGATCTTCTACCCACTCCACTACTCTAGCCTGTAATGCTGTAGAGTTTCCCACCTACCTTCAAGCACCAACCCCTTTAATCAACTCTCTAAGAGACGCCCAAGAAAATCTCGCTAAGGTACAAAGCTGGGGCTGGGGACACAGCTCGGTTGACTTGCCTAACAGGCAAGAACCCTAGGTTTGAGCCCTAGTGTTGGACGAAGCCGAGTGTGATGGGCACGAGCATTGACTCCGGTCCTGAAGGAGGATCCCGTCACCTTCAGCTGCGTGGCAAGGGTGAGCCAACCTGCGCTATGTGAGACTGTCCACGGGGGTGGGATGGAGGGAGGGCTCAGTGGTTCGGAGCATGTACTGTTCTTGCAGAGGATCGGAGCTGGGGACCCAGTAAACATGTTGTGCAGTTCTCAACTACCCATAACACCAAATCCAGGGGGTCCAGTGCCCTGCTCCAGCCTCTATGGGCACTGCATTCAATGTACATATACCCACATACAGATACATACATACATATAATTAAAAATAGTAAGAATAAATTCTGTCTTCTCCACCTAAGGTGTGTTGGCAGTCATGTATCGTGTCCTGGCTGACTGCAGCAGACTTCCAGCCTCCCCAGCTTAAGAGCTGCTGGCTTGGGGCTAGAGAGATGGCTCAGAGGTTTAAGAGCACCATCTGCTCTTCTGAAGGTTCCGAGTTCAATTCCCAGCAACCACATGGTGGCTTACAACCACCTGTAATGAGATCTGGTGCCTTCTTGTGGTGGGCAGGTACACATGTGGGCAGAATACTGTATAAATAATAAATAAATCTTAACAAAAAAAAAAAGAGCTGCTGGCTCCACCTTGTGCCACACGAACTGCTGATTACCCTCCAAGGCTGAAGAAAGCTACTGATTTCTAGAACTCAAATGAGCAGTTATTTTCTCTGAGCAGTTTTCCCTGACTCTTGTCTCAGATGGCTCCCTAGTAGCTGTCCCACTAGAGTGCATACCAATTTGTTCTTGCTCCCCTCCCGTTGTTCACATGGTGTCTAGTTTACAAACTGTGTCTCTGCCCCCAGCAAAACCTGGAATGGATAACATTCACCCCAAATGTGAACAAGTGATGCTTAAGACTCAATGGAGAGCCGGGTGTGGTGGCGCACGCCTTTAATCCCAGCACTCAAGAGGCAGAGGCAGGGGGGGATCTCTGTGAGTTTGAGGCCAGTCTGGTCTACAAAGAGAGTTCTAGGACAGCCAGGGTTACACAGAGAAACTCTGCCTCAACAAAACAAAACAAAAGACTCGATGGACGCAGGCCTGGGGAAAGGCAGTGGTGGGCTGAACAGGAGACTCACTTTGCAGGTCCCTCGCCGACTGTCCTCATACATGCGGAACACCTAGCAAAGATGGAGGGGGGACAAGACAGGGCTGGCACCTTCTCCAAAAACAACCAATACCCTGAGTTCCACCCTGCTTATAGTCAGCCCCAGCAATACAGTCTAAAACATACATTTCTTTTTCATCCATACAGCAGTCAGTCCATGTAAAACACGTTAAGAGACAAATAAGAAACGACAATGAAGACAACAAAGGTGGTACCTTTTTCATGGCAGTAGAGACAGCTGCACTGTGGAATTCTTCCCGGGTCAGCCATCGAGCACCAGGAGGTGCAGTGGCCACCGGGGTCGGTCCTTCCAGGGCCAGACTGTATACTTGGTATGTCAGTTTGATGTGAGAGAAGATGTGGATCACCTGGAGGAAGGCGGAAGAGACTGAACCAAGTCCGTGAACGTGAACTCAGCAGCCCTCACTCCGGCACCTTGGCTACCCTACCTCCCCCAGGTGCTGGAGACCAGTGGCAGGGAGGGGTCCAGACCAGCTCTGCAGCTCCTGCAGAAGGGCTCTGTGCTGATGCTGTTCTGAGCGTTCCAAGGTGACAGATGGAAACTCCCACAGTCCTGCCAGCAGACCTGATGGCAGCCAGATACGAGGTCAGCTTCCTCTCCTGCCCCTTCCGTTCCTCTCTGCTGTTCGTGACACTGCCCTCCAAGCCCAGTATTCGGGTACCTGAGCTGGGCCTCTGCACCAGCAGGATCAGGGGACCCCCAATGGCTCTGGGCTGCTCCAGAACACAGGTGGCAGAGTATTCCTCCCTGGGAGGCTTGCGGCTGGCCTTCTGAGGAAAGTTGGCCACTCCCAGGGTGGGGTCCCAGGGTTTTGTGGGAGGGAGGCAAAGCTGGCACTGTGTAGTGTGGAGAGCTGGAAACAAAGACCCCGAGCCTTGCTCAGTCCAAGTGGCCTTAGGTGCCAAGCCTCGGGGAGGCTTAGTGCCACTGCAGACAGGGCCGGGAGGGGCTGGGTTAGACCTGGTGCTCACCACATTCCTCTATGTCAGGACTGCCTGGCAAGGCTGAGAGCTGTTCCCGCTCCACCTGAGAGACACAGAGGAGGGTGACATAGGGCCAGGGTCAGTCACTAGGACACCCTAATACCTTTTCCTCAGGAGGCTCACCCTCTGGTGTGCCTGGCATAAACTCTGCACAGGGCAACGGCTGCAGAGAGGGCGCTGTGGGGTACACACTGTGGCCCCCAGCTCCATAGCTGCTTGATTGAAGTCCCCAGGCCGGACTGGGTCCACTAACTGCTGGGCTAGGCTCCTAAAGGCGAGGAACACTATTGCAAGCAAAGACTCCTTAAACAGACCCTTCCCAATTTCCCATCACCCCAATATCCTACCAGAGGTGATGAGAGACAGAGGCGCTGGTGGGATCTGCACCAATGGCGCGGACACGGCACAGCACCCGTACCACATTTCCATCCACCACACCGGTTACCTGCATAGAGGAGCCTGGGAGTCAGACTGGCTGGAGTCAGGGGAGTGCACACATTATAGGTGGCCTGTGGGCTTACCTGGCTAAAGGCAATGGAAGCAATGGCTCCAGCTGTGTACCGCCCCACACCAGGCAGGAGCTGCTGTAGCGTCTCGGCTGTGCGCGGCATATGGCCGTCTAGCTCTTCTACCACCTAAGTGGAAAAGAAAGGCTCACAGTTTTTGTTTGTTTGTTTGTTTGTTTTTCAAGACAGGGTTTCTCTGTGTAGCCTTGGCTGTTCTGGACTCACTTTGTAGACCAGGCTGGTCTTGAACTCCATGAAGACCCGCCTGCCCCTGCCTCCTAAGTGCTGGGGTTAAAAGTATGCGCCACCACCCCTGGTCAAGGCTCACAGTTTTTAGATACTGGAGGCCACTGGGTGCCTATTTGTCAGTGTCCCACCCACTTACCTTCCTAGCTCCCTCTTGCAGCCGACGGCCTCGAGAATAGTAGCCCAAGCCAGACCAGAGCTGGTTCACCTCCTGTAGGTGGAGGTCAGAGGTCAAAGTTCAGTGGTCTGTCCCTCAGTCGTTTCTATTCTCCCTACCCAAGGGTGGCTCTCACCTCCAGGGAAGCACTGGCCAGGTCTTGAAGCGTTGGCCACTTCTGTAGACCCAAGACAGGCAAGAAGAAATAAAGTCAGGGGTGAGGGTGATGGAGGAAGCCTTTTCTGGGGTCTAGCCAATTCTCCCCTCCCTCCCTGGCATCACCTGCATCCATCGGGTATAATAGTCGATCACCGTAGCAACTTGGGTCTGCTGCAGCATAACCTCTGACACCCACACTGGGGAAGGGGGATTCACATGATGGTACTGCTAACTCACCCCAGCTCCTAGCTCCTAGGCTCAAACCTAAGGACAGCCCCTTAAACCCAAGAACTTTCGGGCAAACTGCCCTGCTTTGTACTGACCAGCGTAGGCCCGCCTGTCCAAGTCGGCCTCCTCCTCTACCTGCCGACAATACCACAGGTGAGGACTAAGATCCAAACGGCTAAGTGCCAGCTTCCCACCGCACTGTCCCTGTCCCACTTACCCATCTTCTCCAAGGTAGGCTGCGCTTCTCGTGGTCATACCACCTGAGCAAGCTCCTCCTGAAAGTTGTGACATCGGCCGTGTCTCTGAAGAGATGATATGGGGACACAGGGGCCTGCAGTAACTGCTGTCCCTTCAGCTTGGCCAGGCCTGCAGGAGAGCCAGGACACTCAGAGATCATGTTTGTTTTGTTTGTTTTTTCGAAACAGGGTTTCTCTGTGTAGCTTGGGTGTCCTGGACTAGCTTTGTAGACCAGGCTGGCCTCAAACTCACAGAGATCTGCTTGCTTCTGATGGGATGAAAGGTGTGTGCCACCAGGCCCAGCTTTTTTTTTTTTTTTCCCTTCAAAGAATTATTTTTAGTTAGGTGAGGTGGTCCACACCTGTAATCTCAGCACTTGGGAGGCAGGTGGATGTCTGTGAATACAAGGCCAGCCTAGTCTATAGAGAGAGTTCAAGGACAGCCAGGGCTACGTACAGAGAAACCCTGTCTTAAAAAAACAAAAACAAAACAGAAAAAAAAAAAGTTTTTTTAATCCGGTATGTGTGTGTGTCCCCATGTCCAAGATGTCTGACTCCCTAGAGCTGGAGTTCTGGGCAGCTGTGAACTGCCTGATGACTGAGTCATCTCTTTAGCAACTTTAGTTTTCCAAGGCAGGGTCTCAGTAGGATCTCATATAGTCCAGGCTGGCCTCAAACTTGAGGTGTTGCCAAGGCTCACTTTGATCTCCATCTTCCTGTCCCAACCTACCAAGTGCTGGGACTACAAGGGTGATCACCACCCCTTCAGTATTCAGTATTTATTTTATCGTGTTATGTATGACATGATGTGAATGTGTGGGCATGTGGAGGTCAAAGGGCAGCACGCGTGGAGTTGGTTCTCTCCTTTCACCTTTCCGTGGGTCCTGGAGATCACATTCAGGTCATTAGGTTTGCGTGACAAAAGCTCTTCCCTGCTGAGCCAGCATGCTGGCCCTTTTGGAATCCTTTTTGCAGAGTATGTAGCAGGGACCCAGGGCACAGCAACCTGTAGCAATCTGTTCCCACTTAGGGCTTTTCCCACCCAGAATCCCTTGCTTAGGCTTTAGAGCTGAAAGCAGACCAGAGCTCTGGTTGCATGTAGCCTTGGCCAAATTTCTGGTCTTAGTTTTGTCAGGGTGTCGTTGTTTTCTCCTGGCCACAAATGAAAACTCAATAGTTAGGCAGAATATGGACCCATGCAGGGGCTTCCCTATTTGCAAATCACTGGGGCTTAACAACTCATGTGATCTCACGAAAGCCACACAACAGAGAAGAAATGCATAGATGAATTATTCCATTCTACTGGTAAGAAAACACCCAGAGCTGGGTGGTGGTGGTGAACGTCTTTAATCCCAGCACTCGGGAGGCAGAGGCAGGCGGATCCCTGTGAGTGCAAGAGCAGCCTGGTTTACAAAGCGAGTCCAGGATAACCAAGGTACACAGAGAAACCCTGTCTCGAAAAACAAAAACCAAAAAACAATAAATAAATAAATAAATAAGAGAACACCCAGAGAAGTTAGCCAACGTTACACAGCAACACTCAGAAGTAGCTTCTTCCTTCCTCAGCACACAGCAAGCCTAAATGTGCCCTCTTTTACAGCCAATGAAACTGCTCCCTTGAAAGCCCGGCAGGGCTCAAGCGGCTCACCATCAGGGCCAAAAGGCTTGGCCTGGCTGCTGCTGCGGGCACATTTCCCCCTTCTCTTGTGGTTGGCTGGTTGCTTTTTGAGATTCCTGACAGATGCTCGTAGCTTCTTCATGATAACCTGGAACAGACAGATGCGGTTGGTCACAGTGAATGCTGGGAGTCCAGCAGGAATGATAGCCGCCTCTCCCCAATCGCTCCGAATGTCTAACTTCTTTCTTTTTTGTCTTTGGTCTGCATGCGTGCATGCATGTGCCATGTGCTGCCCTCAGAGGCTAGAAGAAGGTGTCAGGTCCCCTGGAAGCGCAGCTACAGTTATTTGTGAGCTGCTGGGAACTGAAGTCTGCTAGAGAAACTGCAAGTAACTCATAAATGCGGAGCCATCTCTTCAGCCCTGTTTCTGTCCTTTCAGACAGGGTCTCACTGTGTAGCCCAGGCAGGCTTCATTCTTCTGATCCACTGTGAGGACTAGTCTCCGTTGTCAACTTGACTGTGTTTAGGATCGACTAAAATCCAAGCAGCGGGGTGTGCCTGTGAGAGATTTTCTTGATGGATGATATGAGGTGGGGAAACACACCCCAACTCTGGGCCATCCTTCCTGGTGGCAGCCCACATAGAAAGGAGGTAGAAACTTTTGCCTTTTGCCCACTTGCCCTCACTCTCGCTGGCAAGTTTATCTATCTGTTGCTGAGGCATTCTTTCCCTAGTATTAGAACCTGTTCCAGGACTCAAACACAGACCAAAGACCAGCAGCTCTCTAGGAATTCCCCGGTGACTTCAGCATAGATTGGGACTTTGGAGACATCCAGTCTCCTGGACTGACCAACTACCAGGTTCTTGGCCTTTCCATCAGGAGACAGCCATTGCTGAACTACTCAGACTACAGCCTGTGAGCCACGCTAATAAATCCCCTTTTAATATATAATATCAGTTCTGTTCCTTTAGAGACTCAACATAGCCTTTTATCTTTACCTCCCAAGCACTGGTTCTATACATGTGCACAACTAAAGCCGGGCGGTGGTGGCGCACACCTTTAATCCCGGCACTCGGGAGGCAGAGGCAGGCGGATCGCTGTGAGTTCGAGGCCAGCCTGGTCTACAAAGTGTGTCCAGGACAGCCAAGGCTACAAAAGAAACCCTGTCTCGAAAAACAAAACAAAACAAAACAAAAACCCAAACATGTACACAACTATACCTGCCATGTCTGTACTGTTTGGGTTTGTGTCAGCTTGACATAAGCTAGAGTGGTCAGAGAGGAAGGAGCGTCTCAGGAAATGCCTCCATGAGACGCAGCTGTAAGGCATTTTCTCAATTAGTGCTCGATGGGAGAGGGCCCACCTGCCGTCGCTGGGCTGGTAGTCCCGCCTCCTATAGGAAAGCAAGCTGAGCCGGGCCTGGTGGCGCACGCCTTTAATCCCAGAGGTAAAGGCAGAGGGCAGGTGGATCTCTGTGATCCCTGTGAGTTTGAGGCCAGCCTGGTCTACAAAGTGAGTACAGGACAGCCAAGGTGACACAGAGAAACCCTGTCTTGGGGGGGAAAAAAAAAGCAAGAAAGCTGAGCAAGCCAAGTGGAGCAGGCTAGTGAGCAGTACTCCTCCATGAGCTCTGCATCAGCTCCTGCCTCCGGGATCCTGTCATGTTTGAGTTCCTGTCCTGATGATGAACAGCAATGTGGAAGTGTAAAACCAATAAACCCTTTCCTCCTCAACTTGCTCTTTTGGCCAGGGTGTTTCATCCTCGCAATAGGAACCCTAAGACGGTGTCTACCTTTTCTCGAGCACTTTCAGGATGCCTGTGGTTGCTGCATGAGACTGGACCCCATAGGCTCATAGGTTTGAATGCTTGATCCCCAGTGAGTGGGACTGTCTGGGAAGGATTAGGAGGCGTGGCCTTGTTGGAGCATGTGTGTCACTGGGGGGTGGGCTTTGAGGTTCAGATAAGCTCACACCAGGGCCCAGTCTCTGCCTGCTAGATGCAAAGCTCTCAGCCCCTGCTCCTCCAGCATAATGCCTGCCTGCTTCCCACCATGATGATCACAGACTAAACATCTGCAGCTTTAAGCAACTCCCCAGCTAAATACTTTTTGAAAATGACAGTTGTCTTAGCCACGGTGTCTCTTCCAAGCAACAGGACAGTAACTAAGGCAATGCCCATGGGTTTGGCTTTGGCTAACTATGGCACTGAGGCATGACCAAAGCAGATGAGCAAGTGGCTTCAGGCAACGACAAAGAGTCGAGGGGCAGGGATAGGCCAAAAGCCAAGGAGCGCTTGTATACACCCAATGCTTACCACCATGTATATATGATTAGGGAGGTTTGGGATATCTAGGAATAGCAGGTAAGCAGGAAGTGTGTCTGCTGAGACACCTAGCATGGTTATACTAACCATTAGTAGCCACCTCATTCACTTCACAGAAAATGAGAAACCAAGAATTAAAGAGGGGCCGGGTGGTGGTGGCGCACGCCTTTAATCCCAGCACTTGGGAGGCAGAGGCAGGCAGATTGTTGTGAGTTCAAGCCTAGCCTGATCTACAAGGTGAGTCCAGGACAGCTAAGGCTACACAGAGAAACCCCGTCTCAAACCGGCCATATCCACCCCATCCCCCACCACCACCCCCCAAAAAAAATGAAAGAAGGAAAAAGATTTGCCTGAGAGTAGATGGCAAATCAACAAGAGAGATGGGCTTATTTTATTCCTCATCTTTTCCTGGGCTAGTAAATTGTAACTGGCTGGCCATTAGGACTGAGAAAATACATCCGGCTGACTGCTGCCAGACTCTTCCTGGCTAGCTTTTCTCTAACTGCAAGAACTTTACTAACAGATCGTTCAACAGATACATGTGCCTGCTGCCAAGCCTGCTGCCTACACGAGTGTGGGCTCACACACACACACAGCACACGGAGTGGAAACAAAGAAAGTAAATGGGAGGCTGGATTTGTAAAAAGCACCTGACGCGTGAGTGGGCGCTGACTGTTTGCTTAGCCCCGGGAAGCACTTCCCTGACCACTCAACCGGATGGCTCCAGGAGGCAGGGCGCTTGGGAAACGCAAGCTGGAAGAGTGAGGCAACTTGATCTTCGGCTTTGATGCAATCCTACCAAACCTGTTTTAAAGCCTCCCCCCCAAGGGCTTTGACTTCACCACAATTTCATCAAATGACCCTGCTTTCCACTTTCAGGAGGAAAAGCCACACAAACCCCCCTCTATTTGCTCCGCTTTCTCTCACCTTCATGTGAAGACCCTGCTCCTACAACACTCTGAACACATCATGTTTCCCTCCCCTCCATCACCAACTTCCCTTGCCACACTCACTCACTTTCACAATTCCTCCTACAGCCTTTTCTCTGAAGAAGAAAGCAAGACATGACCATTGCTTCCAGGTTTGCAATTGTAATCTCAACAGTTAGGAGGTTCAGGAGTTCAAGGTCATCTTCAGCGAAGTAGTGAGTCTGAGGCCACTCTAACCTACAGGAAACCATCTCATAGAAGAAAATAGACATAAAAGCTTTTTTTTTTTTAAACTTCCATACATGAACTGCTCAGTGGCTTCCCATACATCATTGAACAAATATTTATAGATGCCTACTGTTTGTCAAACAATTGACCTTAGCGTGGGCGCTACAGAGGTCCTTGCGTTCACAGATAGCACTAAGGTAAGCAGTGGTAAACACGAGGGAGGGCTATGTAGCCCGCTTTCCATCCAGAAGGCTGGTCAGCAGCCTGACGACCTTTGCTCTGTGTGTGTGACTGAGATAATACCCAATCCTAGCCAAGACCCCTCCTGTGAGCTTGTCAGCCTATAGACCCCATCCTCATAGAGGACCTCACACGTACTTTACACAGGGCTGCAATGCAGTCATGTCTTAAATTTTATTATGCACATGGTATCGAGTCATTTATTTCCAGGAAATCTCTCACCAAGCTGTGTTGTACTTTAAATATCCCTAAAATAAACTACTTGTGGCAAGACTCCCAACACTGGCTACACAGTTGTGTGGAACAGAACAACCTTTCTTGCCTCCTGAGGATGGTTACTCTGCTGCCGTGATGGGTGTGGAGACCCTTGAACCTCAGCAAGATAGACGGCAGCTTATACTCTCTACTAGAGGCAGACAATGAGCAAAACACATAGTAAATTACATAAGATATTTCAGAGAAGTAACTGTTGGCATAAAGAAGAAAAGCAACATGAGTGAAGTGGGTAAAGCGCTAGGAAGAGACACATGTTTCAATTAGAAAAAACAAAACAAAACAAAAACATCACAGGGTATGGTGGTGGCAACCAGCACTGGGGAAAGAGAGGCAGGTTGATCTCGGAGTCTACAGAGGGAGTCCCAGAGCTACACAGAGAAACCCTGTTCCGAAAGCAAAACAAAACAACCAAAGGAAGCTATTAAGCTCTTTTGGAGGCATGGTACTTGGAAGGCAGAGGCAAGCAGACACCTGTGAGTTCCAGACTAGCCTGGTCTACACATTAAGTTCCAGTCCAGCCAGGGAAACAAAGTGATCCTGTCACAAATGAACAACAAGACTACTCTAAAAGGCCAGTGGACCAGCCCCTAGGAGGGTGGCCAGCATGGCTGTGGCACTGCAAGCAATCGAGTGCGTTATATTGCAGGGAGAGGGGATGAGAGGTAGCGTGTGCCATAAGAGAAAATGGGTAGAATTACAATTTAGCTTTTAGAGAGCTTTCAGGTCACACTACTTGCTCTGTGACAGAGAATCCCCTTGGTATCACTTTGAATATCTATGGATCAGTGCCCAAGAAGCTCATCCTCTCACGTATGCAAGAGATGCCTAATTTAATTCTTCCCCTCCTCGCACAGGGTCTCACCATGCAGCTTTGGCTGGTCTGGAACTCTGCCTCCAGAGTGCTAGGATTAAAGGCTTTTGCCATCGCCATATCTGACCTTTTCCATTGCAGCTTTTCTATGAATTGTAATGTCACATTTTCTTTTTATTCTTTTGGTCAATGTCTTCTTATTCTATTGTAAACAAAACAGCACCTTGGAAGCTGAGCAGGAGGATGATGATCTCAGGTTTTATGTAAAACAAAGACTACACACCAGTTGGGCATGGTAGCATATAGGCCTTTAATCCCAGGACTCAGGGAGGCAGACTCAGGCTGGTCTCTGTGAGTTCGAGGCCAGCCTGGTCTATAAAGCAGTCGAGGGCAGGCAAGGCTAGAAGAAAACAAACAAAAAAAACTACACACATACACAGAGGCATGCACACACGCACCTAGGAGTTGGATAAGATCTATCTAGTTCAGTGATGAAGGTCACTGGAGCAGAGGGCACAGGTTTGATTCCCAGGGGCTAAGAATGTTCTGTAACTCCAAGAGATCAACACCCTCTTCTAGCCTCCTGGGCACTACGGACCCTCCCTGTGCATAGCCAAATATACAGGGAAACACTCATACACATCAAACAAACAAAAAGTAAAAGTTAAAAAATAACAACAACCCACAACTCTGAGTGGGGATGTGTGTCAGCTAGTGACTGTCTCGGGTACAATCTGTTCAATACCCTGATCCCATGTGGCTGCATATTGGGGCTCTTGGGAGGTGTGTTCCCCAACTTGCAACTTCAGTCCTGGGCTAGGAGGGTTGTGACATATCGGATGCCTCTTGCCTCCCCAGGCACCCGCACTCACATACACAAACCCACACACATATTATACATGTAACTAAAAAGAATAATCTTTAAAAACAAACCAGAGTGGTGGTACACACTTGTAACCCAGCACTGTAGATGTGGAGATCGAAGGGTTTTGTTGTTTCCTTTCTTTTGTTTTTTCTAGACAGGGTTTCTCTGTGTAGCCCTGCCTGTCAGAAACTCACAGATTCACCTGCCTCTGCCTCCTGAATGCTGGAATTAAAAGCGTGCACCACCATGTCCAGCCTTACTGTTTTCTTTTTGAGGGAAGTTCCAAGACAGCCTGTGCTATCTAAGACCCTATCTTTTTTTTTCTTTTCTTTTCTTTTTGAGACGAGGTTTCTCTCTGTATCCACTGGCTGTCCTGGAATTCACTCTGCCTCTGCCTCCTAGTGCTGGGATTAAAGGCACGCGGCACCTCACCTGGCTGAGACCCTATCTTAAAAAAGGAACAAATCCCTCCACAAACATTTGAGAGGTCTCTTCTTTTCCCTCAAAACCTGCGCCAAATGTATTTACTATACACAGTACAAACTTGTTAAATGAACGGGGATGAGGGAAGAGTCGAAGGAAGATACTTTTTCAGTGAGGTCAGGTAACGCTGCATATTGATTTAAAAAAAAAAAAAAAAAAGCACACTTCCCTCCAAAAAAAAAAAAAAAAGTTGAAAAAGGAAAAATCAGGTGGGACTGACTTCGGAACAGTGTTACTACCTCTAACAGGGATCAAATCCTGACAAGTCGACTCTTGCCATCCTACTACTAAAGCCTTAACTCAGGTGCACAGTACCATTTGCGTGAATTAGCTTTACCACCTATCTAGCCGTGTCCTGTAGAACGCTTGCCTCTCACTTTCTCCATCTTTCTGGCTCAGACCCCCTCTACTCTGCCTGCTTGCTGAGCGCCCCGCTCTCGAACTCGTAGGCAGGCTTTAGCGTAGGAGGTATTCCCTCTCCAAGGCCCCGCCCCCGGGAAGCCTGCGCTGCCCACGCCAACCTTGGGCTATGTAAGTGAAACGATCTGTTGTAACTTAAAGGGTCCACGTTCCCGCCAGAGCATGCGGAAAAATAAATTACCTCTTGTGCAGTCTCCAGCCCGCGGCTCCAGAGTTTACCCCCCCGAAGGCGCGGCTTCGCTCAGTCCGGACGCTCAGCCAATAAACACACAGCGCGCGCAAGGCCCACGCTCTGCAGTCTGCCGGACCGCTCGGAACGGAAGTTGACCCTACGGGACTCCGACGCCGAGACCCCGCCCCATCCTAGGCCGGAGTCGCTCTAGGAGACGAAGCGGAAGTCTCCGTGCACCTACGGAAGGCTGGCGGGAGGAGCGCCGCGTCATGGCTGCTGACAGTGGCGACGGTGTGCTTTTAGTTCCAAAGACCTCTGATGGTGAGCGGCTTCCCAGAGGGTAGCCAGAGCAGCCTACGCGGTCCTATGGAGGGAAAAGCCTCGTGTCGGTAGTTCGGAGACAGGCCTGTAGCTTCTGCTTGGCTCAGATCTCCCAGGAGACTACAAGTCCCAGTGTACAGTGCGTGCTACTGCAAAGTCTATATTGTTGGCTTGATGAGGGTCTGTTGGGAGGTGTGGTTGTCAGTAACATCGGGGAAATGTGTAGTTGTCCACAATAAGTGGAGCTTGGGTCTAATTTTGTTTTTTTGTTTTGTTTTTCTTTGTTTTGTTTTGGTTTTTCAAGACAGGGTTTCTCTGTGTAGCCTTGGCTGTCCTGGGTCGCTCTGTAGTCCAGGCTGGCCTCGAACTCACAGTGACCCGCCTGCTCTGCCTCCCGAATGCTGGGATTAAAGGCGTGCGCCACCACGCCCGGCCTGGGTCTAATTTTGAAGCACCCTGGTAGCAGTTGAGGCACGAGTCTGTGGTTTTATGGGATCTGTTTGAGATAGGATCTTGCTCTAGCTCAGGCTGACGTTGAAGTTCCTTCAGCTTCATGCTCCCTAGTCCTAGGATTACACGATAAAAGGACCTTCAAAACAGCTGGGCGTGGCGGCACACGCTTTTAATCCCAGCACTTGGGAGACAGAAGCAGGCGGATCTCTGTGAGTTCGAGGCCAGCCTGGTCTACAAAGCAAGTCCAGGACAGCCAAGATAACAGAGAAACCCTGTCTCAAAAAACAAAACAACACAACAACAAAAACCTTCAAAGCTTGTCTAGTCTCTCTCCTGATTATAATGGAAAAAAAAAAAAGGAAGTGATTTCCTAGTCCCACATAAAGCCACTGGAAGACACAGATGCCCTTTTTTCCAAATTTAGGGCACTGTCCATTCCAAGGCTTGTGTTTAGAGCCAGTGGATGGCAGATCTTTAGAGGAAAGTTGGTCAGTGGGCATCCCATCTCTCACATCTAGCTTGGTGCGAGAGTCACTGAGACCTTGTGACAAACATGAAAACCCACCCCTTCCTTATCCCCAGGTGGTCTCAACAAAAGCACATCTGCAGAGGAGTTTGTAGCACGGGTTCCTGTGGTAGATGTCCAGAGTGACAACTTCAAGGAGATATGGCCATCACTCTTGCTAGCCTTAAAGACGGCTAGCTTTGTGGCTGTGGACACGGTGAGGCATAGGAAACAGGGAGGGCAGGTGGTGGTGAAGGGTGGTGGTGTGGAGGGTAATCCCAGCCCTCCTCTACCGCCCATAGGAGCTGAGCGGGCTTGGGGACAGGAAGAGTCTGCTGAACCAGTAAGTATAAGCTTCAATCCCAGCTCTAATCAGTATGCACATCTCAGCCCTAAAGGTAGGGCGTCCCAGCCTGGGTAGTTTGGGCCCTTTGTGAAACTAGCCCAGCCATAGCTGTGTCCAAACCCAACTCTAAGGTGCATCGAGGAGCGTTACAAGGCCGTGTGTCATGCTGCCAAGACCCGCTCTGTCCTGTCCCTGGGCCTCGCCTGCTTCAGGCAGCAGCCAGATAAGGTATGAGCTCCCCTCTCCCCGGGTCTGAGGCATGGGGCGGAAAGAGATCCTGAAGAGTGCCGTGATGGTTTTCCTCCCAATTTTTGATAGAGCAGATCCTCTTGTTTTTCAGGGTGAAAATTCTTACTTGGCCCAAGTGTTTAATCTCACCCTTCTGTGCATGGAGGAGTATGTTATAGAACCAAAGTCTGTGCAGTTCCTGGTACAACATGGGTTCAACTTCAACCGGCAGTATGCTCAGGGCATCCCCTACCATAAGGGCAACGACAAGGTAGGTCTCCAGCATCTCCAGCCTTGAGTGTGCGTCCACTGTGGCTTATTTCTAGCCACCATAGGCCTGGGATACCTGCTTGTGACTATGGGGAGGAGCATTGGGCTGGATAATGAGAGTATACTCTCCAGATGGGAAACCTGGGGTGAGTGTGCTGCGCAAGATGCTGACTGGGCATTCTGCCCCTTCTGCCTAGGGAGATGAGAGCCAGAGCCAGTCAGTGCGGACACTGTTCCTTGAACTGATCCGGGCCCGTCGGCCTCTGGTGCTGCATAACGGCCTTATAGACTTGGTGTTCCTGTACCAGAACTTCTATGCACACTTGCCTGAGAACTTGGGAACCTTCACTGCTGACCTGTGTGAGATGTTCCCAGCAGGCATTTATGACACCAAATATGCTGCAGAGTTTCATGCCCGATTTGTAGCTTCCTACTTAGAATACGCTTTCCGGAAATGGTGAGGACATGGTTGACAGAAAGGGGTGGGGTTTGGCATGAGCCCGTTTCATTCACTGAAGATTATTTATCAAGTACCTGCCATATGCCAGGCACTGTTTTTAGGTGCTGAGGATTCAGCAGTGAACAAAACAGCCCCCTCCCCTGTTCTCGTGGAGCTTACACGCTAGTGGAGCATTCCCCCTCTTGCGCTGTTGCAGTGAGCGGGAGAATGGGAAGCAGCGGGCAGCCGGCGGCTCACATCTTGCCTTGGAGTTCTGCAGCTACCCATCTAGCATGAGAGGCCATATCGACTACCGCTGCTGTATGTCTCCTGTAACCGACCGCCGCTCTCATGCCGCCGGCATCTGCGACAAGTTCTCGGTGAGAATATGTATCCATTTCTTGGGGAGGGGAGGTTCTGATGTATGGCATCCCTTCTTAGACTCTTTCCAACCTCCAGGCCTATGGCTGGTGCCCTCTAGGGCCACAGTGTCCTCAGTCACATGATATTGATCTTATAATTGACACTGATGAGGCTGTGGCAGAGGATAAGCGGCGAAGGCGGCGACGTAAGGACAAGCGGAGGAGGGCTTTGCTGAGCCAACCTGGGACACAGACCTTTGAGGAAGCTGAAGATGGTCCTCCCACAAAGCAGGTCCGTGAGGATAGCCTCAAGACCGAGGACACTGAGCAAAAGGTGGCAGAGGGCGAAACTAGCGATCAGCTGGGCTCCAAGCAAGGTCACAAAGGTGGCTTGGAGATGAAGCATGAAGCAACAGGTTCTGAAACAGAACTACAGGTAAACCAAGCCAGTCCTAATCCTGTGCCTGGAGATGGATTGCATCGCGCTGGTTTTGATGCCTTTATGACAGGTTATGTGATGGCCTATGTGGGCCTGAGCCAGGGCCTTCAACTCTGCAGCTCTGAACCTTGGCTTCCTGAATGTCACAACAAAGTCTATCTGAGTGGCAAAACTGTACCCCTTACTGTGGCCAAGAGCCAGTTTTCCCGTCCCTCCAAGGCCCATAACCAGAAAATGAAGCTGGCTTGGGGCAGCAGCTGACTCCAACATCTGCCTGGTAGTAGGCCCAGGGAGAGGCTAAGAACAGGAGAAGAGTCGTTTGTTGGAGTATGGTGGCTTGTGTACCCTAAAGGCTGAGGCAGGAGGACTGCTACAAATTCATGGCCTATATAGTGAATTCCAAGTCAGCCAGAGTTGTGTATCAAAAGAAGTTATTTGAGTCATTAGCCTGTGTATGTCACATTTGACTGCTACAGAGTTGTCAAGCAGGCCCTGGCAGAGGCAGTGAGTACTTCACTATTGTTTTCTCTTACCTGGGTACACGGGTACAAATCAGACTAACTAGCACCTGCAACATCAACTTTATTATTATTTTTTTAATCTGAAAGTGTCTTGGGGAAAAGTTTTTTAAAAAAATCAACAGAAATGAATTATGAAAATATTTGACCAACTTCTTCATTCTTTGGTTATTTCTTATTGCGGCTCTGTAAGGACAGACTGTTCCCAAAGCTCCAGCTATAGCAGGGAAGAAAATCAGTCCAAGTATAAACCATTAACTGGTTGTATCACCTGTCAACACATACATAGCAGGCCCTAGGGCCTACAAAACCAGCCCCACTCCCAACTCCAAGGTTGAAAGTCTTGAGGCAAAACATTAAGACTCGTTTATAAATATGAAAATAGATTAATCAACTGGAAAGGTCTTTGAATAGGTTAGCTAAAAGATCCTTGACCACCACATTGCCTTGTCTCCCCCTTGCATAGAGATGTAGTGATGTGGTCTGACCATACAGTAAGTGCAAACAGCAATTATTCAAGTGTCTTAGACATACAGGCAGAAGCATCCCAGTCTTCAGCCATGTCCTTTATGGCCTCCTAGTCAACTCCAGTTTCCATCCTATAGCTTATGTGCCCGAGCTTGGGCACGAGAGGCTTGAGGTGGAAAAGGAACTGGGATAACAGCTGCATAGTACCTGCCAGCACAGCCTGGAACTAAGAGTCCTTTGGTCCTGTCGAGGACATACACTGCAGTCTCTGGGAGCTAGAGCTCCTTGCTGGATTTCAAAGGCTTAGAATTGGGTTGGCCCTAACTATTGAAACACCTCATGTTGCAGCCACTGGGCACCAAAAACCCAATTTTAAGCCAGGCTTTCCCCGGCCTGCCTGCTTTGTGTAAATTCCAGGGGACAGCCAGGATGTATACCAAGGGGATCCAGTAGTTTGAGCTGAAGGTCCATCCCCAAGGTGAGGCAGGGACTAGTCCTTCCCCTACCTCACCCATCCTGCTCTCCCTGGGTTTGCAAGTTTTTTCCAGAGACAGAGAAGTGGACAGGAGCCACTCGTGGCCTTTCTACTTCCACCTCCATCCTCTCAGAGGCAGCTCTAACACATGGGCTGGTCCCCGTGGGCCTGGGTCCAAAACCATTCTCTTCTTGAGGGTTGGAGCAATCCATGGCTTCATGGCCTGCAGCAGCTGGCAGGGCAGTTGCCCTGAACGGTGGGATCTCTCTTACTCTGTACTTGAGACTACTGAGTCGTGGAGGCCCATCAGATAGTGATTCTTCACAGCCCACAAATGGACAAGCCTGATGCAGGAACTCAGGTGACCCAGGCAAAGACCGCCACCGTCTGGAAGACATGGCCAAAGGCTCCTGACAATCAGCCAGAGGCGTAGTTCCAGGCCCTGGTGCATCCAGGTCAAATACAAGGGAAATGACAGATTTGCTGGGTAGGTCAAAGAATTTGATCTTCCCACCCTTGAGGTCTTGGCGTGCACTGAAAGGGTTGACTTTTGGGGTACGTGTAGCACCATCTCGTGGCTGGTAGTAGGGGTCCAAGACACTGACTGTACGTGGGGGCTTACGAGAGAAAATGTCTGACTGGCTTCGAGACAGCCCGATAGTACGTCTTGGACGTGGAGACTTATGGGGAATCTTGTCATCCAGTGAAATCAGCCGCTTCCCTCCAGACACATTCTCCAACAGTCCTGAAAAACAGTAAGCCTGGGTCACTCTCAAACAGTACAAGCAGCACTGTATTATTATTATATACTTTTCTTGAGGAAAGCAAGGTAGGTAGTTGTTCCATGCAATGAGGAAAGCACTTCCGGTCCAAGGATCTTTCCCCAGAAGGGAATGTTTCAGTCTCACTCCTCCCTTAGGGGTGAAGTTTGGGTATCTGGTCTGATCTCTTGCCTTTACCTGTGGGCTGCGGCTTCCTGTCCCTCTCCAGCTCTTCTTCCTGTAGGCGGCTCATAATTTCCTCTAGGGTCTTCCCAATCTCCTCAAAGGATGGGCGCAGTTTAGGGTCCATCTGTAGGCATCCATACCAGCCATGAGCCCTGCACCAGACTTCTTACCCCATAGATGAAATGTGAATCTGTTTCTGGCTTGGCCTCAAACTCATAAGAGATCCACCTGCCTCTGCCTCCCAAGTGCTGGGATTAAAGGCGTGTAGGCACGGCTTGTTTCTAGCTTGATTCAGGTTAGGACTGGCTGGTGCTGTAGTCCAACAAATAAAACCTGACAAAGCCTGGTTGGCACGCAGGGACAGCTGTGAGTCTACCCTGCAGGCTGGAGACTGAAAAAAATGCAAAGCAGTGTTTTCATTTTTTGGTTCAGAGCACTCTGGAAAGCCTGTTGAGACCAGAGTAGGAAATATGGTTGGTGTTGTGGGAAAGATTAAGCTTTGTCTCAGGTGGAAGCAGTCTTGGCGGGCTTTACCCTTGGGGCACCCCATGAATACCTTGTGACAGACTGAGTGGAGCCATCCTGGGCCTGGAATTCAGGAAGCAGATCTGGGAACCCCACCTGGGCTATTGTTTTCCTAATGGACCCTCAACGGGAGAAGGAGACCCCCCTTCCCATGTGACTCAGGCAGGTGGGGAAGAGAAAAACAACAGATTCAGCCCGGGGGTTTTTTGGAGCGCGTGGGGACTGAGCGAACAGGCTGGACTATCACGCGGGCCAGAGAGACACCTAAGGACTCATCCCGTGGAACGGATACCGAAGGTTCACTCTTTTGTCCCTTTAACCTTTTTTCCTTCTTGTGTAAGCTAGTTGGGTCGTATAATAAAGTTTATTTGTTAAGAAACAGAGCCAACAGGTGTCACACATCTGGGGAAAATGATGCCATGCTCCTTATAAGACTAATTTATAGTCTGTCCCTGCAGTCCTAACCAAACGAAAAGGACTCAGCCAGCACCTGACCAAAGGCACGCTAAGAAAAACACAAGCCAGACATGGAGGCACACACACTTTTAATATCAGCACTTGAGAGGCAGAGGCAAGTGGATTTCTGTGAGATTGAGGCCAGCCTGGTCTAAAGAGCCAGTTCCAGGACAGTCAAGGCTATGCAGAGAAACCCTGTCTATAAAACAACAGCAACAACAAAAGACACTTACATTACAGCAGTTGAAGGTGAGCTGCAGAAAGTCTGGGGGGCAGTCTCCCACCATGTGCTCAAAAGCATCATAATCCAGCCCGAAATTCTGTGGATAAGTAATGTGAAAAATGTACAAAGGACACGAGTAGATAAGTCATTCATCACACTCAGACGCAGAGGCTGTGAGCTGCCTCAGAGTAGCTACAGAGTAGTTCCAGAAACTCTACCCCAGGATAACAACAGTTCCAAAACCAAGCCAGCCCATCCCTGTGGCACTTGGCCCATGCCATCCCCTCACCTCTGTGCGGGGAAGATAGTCTGGATCAGCTTGGATGCGGGCGATGATCTCGCAGAGGATGATGCCATAAGAGAACACGTCTGCCTGGTAGGTAGTCAGACCTCAGTTACCCTCAGCAGCGTGAGGAGTAGGGTATCGTCCCTGCCTCACCTCCATCTCTTAGCCTAGGTCTGGGCTGTGTTATCCATATTCCATCCAAGTCCCCCACTGGGTAACTGACAGATGTCAGCCCTATGTTTAGCAGGAAGGACAGATCCTTACCTGGGCCACAAAGGACAATCAGGCCTTGACATCTCCAGACTTACCTTCTCATTATAAGGCTCATCTCGGAGAACCTCGGGTGCCATCCAGAAAGGGGAGCCCACCACAGCTAGCTTCTCATTCCCTATACTGTGAAGTAAAGAAAGAAACTTTACCAGTGCCTGGCACAATGAGAATCAGCAAAGCAAAACAAAGAACAAGCTTTCACATAGCCTGGACTATATGTAATGGAGGAAGACTTCCGGCTATTGATCCTCTAGCTTCTGCCTACTGAGTTCTGGGATTTCCTGAGGGCTCTGCACATTCAAGGCGAATGAGGGGTATCCTAACTGGGCTACATCCCCAGCCCCTGAATCTTTGTTGTAGAGACACAAGTTCATAAAGCCCTTACGGGGCTCAAAACTTACAGTGATCCTTCTGCCTCTCTCTACCTTGAAAGTACTGGGATTACAGTGCGCCACCACACGTGACTACACAATCAGATCTTTTGACTATTGAAGTTTCAAGTCCTGATCTCTGGGAATGAAGCTGATTCTCCCACAGTTCTGACCTTTGCCCGTGGCCTTAGTGTGTATTAGCGCTACTCACCTAGCACCGGGAATCTTCTCAGCCAGGCCGAAATCAGCTACCACTGCAGAGTAACCATTTTCATCTCTCTTTATCAAGCAGTTCTGGGTTCCGGAAGCAGAGAAAATAAGGTAGCTTAGAAGTAGGGATTAGCCAGCTGTATAGTTACCACTCATATCTGCCTACCAGAATATCTTGTCCTGTTTCTTGGTAAGCTACACACTTAGCCTGATCCCAGGGTCAAAACTGGGGGCTTTTTTGAGGGAGGGGTTGAGACAGGGTTTCTCTTGTTGTCCTGGCTGTCCTGGACTCACTTTGTAGACCAGGCTGGCCCCGACCTCACAGAGATCCACCTGCCTCTGCCTCCTGAGTGCTGGGATTAAAGGTGTGCACCACTATGCATGGCTTACAAATTAGTCTTATAAGGGGCATGACATCATTTTCCCCAGATATGTGGCACCAAGTGTCATCCCAAGTGCTGGGATTAAAGGCATGCACCACCATGCTCGGGGAAAACTAGGGGCTTTAATATAGCAAATGAGGTTTAGTGTGATGGCACGGGGGAGGCAGTAAATTTCAGGCTAGCTCAGGTACATAACAAGACCTTGTGTTATTTTTTATTGTCAACTTGACTACATCTGGAATTAACTAAAACCCAAGTGGCTGTGAACACATGTGAGAGATTTTTTTCCTTAAATCATTTCAAGTGGAAAAAAAATCATTTCAAGTGGGAAGACTATTTTTAATCCAGATCTTTGAGGTGAGAAGATCCCATTTTAACCTGGGTAACACCCTCTGCTGGCAGCCTATATAAGGACATGGAAGAAGCAGTTTGCTCTCTTTGCCTGATTGCTCTCACTCTTAGTGACATGCCCACACCTTCACTGCACTAGAGCCTACTGTGAGATTCTGGCATATACTGAAGACCAGCTGAGACATCCAGCCTTGTGGACTAAACAACTACCAGACTCTTGGACCTGGTGGACAGCCATTGTTGGACTAGCCGGACCACAGCCTGTAAGGCATTCTAGTAAAACCCCTATTCATTCTGCAAGTTCTGCTTCTCTGGAGCAGTGGTTCTCAGTCTTCCGAATGCTGTGACCCTTTAGTATAGTTCTCATGCCGTGGTGACACCCAGCCATAAAATTGTTTTTGTTGCTACTTCATAACTGTAACTTTGCTACTGTTATAAATATTTCTGGAGATAGAAGTTTGCCAAAGTGGTCATGACCCACAGGTTGAAAACCACTACACTACAGAATCCTGACTAATACATTGTCTCAAAAGAGAGGGAGGGAGGGAGGAAGGGAGGTGAAGGGAGGGAGAGAGAGAGAGAGGGAGGGAGGGAGGGAGGGAG
>OU015754.1:51818326-51843597 GCA_907169655.1 Acomys percivali | reverse complement strand
GAGGGAGGGAGGGAGAGAGAGAGAGAGAGAGAGAGAGAGAGAGAGAGAGAGAGAGAGAGAGAGAGAGAGAGAGAGAAAGTTAATCCTGCATCTTGAATGACTGCCTTAGCTTTCATTTCAGGCTCCAAACACAGTTTTTTGTTTTTATCTAAATATTTATGTACACCACCTACTCCCACAAGAAGAGGGATGAACATCAGTACATAATAGCCATCATTTGATCTAGAAAATGTGTGTTTAAGATCCCATACGCTTTTCTGAGTGATGATCCTAAATCTCTTCACTCATTTTCTTTTTTGAAAAAAATATCTATTTATTATATATACAGTGTTCTGCCTCCATATACAGCTGCACATCAGAAGAGAATACCAGATCTCATTATAGATAGTTGTGAGCCACCATGCGGTTGCTGACAATTGAATCAGGACCCCTGATAAAGCAGACAGTGCTCTTAACCTCTGAGCCATCTCTCCAGCCCCATGTTTCTTATTTTTTGATAGAGCTTAGGTTGGCCTAGCTCAAGGAGAATGACTTTGATCCTCCTGTCTCTACTTCTTAAGTGCTGAATTTCCAAAGCACAAATGTTATCCTTTCTTTTTCATTTCTTAAAACGTCTTTAAGACATGTTTTTTCTGGGTAGCCCTGGCTGTCCTAGCACTGTAGACCAGGCTGGCCTTGAACGCAGAAATCAACCTACCTCTGCTTCCTTGGTACTAGGCTTAAAGGCATGTGCCACTGCTGGCTTTTTAAAAAAAATTACTTTATTGCTGTGTGCCCATAATCCCAGCACTCTGGGAGACAGGTGTATCTCTGTGAGTTTGAGGTCAGCCTGGTCTACAAAGTGAGTGCAAGACAACCAAGGCTATCCTGGCAGAGAAAAACCAAAATAAAATATTTTATTTTTAGCTATGTATATGTGGGGAGGGGTGGATGTAGATGTGAGTGCAGGTGCCTGTAAAGGCCAGAAGAGGGTATTACTTTCCTTGGAATTGAAGTTACAGGTGATTGTAAACTATCTGAAATATGTGCAGAGAACTGGACTCAGGTCCTCAGCAGAATCAGTACATACTTTTTTTTTTTTTTTTTGAGACAGAGTTTCTCTGTGTAGCCTTGGCTGTCCTGGACTCCCTTTGTAGACCAGGCTGGCCTCGAACTCACAGAGATTCATTCCTCTTGCCTCTGCCTCCCAAGTGCTGGGATTAAAGGCATTCGCCACCACTGCCTGGCTCAGTACATACTCTTAACTGTGGAGTCATCATCTCTCTAGGGCATCATCCTTGTTTCTGAGTACTAAGCATAGTCTTAGGTATCAAAAATACTTCTATGAACAAAATAGAAATTCTATCACTCTTTTTGTCTGTTTGTTTTTCAGGACAGGGTTTCTCTCTGTAACCTTGGCTGCCCTGGACTCCCTTTGTAGACCAGACTGGCCTTGAACTCAGAGATCCATCTGCCTCTGCCCCACCCGACTCCCAGTGCACTATCATGTCTGGCTGAAATCCCCGCTACCCCCGCACCAGCTCTCTCTCTCTCTCTCTCTCTTTAGTTTTTTGAGACAGGGTTTCTCTGTGCTATCTTGGCTATCTTGGACTCCCTTTGTAGACTAGGCTAGCCATGGCTACAGAGAAACCCTGTCTCATAAACAAACAAAAAGCTTACTGTAATGCAGTGTAGAAGGACAGATAGATGATCAAGCCACTGGCTTCCCTGTTTCCTGAGTGCGCAGTTACCCAGTCATAACCCTGTTCTTGCCAAATGAAGGACACCCAGGACAAGACAAATACTAAGCCCACACGTACTAGTTTTCATTGACCAAATGATCACAACAAGACTCCATGGCATGATATGTCTGTGACCTGGCTAGGATCAATCTCAGTGGTACATGAATGCTTAGCTTGCATGAGACTTGGTTCAGTCTCCAGCATGTGCCCATCAAAAGTACTATGTGGCCTACTTTTCACATCCCACTCCTGGTACTATTATACAATGCACCTTCCCAAACATATCACATGCAAGTCGGACTTAGCAAGCTTGAGGAACCCCTTCAAGTCTGTGTCTTTGTTTATATTTTCTCTTTTCTTCTGTTTGGAATATTTTCAGATACTTCTGCATCTGTGTGTGTGCATGTGTTGTTTTAGGGTATGTGTGAGTGTGTGTGCGCGTGTGCGCGTGTGCGTGTGCGTGTGTGTGTGTGTGTGTGTGTGTGTGTATGTGTATGTGTTGTTTTGGTGTGTGTGACTGGGATTAAACACAGGGCTCACACATTAAGAGTGCCCTACCTGCACTACTACTGAACTACACACCCTTAGCCCCACTAAACCTTCCTTTAACCTATGAAAAGTTTTTATCTTTTAAGCTTGAAGGAAAGCTACCTTTGCAACCCTGACTTCTCCAGCCTTCACTTTCTCTCTCCTTAACTCCCCCAGTTCCTCTGTGCCACTCCTTTGACTGTCCAGAAGAACATCTTAGGAGCAGGCTCTCTTGTGGGAGGGGCTAAAGGCATGGTACTGAACAAATGCTGCCATCTCTACCTACAGAAAGGATGAGCCCAGGTGACCTATAATAACCCAGAGCTGCATGGCTCTCTCCAAATAGCTGTAATGGAAATAGCCCTGACACGCCAGGCTCAGGAGGACCCACACCCCAATTTCCAGAGGCAGCAGAGAGCAGGGATTCTTGGCTCACAGAAACATTTGTGGGGCCAGCAAGGCCCTATGTGACCCACCTCAGTCCTCCCTCCCTGTGTGTTGCAGCCTGGCCAAGTCACCTCCTGTTTATTGCACACCAAATACATATTAATGGCTTATTCTGATCTTTATGTGCTCACACTATTTTTCCCTGAGCGAAAGGAACCTGTTATTTCATCATAATCAATCTTGGTCCCCAGAGAAATGAATTGGGTGGCTTCCAACGACTGTCCTTGTGCTTGTACTGACTCTCTCTTCCCTAAGTTTTGTTGGATCAGCACTCCAGATCTCTGACTTTGTCTATGAAAAGATGGGCCCTATGCCAACCTATTAGCTAAAGCCCCAGCTTAGGTCACAGCCTGTGAGGCATTGCAGCTCACATCTATTACTTCTTCCCCTCATTCTCTTCCTGGTTCACCGAGAACTCAGACTTCTGTCTCCAGGTCTTGGTCTAATGTCCTATTTACTGTTTGATTTACAGTTTTTAGAAACTCTGACCAGGTGTGGTGATGCACACCTTTAATTTCAGTGCTGGGAGGCAGAGGCAGGGGGATCTCTATGAGTGAGAGGCTAGCCTGGTCTATACAGTGAGTTTCATGACAGCTAGTGCTAAAAGGTGAAAAAAGGGAAAAAAAAAAAGTGACTCTTAGGTGCCCTAACAGCCACTCCCTGCATCTCTCAAGCTCCCCCCACCCATGTTTTGGTACAGTATCTCCCATGTAGCTCAAGCTGGCCTTGAATTTGTGATTCTCCTGCCTCATCTTCCTTCAGCCAGCTTGAATGCCACGATTAGATAACAAACATGAGCCATCATACCCTGGTACACTTTTAAGTTGTGTGTGTGTGTGTGTGTGTGTGTGTGTGTGTGTGTGTGTGCATGCATGTAGACATTCTCATAGGAAACATGTAGAAGTCAAAATGACAACTTGGCAGGAGTCAGTTTCTTCCACCATGTAGGTAGAACTCAGGTCATCAAGGTTGGTGGCAAGCACCCTTACCCACAGAGCCATCTCTGTGTCTGCCCCTACGCTCTGATACATTTGTGCTTTCCCCCTGCCCCCCACAGGGTTTCTCTGGGTAGTCTTAGCTGTCTTGGACTCGATTTGTAGACCAGGCTGGCCTCAAACTCACAGCGATCCACCTGCCTTTGCCTCCTGAGTGCTGGGATCAAAATCTGTGTCACCATGCCAGGCACATTTGTACTTTTTAAATATAATTATTTGAAATTATGTATATGTGTGTATGTCTGTGTGTGGTTGAATTAAAAACAACAACATCAGGGGCTGGAAAGATGCCTTAGAAGAGCACTGGCTATTCTTCCAGAGGACCCAGGTTCAATACCCAGCACCCACATGGCAGTTCGCAACTGTCTGTAACTCTAGTTCCAGGGGATTTGACACCCTCCCACAGACATACATGCAGGCAAAACACCAATGCATACAAAATAAATCATACAACAACAACAACAAAATAACAAACAGGGTTAGGCATGGTGGCACAAGCCTTCAATTCTAGCACTAAGGAGGTGAGACAAGATTGCTATGTTTGAATAAAGCCCTGTGTTCAATTCCAAGCGTTGCAAAACAAGAGCAGATGACTCTGTTCTCAATTTGAGTTGTGTTCTAGAGAACATCCTATACCACTACTAAACCTTAAAAAGTCATTTAATTTCACCATTTACAAGTAATCTCAATACCACCTTAAAGTCCAGACCCAAGGGAGTATAGCCTAGAAACAGGGCGCTGCTGTGTGTGGTGGTGCATGTCTGTATTCCCAGTATGCAGTAGGCAGAAACACAAGGACTGCCCTTTTAAAACCAGTCAAGGTTCCTTATACAAGGAATTATTATTATAAATTCCTAGGGTTTTTTTTTAATGTATGTGGGTGTTTTGCCAGCAAGTCTGCCTTTAACACCATGTGCATACAATGCTTGCAGAGGACAGAAGAGGGCACTAGATGACAGAAGGCTGTGAGCCACCATGCTGCAATTAGAGCAGGACCTGGGTCCTTGGAGGAAAGAGCAACCAGCACTCTCAGCTGCTGAGCCAGCTCCCTACAGTTTGCTTTAAGCCCACTGATAAACAATATGTCTACTCTCATATAAGGAAAATCAAGGGCTGCTGATCTTACCCAATAGTTCTTTTGGGTCATTTATTTTATTTTGGTCTTTTAATTTTTGTTTTTTGTTTTTTCCAGAGCTGAGGACCGAACCCAGAGCCGTAGTGTTATACCACTGTGCTAAATCCCCACCCTGGTCTTTTCATTTTTTTGGTCTGTTTGTTTTTTGTTTTGTTTTGTTTTTTGAGACAGAGTTTCTTTGTGTAGCATTGGCTGTCCTGGACTCGCTTTATAGACGAGGCTGGCCTCGAACTCACAGAGATTTACCTGCCTCTGCCTCCTGAGTGCTAGGATTAAAGGTGTGTGCCACTATGTCGGCTTTTTTAAAAAAGATTTATTTATTACACATACAATGCTCTGCCTGTGTGTAACACCTGCACATCAGAAGAGGACACCAGATCTCAGTATAGATGGTTGTGAGCCACCATGTGATTGCTGGGAGTTGAACTCAGGACCTCTGGAAGAGCAACCAGTGTGCTTTTAACCTCTGAGCCAACTCTCCAACCCCTTGTCTTTTTTTCTTTTTCTTCTTTCTCTCTCTCTCTCTTTCTTTCTTCTTTCTGACACAAAATCTCATTAGATACCCTGAGCCAGACTCAAACTGTGATCATCATGGCCACGCCCCCCAAAGGACTGGGATTATAGATATTCCTATCTGTACCCAAAGAGTTTATTCACTTTTACAATAACAAGTTCAAAACAAAACAAAACAAACAAACAAAACTAACCAAAATGACAAAGTATTTTCCGAGTGCAGAAAGGAAATATGCTAAACTGCTGAGGAGTAGAGTTTGCCTCCAGAAAGCCTTACTTACCTACCATCTTGGTCTAGAGTGATCTCCCCTGTGACAAAAGCTTATAGTGCACGCAACTGAATATTCAACAATAAAATACTGTATTGTTCCTTAGTTATCTCTCTGTCTCTCTCTCCCCCCTTCTCCTCCTCCTCCTCCTCCTCCTCCTCCTCCTTCTTCTTCTTCTTCTTCTCTCTCTCTCTCTCTCTCTCTCTCTCTCTCTCTCTCTCTCTCTCTCAGACAAGGTTTCTCTATGTAGCCCTAGCTGTTCTGGAACTCACTATGTACACCAAGCTGGCCTCAAACTCAGAGAACCACTTACTCTGCCTCAGGAGTTCTAGGAATAAAAACGTGTACCCAGCTCCTTTAGTTATTTTTCAGTGAGCCCAAATATAACTATAGGTAGAAATTCCCCCTTTCATTACTTTTCTATTCATGAATTCAGGCATAGGAGACATTTATGTGGGTATGGGGGTTAACTTGTTACAAATTTCTCCTATTTTAAGGGAAGCAATACTTTTAGTAGAAAGGCAACGATGCTTTTGGCTAGATGTATATATGCATATATGTACATATGTATGTATATGTTGAGGCAGGGAACAAAGTGACATCTATTTTGAATTTTTATGAAACTCCTATACACTAGGTCTGGAGAGATGGCTGAGTAGTTAAGAGCACTTGCTCTTACAGAGGACCAGAGTTTGTTTCCCAGCACTCACCTGCCAGCTTTTTCCTTTATTTATTTAGGTTTTTTTGAGACAGGGTTTCTCTATGTAATAGCCCTAGCTGTCCTAGACTCACTTTGTAGACCAGGCTGGCCTTGAACTCACAGAAATCCACCTACCTCTGCCTCCTGAGTGCTGGGACCGGCTCATGCCAGTTTACAATAGACAGAAACTCCAGTTCTAGAGGATCTAATACCTTCTTCTGGTCTTTGCACACCAGTCATGTACATGATACATATACCAACAGGTAGGCAAATATTCATACATATAAAATAAAAGTAAGCCTTCAAAACAAACCCTGTATCAAACCTTAGAAGACTTTAATTTGGCTCTTGAGTAGACGTCATACTACATATGTTAGGTGGCCTTATAGTTTCTCCATTAGCTCAAATAATATTATTTAAAGCCTTGTTGTGGAGACAGGAGGTAGAGGCGCACACATGTCTTTAATTCTAGCACTTGGGAGGCAGAGGCAAGCTAATTACTATGTTTCAGGCCAGCCTGGTCTTCGGAGTTCCAGGACAGCCAAGACTACACAGAGAAACCCTATCTTGCAGGGAAAAAGCCTTGTCATGGAAGTATCCTGGGACATTCAGCCCTTAGGTTCCTGCTTTGTAACAAGACCAACATTCTCTGAAAGAAACTCTTTTCTAACCTGGTCACAACAGCAATCTGGACAACAAAACAATTCTACAGAGACCAGCAAATATCAAAAAAAGAACTGGCAGGAAGGCAGAAACTCAATCACACGATAGAAAACGGGTCAGCACATGATGGCCCACCTTGCACTCCAAACATGCAATCACTTGACTGTCAGTGAAGTCAGCTTAGGGGAGAGCTGCTTCCTGGAGGCCATGGGAGAGGAAACGGACAGGCTGCAACATTCCCTGGAGCTCCCCACCTGCTTCTGCCGCACATGCAAGAGACTGGAGTCAAATGTAAAGGCTCTCCACAGTGAGCATCGCCTGGCTCAGCACTCAGAGCCGCCTGCTCAGGCTGATGGAGGCTGGCTTCATTTCTGATTTCTAGAGAGGATCTATGGCCCAGGCTGGCCTCGAACTCTCTATGTAGCTGAGAATGATCTTGAACTTCTGATCCTCCTGCTCCTACCTGTGCTGGGGACAAATCTTTGTGCATACTAAATGAGCACTCTCCCAACTAAGCCCAGACAGAAGCTTTCTAAGGATTAACTATAACGAATACTGGGTTATGTTTTGATTAAAAGTTAAATCTAGAAAGAGACCTCCCCCAATTACCCCTTAGTAATTGGTTTTTTAACCCTGTGTTTCTCAAGAGTTATAAAAGTAAAGCGTTCATACCTTTGATGTGAGGTCCCGATGAAAAATGCCTTTAAAGTGAAGATAGCTGAGGCCCACTGCTATGTCATAGGCCAGTTTCACTCTCACGGTCCAGGGCAAATGCAGGTCACTGTCTAGCAGCTGTTCCAGGTTCCCAGAGTTGATATACTGCAGAAGAGAAAGTAGTACTTATCAGAAATGTTTAGGCTGGTGGTTAAGGCATGGATGAGCAAACACCTAGAAAATACATTTGTTTTATTATTTTTCTTAAGGAATTTTTTTGGTTTAAGATTTATTTATTTTTATATATAGTGTTCTGCTTGCATGTACAACTGCATGCCAGAAGAGGGCATCTGATCACATTATAGATGGTTGTAAGCCACCATGTGGTTGCTGGGAATTGAACTCAGGACCTCTGGAAGAGCAGTCAGGGCTCTTAACCTCTGAGCCATCTCTCCAGCCCTCGGTTTTTGTTTTTTAAGCCAAGAGTTCTCTGTGTGGCCTTGGCTGTCCTGGACTACCTTTGTAGACCAGGCTGGCCTTGAACTCACAGAGATCCACCTGCCTCTACTTCTGTAACCTCCTGTAACTCTGGTTAGCTGTGAACTTCTTACTTCCTAGGTGCTGGGATTACAGATGTATGCCATTGCACCTGGCATTTAAGGTTTTATTTATTTTGTTGCTTTTTTTTTTTTTTGCCTTTTTGCTAATATCAAATGTAAAGATTTATTTTTATTTTATGTGTATGAATGGTTGCATGTGTCCTGACTAATACTCAAGGAGACTAGAAGTCGTCCTAGCCCCTGATATGGGAGTTAGAGATAGTTGTGAGCTACCACACCTGGGAACTGAACCTTGATCCTCAGCAAGAACAGCAAGTGCTCTTCAACCGTGAGCCATCACTCCAGCCACTTATTTTGTTTTGAGGCAGTGTTCCATGTAGTGCAGGCTGACCTCAAGCTTACTATGTAGGAAAGGGTGATTTTGAACTCATCCTCCTTGTCTCTACCTCCCAAGTGCTGGGATTACAGGCATGTACCACCATGCCTGGATCTTTTCAATTTTTAACTTAAAAATTTTGTTTGTTTAAAAAAAAAATTGTTGCCTGGCATGGTGGCACACGCCTTTAATCCCAGCACTCCAGAGGCACAGGCAGGCGGATCACTGTGAGTTTGAGGCCAGCCTGGTCTACAAAGTGAGTCTAGGTCATCCAAGGCAACACAGAGAAAGCCTGTCTTGAAAGAAAGAAAGAAAGAAAGAAAGAAAGAAAGAAAGAAAGAAAGAAAGAAAGAAAGAAAGAAAGAAAGACGAATAAAATTGTTTGTTGGTTGGTTTGAGAGTATGTAGTCTTAGCTGGCCTGGAACTCAATTTGTAGACCAGGGTGTCCTTGAACTCATAGAGATCCACTTGCCTTTGCCTCTTAGGTACTGTGTGCACCACCACATCAGGCAACATTCATTTTTATTATACTTATGTATATGTGTATGTGTGTCTATTTAAGTGTGATGCCAAGTGTGTCAGGTACTTGAATCCAGAAGAGGGTGTCAGATCCCTTGGGGTTGGAGTTACAAGTGTCTGTGAGCTGCCCCACGTGGGTATCTAGAACTGAACTTGAGTCCTCTGCAAGAGCAGCAAGTGCTCTCAACTGCAGAGCCATCTCTCCAACTCCCCACTCCCAGCAAACACCTTTTTAAAAAGTCATTTTATACCAGGCACAGTGCCTTTAGGCTATAACCCCAGCATCCACAGCGCAGAAGCAAGATAATTACCAATTTAAGGTCAGCCTGGCCCCCACAGTGACTTCTAAGCCTGCTACAAAGTAAGACCTTAACTTTTTTTGTTTGTTTTGTCAAGACAGGGATTCTCTGTGTAGCCTTGGCTGTCCTAGAACTCACTCTATAGCCCAGGCTAGCCTCACTGCCTCCCAAGTGCAGGGATTAAAGGCCTGCACCACTACCACCTGGTTGTGAGACCTTATCTTAAAAAACAAAAAAACCCAAACAAACAAACAAAGTCTAGCAGGAGACTAAAACTTAGAAAGTAACAATCTTGAGATGGAGTAAATTCTGATGCCAAGATAGAGAGCAGATAGACAGCATGGGATAACATACAGGTGAGGAACTGGAATTCTTAGGAAAGGTAAAGTCCAAAGGAAAAGGCAGAGGAGGACTCGTTATGCATGAAAGCATGGTACACATGCCTATACTCCCAGCACTTAAGAGGCAACTGTAGGAGGACCAGGAGTTCACAGCTAACCAGAGGTACAGGATACCCACACCCCCACACCTAGCCAGGGTTAGTGGCACACATCTTTAATTCCTGCACTAAGGAGACAGAGGCATGTAGATCTCTCTGGTCTACATAATGAGTTTCAGGCCAGCCAGGCCTACAGAGTAGGAACTGGTCTCAAAACAAAAAACCAAAAGAAATAAAAAAATCATACCAGACTATCACCACAAAGGCTAAAAGAAGAGAGTAGCCAAAAGGGAAATGGCAACAGTAGCAAAGTACGCTATACATCAAATAAAACGTACTTAGAAAAAAAATACCATTTGCTAACAAGTGCCAGCACTTGAGAGGCAGAGGCAGGTGGATCTCTGTGAGTTCAAGGCCAGCCTGGTCCACAAAGTGAGTCCAGGACAGCAACGGCTGTTACACAGAGAAACCTTGTCTCAAGAAAACAAAAACAAAAATAAATAATTTTAAAATGTCCATTTGCAACTAGGACACTAGGATGTTATTGACAGCCTGGCCAGAGCAGGTCGGTAAAGTAAGTCCGAGTGAGAATTGTAGGACTATGCAGGGCTATGAAAGAACTAAAGAATGTACCGTTCAGCCGGCGGTGGCTCCCAGCACTTGGGAGGCAGAGGCAGGTGGATTCCTGAGTTGGAGGCCAGCCTGGTCTACAATGTGAGTCCAGGACAGCCAAGGCTACACAGAGAAACCCTATCTCAAAAAAAGAATGTTCTCTTTTAAGAAATATGTTGCTCTCCATTATTCTCATATATCTTTGAAGCATGGCTTGGTGAGTTTTTTGTCATTTTATTTGTTTGGAGCCAGTCTCACCATGCAACTCAGTCTAGCCTTGAACTCAGGATCCTCCTTCCCAGACTTGGTAGTACAGATATGTGCCATCACACCCAGCTTTGTGATTGTTTTTTAATAAAAAAAAAAAAAAAAAAGATGTACGTGTGTGGGTGCTCTGCCTGCATGTCTGTCTGTGCACGACAGTGTGCCTGGTGCCCGAGAGCTCAAAAGCCCTGGAGCTGGAGTTACGAAGTCACCGTGTAAGTGGTGGGAACTGAACTTCTGAACCAACTCTCCAGTCCTCTGTGATGATTCATTTTGTAAAAAGACTGAAAAAGTAGCCGGGTATGGTGGTACATGACATTAATCCATTTGGGAGGTAGATGTAGTCAGAGCACTGTGAGCTTCAGGCCAGACAGTGTTACATAGTGAGACCTTGTTTAAAGACTAAAAAAAAATGAGAGCAAAAAAGTACATTTACATACTGTTGAATGATTAATATTTAACATTGAATTATTATTTTAGTAATATCAGCAGTTATTCCTTAACCAGCTATATACCCAAATAACCACACAGAGAGACCAGGATCTATTTAATTAGCCTATAGCATAATACTGCACAATAATTACTCCATCCTAAACTTTCATGCTAGTATAGTTTCCTCCTGTTCTGATTTCCCATTCTCCCCACCCCTGCCCCCAGACAGGGCTTCTCTGTAGCTTTGGCTGGCCTGGACTCACTTTGTAGATCAGTAGACCAGGCTGGCCTGGAACTCACAGTGATCCACCTGCCTCCTGAGTGCTGGGGTCAAAGGCATGCGCCACCACTTTATACTTACTTTTTACTTGTATCCTAGTTCTGGTTCATTCATCCTGGTGCTTCCTAGACTTCTCCTCCTGGCTCCATCCTCCCTTCTTGCTCTTTCTCCTCCCCTCACTCACCAGGATGTCCCACTCTATTCTCTGTATTGCTCAGCATGGGCTAGTTGGCTTTTATTGGCAATACAGAGAACAAATGGTGACACATTTACACAAACTTGAGACAGGAGATACTTAGACTAAACATCACAATGCAATGTCCCGGATTGACACTAGATAGTGGGGTAGGGAAATCAGCATTTGAATGAACAAGGGTAAATTCCACAAAGTCACAAGAATATTATGCCAACAACATATAGACCACAGTAACAACATTTTCAATAAATATTTATATAATGCTTATACTATATCAAACACTTCTAAAAATTTTATATACATTACCTCATTTAATCTATACAATAGTCCTACAAGATCTGAATACCCCTTGTCCAAAATGTTGAGGACCAAAGAAGTTTCCCATTTTAGAGTTTTTTAAATTTTAGAACATGTACATAGTCTTATCTGATTACTGTCATTCTCCAAAAGACATTTAAAGGTTGAACAAGGTTATTCAACTTGTTGTGGCTTTGGCTGTCCTGGAGTCACTTTGTAGACCAGGCTGGCCTCAAACTCACAGCGATCCACCTGCCTCTGACTCCCGAGTGCTGGGATTAAAGGCGTACGCTACCACCGCCCGGCTGGTTATTCAACTATTAAGGGCAGAATCAGGCAAATACGCAGTCTGGCTCCAGAGTACATCTTTTTACAACTGCATTCATCATACAAGCAGTTAGTGGTCACAACATCTGAGTGACAGAACTCCATACTGAACAGGAGCTCAAAAGTGAATTTTCTCAGGCTGGAGAGATGGCTCAGTGGTCACAAGCGTTTCCGCTCTTCCAGAGGTCCTGCGTTCAACTCCCAGCAATCACACGGTGACTCACAACCATCTGTGATCTGATGCCCTTTTCTTGTGTACATGAAGTCAGAGCACTCATATACATAAAATGTGAATAATATTTTAAAAAATAAATTTACTCAACCCTTTTAAGATAATTATCTTCCTCCTCTTTTCAAGGGAGAATAAAGGACAAATTCTACAGTAAAATGAGAATCTTAATACTTTTTAGAGTATGATACTGAACTTATAAAAGACTAACAGACTAGTCTGTTATACCTGTTAATGGTATAACAGGCAGGAGAGCTTAATTCTAATCCAATTATGCCTTCTATGAATGATTTCATTTTGAAAAAAAAATCAACTAATAAGGTTAGCTGTCCTTCTGTTTTCCCATCTATTAAGTAGGATATCTGATCTGCCTAACACACAATCTGTTTGTTGTTTTAAATAAAAATATAATAAAGTACATAGACGTGCTCAGAAGAACATGCGTCAAAAAGGACCAGTTGGGGGCAGCACCATGCAGCACATCAGATTCCTGTATGAAGAAAAGCAGGCTTGACAAGGAGGGGGGATAGCTAAAAGTACATCTCCTAACTCTTACAAGGAAAACCTGTTAACCTGCTTAGTCCTGCCTTGTAATCCACCTTGGAAATCTTACAATGGTGTGTAACGAAAACATTAGCACGACGACTTCTCACTCTAGGTGAATCTGCCCAAGTTCACAATAGAGGTGTCCACTGCTAAAAAGAAACAGAACTTATAAACTCCAAACTACATGGAGCAACGAGACTAACATCTGACCATGTAGTCAAAGCATCTAAAGAAACAGAGTTTGCTTCTTTACATGGTGGCAAAATGACACGGAAGGCTTGTCTTCAGGAACCACTCAAGTTACATGGGTGAATGTCTGGCAGAAGAAACTCTAAGACTGTATTTGTATTTTCTGAATGCCTGGTGATGCTAGGACTCTTGGTTTTGGTTCAGAGAAACACATACATATTTACAAATATGTGTCAATGCCCAAGAAAGCCAGTTTAGCTGGGTGTGATGGCTCATGTTTATACTTGTAATCCGTGGGAGGCTAAGGCAAGATTCAAGGCCAGCCTAGGCTACAAAGAAGGACACTTAAAAAGAAAGGGAGAAGGCTGGGCGTGGTGGTGCACATCTTTAATCCCAGCACTCAGGAGGCCGAGGTAGGCAGATCATTGTGAGTTCAAGGCCAGCCTGGTCTACAAAGTGAGTCCAGAACAGCCAGAGCTACATAGAGAAACCCTGTCTCAAAAAAACAAAACAAAGAAAGAAAGGGAGGAAGGGAGAGCGAGGGAAGAACTAAATCCACAGGCCTAGCCAGAAGGTAGAGAGCAAAGAAAAGATGAGACAAGATGAGCAATCATAGTGACTAATAAACTGGCTTTCCTAGGCAGGATGGAAAAGTAGAAATGAAGCCCAGGGAGTGAAACCAAAAAGAATTTTTTTTTTTTTTTTGCCACAATCCATTTGTCTTACCTGATTCTGGAGAACACATTGGTGGGGCTGATAAGCCTCTGGGCTCTCACAAACCACAACTTCTCAATGTCTCAAGACCCATGCATGCATGTATGAAGAAAGGAAGTTTGAGATCTGCCAACAAGGAAGATTTCTAGTTTGCTAAACATTGTGTGCCCCATTAGCAGGAACGTTGACTTCCCCATAAGCAACTCCCAGTGCAGACTCAGCTGTGCAGCCTCTGAACAAATCCCTCTGCAGGAAAGCCAAGGCAAGAACAGCTGTATTCGCATGTTCAGCCTTACTGGATGGGAATCACAGATGCTGCACATTCAATTTTTTACAGACTATCCCCTTTAGAACAAGGCAACATTGACAACATATTTAAATACCTCATAGAAGTTTAACTTTGAGGCAGGGTCTCTGCAGTCTAGGCTGGCCTCAAACTCGCCAGAAAGCTGAGAATGACTTTGGCTGTCCAGGACAGCCAAGGCTACACAGAGAAACTCTGTCTCGAACCTCCCCACCCTCGTACTCCCGACACAAACACCTCTTGGGAGGTAAAGGCAGGAAGATCTAGAATTCACAACTAGCCTGGTTACATGAGACCCCATCTCAAAACAACAAAAAATTCACAATTCTAAATGTAGTTTTCAAAGCCTTTCACTCTTGCTTATTAACCAATTAACCTGCACATTTGCCCACTCTTAACTGAAATACCCTTCCCTGCTCCACACCCAAACACTCACTAATTGTCAAGGGTTTAGGTCCATTTCACGATACAGCTGGGAGTAAGAAAGACATCCGATGCAAAAGGACCACAAAGTAAGAAAGTAAAGAGACTAGAGTAGACTTTTGTTGTTCTTGCTAAGTGAGGAAAAGATGAAACTAAAGAGTTAAGAGTTAAGTTTAATCTAGTATAGCAAGAAAGACCACATATTTCACAGTTAAACTGTCTAAAATTGAACTGTATTTCGATTTTTAATTTTTTTTCCCGAAACAGGGTTTTTCTGTGTAGCCTTGGCTGTCCTGGACTTGCTTTTGTAGACCAGGCTGGCCTCGAACTCACAGCGATCCACTTGCCTCTGCCTCCCGAGTGCTGGGATTAAAGGCATGCGCCACCACCGCTCGGGTTATTTTTAATTTTGGTATTTTTCTATTTTATGTATGGGTGTTTTATCTTCATATATGTATGTGCACCACATGTGTGCAGTGTCCTCAGAAGCCAGGAGAGAGCATCAGATCCCCTGGAAATTGATTTATAGATGGTTCTGAGGCACCTATGAGTGCTGGGAATCAAGCTTAGGTCTTCTAGAAAAGCAGCCAATACTCTTAACTACTGAGCTATCTCTCCAGACTCTGATCTGCATTTCTATAACTGTTATCCTAAATGAGTCATGTAATTTCTTTAATACATATGTATGAAATAGAAATAATAACAATACTCTAACACAGAGTTGTCATAAAGATTCAAAGACATATATACAATGTGAGTTCCAATAGAGTGATGTTCTTGGTTTGTTTGATTGGTTTTGAGGTCCAGATGAATAATCCAGGGCCTTGATCATGGCAAGCACTCTACCACTGAGCCACAGCATAGTCTTATTACTTATTACATAGTCTTGTTACTATACTTATTATTCATATAGAAGTTCTGATATTCTAAGGTGAAGCATTTAGGGCAGGGAATGTAGCACAGATGGTAGAGTGCCTGCTTGCTTGGCATGCTTGAAACCCTTGGGTTTGCTACCTCGGACATTTAAAAAAAAAAAAAAAAGAAAGAAAGAAATGAAAAGCCAGGAGTGGTGGCGCACATCTGTAATCCCAGCACCTGTGGAAGAGAGGCAGGCAGATCTTTGTGAGTTCGAGGCCAGCCTGGTCTACAAAGCAATCCAGGACAGGCAAGACTACATAAGACAAGTTCAAGGGCCTAACAAGATAGCTCAGTGGGTAAAAATTGCTCGCTATGCAAGTCTGATGAGCTGAGTTTGATCACCAGAACCAATGGGGGAGAGAGATTCTAGTGTTTGTAGGCAATCCCAAATGTCTGATCACCATACATTTGACAAGGCTCTCTCTCTCAAATCTTAGATACCAGCACCTATCCTCATGATAGCACCTTACTTAGAAATAGTGTCTTAGCCAGGCATGATAGCACATGCCTTTAATCCCAGGACTACAGAAGCAGAGGTAGGCAGGTCTCTGTGAGTTCCAGTCTGGCCTGGTCTACAAAGAGAGTCCAGGACAGTCAGGGCTCTGTGTAACAGAAAAACCCTGTCTTGAAAAACCAAGCCAAACCAAAAGAAATAGAGTCTCCACATATGTAATCAAAGGCAAAATAAGGTTGAATGGGAGAAAGGTGGGCCCTTAATCCAGTATTATTGTACTTACAAAAAGAGGAAGAGACTCAGAGACAGAGAAAATGTCACATGATATTAAAGGCATAAATTGGGGTTGCACATCTATGAAACAAAGAATAAGGATTGCCGACAACTGCTAGAATCAAGGAAAAACAAAGGACTCCTCAACAGCCTTAAGAAGGACAATGGCCCCGCCAGCACTTTGATTTGGCTCAGAACTGTGTTATATATCACTCACACTGTAGGCTAGAAGACTAATACATGACCCAGAGTGAATTTTATAATGATCATTTGGGGTTGGGTAGGTTAATGGGAACAGGAGAAACAGACCTTTTTAGACTCAGTTCCTTGGAGCGATTTCACTTTTTTTTTTTTTTTTTTTTTTTGAGACAAGGTTTCTCTGTGTAGCCTCGGCTGTCCTGGACTCGCTTTGTAGACCAAGCTGGCCTGGAACTCAGAGCGATCTACCTGCCTCTGCCGGGCGATTTCACTCTTTATAGTCAGGATTTCAGCAGACCCATTAAACAGCAATCTAGCAATTTAGCAAAGGTGACTTGAACCACAGGACACAGAATCCAGAACTTTGAAGCATTCTCTGGAGCCATTCTCTCTAGGAGCATCTTGAAGGAAATAATGCCAAGACCAAAAAGCCCAGCCTCTTGTTTTTGGCCTCTCTCTCTCTCTCTCTCTCTCTCTCTCTCTCTCTCTCTCTCTCTCTCTCTCTCTCTCTCTCTTTCATATATATATATATCCTCTACATCCCTACTAGGATATTTACCAGTTGGCAAAGACCATGCCCCTTCAAGAGGCAGTTCCCCTTTTAGGGGACAACCACCACACGTTTTCTCACAAGCCTGTCTCCAGTAGACAAACACTGCACAGCCTCACACAAGTCTGTTTCACATCCCACACTTGGGATCAAAACAAAAACATGTTTACATCCATTACAGAGGATTGCCAACATAGGCATAATACTCCACTTATTTAGAGACAGTTTCAAATAATACTATTAATGACAATAAATCATGCTTTAGGGCCTGAAGGTATATGACCTTAAGTATGGCCTTATTCTTTTCCTAGATATTTTCTCAGAATCTTACAAGTGAAACTATCACCTTTTGTTTGCAATGAAAATGTTAATCCCAAGAATGGCAGGGGAAAGAGCACCAGCCAAAATCATTATAGTCAAATTAATTAAAGCAAGCTTTTTTATTCGTGTACACAGGCTTGCCTCCCCATAAGGTGGGGTTCAAGAAGTCAGCATTGGGCATAAGGAAAATAAGTGTTTGGGGTTTTTTTTTTTGGGGGGGGGTGAGTTGTTTGCTTGCTTGCTTGTTTTGTTTTTCAAGACAGGGTCTCTCTGTAGCCTTGGCTGTCCTGCTCTGTTAACCAGGTGGGCCTCAAAACTCTAAAGAGATCTGCTGGCCTCTGCCTCCTAAGAGCTGGGCTTGAAGGCATACCACCACCAGGCCAGCAAGATAAGGTTTTTGTAGCTCAGCGGTAGGGAGTTTCCAAATGGGGGATTTGGTTGGCAAAACATAAGCATAACAAGTCAGTCATAATGACCTCCTAAAACAAAGACATGATTGTAAGGTGGCTGTCATAAGGTGGTCATAACAACCTTTTAAAAATGAAAATAGCATGGGGCTGGAGAGATGGCTCAGCGGTTTCAAGCACTGTTTGCTCTTCCAGAGGTCCTAAGTTCAATTCCCAGCAACCACATGGTGGTTTATAACCACCTATAATGAGATCTGGTGCCCTCTTCTGGTGTGCAGGCATATATACAGACAGAACGCTATATATGTAATAATTAAATCTTTACAAAAAAAAATTATTTAAGAAAAATAAAGATAGGAGCTGGAGAGATGACTCAGAGATTAAGAGCACTGGCTGATCACCCAAAGGTCCTGAGTTCAATTCCCACTAACCACATGGTGGCTCATAACCATCTATAATGAGATCTGGTGCCCTCTTCTGGCCTGCTGGCTCACAGGCAGAATACTATATTAAAAAAAAAAAAAAAACCAGCATATCCAAGACAGTCAGGGCTGCTACATGGAGAAACTCTGTCTTGTAAAACTTAAAAACAAAAACAAAGAGAGGAATGCAAGGTAGTCTGAAACAAAAGACAAGGCTGCCTGCTTCCTGGCAATACAGTACCATTTGTAGTTGAGGTTACTGGTGGGGCACAGCCCAATCCTTGAGAAACAGATGTTCAATCATAAACAGGAATGAAGCTAGTTTGTCTTTACTACAAGATGGCTTTTAAGGTAGGTAGTAGTAGCACAAGCCTTTAATCCCAGCACTCAGGAGGAGGAGCAGGAGGATCTCTGTGAGTTCAAGGCCAGCCTGCTCGACTGCTAGTTCCAGGACATCCAGGTCTACACAGAGAAACCCTGTCTCAAAAACAACAACAAAAAGATAGCTTATAGGCAGGCTGGTTCATCAAAGCCATACGAAATTCTCACCCCTGTGATCAGACCAACTGAAATCCTATCCAATGCACCCTATGAGAATGAATTTCAATTCCTCATCAACACTTTGAGTACACAACTTCAGAGCCTGAAGGGCCAGAGTGACCCCCATTCTCAGATATGTAACCCATTTTGCTGAATGCCCTTTGCCCTAGATTCACCTTAGTTACAGGAAATGTTAATTAACCATGAGCTTAAACAGATATCCTGCAACTGCCACATCCAGGACTAACTTCTTTCTTAATCATGCCCTGGACTTCTGGTTGGAGTGCTTTGAAAGGAGACTACTCCCTTCCCCAGGGCAACAGTTTCAGTTTCTGAGCCTGAGACATCTGGCCTGGGGCTAAACTAGATATGAGGTGACAGTTCCTTCCGGAACCAGTCATGAACATACAAGCATCCTTTAAAAGGCGTCAGTGAACTCCCTCTGGAGTCCACATTTTATAAGCGTGGTTGCCACAGGATGACTGAATAGATATGAACCAAGGAAACAGAGTCAAAGTCAACTCAAGGATCTCCAAAATGAGACATTCAGAAGAACAATGGGAGGAGTTCCTAGGATCCTACCTCACTGACTGTGTCGTCAGCAAGTCAGAAACTCCTTTTGATGTCAAATAGCCAACTGCAGGCTTGCTGGACCCCTGCTCTTTGGATGGGCTTTCAAAGAGAAGGGCCTGGTTGCCGGCCTACTTTTCACTGTAGTCTAACAATGCTTTTTGTGCTAGCCACTGGATGCTTCTTGGTCTGCTCTCAGCACAAAGGCTAGCAGACATCCCATCCCGCTGGCTTACTCTAAAGAAGAAAAGAAAGCTTTGTGACTGGCCCGGGTAATTCCAGGACAGGCAGCCCAGGAGCGCCCAGTGGGAGGCTTATGCTCCAAAGGAGCCTCCTGTTCTCAGCGAGAGGATCCATAGCCATCTGTGCATGGCTGAGGCCTGTGTGCCACTGTACAACCTTCCCTCCAGGAGTTCACCACAGCCTGCTTGAAAGGGGGCACTAGTTCAGGCTAGAAAACACCTTTTACTAACCAGCACTATATTCAGAGTATTTAAATGTTTCACTTGCTGTGCTTTCTCATGTCCCTTTACTCCCCTGTGCAGTTCTACTCACCTCTGCAAGCCCAGCTGTGGTCGTTTATTTTGGCAAGCATTTCCTGATCCTCCATCTCATACTTTAGTGCCACGTCTATATGCTGTATATATTTCTACTCCTGCTAAGCACAGTAAGAATCTGATGGTAGGGACTAAATGTTTCTGAACTTTCAAACCTAGAACAAGTGGCTAAGGTGCCTCTTTAACAGTATCCAAGAAAATGAACAATGTTTTTTTTTTTTTAATTTTTGCTTTTGAAACAGGATTCTGCTCTACATCTTGGAGCTCACCACATACCCAGGCTCAGCTATGGTGATCCTGTTATCAGAGCTGTTAGGGTCAGTGCCTAGGCCCTAGTAGCTCTAACAACCTAGGATTGGCCACAAATCCTCAATAGACCAATAAACAGTGAAAACCCAAGAAAAGAGACTTCTTCAAAGGGGCCATGCTGGGAAGAGGAACAAAGAGACTGGATGTGACCCCTACACTCCACCTTCAGCACCCCACACCCGCCTCAAGTCCTAATATAATGTTTAGGCTTAAAATAAGGCAAAAGTTATGCATAACTAAGAGGTCCTGACCAAGGGACAGTTGTACTATCACTGACCGAAAAGGTCTCAGCTCTAGTCTCTACTGCAAGGTGGCTGACAGGTTGTCAAACTGTATAAAACTGGAAAACAACTTCATCATCCAGTAGCTCTGGGTTTTTGCCATTTCCTTCTCACAGCATGAAACTCCTGGGGGCCCACTGTCTCAAAAGTGTTAAAGCCACAGGGAGAGGCAGGTGTGTCTCTCATTAGACTATCTTTGCTAGGGGGCTAGCGAGATGGCTCAGCAGTAAAGGACCTGAGGTCAACTCCCAGCAACCACAAGGTGGCTCACAGGCATCTATAATGTGATCTAATGCCCTCTTCTGGCCTGCAGGTATACATGCAGGCAAAACATTGTATATGTAATAAATAAATCTTAAGGGCTGGAGAGATGGCTCAGAGGTTAAGAGCACTGCCTGTAAAAAAAAAAAAAAAAAAAAGCCGGGCAGTGGTGGCCCATGCCTTTAATGCCAGCATTTGGGAGGCAGAGGCAGGTGGATCGCTGTGAGTTCGAGGCCAGCCCTGCACTACAGAGTTCCAGGACAGCTAGAGCTGCTACACAGAGAAACCTTGTCTCGAAAAGCAACAACAACAACAACAACAAAAGAATAATTACAACTCTTTAGCCTCAGGTTCACAAGAACTAAGATTCTAGGTTTCAGGCCAGGTGCAAAGTTGCACCCCTGTAATCCCAGCACTGAGGAGACAGAGGCAGGAGTGTTAGTAAACAGGAAGCGATACAGCCACCCCTAAAGGTCCCGATGACAGTGGGAAAACAGGCAACGCCAAAGCCACTTCAGAAGCATGTCACCGGAAACATGTCACTGCCTCTTGGCAAGACTCAGACCCCGTAAGCCACTTGTGCACTCTCTGAGCATGCGCTATGTAGCTATAAAGAAACTCCTCCCATTCTCTCCCCGCCCCGCCCCTCTTTTCCCTCCAGAAACTGTCTCCGCATTCCCCTAATACATCTGCTACGTGGTGTGATTTCCATTTCTCCATACAGCCTCGCTGCTTAGATCCTAACAAGGCGGATCTCTGAATTCAAGGCCAGCCTGGTTTACAAAGTGAGTCCAGGACTGCCAGGGTTACACAGAAAAACCCTGTCTGGAAACAAAACAAAACAATTACAGGCTTTAGCCTCCTTGCCTGTATAAGTTTACCAATAAACTGTTAAATAAAAATATGAAATACACTTAAGTAAACATAAGAGAGATTGCTCATTTCTTTTTTATTTTTTAGAAGATTTATTTATTTATTTATTTATTTATTTATTGCATATGAGTGCTTTATCTGCAGAAGATGGTATCAGATCACATCATAGATGGTTGTGAGCCACCATGTGGTTGCTGGGAATTGAACTCAGGACCTCCGGAAGATCAGGTGGAGCTCTTAACCACTGAGCCATCTCTCCAGCCCCGATTGCTCAGTTCTTAAGAACATTAATTGCTCTCTCCCAGAGAACCCATTTGGTTCCCAGAACCAATGTCAAATGAGTCACACCTGTAACTCAAGCTCCAAGGATCAAGCTCCTCCTTCTGGGCTCTGTGGGGACCCTAACACATATGGCATACATAGGAACACACAAATAACAATTCAAGAATAAACAAATGGGTCGTCACTTTCTGTAACACTACTGCCATCCAAATTTCAGAGGCCATCACCAAAGAGGAGGTGGAAAAGACTGTAAGAGCCAGAACTCCATGAGAACTGGAACAAAACTGTCTTCTGGACATGACAGGAATGCTGTGCTCATAAATTCACAGAAACTGTGGCTACCTGCAAGACCTGTACCAGATCAAGCCAGTTAAGGTTTTAATGTGGAGAGAGGAGAGGCTCTGGAGCCCACACCCCTCACAGCCGAGCTCCCGAAGACAGATGGCTTCTAGGGGAGGGGCAGGTGGTTTTCTTTGAAGGGCTTGGCCCCTGGAAGGTCTATGCTTCAGCAATGGCTCAACGCCTAGGACTAAATAGTTATTAAAAATTATTGAAAATTGTACATATTAATCAAGAATTATGCAACGAGCATACTCTGATTAGGGTGTTCTTTTCCCCAAGTGTCCCAGTGTCATGATTTAAGTCCCTTGTACCACTTGAAAAGAGAGACCACTCTACATATGCCTTTTGAATCCCTGCCACCTTTCCAATCTTCCCCCTGAGAGAAAGCCCTTCTAGGGCTTCTGTGTGCTGCACACCTGAACTTCACCTGTGGTTAGTTCTCCCTTGGCTGTGAGTATCTGCAGGTGCTAAGTACATCTTGTTCTCAGTTGACATTCCTTTCATAATACTTTAGAGACTATAAAACTTCTTAGATTCAATAGAAACTCAAATTTTGTTATTTCTCTTTTAATAATACAAATTTTGGGGGCTGGAGAGATGGCCCAGCACTTAAGAACACTAGCTGCTCTTCCAGAGGACCTGGGTTCAATTCCCAGCACCCACATGGCAGCTCACAACTGTCTGTAACTCCAGTTCCTGGGGATCTGAACATCAATGAACACAAAATAAAAAATAAATAAAATTTTGTAAAATGCAGATTTTGTCAAATCCAATGCTGAATCAAATAAAAGTCAATGGATGATCTAAAAAAAACAAAAAGGCATGAGGTTGAGATGGGTAGAGAAATATGGCGAGGATCTGGAAGGAACTAGGTGGAGGAGTAAGGAGTAACTATAATTGAAATACATTGCATAAAATCCTCAAAGGAAAAAAAATTAAAATAAATTGAAACAGATTTCAAGTTTCTTATACTGGATCCCCCCCCCCAATTTAGTGATTAAAATGTAATTTAAGAGCTGGGGATGGGATTTAGAGCTGAAGGTTTGGTTTTGCTTAGCATACTCTTAATTCAATCCTCAATGCTGAATAAAATTACCAGAAAAAATGGAATTTAAGATAAAAATAGAAAAATGGAACCAATGGAGATGGCTCCACAAGTAAATGTTTCTCACCAAGATTGATGACCTGAGCTTCATCCTCAGGAAAAACATGATGGCAGGAGGGAACCAATCAAAATTCCTGAAAGGTGTCTGTCTGGAGAGACCATTTGGCTGGTTGGAACTCCAGGACTCTGGGGAAGACTGTTATGTTGCAAGTCCAGAAGCTAATTACCTTTCCCTGGGCTAAGCTCTGGCTGATCAAAACAGCCATTTCTTGTCCTGAGTAACATCTTATGACAATAGATTAGAACCTTTGGAGTCTACTAATTTAGCATTAAGGCAACTAGCTTCTACCAATCCAAAAGCCAAGAATGTCATCAGATAGCATCTTCCCCCATCTTAACGGACCTTCCTCTATGATATGCCCAACAATGCATTTTAATCTTACATTGATTTGTGATTGTCTTTGTTCTACAAAACTATAAAAACTTTGTGAAAAAGCGTTCACGTTAGAACATGAACATAAATCTGTGTTTTTGAGCCACGGTCACTCAAAATGGCTCCAGAATAAACTATCTCTCATTCCCCTATCGTGAGAACTGTGAGTGTTTTTGTGTCAACGACCTAAATAAATAAATGTAAATAAAATAAAGTTGGTGGGCATGAAGATGACTGAACAGGTAAAAGTGTATAAACCCACACAAGCCTGACAACTTGAGTTCAATACCCGGAACCTATATGGTGGAAGGAGAAAAGTAGTTTCTGCAAGTTGTCCTCTGACTTCCACATGTATGTCATGGTACCTGACCATACACGCACACACAAAGTCAATAAGTGTAATAAAATAATAACTCCAAGTATTTGGTCTGTTCTAAAATACTTCTCTGTGCAAAGATCATGAACCCTGTCTTAGCATTCAGCATGTGGCCCACATCTTTAGTCCTACCACGCAGGAGGTAGAGGCAGGCTGGGTTGGAAGCCAGACTGATCTACATAGTAAGTTCCAGGACAGCTAGAGCTATATAGAGAAACCCTGTCTTTAAGGGAAAAATAAAAAATAAAAAAAGGAAAAAAATAAAAATAAAAGCTGGGCGTGGTGGCACACACCTTTAATCCCAGCACTTGGGAGGCAAGAGGCAGGTGAATCACTGTGAGTTCGAGGCCAGCCTGGTCTACAAGTGAGTTCAGGACAGCCAGGGCTGCACAGAGAAACCATCTCAAAAAACAAAACAAAAAAAGGAAGCAGTAGAGTGTAAGGCAGCTGTATGGCACTCATCTGAGACCTGTGCCCCAGTGTCCTGACACTGAGGTCTGAAGCCAGGGTACCATGTATGACTGGCCACCCCTCTACCATTGGTCTGCATATCCATCCTCAAAACATGAATTAAATCTGGACAGACCTGACAGCTCTGTCCAGGCTATTTCCTATCTCCAAATCCTGAACAACTTTATCAGAAACACAGGTTGTTTGGGCCATGCTCAAGAGCACTGCTCCCTCCAGCCTGATGTAGAAAAACAACAGTCCTATATAGTCCTCGGATTCATGCATGAACTTTGCAAAAAAACCACGTGTGTGTGTGTGTGTGTGTGTGTGTGTGTGTGTGTGTGTGTGTGTGTATACAAGCAACTCAACGCAAACACACTGGACAACCTGTGGGAGATGGTTATCTCTTCCATCCTGAGTCCTAGGTATTAATCTCAGGTGGTCAGGCTTGGCAATGGGTGCCTTTATCTGCTGGGCCAATGAGATGGCCACAATCTTGGGGTTTGTTTTGTTATTTGCTTGTTTGTTTGAGACAAAGTTTCTCTGTGTAGCCCTGGCTGTCCCAGAACTCACTCTGTACACCAGGGTGATCTTGACCTCTGAAATCTGCCTGGCTCTGCTTCATACATGCTGTGACTAAAGGTATGTGCTACCAGGGCTGGCCTCAGATTTTCTTTTCTTCTTCTTTCTTCTTCTTCTCCTCCTTTTCCTCTTCCT
>OU015754.1:51780959-51811402 GCA_907169655.1 Acomys percivali | reverse complement strand
ACACACACACACACACACACACACACACACACACACACACACACACAAATTAAGCCAGGCATGGTGGTGCAAGCCTTTAATTCCAGTACTCGGGAGGCAGAGGAGGCAGGTGGAGTTCTGTGAGTTCAAGGCCAGCCTGCTCTACAAAGTGAGTCCAGGACAGCCAAAGCTACATAGAAAAACCCTGTCTCAAAAAATAAAAATAAAAATAAATAAAAAAGAATAATAAATAAAATTATTGGAAAAGAAGAATGCAGATGTGGGTGAGTCCTGGTGTGGTGGTAAGCAGCTGCACATTCAGGAAGTTGAGGCAGAGGAAATTCCAGTTCAAGACCAGCTGAGGCTGTATAGTAAGACCTGTCTCAACAAAACAAAGACCATAAATGGGACCTATCCAGGTAAGTTCAACCTAGACTCCAGGAATGTTTCCAAGAAGAACTCAAGCACCTTTTGCATGTACTTAGCACCTGAACTTGAGAAGCTTTTGAGAGAGTGGTTCTGGTTCCAAGACGACCACATCACAGTGTCCCTACCCATCTGTACTACTGATTCTAATAAGTAGTACGAAGGATGAGGAAACCAGAGCACTTGAATCCAGATCATGACAACAAACGATTAGAAGTGGTCTGGGAATCTGTTGCCAGGAAATGGCTTACAGTCAAGCCATGCCATGCCATCCTTTCATCATGAAGGGATAAATCCAGAAGAATCAATTTTACACTGGGGCACTTGTGTTCTCTGGGCACTCAGGAAGTATTATGAGGGAATATAAGAGCATAGGAGCTAAGGCTATTGTCCCAAGGAAACAGACAAGCATGTAGTAAGAATTTTGGAATTTTTCTTTCTTTAAAAACACAGAAATAAAGTCAGGAGCAATGGTGCACACCTGTAATCCTAGCACTCAGGGAGGCAGAGGCAGATGGATCTCTGTGAGTTCAAGGCCAGCCTGGTCTACAGAGTGAGCCCAGGACAGCCAAGGCTACACAGAGAGACCCTGGGGGTGGGGGTGGGGGGCGAGAACGTATGTTTTTGTTTTGATATCAAGAAGTGAGGCTGTTTCACAGCAGCTGACTATGATTTGCCTTGTGCTCCAGCAGGGGGTTGATTTTGCCAGCTGCAAATAGTTTTTGTGATTGTGTGACCTTTGGGATTCTGGGGACTTTTCAGAGGTTATAAAAATGCTAGGGCCCCCAAGAGGTGGGGTAGGTTATTGATTGGTAGTTGATTGTTGGTTGCGGTTTGTTAAGAAGTCATTTGCAAAGAAGAAACAGGAAGAAGAAATTAGATATCCTAATGGTGAAGATCAAACTTCCCGCAAGGAGTGCAACACCCTTAATCAGCAGAAAGTAGTCTAATGACTTTATTTAGGGATCTCTTTCCTTTTCTATTCTTTTTTTCTCTCTTATCTAGGGTTAGGGGGTTGAAAGGATGGAAGAAAAGGGGTGGAGAAGGGGGGGAAAAGAGGAACCCACAAAGTAGCAAACACTGGCTACACAAACACATTGCTATTTATATAATAATATAATTATATTAATTATAAGTGCACATGCGTTTTGCCTACATACACAAGTAAAATAGATCACAGATGCTGAAACAAAGACAAAGAAGTTACTTCAGCACACTTATGTAAATCATACCTCTGTAAGTGCATGCAACTGTCCTTGATGTACACACACCCCCATGAACCTGAAAAACAAAACAGATGTTTTTTTTCAAAAAAAGAAAACCACACAAGATATGAATACAGTTTCATAGGGAAAAAACTAGTTGAGTTACCTAGGCATAGGAAACAATGCAATACTTATAAAGTCCCTATACCATCTCAGTCTTGAATAAGATGCTAGGCTGAGCAAGGTGACGGTGGTGCAAGCCTTTAATCCTAGAACTCTGGAGGCAGGCACATCTCTGAGTTGGAGGACAGCCTGGTTCAAGGCCAGAGTGAGTTCCGGGACAGATAGGACTACAATTCAAAATTTTTAAAAAAAATTAAAAGATGCTAGATTGAGGCCAGCAAGATGGCTCAGGATATAAAAGCACTTGTCTCCAAACCCACCAGTTCCTGGAGGGTATTCATGCTGGCTAGTCTTAAACCAACTTGACAAGCTAGAGTTATCTGAAAGGAGAAAATGCCCCCATAAGATGTAGGGGATTTTCTTAACTAGTGACTGATGAGGAAGGGCCAGCATACTGTGGGTAGTACCATCCCTAGCCTTGGTGATCCTGGGTTCTATAAGAAAGCAGTCTGAAGCTGGGTGTGGTGGCATACGCCTTTAATCCCAGCACTCGGGGGATCGATGTGAGTTCAAGGCCAGCCTGGTCTACAAAGCGAGTCCAGGACAGACAAGGCTACACAGAGAAACCCTGTCTTGGGAAAAAAAGAAAGAAAGAAAGAAAGAAAGAAAGAAAGAAAGAAAGAAAGAAAGAAAGAAAGAAAGCAGTCTGAGCAAGCCATGGGGAGCAAGGCAGTAAGCAGCACCCTTCTCTGGTCTCTGCATCAGCTCCTGCCTCCAGGTTCCTGCCCTGCTTGAGTTCCTGTTCTGGTTCCATCAATGATGGACTACACAGAAGTGTAAGCCAAATAAACCCTTTCCTCCCCAGTTTGGTTTTTGGTCATGATGTTTCTTAACAATAGAAACCCTAACTAAGATAGTATCCTCTGACTGCCACATACTATTACACACTTACACTATCTATCTATCTAAAGTAATTTTTAAAGTTTTAAAGATGCCTGAGTGGTGGTGGTTCACACCTTTAATCCCAGCACTCGGAAAGCAGAGGCAGGAGATCTCTGAATTTGAGGATAGCCTTCGTACATAGAATGAGTTCCAGGACAGCCAAAGCTACACAGAGAAACCGTGTCTTGGGTGGAAAAAAGCCTAAGTGATAAATTTCATTAAATATCTGGTTGCAGCATACCTGGAAGTAAACAGCAATGGTGAAATGGTGAAGGAGAATGGCAGGGGAGTGCTGAAGCTGGACTTCAGTGGTATAGCACTCACCTAGATTCACTTTCCCAGAATTGCCAAAATAAAATAATAAAACAGAAAACCAGTCCGGTGCAGTGGAACATGCCTGTAATCCCAGCACTCTTGAGTTTCTCTGTCCTGGAACTGGCTCTATAAATGAGGCTGGCCTCAAACTCTGAGATCTGCCAGTCTTTGCCTCTGGAGTGCTGGGATTAAAGGTGTACACCACCGCATCTGGCTTCCTTGATAATCCTTTAAGGTTAGTGCTATTGCTCAGTGGTAGAGCAATTGCCTAGCAAAAACAAGGACTGGGTTCAATCCTCAGTACCAACAAATAGATAGATAAATACATACATACGTACTTCCCAGAGTAATTAGAAGAAAGCTAGCATGGTATAAAAGCAAATTAGACAGAATGTTGGGGGCACATAGTTTGAGGCAGGGTCTCACTATAAAGTTTAGGTTTGCCCTGGAACTCAGCTTCCCTAGTACTGGGATTATAGGTGCGAGTCACTGGCTCTGTCATTCACTTCTAAACTGATTATAATCTGCAGTTGGCTGTATTTATTCACCAGCTTCAATTGCTGTCTTGGGAGGATTACTGCCTCTGTCTGCTAACCTAGGCATATAAACTCACCCTTTCTTGTACTTACTGAGCTCTGGACTGCCTGGTTCAACTCAGCTGCTTTGGTTCAAAATCTCTTCCCAAATAATTTAATATAATCTAGCTTTTCTCTTGGCCTCTGAATTGCTCTGCTTGGCCTCAAACTAACTCCAGCAATCTTTTCTGGCCCTCTGACTCCTTATTCGGTCTTCGCCGGAGTCTAGCTTCTCCTCTCTCTGCAGCCTGCCTGTCTCTCTATTACTGTCCCCGTAAAGCCGCCTCCTCTCTCTATCTGCTTTGCCCTTTACGGAGCTTCCCTTTCCTCTCTCTAATTTTCCTTCTAAGGATTGTATCTTATCAATCTACTTTCTGTTTATTGTAAACAGGTGATTATGGTGTAGCTCAGCCCTAGCCCACACCTTTAACATAAGAGCTTTCTGTACAAAGGATTTAATAAAGTTAACCCTAAGAGGCAGAGCTAGAAACCAGCTGACAGGGATTAAGTAGATAGGAGGGAACTTGACAGAAGGATGTTTCAGATAGCATGGAGAAGAAGCAGCTCTCTGGCTTTTAGCTTTACTTTAGACTTTCTCCACTGCATTGTCAGCTGAGAGCTGAATAGGAAGGTTGGCTAGGTGCTTTCTCTGCCTCGCTAAAGCAGGTTCTCACCCCAGCATCTGGCTCCTGATTCTTTATTTTTAAAATGGACCAAGTTGGGATTTACTTTCTATATAACAATAGTTGTTGGTAGCTTTCTTCACTGGGGAAATAGAGGTTTATAGATCTCTGTCTTTCTAGTACCTATCATAGTATCTGTTATATAGTATTCCAAAATTTATTGACTAGCATGAATGGTTTTTAAGACCTAGGAATTTATTTTTTTAAAGATTTATTTATTTATTATTTATTGTATATGAGCGCTTTATCTGCAGAAGAGGGCATCAGATCACATTATAGATGGTTGTGAGCCACCATGTGGTTGCTGGGAATTGAACTCAGGACCTCTGGAAGAGCAGGCGGTGCTCTAAACCATTGAGCCATCTCTCCAGCCCCGACCTAGGAATTTATTAATGGTTGAAATGCCTTCTTTGAGATGGCATGTATGTACTTGTGGTGGTTTGAATAAGAAAAGCCCCCATAAGCTCATATATTTGAATGCTTAGTTACCAGGGAGAGGGAGTGATACTATTTGAGAAGGATTAGGAGGTGTGGCCTTGTTTGAGAAAAAGTGTCACAGGGAATGGGCTTTAAGGAAGTGGGCCCATGCCAGGCCCAGTTGCTCTCTGCCCCACCCCCTCTGCTGGTAGATCAGGATGTAGCTCTCTGCTACTGCTCTAGCACCATGCTGCCCACCATACTGATAATGGACTATTCCTCCGAAACTGTAAGCAAGCTCCTAATTAAATGCTTTCTCTTATAAAAGTTGCCTTGGTTATGGTGTCTCTTTAAGGTAATAAAACTGTGACTAAGACAGTACCGAAAAGCACCCTTCCAAGATCAGCTAAAATTTCATCTTCTCTAAAGGATCTCATGACTGACCTAGGTTATTAGCATAACAGCTCTTCCTTCTCCTTTCCACAGCACTGCCAGCACGCTCCCCACCCGCTTCTTTGAAAAACTGCTGGTTGGCATTAAGTGAAGTCATATGAGTCTGGAGTCAGACTACTACTGGCTCCGTCACATACTTAAGGCCTCTGCTTTTATTTCTTTAGTTTTTTGGCGTTTCAAGACAGGCTTTCTCTGTGTAACAAGCCCTGGCTGTTTTGGACTCACTTTGTAGACCAGGCTGGCCTTGAATTCAGAGATCCACCTGCCTCTGCCTCCCAAGAAGAGCTCTGTTTTTAAATTTACTTATTTATTCATTGTTTACTTATCATCAATCACTACTGTGTGTATTATGCTCTATTCACAGCCCAAAGAGGAATAGTACTATTGCCTAATTCCTTTAGCCATTGTGAAGAGGAAACAATCATAATATGCACTAGAAAGTATAGTTACTCTTTAACATCACTGATTGCCTGCTCAGGACATACATAAGTTTTTAAGAGAAAATAGTGTGGACTGGTGAGATAGCTCACCAGGTAAAAGTGCTTGTCACAAGGCTTAACAATTTGAGCTGTATAGCCAAGACCAATATGGTGGAAAGAACAGAGTCCTGCAAGTTGTCCTCTGACCTCACATGAGCACCAGGTCACTCACACCCACTTCCTCCCACTCACGCACAAAGTAAATGAATAAATGTTTAAAAACACTTAAAAAGGGGGCTGGAGAGACAGCTTAGTAGTTAAGAGCACTGGCTGTTCTTCCAGAGGACCCAGGGTTCAATTCCCAGCACCCACATGACAACTCACAACTGTCTATAACTCTATTTCCAGGCGATCTGACACCCTCACACAGACATATATGCAGGCAAAACACCAATGTACATAAAATAAAGATAAAGAAACACTGAAAAAAATTTTAAATAAAGAGAAAGGGCATATCTTGAGCTGGTAAGATGACTCAACAGGTAAAAGCACTTGAAAGCTTGATGACACGAGGCATGATGGTATATGCCTGTCATGCGAGCACTCAGGGAGGCAGAGGTAGGGGGATATCTGTGAGTTCGATGCCAGCCTGGTTACAACGTCCAGGATAGCCAAGGCTACACAGAGAAACCCTGTCTCAGAAAAAGAAAATAAATAAGAAAGAAAGTTAGTTAGTGCTACCCTTGGAGCCCACACAATGGTAGGAGAGAACAAATTCGACAAAATTGTCCTCCGGCTTCCACACAAACTACTAATACTACCAGTAATATCTTCCCTTCCCCGCCTTGGCTTTTCAAGACAGGGTTTCTATATATAGCTTTGGCTGTCCTGGAGCTAACTCTGTAGACCAGGCTGGCCTCAAACTCAGAGTTCCACTTGCCTCTGACTCCAAGCGCTGGGAATAAAGGCTTTAGCCACCAGTACCTGGCTAATAAATATCTTTTTAAAAGAGTACAGATCCTATTTCATTTGTTCCCATGTACAGTATGGAACAATGTGTTCTATATTACAAGTATTTACTCAGTGAAAAGTAATAATCACCAAATTAGTAAATTTGTTTTATAAGACAGAATATTTTACCAGCATTATATAGAGACCTTGTCTCAAAAAGGGGGAAAAAAAAAAAGGAACATTTTGAGGCAGGTACTAGACTGGGAAGCCATGATGCATTTGAATTTTTAAATTAATATGTATAAAGAAGTCAGGCAATGTGGTTTTACCATTTACAAAGGACAGTGACAGGCACAGACATACAATTTTCTATGTCCGCCGCCCCCCTCAACCCCTGTGGCCCCCCCCATCACTACAGCATAGCTATGACACAGCACTCTGCTTTTCTCCCTGACTTATCCTGCCTCATTCCTTACACAGATGACTGCCACTGAAACATTCAAAATGGTGTCATAGGGCTGGGAATGCAGTTTGATTGGTAGAACACTTGCCTAACACACACATAAACTGTGTGTGGTAGAGTATGCTTATAATGCCAGCTTCCCAGAAGTAAAGGCAGGATGACTTGAGTTCAGGGTCATCCTGTGTACACAGCAACTGAGGCCAACCTGTGCTATGAGACCCCATTTCAAAAAAAAAAAAAAACACAAAAGACAAAAAACAAAACCGCAAAAACTAAGTTTATAGCCAGCACAGTGGCACACACCTATATCCCAGCAAGTTTAGGAGAGCCAAGGCTACAGAGAAAAATCTGTCCTGAAAAACAGAACAAAAAACCCAAGTTCATTTCCACATTACATTTTGAGAAGCACATACATAGGTCGGGCGGCCTGCATCTACAGTTTGTCCCGGCAGTATGACTAAGTCTGAGGTCAGTACACAGTGAAACCCATCTGAAGAAGGAGGGACTTAAGGAAAATTACACTCTTCCTGATCCATTCTTCCCCTCTCTTTCTCCTTTTCTCTTTGTTTTAGGTGTTGGTTTGAGAAAAGGTCTTCTGTAGCCCAGGGTGGACTTGAACTTACACGCAGCTGAGGATGACCTTGAGCTCATGCTCCTCCTGTGCCACTACACCCAGCTTGTGACTGATTCTCCACTTCCACCTCCATCATGCCAGATAGCATTTACTTTATCAGGATAAACCTGTGTTCTTTTCTCCTCCCTCCCCCCCTCCCCTTTTTTTTTTTTCTTTTTGGTTTTTCAAGACAGGGTTTCTCAGTATAGACCTGGCTCTGTGAGATCTCCAGAACTCACTCAGTAGAGACCAGACTGGCCTAAAACTCAGAGGCCTGCCTGCCCCTGCCTCCTGAGTGCTGGGATTAGAGGTGTGTGCCACCACCTCTCAGCTTCTTTTCTTTTCTTTCTTTCTTTTTTTTTGTTTTTTGTTTGTTTGTTTGTTTGTTTGTTTGTTTTTCAAGACAGGGTTTCTCTGTGTAGCCTTGGCTGTCCTGGACACACTTTGTAGACCAGGCTGGCCTCGAACTCACAGCGATCCACCTGCCTCTGTCTCCCAAGTGCTGGGATTAAAGGCGTGCACCACCACACCCGGCTATCTTTCTTTTTTCTTTTCTCTTTCCTTTCCTTCCCTCCCTCCCCTCATCGCTTCTCTTTTCTTTGAGAAAGAGTCTCACTATGCAGCCTGGCTATCCTGGTACTCACTATGTAGACCAGGCTGACCTTGAACTCACAGAGATCCTGCTGCCTCTGCCTTCTGAGTGCTGGGATTCAATGCCTGAGCCACCACTCCTGGCCTTGGGAGTGTGTTCTTAGGCAAGTGCTTACAAGTTAGTGATGGCTCAACTTTGCTATTTTTAGTTTTATATTACATATTGATTCATATTGAAAAGAGAACTGGTATCTTTTTTAAAATTAATTTTTGGTGTGTGTGTGTGTGTGTGTGTGTGTGTGTGTATATACAGGCAAGTATGCTATGTGTGCACAGAGATCAGAAGTCTACATCAGATTCAACCCATTATCACTTTCTACCTTATGTTTTTTCTGTTTCTTTTTTTGCCTTTTTTTTTTTTTTTTTTTTTTTTAAGACATGGTTGCTCTGTGTAACAGCCCTGGAATTCTCTTTGTATACCAGGCTGACCTTGAACTCACAAAGATCTGCCTCCTGAGTGCTGGGATTACAGGCATGTGCCACCACACTTGTTTCGTTTTCTGTTTTGGAGGCAGGTTTCTCTGTGTAGCCTTCGCTGTCCTGGAACTCACTCTGTAGACCAGGCTGGCCTCAAACTCACAGTGATCCACCTGCCTCTGCCTCCCGAGTGCTGGGATTAAAGGCGTGTGCTACCACCACCCGGCAACCTTATTTCTTTTAAAAGTCTTTTTATTGAGGCTGGAGAGATGGCTCAGTGGTTAAGACCAGTGGCTGCTCTTCCTGAGGACCTGGTTTCAGTTCCCAGAATCACAAGTTCTGAACCATAAGTCCAGTTATAAAGAATTCAACACCTTCTTATGACCTCTATGGACACTGCATATATGTAGCAGCACATTTACACATTAGGCAAAATACTCAAAAACATAAAATAAAATAAAAATAATTCTTTTTTATTATATTTCTTTTTATATATACATTTATATTATTACACATAAATAAAATAAACTACATACAGCAGAAAGAACCATGAAACAATCAGGGATTGTATAAATGTTACATTCATAGTGATTTGGCTATTTGTATTTGGCAAACTTGAAGAAAACATCTTTCTTATCTTGGTGAGTCTAAAATTCTGAATGAAAATCAGTATCTATCATATCTTATCTCTAGTACGTTAAAACATCTATCTAAACCTAAAAACATCTTAACCTCTAAACAACTAAGCTTAGTTTTAAGACTAAACTATCAGGTCTTCAACCCCATGAGAAACTTGAGAAGGAATATAACTTAAATACCTAAGTGAACTGGAAGTGCAGGTCAGCAGCTTCCAAAATTAAAAATGACAGAGACAGTTTACTGCCTGAACAGTCACCAAAAACTCTCTATAATGTTGGAGCATCATCTTCAGCCTTCTGGCCCAATACATCTGACAGACATATTTGTATTGAGGACTTGCTTACCCTGTCTTGGCAGAGTTTGGCCATCGACTCTGCCTGCATCTAAGCTGCCCATTTTTAGGCAGAATTATGGCCAAAATGAGAATGTTTTGCGCAGAGTCTGGTTTGCCACATTTGAAGCCAGCTCCATAAGGAGGTTCTTTGATGCTCATCATCTTCTTTGAAGTAGGCTGGGTGTTGCCAGGAGTTAAACTGTCTTGTTGTCAAAGAATCTTTAAAATGCTATTCCTTGGCTTGTTTAACCATTTTCCCCAATAAAAAGGTATTATTTGCCCCAAATCAGCCAGAAGAAGTCTTAAAAGAATGATGTCCCATTTCGCCTAAGGGGGGTTGGGTAGGTTTTTGTTTGCTGTTAGGCTACAAATGCTTATTTTCATCAGGAGTTGGTTATAAGTTATTATTGGTCTTATACAGAGAAAAAATGAGGTTAGACTCAGGGATGTCCCTCTTTCTCTTTTTCTTTCATAGGTATAGAGATAGTGGTTGCAAAGAAAGAAAGGGAGATATAGAAATATATAGGTATGACAGAACAAAAAAGTAGATTATTGAATCTACTCCTCAACCTAAGGCCTTAATTGTTACTCACAAATAAGGTTATTTTTAATTCATTAGTATAGAATTTTGTATATTGATGCAAAATAAGTTTAATTTTGATACATTGGTATAAATTCAAATTCACGATTATTCTTCACACACGTTTTATATATATATATATATATATATATAGTCTAGTCTAATATGAGGTATTGTACCCATCCAACTCAAGTATAACACAAGGTTTACTTCCAATACCTTGAAAGTGCTATTGCAGGCTGTTTAGGATAATTAAGTAATACAAACTAATTATCAGTTGATCAAATCATGGTCATGTCAATTACTAGTCTATTTTTATCACAAAAATATATATCCTAGGTTTAACAGATAGCTATGATTCTATAGATATATAAGGTAAAAATAGTTAAATAAGGTCTTCAAAAGCCTCAGAGACCTAAATGTTTAAAAGCATTTAAAAAAAAAATTTTTTTTTAAGATTTATTTATTTATTATTAGGTATACAGTGCTCTGCCTGCATGTATACCTGCAGGCCAGAAGAGGGCATCAGATCATATTACAGATGGTTGTGAGCCACCATGTGGTTGCTGGGAATTGAACTCAGGACCTTTGGAAGAGCAGGCAGCACTCTTAACCACTGAGCCATCTCTCCAGCCCCCAAATGTTTATTATTTTAAAGATTCTTTGACAAAATAAAAATAAATCTTAAAAAATAAATTAAGGGGCCTGAGTGGTGGTGGTACATGCCTTTAATCTTAGTACTCAGGAGTCAGAGGTAGGTGGATCTCTGTGAGTTTGAGGCCAGCCTACTCCACAGAGTTCCAAGACAACAGAGAAACCCTGTCTCAAAAAAGAAAAAAAGGATGTGTGTGTGTGTGTGTGTGTGTGTGTGTGTGTTTAACTGGGCTCAGCAGTAAAGAGTACTTACTGGCTGCTAGTCCAAAAAACCTAGGTTCAAGTTCCAACACTCAAGTCGCTGCTCATAACCATTTGCAACTTTAGACCCAGGAAATCCAATGGCCTTTTCTGGCTTCCTTAGGCACTGAGCATGCGAAGACAAACACAGGTGAACACCCATACACAAAAGTAAAATTAGAAATGAAAGGGCTGGAGAGTTGGCTCAGCTATTAAGAGCACTGGTTACTCTTGCAGAGGGCATAGGTTTGGTTCCCAGCATCCACATGGTGGCTCACAACCATCTATAACTACCACTTCCAGGAGGCAGGGTCTAACACTTTCTTGTGACCTCTCAGGAAACCAGACATGCATGTGGTGCACACATGCTAGCAAAATGCATATACACATGAAATAAATAAAAAATTAACACATTAGTAAATAATTTGAAAGATATATGGATGAACAAAACCCAGCCCCTTTCCTCACTGAGCTTCTAGTTACTGAAAGCTTTACAGCCCCTGATTACAGTCCAAATTCCTCTGCATGTGGCATGTTACTCTGTACTGAGAGAGCTGGGATGGTGACACATGCCTACAACCTCAATGCTTGGGAAGTGGACTCAGAGGACAGCAACTCAAGGTCATTCTCAGCCCCACTGAAAGTTCAAGGCCAGCCAGGGCAGGGCAACATGAGACTCTGTCCCCAAAGACCAGAAAGCAAAAACTAATAAATAAACCAAAAAAAAAAAAAAAAAGCACAAAAGGCCTGCGTGTTCTGGCTCAGCGTTTCTTATCTACTACCAATCCACCTGCGTGCTCTTTACTGCAGTTATGTAACTCGCCACTCCTACTCATGTTCTGAGTTCTCATACTTTTACACTGCTGCTTGAATGAGTATTTTTGAAACCCACTTTTCAAAATTCTATCAATGCTTAAAAAACTCAGTTAAGAACATCTCCAAACAAGCCAGGTGTGGTGGCGCATTTGCTTAGTCCCAGCACTCAGAAGCTGAGGCAGGTAAATCTCTTGGGTTTGAGGTTAGCCTAATCTACATAGCAAGTTCTAAGACATCCAGGGCTACACAGAGACCCCATCTCAAAACAACAACAAAAATCTCCAAACGATATTAATATAACAAACATAGCATTTGCTGTGCTAGAGTGTGGCCAGATATTATGTCATTAAATTCCTTAAATTGTTTGAACCTTGTGACATAGGCCTGCAATCCCAGCTATTCAGAAAACTAAGGCAGGGGGATTGTAAATTCAAGGCCTACCTGAATACAGTTATTTCAAGGCCATCGTAGATTATTTACTGAGATTAAGTCTCAAAATAAAAAGTAAGAGAGAAATGTTGGGGCTGGAGAAATGGCTCAGCATCTGAGACCACAAGCTGCTCTCCCAGAAGGTCTGGGGTTCATTTCCCAACATCTGTCTGAGCATCTGCATCTTCTGGCCTCTGTGGGCACTGTATGAATGTGGTACATAGACATACATGTAAGTTAAAAAAAAATCTTAAAAACAAGAAGGCAGGGGATGCAGACTGCATATTATGTACAAGGTCCTAGATTCAATCCCAGTGCTCCCCACTCCCAAACACACACAGTCTAAAACTGACTTTCCAGGCTGGCTATGGTAGTGTCTATTCAGAGATGTAATTTCAACCATTTCTCTGATCTTCCCATCAAAATTACCCTTTCTTTTCCCATACAAGACCATTTTGGAACCTCTATTAAAGAACCTAGCAGGCCCCACCACCTCCACCTCATGTTTTATTTGTATCTAGCTCTTTTACTATGTCACAAGGTTTTCCAGGTCAGGGGCCTGTATGTTAAGAGAGAGTATCTGCTTCATCAGATTGCTTCATTTTCCCTTCTACTGTAGACACTGCCCGGTGTTCATCACAGTTTGTCATCACCACAACATGTGAGCAGAGTATGCCATACCTATGCCTATCCCAGAACACCTTAACATCATCCTCCAAGCTTTCTCCATCCATCAGCAGACATAAAAGACCCAGTGGAGGAATTGAGGTTTTGTCCTAGCAGAGAAAGAGTCTCTCTTCTACCTCCACCAACCTCACCACACCAAGGCAGGAGTAAGAAACACAGGGTTAAGGCTAGGAAATCTTGTCTATAGTAATTAACCCACCCAAACTGGTAGCCTAGTTCATTGTTAGTGTTAAGTAAATAATTACTAAGTTTAATTAAAATTTAAATTTCTTTTCTCTCTCTCTCTCTCTCTCTCTCTCTCTCTCTCTCTCTCCTTTTTTTTGTTTTTGTTTTTGTTTTTGTTTCTTTCTTTTTTGGGGGGGGTTGGTTTTATTTTTCAAAACAAGGTTTCTCAATGTAGCCCTGGCTGTCCTAGAACTCACTCTGTAGACCAGGCTGGCCTCAAATCCAAAAATCTACCTGCCTCTGGTTCCCAAGTGCTGGGATTAAAGGCATGAGCCACCACTGCCAGGCTAAAATTTACAAATCTTATTCCAAGACAAGACCTTTCCTAGGCCCTGTAAGCCTTCAACGGGGGAAGTAACCAAATTCATCTGCTAGGCCATAGAAAGAAAATTAGAACTTTTTTTTTGGGGGGGGTGCCTTTTTGAGATAAGGTTTCTCTGTGTAGCCTTGGCTATCCTGGACTCCCTTTGTAGGCCAGCCTTGAACTCACGAAGATCCACCTGTCTTTGTCTCCTGAGTTGTAGGATGTGTGTGTCACCATGGCCGGCTCCAGAAAATTAGAGCTTTTATGTAAAAAGCTTTACAAGTATTTTAAAAATTATTTTGTGTGTGTGTTTGCTTCCATGTTATATGTGTGTACCATATGCATACAGGAGCTTGTGGAGGTCAGAAGAGGGTGTTGGATCCCTGGCACCTGAATCAGAGACAACTGGGAGCTTCCATGTGTGTGCTGAAAAACCAAAGGCTTCCATAGGAGCAGTAAGCACTGTTAACCACTGAGTCAGCTCTCCAGCCCAAGCTTTACTAATATTTAATTATGAGTTAATAGTAGCACAGGGGAACATGCTCAAAAATGTTTGCCTAATGAGATACTGTGGTAGATGACTAATAGGCCCCAAGAGATACCCAAACTCTAATCCCTAGAAGCTATGTACGCTGTAAGGCAAGGGGAATGAATCAAGTTACAGATCGGCAGGGCGCTGCTTGCCTATATTGTCAATATTCAAAAACAGCAGGACTATGACAGTCAAGGCCAGCCTGGGCTACACATCGAGAAACTTCTTTCTCCAAGGGGAAACAGGGAAAAAAAAAAAAGTTGAACTTGAGGGGTGGTTATCATTGCTAGTTAATTTATTTTAAAATAGAAATGAACTGAGAATGTGGTCTCAATTATAGAGTTAGCTCTAGGTTCAATGCCTAGCAGAAGGGGAAAAAAAGACAGAGGAGAGAGGGAAGATTATCCTAAATTAGTGAGGTGGTCTTTCTAAATACACAGTTAGTTCTCAGAGGAGGAAAATCAAGCACAGAAGTCATTATCAGAATAATACAATACAAGTGGGTGATTATGATCAAAATATATTATGTACACGTATGAAATTGTCAAGGAATAAATAAGCTATTTAAAACAAAACGAAAAAGAATGGATACACTATGAAAAGGACTCAACTTGCCATACTATTTTTTAATATTAAAAAGGTTTAAAAGCCATGTGTGGTGTTGTATGCCTGTAATCCCAACACTTGGGAGGCAGAGGCAGACAGATCTCTGAGTTCAAGGCCAGCCTGGTCTACAATCGAGTCCAGGACAGCCAGGGCTACCCAGAGAAACCCTGTCTGGGGGGAGGAGGAAGAAAAAGAAAAAAAAATGTTAAATTCCTTATGCTATATATGTGTGTTTTGTCTGCATCTGTATCTGTGCACCACTTGCATGCCTGATGCACCCACAGAAACCAGAAGGTGGCATCAGATGCTCTGGAACTTGAGTTACAATTTATAAACCTTCATAATGGTACTGGAACTGGACTTTGGTCTTCTGGAAGAGCAGCAAGTGCTCTTAACTGCTCGACCATTCCTCCAGTTCCTACTTTTAATTCCAACAGAGCAGAATTAGTTCAAACCAGCCTGGTCTACAAAGAGTTCCAGGACAGCCAGGGCTACACAGACAAACCCTTTCTCAAAAACAAAACAAAACCATGAGGTGGAGGTAGAAGAGGGTACTGACACAGATTTCAAGTCTCCAAAGAAGCTCTGACTCCACATCTATAAAAGGCTGTAACATCCTTAGGTAAAGCTTTACCACACAGTTCAAATGTGCTCTGGATATAGTATGTCACAGGAAACTGGCTGTGTAAGGTCCTAGATAGGAGCATTTAGAAAAAGAAAAAACAGAGGCCAGTCTGATCTACAAAGCAAGTCCAGGATAGCCAAGGCTAACACAGAGAGAGACCCTGTCTTGAAAAAAAGAAAGAACAACTCAGCTGAGCCTCACACAGCTGACACTCAGCAGAGCTGGCTCAGTCTAGCTTATTCCCCATTCATCACCGTGGGGTGGCATAGGCATAGACTGACCTCGAACTCATGATCTTCTTCCCTCACATCTCAAATACTGGGATTACAAATGTCTGCCACCACCCTCAACCCTCTCTGTCCAGGATTTGCTGTATGTGCATATATGGGTGTGTATATGTGAGCACAGTAATAGTCATGTAAGTGCACATGGAGGTGAAACTCGGTGTCATCCACAAATGCTATCCATTCCTTTCAGACAGTCTCTCACTAGAAGACAATGCCTCAAAAGAAAAAAAAAAAAGAATTAAAGAATAAACAAATAACACCATAAAAACACAGGCACCAAAACAGAAAATTGTACAGAAAAAGGAAACTTCAATGTAGCCTGCGTGTATCATGTAACTTGCTTGTGGTGTTAGGGATCAAACCACTGAGCTATTGAGCTGTACCCCAGAACTATTTCTTTTTCATCACCAGAGCCAGACAAAGAAAAGGGCTACAGAAATAAACATGGTGGCCCCTTCTTCAAGGCATTCTGACAGAAACAATGTTGAGGTAGAACATTTGTTGAGTAATTAGGGATAAATCAATCATAGGGGTCATGCCTGATACCCTAGTATTCAGGAGGTAGAGGCAGGAGGGTTTCAACTTCAAGCCTAGCATGGGCTACACTGTAAGACACTGTCTCAAAAAAAAAAAAAAAAAAAAAAAGATGTGTCAAACACAAACTTCATAGAGAGATTACTTCATTTAACCCTTAAAAAACATTGGTAATAGGCACTAAATGCTGTTTCCATTTCACAGGTAAGGAAACCGAAGACAGATTAGGTGGCTTATACAAAGGCACACAACTAGCAAACAGCAGAGTTGTTTTTTAGGCACATTTTGGGGGATTAGTTTTTGTTTTGCTGCTTGTTACGTAGACACTAGGCACCATACAGGGGATAAAAGGAACTGAATATTAGAAACAAGCAAGCATGGTCGTTTATCCAAGTAGTTCACAGACAAGATGGTGATGCAGAATATTCTGACCAGTTTAGGTTGGTCACGGGCCTAGGCTGGCCAGGAATCAAAATCACTACATAGCTGAGAGTGATCTTGAACCCAATGTCCTGTTTCCACTGCGTGCTGGCTGAGCTGCTCTATCATGCCTGGCTTATGCAGTGTTGCAAATCTAACCTGAAGCGTTTGTATGCTAGACTAGTGTTCTACCAACAGAGCTATATCCACAGCCTACCTCAGATTCTTCTTGTTAACCTATATTTGTTTATTAATAGGAAGAGGGCATGTAAAAGTCAGAGGACAATTATTAGAAGTCTGTTCTCTGCAACCACCATATATATGTGTGTTCCAGGGATAGAACTCAGGTCAGCAGGCTTGGCAGCGAGCACCTTTATCCACTGAGCTATCTTGTCAGCCCTCCTCAAATTCTCTATTTTATGTGTATGGTGTTTCGTGTGTATGTATGTCAGTGTACCATATATATGCAGTGTCTGAGATGGCCAGGAGAGAGAGTTGGATCCTCTGGAACCAAAGTTAGACACAGTGGTGTGGCATCATGCGAATGCTGAGAACTAAACCTAGTTCCTCAGCAAGAGTAACAAGTTCTTTTAACCGCTGAGAGACCCCTTAGTGCCCGCCTCAAATTGTTTATGGGCAGTTTTTCACTCAATCCTACCATCAACCTAGTATAACAAAAAGTACTACTATCACTGCCTACCTCAGAGGCCAAGAAATAGAGATTACAGAGGCTACATTATTTGTAGAGGATCTGAACCTCTCCTCTAAATTCCAGATTTGTATCTGACTGCAAATTTGTATTTCCTGACCTCCCATTCCTAAAACCTGCTTCCCCAGCAAGATCTTCCCCAGTGCTGTTCACGTAAAATCCCTAAGAGTCAACCCACATCCTTGCACTGATATCCCACACCCAAATTCATTGGGAAATCTTAGTCCTTATTTCAAAGTACCCAGATAATCCAACTACTATCTCAACAGTTATCACAGAATCTCAGCTACTGTCAGTTCTGTTGGGATTGTTTTAACAGCGTTCTAACACTTTCTACCAGTTACATACTTATAGATGGGCAAATAACATATAATGAAAATAATAAACCTCTATTTTGCCCAACTACATGGAATACTACTCCATAGATGAAATCATAACTTTTTCAACTATTTCTTCTTAAATTCATTTTTGGATTGCAGGGGTAAGGGTAGATCTCACTAGTACCCGAGACTAGCCTCAAAATGGAGATCCACCTGCCTCAGTCTCCTGAGTACACAGGTTACAGGCATGAGCAACTATACCTGACCTTTACCCATCTCTTATTTCCCTTTATAAACCTAACCTATGTACTGCTCCTGATGATTGTTATTTTTTTTAATTTACTTATTTTATTTTGTGTATGATATTTTGCACGCACTTATATATGTGCACCATGTTTGTCCTGCCTACAGAGGTCAAAAGAAGGCATCAGACCCCTGAAACCATAATTGTGGATGGCTGTGAACTACCATGTGGATGCTGGGGGATGAATCTGAGTCCTCTGCAAGAACTGCAAGTGCTCTTAACTGCTGAGCTATTTCTGCAGCACCAGCTATTGCTGATCTTATCAACCAACTTCAAAGAGTAAAAGCTGAGGACACAGTACTCAAACTACTTCCCTTCCGATATTATTATAAACAAACTTAGGTAACATCAATATTTAGAGGGGGGAATTAGAGATTCAGCATTTATACTACAAATGATTGTAATCATTATTAGATCAGACATTATAATGTAACTATATTTTACCTGTTCTATAATTTTTTTCCATTTAAAATTTTTGCTTATTTTATATCTACCACTAGTTCTTCTCATGGTCACTGAAAAATCATGACATTCTTTTGAATATGGTTTTCCACTTTGTCAAAAACATCACAAAATGTGTGTTATTCCTCACACCTCACATGCAGTTCAGTATTTCTCCTGAAATTCATAATCTTTATTATACTAATAGACTACTTAGTCTCTACACCACTGTACAATAGTCATCCTCACCCTCTTGCCACTCACTACCCTGTCCATTTGGTTCTTTGGTTGTTGGTTTGTGACAGCATCTAACTCTGTAACCCAGGCTGTCATGGAACTCACTATGTAGCTCATGGCCTCAAGCGCACTGTGTAGGTAAGGGCGGCTCTGAATTCCCAGTCTTCCCGTCTCCATTCCCAAGTGCAGTGTTTACAGGACTGCACCTTGACACCTGCCTTGTCTTTTGAGACAGGGTCCTACCATGTAGCTGTCAGTTCTTTGTCTCTGTTGCGCTCATGAGACCTCACACCTGCACACACACACTGTTCTAGTTGGTCTTTGTCAATTTGACACAAACCTCGACATATCTGAAAAAAGGGAATTGTAATTGAAAAAGTGTCTCCATAAGACTGGCCTGTAGGAGGGACTGGAGAGACAGCTCAATGCTTAGGAGCACTGATCTGAGTTCAAGTCCCAGCACTGATGTTGGGTGGCTTACAACCACCTGTAATTTCAGGTCCAGGGGCTCAACACCCTTCTTCTGGGTACTGTATACACACACACATACACACACACACACACACACACACACACACACAGAGTTATTAAGACAATAATAATCTATTATTTTAATTGGCCTGTAGGGAGGGGCTAGAGAGATGGCTTAGCAGTTAGATGGCTGCTCTTCCATAGGACCTGGGTTCATTCAATTCCCAGCACCCATATGGCAGCTCTCACAACTATCTGTGAATCCAGTTCCAGGGGATCCAACACTTTTATACACACACACATATAGGCAAAACATCAATGTACATAAAATACACACACACACACAAATCTTTGAAAGGAAAAAAAAGATTGGCCTATAGGCAAGTGTGTGAAGATATTTTCTTGATTAATGGTTAATGTGAGAGGGCACAGCCCACTGTGGAAGATGCCACCCCAGGCAGATGGTCATGGGTGCTGTCTGAAAGCAAGCTGAGCCAGCCACAAGGCAGATAGATGGTCATGGGTGCTGTCTGGAAGCAGGCGGAGCCAGCCACAAGGAACAAGCCATAGGCAGCTCTCCTCCATGACCTCTGCTTCAGTTCCTGCTTCCAGGTTCCTGCTCTGACTTCCCTCAAAGATGGACTGTGACATCAAAGTTGTAAAACAAAATAAACCCTTTCCTTCTCACACTGCTTTGATCATGGTGTTTTAGCACAGCAATAGAAATGTGTGTGTGTGTGTGCGTGCATGCACACGCACACACAGACACACCAACAAATAACAAAAAGATATAATAAAAAAACTAAAAAGCCAGACATAGTGTGCATACTTGAAATCTCGGCACTTGGTAGGGTGAGGTAGGCGGAGCCTGAGCCACCAGGCCCAGCTGCAGATGATGTTCTAAGCGATCTCGTCTCTGAAGACTCTTTCACCTAGATACCAGGATCACAACGATAAAATCTGAGAGCTGTCCTCTAATCCATCATTTCTGAACACTGCCCATTTATCCTGGGACACACGCACAGACATGTGCACCTATACATGCACACATACACATTCTAATACACTGAATTTCAAGCCTCATCATTTAAGAGTCAGCACTTAATTTAGTGTGACTTAATACCACTGATGGATTCCCAGTTCTTCTCTAAAGATGAAACCAAAGTCCAGAGACTGACTAATATGCCCCAGAGAACAGTTAGAAAAGATCTGGACTGTGTTAAATATCTTAAAACGAAAGAATAAAGAATGGAAGACCGGTCTGTAGAGATGGCTCAGTGGTTAAGAGCACTGTCTGTTCTACCAGAGGTCCTGAATTCAATTCCCAGTAACCACATGGTGGCTCGTGCTGGGTGTGTGTGGGGGTATGTATTTTGATGTTAATAACTGCTTGCTGTCTCTGTGACCCACCTTTTAATTAATAACAAGCCATCCCACCTGGGGAGGGCAAAGGAGATAGGTGAAGCTTGGGGAGAGAGAGAGGAATCCTGGGGAGAAGAAGAAAGATCCAAGTAGTAGGAGACCGCCATGGCTTAGATGGAAGAGAAGCACATGGCTGGTGTGGATGGAGAATCCAACTTAGATGAAGAACATTAGCAAATATTTGGGATTAAGGATGAGGGGCAGCTTGACAGAATTGATTAGAAGCAGATGGCATGGGATTGAGGCAGCAATCCGACCCACTATAGGAAGTAGTTTAGAGAATTGATATCTGCCCTGCCTGAGGTTAACTAAGGCTATTTTAATTCATTGTCTTTAATTCATTGCTAGCTGGTAATACAGCTAAATTAAAAAACAATAGGCTCGCAACCATCTATAATGAGATCTGCTGTCCTCTTCTGGCCGCAGGTATACATGCAGATAGAGCATTCATATACATAAAATAAATAAATTATTTTTTAAAAATTTAAAAGAATAGAAGATAACCAAGAAAAAAACAGATCAGATTTGTCTAAGGGATTTCTGATTCGTGTCTAAAATCAACATAAGAGTCATCAAAAACTGTTTAAGAAATAAGCTACAAAAGCTGAGGCTTTACATTCCTCAGCACAAGAAAAGGAAGAGGGGAATACTGTTCAGTTAGGAGCCATGCATCAGGAAGAGTGAAAACAGAGGACTAAGAGGGAGAATAATGTTCGCTCCAGGTAGAAGTGAAGAGGGCTGCAGCACAACAAAAGGAACACATGCACCTGTCTTCAGGATTCAGCGTCAAGCTACGGAACAAAGGGATGCTGAGGATGCCTGGGATTTTTCAGGTTGGCTAACTGGAAAGATAGTATTTTAAAAACAATCCTCTAGGCAGTAGCTGATACTAATCTCTTTCCTCCTCTTCCCCAACCTTGTCTCCTCCTTCTTCTCTGTGCTAGTTATTGAACCAACAGCCCATTCACACTAGGCAAGCATTCTACCATCCAGCTACACTACAGTTCCATCTCTCTCTCTCCTCTCCTCCTCCTCTTCCTTCTCTTCCTCCTCCTCTTCTTCTTTTCTCTCTCTCCCTCTCCCTCTCTCCAGGCTGGCCTTGAACTCAGAGATCTGCCTTCCTCAGCCTTCCAGGTGCTGGGATTAAAGGTGTGCCCAGCCTCCATTTCTTACATGCATAGTTTGCTTCCTAAAGGGACTGGGTGACAGTGGAAACCTACTTCCTTTGTACTCAACATGCTAGATAGCAGTTCCATAGCTGACCTGTGTAAATACCTGATAAGTAGAAATCATATTCTCCATTATAACAATATAACTTTATTTTACAGCAAAGCCAAACTTTTGTGTGTGTCTGTGTGTGTGTTGGGGTTGAAGGAGAGAGACAGGGTTAAGACAGAGAGTTTCTCTATGTAGCCCTGGCTGTGCTAGACTCACTTTGTAGACCAGTGTGGCCTCAAACTCACAGATTCATGTGTCTCTGCCTCCTGAGTGCTGGGATTAAAGGCATGTGCCACCACGCCCATTCTTAAACTTGGACTCTTAGTCTTCCTGCCTCCACCTTGAATACAGGCATGCACCACCATACTTTAAACAATCACTAGCAGTCAGGGTTTGGGAACACAATACTTGAGTGAGGACCTACTTTAAATTAACACGGCTGCAAACAGAACCAAAAACCAGTAGTAAGATCAGGCTGAGCATGGTGAGCTCATGCCTGCAAATTGATGAACTCTGCAGAAGGTTGAAGCAGGAGGATTGCAAATTTGAGGCTAGCCTTGCTACAAACCAAGATTTTATCTCAAAAACAGAGGTGGGGTGCAGCAAGATGGCTTAGCAGGTAAGGGGCTTACAACAAAGACTGATGACCAAGAGCAATTGCTACACCCTTAAGATAAAAGGAGAAAGCCATTGGACATGGTGCACACACCTTTAATCCCAGCAGAGTGTAAACTAGCCTCAAACAAGTCCAGGACAGCCAGACAGGACACCCTGTCTCTCAAAACAAAACTAACTCCTACAAGTTGTTCTATAACTTCCACACATATGCATGTCACATGTGTACTCACACACACATATACATACATACATACATAAATATAAGTAAAAAAACATTTTTTAAAAAGGGCAGGTGGGGGGGCTGGAGAGATGGTTCAGAAGTTAAGAGCACTATCTGCTCTTCCGAAGGTCCTGAGTTCAATTCCCAGCACCCACACGGTGGCTTACCACCACCTGTAATGAGATCTGGTGCCTTCTTGTGGTAGGCAGGTACATGTGTGGGCAGAATACTGTGTAAATAATAAATAAATCTTTTTTTAAAAAAAGGGGGGGGCAGCTGGGTAATGGTGGCATACGCCTTTAATCCCAACACTTGGGAGGTAGGCAGGTAGGCCTGGGCTACAGAGTGAGTTCCAGGATAGCCAGGGGGAACCTTTTTGTTTTTTGTTTTCTTGAGACAAGGTTTCTCTGTGTAGCCTTGGCTGTTCTGGACTCTCTTTGTAGACCAGGCTAGCCTCGAACTCACAGTGATCCACCTGCCTCTGCCTCCTGAGTGCTGGGATTAAAGGAGTGTGCTACCACACCTGGCTCAGGAACCTGTCTTGAAAAGAAAAAATAAAAATAAAAATAAATTAAGTGGTAAAGTTTGCATGAGTCTTCTGAAAGAAATAAAGAAATATTAAATTTCTCATAGCATGACAAAAAAAAAAAAGATATAAGAACAAATTCTGGCCAGGTCCTTAGAGAAGCCATTGGGGAATGGAAATTAGCAGGATGTGGAATTGGGTTACAGATTTTGAGCACAAGACTTCCTGGCATAAACAACTCTATTCACAAGAAGCCCAAACTATCAATTCCTCCAAGCTCAACAAAGTACTTCATTGTTTATTTATCTGATAACTTAGAACAACTGATATTAAAACCCACCAATCTTAACTATACCTATATATAAGAATATACATACAAACAAAATGTATATACCTACCACCTCTATGCCTTACCCAGTCCACTCATATTTATTAATTAATTTATATTTATTTATCCACCCACCCATTGATGGGATCCACTGGTGGGATTACAAACGTGTGCCATCACATCCTGCTGTTCTTTTCTTTTTAAATGGAAATCTCTGTAGGGGAAACTGTAGTAAGGAGGTTGTGGTCAAGAAAAGGAAAAAACAAAAAAAAACCCAAAACTTCCAAGAGCTCAGCTCACCCTCTCCTGCTGGGCACGCACAGCTACCAGGTACACCCAGAGGGCTAGACACCAGCCCTCCAGCTGCTCTCACACAGCCTTCTTTCCCACACTCCAAATCAGTAATTCAGTCATTTTCTTCCTTCCTTTCTTTCACAACAAGTTTCTCTTTTGTTTGTTTAATTTTGTGCCTATCTTAGAACTCTGTAGACCAGATTGTCTTCGTCTGCCTCTGCCCACCAGTGCTGGGATTAAAGGTGTGTACCACCAACCAACTAGGACTGGAGAGATGGCTCAGAGGTTAAGAGCACTGACTGCTCTTCCAATAGGCCCTGAGTTCAATTCCCAGCAACCACATGGTGACTCACAGCCATCTATAACAAGATCTGGTGCCCTCTTCTGGCGTGCAGGTATACATGCAAGCACAAAACTGTATACATAATAAATCTTAAAAAACAAAACAAACAAACAAAAAACCTTCAATTATGGGCTAAGGGTGATTAAGAGCACTGGATGCTCTTGAAGAAAACCTGGGTTCAATGGCATGCTCTTCTGGCTTATGTAGGCAAAAGACTCAGCAGGCATGGCGGTCCTGTAATTCTAGCACTGGGATAGTAAAGCAGTAGGATCAAGAGCTCAAGGTTAGTTTCAGCTATACATAGAGTTCATGGCCGGTCGGCACACTATATGAGACCCTGTCAAGAAAAAGAGAGGTGGGGGAGAGACAGAAAGTTTCTAAATAAGCTATTTGTGGTGATACACATCTGTAACTCCAGATCTTGAGGGTCAATAGGATTTTGAGGTCGCCTCGGCACTTTTGACATTACAAGCATCTTACACATAAATCCTACTTTAAATATGCATTAAATTATATTACCTTGTGCAATTTCATTTGAAAGCACAGTACACTTGCCTCACTAATATATCATGATTAAAATCAGAAATAATCAGGTGTTGATTGCTAAAAAAAATACCTTTTAAAAAATATTTTATCTTTATTTCAGGCATATAAGTATTTTGTATGTGTATATGCATTTGCACCACATGTATGCCTGGTCCCTACAGAGGCCAGAAGAGGGTTTTAGACCCTCTGAAACTGAGAATGGAGGCCTTGTCTTCTGCAAGAGCAATCAGTGCTCTTAACTGCTGAGCTATCTCAGCCAGTAAAATATACATTAAAATATAAGTTAACTTAAATATTCTTTAAAGATTTATTTATTTATTATTATGTATACAGTGTTTCAACTGCATATCAGAAAAGGACACCAGATCTCATCATAGATGGTTGTGAGCCACCATGTGGTTGCTGGGAATTGAACTCAGGACCTCCGGAAGAGCAGTCAGTGCTCTTAACTGCTGAGCCATCATTCCAGCCCCGTAGACCCTATTTTCACCCTCTGCCATGTGGGAAGTGGGGCATAGGGGTGGGGGAGGGTGTCAAACTCAGATCAGCACCTTAACCCAGTGAGTCACTCTACGGGCCCAAGCCTTTCTTATGTAAAAACCATTCTCAACAGCACTGTGTCTCCTAAGTGAGTACTCAGTGTTTAGGGTGAGTAGTTTTTTTATTTTTGTTTTTGTTTGTTTGTTTTGTTTTTTGAGACAGGGTTTCTCTGTGTAGCCTTGGCTGTCCTGGACTCCCTTTGTAGACCAGGCTGGCTTCGAACTCACAGCAATCCGCCTGCCTCTGCCTCCCGAGTGCTAGGATTAAAGGCGTGTGCCACCACCGCCCGGCTAGGGTGGGTAGTTTTATACCGTAAATTTGCTGTTCTTTTTAGTCACTGGTTTAATTACAATTCCTCTTAAAGCAATTAAGATAATTAAATAACCACATAGAGACCAATCTTTTATTTCTGACAAACTACTAATCACAGTAGGAAACAATTATTCTAATGAGCTAGTACTAATGTTCTAGTGAGAATAAAACAACTTGAGAGAGGAAGTTGCCTTATTAAATATTGTTAATTACAGGAAATTAAGTTGTACCAAGGAGAAAAAGACCTAGAGCCTAGCTAAGGCCCAGCAAGATAGATTCCAAAAGATAAAGTAGTACTGTAGCAAGCCTCCAATAATGCCTCCTAGGGATCCTGGGAGGAAAGAAAACATTACCTGAGGATGTTGGGATGGGAGAGTCTGTTCATGAGCTGCATCTCCTTCAGCAGGTTTGCTCGGTTACTGCTCAGCGTGTTCATCTTGAGCGCCATCACCTGACCAGAAGCTCTGTGTCGCACCTAGAAAGTTTCACAGAGTAAGAAGTGTCAGGGGCAGCAGCCATGTGTAATAGCAAAGTCTCCGTATATGGAACATACCAGGATGTCTTAGTACCAGTTTAGATAAAATTAAATATTGCATTCTGGATGCTGATGCAGAATGTGAGTAGATGGCCAGCTTGGGCTACACAGTGAGATCTTGTAAAAAGAAAAAATACACTGTCTCACTCCATTAATGAAGATGAATTCATTTCATCCAAGACCACAGTTGGTCCACACTGAGCTGGCCAGAAATACAATGTTAATCATATCTTTTATTTATGTTTTTTTATGTTTTTTTAGGGGGGTGGTTAAGACAGGGTTTCTCTGTGTAGCCCTAGCTGTCCTGAAACTCACTCTGTAGACCAGGCCTCAGTTGGCCCCAAACTTCCTAAATATCTAAGGATGAACTTGAACACCTGGCCCTTCTGCCTCCACCTCTAAGGTGGGATTACAGGCTCCAGCTATCACAGCACGCAGGGGCCTGTTATGGATCTCTCTCTCTTTTTTTCCTTCTTTCCTTCTTTATTTTTTGGGGGGGAGGTTTGTTTGTTTTGTTTTTTTGTTTTTGGAGACAGGGTTTCTCTGTGTATGTAGCCTTGGCTGTCCCAGACTCACTTTGTAGACCAGGCTGGCCTTGAACTCACAAGTGCACCACCACTGCTAGGCTATTGTTATGCAACTCTTACCGGCCTGAAACTCACTGTGCAGCTTGTCTAACTGTAGCTTCACACAATCCACCTAACTCAGCCTCCAAGTGCTGGGTTACAGGCACAGCCACCACACCTGGGTAATGGAGACATTTTTTAAGGCTACTTCCTTAAGGCCAACACTGGTGAATTAGGATACCAGAAGGAAACAGTCCCTTCTGTAAATCCTTAAGTGTAGGGGAGGGAGAAATATGAGTAAGCCTTATGCTATAACTGTCTTTATAAGGCACGGAAATGACATACTTTCTGCTTACACTAAGCACTATAAAAATATATCTATAAGGGGGAAAATGGAGCTGGGGCATAGCTCAAGGCTAGAGTACTGACTCATCATGCACACAAAGCCCTGGGTTTGACCCTAGTGTACTGGACACGGACAGACACACACACACACACACACACACACACAATATTTAAACTTATTTTTAGAACTGGCACAGCAGGGACTTGCATGCAAAGCTATTGTTTTTCAGTGACTTCAGTATTACTTTACATCTACTTTAGTCTTTATCCTCTAAATGCTCAATGAAATAATAATGCTAAAAGTTAAACTTATCCATTAATACACGAAACATCACATATTATCATGAACTTAAAGCAACAATGGTTTGCTGTGGGCATAGAAGAGAAAAACTGGAGAGCTACAGAAGCCACAGTCGGAAAACGGAGGCAAAATGCTGGCAGGCTCTCCCCTCATCTAGATCCCTCTAGAGATCTGGAAGCCAACTCTCTGCTCAGGACATCAATGATACTGTTGTCATGTATCTCGTGATTGATGAAAGAGAAGTGGCTTTCCTTTCTAGATCTTGCCTGGATAAGTTAAAAGAGGCCTTTTTATACAAAGATATCATTGACAGTATTTTTCCAGCACTATTTACAGAAAACATCTGTTTTTATGGGTTTCTTCATCTACTGTCACTTTTCCACTCCCATCATCTGGATATTTTTGCTATCTTTTTCCTTTTTTTTGTTTTTGTTTTTGTTTTGTTTTGTTTTTCGAGACAGGGTCTCTCTGTGTTAGCCTTGGCTGTCCTGGACTCGCTTTGTAGACCAGGCTGTCCTCGAACTCCCTCTGCCTCTGTCTCCCAAGTACTGGGATTAAAGGCGTGAACCACCACGCCCGGCCTTTTGCTATCATTTTTGAAACAGTGTCTTGCTCTACAGCCCTGATGGACTGACACTCATCAGACAGCCCAGGATGATGGTCTCTGCCTTGCAGGGAGTAATGGAATATAAGCATGTGCACCATGTCCTGGTTCACTCTGAATTTTTATTTTTCCTGGTTTTTTGGGACAGAGTTTCTCTGTGTAGAAACCTGCCTGTCCTGGAACTTATTCTGTAGACCAGGCTGGCCTCCAACTCAGAGATCCGCCTGCCTCTGCCTCCTGAGTGCTGGGATTAAAGGTGTTTATCACCATTGCCTGGCTCACTCTGATTTTTTAATTAAATGTTCATTTTTTAGAATATTTGATAATAAAACAGCATGCAACATTCAGGGATAAGCAATCTGCTTTCCTCCTCCTCTCCTTTTTTACTTATTTTGTTTGTTTTGTTTCATTTTCAAGACAGGGTCCTACTATATAGCTCTGGCTATCCTGAATCTGGATATGTAGCCCAACATGGCCTTGAGTTTACAGAGATGTGCCTGCCTCTGCTCTGCCTCCTAAGTGCTGGGATTAAAGATGAAGTGCCACTACTGACAGGCTTTCTTTTTTTAAGATTTATTTTAGTGAGGCAGTACGCACCTTTAGTCCTAGGACTCGGGAAACAGAAGCAGGTGGATCTTTCTAAGCTGTATTTATTTTATTTTTTATGTCTGAGTGTTTTGCCTGCGTGTATATATATGTACCACAAGCATACTTGCTGCCTTAAAAGAGTTTAGATGAGGGCCTCAAGTCTCCTGAAACTAGATTTAAGAATGATTTTAAGTCACCATGTGGGTCTTGAAAATTGAACAGGTCTTCCACAAGAATAACCAGTGTCCTAATTGCTATGCCATGTACCAGCCCAACCCTCACTTCTAAACAAGACAGCTTCCCCACATAGCCCTGGATATCCTAGAACAAGATACGTATGTAGACCAAGGAGGCCTAGATTCCTCTGCTCCCTGGCATAAGGCATGTGCTACCACACCCAGCCCAAGCTGGTCCTGAACCTCTGGATTCAAGCGAATTTATTTCAGCCTCTCAAGGGTTAGTGCTATATATTTTGGTGAGTGTTACCATGCCTGGCTTTAACTCATTTTACATTTCTTTAATGTGTACACATAAACAAATAAGCCCACATGTGTGGAAGTCAGTTCTCGACTTTTAATCATGTGGGTCTAGGCTTGGCAGCAAGTGCCTTTATCTGATGAGCCATCTTCTAAGGCTTATTTACATTTTAATTTATTCATTTTCTTGCAGTGCCAGATCAAAACCAAGGCTTTTCACATTCAAGTATTTTACCACCGGGCTATGTCTGCAGCTCCAAAGGCAACGTCAGTTAAGTGATATATATACACTTCCTATGTGGCAGTGAAACACTAATCCATATGATTGGTTGGTTTCTTTTAGACAGGGTCTATTTAGCCCTGGCTGGCCTGGAACACCCTGTGAAGACTAGACTGGCTTCATACTCACACAGATTCTCCTGTCTCTGCCTCCCAAGTGCTCAGACTACAGGTGTGTGCCACCATGCTCAAGTATCTTGTGCTCTTTCTACATTATATTCATGCCCTATTGTAATGCCATGTCCATTAACAATTACTTTACCCATTTTATTCCATTCAAACAAGGCACTGACAAGCAAATAAACAGTTAAGTACTGCTGATATGGCTCAGCAGCAGGTAATGGAGCTTGCCACCAAACTGACATCTGAGCTTGTTCCTTCAGACCCTCATGGTAAAAGGAGAGAAATTACATTCTTGAATTGTCATGGCTTCCACATGCACGAGAGTCAGCAAATGGGGTTGGGGCAACAGTTCATCTGTTAGCAGTATATGAAGAATTATTTTAAATTTAAATAGCATTTATTAGTTATTGAACACACACAAATTATATTATTATTATTATTATTATTATTATTATTATTATTATTATTATTATTATTATTATTATTATTATTTACACAATCCGGTTATAAAAAAATACACACCTTTAATCCTAGCACCTGGGAGGCAGAGACAGGCAGATCTGAGTCCACAGAGTGAGTTCTAGGACAGACAGGGCTACACAGAGAAACCCTGCATTGAAAAGCAGGAAAAAAAAATATTATTTAAGGTACTGCTGGGTGTAGTAGTGTACACCTTTGATCCCAGCACATGGTAGGCAGAGGAAGGTAGATCCCTATGAATTTGAGTCCAACCCAGTCTACACAGTAAGTTTCAGGAGAACCATAGCTACATACCGAGACCCTGTCTCAGAAAATAAAAATAAATAAATAGGCTTCTTGGACTTGAAGTCAAGAAGTCACAATGAGTGTACAATAAATATACAGTAAGCTGGTATAGCAACAATATCAAACAAAATAGAGTTCAAAGTAGTAATTTTCCAGACCTTATAACATCTCATTTGGGAAGTGTGCTCAAAGTTTTCAGAAGAGTGTATTCTGGTTATAAAAATGACTGGGAGGGGCTGGAGAGATGGCTCAGAGGTTAAGAGCACTGCCTGCTCTTCCAAAGGTCTTGAGTTCAATTCCCAGCAACCACATGGTGGCTCACAGCCATCTACAATGAGATCTGGTCCCTCTTCTGGCATGCAGGCACACATGGGGGCAGAATACTGTATAAATAATAAATAAATAAAATATTTTTTAAGTCAGAAAGAAAGAAAGAAAGAAAGAAAGAAAGAAAGAAAGAAAGAAAGA
>OU015754.1:51712845-51768168 GCA_907169655.1 Acomys percivali | reverse complement strand
AGAAAGAAAGAAAGAAAGAAAGAAAGAAAGAAAGAAAGAAAGAAAGAGCCGGGCGGTGGTGGCGCACGCCTTTGATCCCAGCACTCGGGAGGCAGAGGCAGGTGGATCGCTGGGAGTTCGAGGCCATCCTGGTCTACAAAGTGAGTCCAGGACAGCCAAGGCTACACAGAGAAACCCTGTCTCAAAAAACCAAAAAAAAAAAAAAAAGAAAAGAAAAAAAGAAAGAAAGAAAGAAAGAAAGAAAGAAAGAAAGAAAGAAAGAAAGAAAGAAAAGACTCTAGAGGGGCTGGAGAAATGGCACCATGGTTAAAGCACTGTTATTTTTGCAGAAGACACATGTTTAGTTCCCAGCTCCCACATAATGGTTTACAACCATCTATAACTCCAATTCTAGATTTGATATCCTCTTCTGGCCTCTAAGAGTACTGCATGCACATGGTCACATATATGCACATTTTCTTTTTATTTATTTATTTTTGTTTGTTTTGGTTTTGGTTTTTTGAGACAGGGTTTCTCTGTGTAGCCTTGGCTGTCCTGGACTCACTTTGTAGACCAGGCTGTCCTCTAACTCACAGCAATCGACCTGCCTCTGCCTCCCGAGGGTGGGGATCAAAGGCGTGCGCCACCACACCCAGCTTCTTTTTTAATCTTAAAAATAAAAGCCTGCAGGCCATGTGGGACATACTTAACTAAGAATAAAAGCACAGGAGCACACTCTCTTCTAGCCAGTCTTCCCACACCCATGCCCCACCCCACCTTGAGAACTGATTATAAGAGTTCTACATAAAATAAAACATCTTTGTGGAGTTTTGTAATCTTTGCTTTTCACTTGCAGCATACAACCCTTGTGAGATCGTTCACAAGCATGATGAATACCTTACCTACTCACCCAGTCCTCCACCTCGGTCCATGGAGAATTGAGCTGCACTAGCAGACCACCCTATGCCATTACTTGACAGAGAGGGGAGGAGAGAGACTGGCTTGGTACTCTGTCATTCCTGATATCTAACTATATTCTGGAGGTTCTGTAAAAATACCTTTTTTTTTTTTTCCTTCAACATAAAATCATTTTTGCTCTAGCTGGTCCTACCAGATTCTCCAAAGAAAGAATAATCCACATTCCCAAACAATAAAAATATCTAAGTGCCTTTATTGAACATCTTCCAAGAAATGGCATCAAGTTCACCCGTACTGCCAGGTGTTTGGCCCAGGCCTTTAATCTCAGCACCCAGGATGCAGAGGCAGGCAGATGTCTTGATTTTGAGGTCAACCTGGGCTACAGTGTTTTTTCCAGGAGAGCCAGGGCTACAAAGAGAAACACTGTCTCAAAAAGTCCAATATACCAAGAATAAGGTGTTAAACCTTACAACCAGGAGGGCTCACCAATATAGCCATCTATTTTAAATCTGAAGAAACATATAGACAAGAAAGTGAAAATATAACAAGTCAAGTGGGTTGTGTTTTCTTTTTTTTTTTGTTTTTTGTTTTTGTTTTTGTTTTTGTGTTTTTTTGTTTTTTTTTTTGTTTTTGTTTTTTTGAGACAGGGTCTCTCTGTGTACCCTTGGCTGTCCTGGACTAGCTTTGTAGACCAGGCTGGCCTCGAACTCACAGAGATCCTCCTGCCTCTGCCTCCCAAGTGCTGGGATTAAAGGCGTGCGCCACCACGTCCAACGGGTTGTGTTTTCTTATTTTGTGTTCTTTGATGTTTATTTTTTGGTTTTGTGTAAGCTATTTTGTCTTACATGTTTACTTACTGGTGTTGGGAGCAGACACTCAGGTGCCACAATGTGCATGTTTATGGAAGTCAGAAGACAATTTGTGGGAGTCAGTTCTCTCAGTCTACCAAGTAGGTCCCAGAAATCAAACTCACGTTACTAGGCTAGACCACAAGCGCCTTTAACACCGAGTCATCTCACCAGCCCAGTATAAGGTATTTATTAACAAGCTCTGACATGGAACCAATGAACTAATGGAGTGTATTTTCCAAAGTTATGTCTGTCATTTGAATCTAAATCAGCAGGGGAGAAAGGCAGGAGAACAGAAGCCTGTTACCTATTCGGTGTTACAGACAGGTAGACTGCCACAAATTCGAGGTCAGTCTGGCCTACATTGCGAATTCTAGGCCACCCAGGACTGTATCTGTCTCAAGGAAAAAACTTAGCTGCAGAGGCAGGCATGGTGGTTTAAATATGTAAACCCAGTACTTGGGAGGTTGAGGCAAGAAGAAAGTCTTACAGCAAAGACCAACCTAAGCTATACAGAGAGACTCTGCCTCAAAAACAACCCAAATTAACAAAGAAGGTGTTAAAACCCCACAGTTCTGGATCTTCTACTTGACCTACACCATCAGAGTGTCTTTGGCTAAGACTTGGAAACTTAACTGGGTTCCACAGTGATTCCTATTTATTCCAGAAGCTGACAACCTTCAACGGGAGGAAAGTGAAATTGTTGTAAAGATTTTCTTTTATTTTACATGTACAAGTATTTTGCTTGGATGTCTGTCTGTGCACTACTTGCATGGCTGGGCTTTTGCTCCCTTGGAACTGGAGTTAGGGACGGCGGCAAGCTGCCGTGTGGGCGCTGGGAACGGAACTGGGTCCTCTGTGAGAAGTACACTGAACCATCAAGCCATCAGAGAGGAAACTGAATAGCTCTTTTTAAGCACCAATAATTTTACTATTGTTTTCTCATTTAAGCTCCAAAACATGCCTCTAAAGCAGACATTTCCTCTATTTTACGGAAAAGAAAAGTAGGCTAAGAAAGTTAAGAAGCTTGTCTAAGCATGCATGGGTAGTGGAACCAGAACTGCAGCCAGGCTTCACCTGGCCCCAAAACTCAAGGTTCTCTATTTCATTATTAATTGTTCAGTTTTTTTCCACTATAACAACTGTAAGGACTTAAACTAGCCACCAGAGTAGAAAAAAGGACAGAGACTTAAAGTGGCTGATTATAACTTGGATGGAAATAGAAAGAAAAGTTAATTATATGGAGAGCTGTGAAAAAGAAACCATATCAAATAGAAATATAACTGCCTGCTAAGTTAATTGACTGATTTGAGCAAATTTTGCCATTTAAAGTTCACTTAGGGGGCTGGAGAGATGGCTCAGCGGTTAAGAGCACTGACTGCTCTTCCAGAGGTCATGAGTTCAATTCCCAGCAACTACATGGTGGCTCACAACCATCTATAATGTGATCCCATGGCCTCCTCTGGCTGGCAGGTTTACACACAAACAGAGCATTGTATACATAATAATAAATAAATAAATCTTTAAAAAAAAAATTAAAGTTCACTTAGAATACTGCAAGGAGTTACCAACAACCTTTTTGTTTTAGAATGAAAAGTTCACTACAAGTTGCTATCAGTCTAGATAGTAACTAAGTAGCACCTGCAGTGTAGCCAACAGTGCTTTTTCATTGTTATTCATTTTTCTATACATACATTTACTAATTTATGTACAGGCATATGCCACAGCACAGGTATCAGTTCCTTCCTTCCACCATGTGGCTCCTGAGATCAAACTCAGATCATCAGGCTTGGCAGCAAGTCCCTACTCACTAAGTTATTATCAACCTGTTCAATGCCCAGAGAGTTCCTGGGATAACAGATCCTAGATGCCTACACTAAAGCACAGAAAGTAAAATATTTTTCTTGTTTTGGCTTGTTGACACCTCAACCCTGCTGTGGGGCCAATATGACCTTGAAATTCTTATCTCTTGCCTCACCTCACAGATGCTGGCATTACTGTGTGTTGCCACACCTGCTCAAAATTATGTGTGCAGCTCAACATGTCTGAGCTTCAGCTATGTAGGGAGAGGTAAGAAATTTCTAATTCCAAGCCGGGCGGTGGTGACGCACGCCTTTAATCCCAGCACTCGGGAGGCAGAGGCAGGCGGATCACTGTGAGTTCGAGGCCAGCCTGGTCTACAAAGTGAGTCTGGGACAGCCAAGGCTACACAGAGAGACCCTGTCTCGAAAAAAAAAAGAAATTTCTAATCCCAACTGGGCTGGCTTGGTAGGAACCTTGTTCAAGCATAGCACAATAAACTGACAATTTTTATGTTTACTTGGAAATGTAACATATCTTTGCTCACAGGACCTACCTTCCTTTATTGAGGGGGAAATGTCTAAGAAACCCAGGCTGAGGCCAGGTGTGGTGGCACACACTTTTAATCTCAGCACTCAGGAGGTAGAGGCTCGCATATTGCTGTGAGTTTGAAGCCAGCTTGATCTACAAAGTGAGTCTAGGACAGGCAAAGCTACACAGAGAAACTCTGTAGAAAGAAAGAAAGAAAGAAAGAAAAGAAAGAAAGAAAGAAAGAAAGAAAGAAAGAAAGAAGAAAGAAAGAAGAAAGAAAGAAAGAAAGAAAGAAAGAAAGAAAGAAAGAAAGAAAGAAAGAAAGAAAGAAGAAAGAAGGAAAGGAGGAAAGGCTGAATGAATCAAACAGTTCCCTGAAGCCGGGCATGGTGGCACATGCCTTTAATCCCAGCACTCAGGAGGCAAAAGCAGGACGATTTCTGTAAATTCAAGGCCAGCCTGGTCTACAAAGCGAGTCCAGGACAGCAAAGGATAACACAAAGAAACCCTGTCTCAAAAAACCAAAAGAAAAGAAAGAAACCCAGACCGAGGCCACCGTGGCACATGCCTTTAATCCCAGCACTCCGGAGGCAGATCTCTGAGTTCAAGGCTAACCCGGTCTACAGACTGAGTTCCAGGAGAGCCAGGGCTACAAAATGAAACCCTGTCTTGAAAAACAAGAAAAGTAGGGGTAGGGAATAAGAAGGGGAAGGAGGAGGGGAGAGGAGGGGAGGAGAAGTGAAACTAAATTCAGACTGTCCTCAAACCAGCTTCTCCTGCCTCATCCCCTGGAGACTGAGACAACATCCATTCACTGCTACACCCAACTCAGACATTTTTAAGAGGGAGGAAAAAAGTTGAGGGGTTTGTTTTGTTTTTAGTAACGCAATGTTTTAGTTAGGGTTTCTATTGCTGCAACTAAACACCATGACCAAAAAGCAAATTGGAGAGGAAAGGGTTTATTCATCTTACATGTCCACATTGCTGTTAATCACCAAAGGAAGTCAGGACAGAACTCAAGCAGGGTAGGAACCTGGAGGCAGGAGCTGATACAGAGGCCATAGAGAGTGCTGCTTACAGGCTTGCTCCAGAGGGCTTGCTCAGTCTGCTTTCTTATAGAACCCAGGACCACCAGCCCAGGGATGGCACCACTCACAATGGGCTTGGCCCTCCCCCATCAATAATTTTTAAAATGCCTTACAGCTGGATCCTGTGAAGGCATTTTTTCAATTATAGGAACCTAGCTATATTTAGCCTTGTTACATCTCCAGTCTTCATCTGTAAAATAGAAACAAAAACAGTGGATATATTATACTGTACATATAGCTTATATACATTAGTTAATCTAAGTCATATAATGGCCATTATTATTATCATCAAACAGTTCCCTCTTTTCAGATAACTCTAGTTTGTGTGTCAAGTTGACGTAAGTCTAGCCAGCACATACACTAAGCCAGGAATGGGGCACATATCCATAATATCAGCACTAGAGCAACTAAGAAAAATGTGGGTCATGTATTATTCAAGGCTAGGCTGGGCTACATAGCAAGCACATCTCAAACAAACAAGCCCCAGGACAGCCAAGGCGACACAGAGAAACCCTAACTTGAAGAAAAAATAATAACAACAACTAAGAACAAACAAAACAAAACAGACAAAAAATGGGAATGACTTTGTGCCATCGAAGTGTATGAGCTTTTTCTTGATTTTATAAGACCTTGCAGTTAAAAGCCAGCCATGGTAGAACATGGCCGCCATCCTAGCATTTAGAAGGAAGATGCAAGGTAATCAGTTCAAGGTAACTCTCAGCTAAAGGGACTTTAAGATCAATCTGAGCTACCAGAGACCCAGTCAAGAAGAGAGAGGCAGAAACCAGGCGTGGTGGTGCACATCTTTAATCCCAGCATGGCAGAGGCAGGTGGCAAAGAAACAGCAACACAGTATGCAAGCCAATTCTCCAGCTTCTCAAACTATTCTGCAACAGTTCCACTACATGGGATAATTTATATCCTATTCTGAAGTCTCAAAAGCATTGTGGAAACTTTTTGGTTTTTTGTTGTTGTTTTGTTTTTTAAACAGAATTGATTCACTCTATTTTTCTTTTAAAAACCCTTATGTGGTAGCCACAGCTGGAGCCTGGGTCCTCTGAACAGACATTCTGGTGTGGGTTTTCACAAGATGATCAGTGAATTCCTGATAAGGAGACTTAGTGAACACAGTTTCTTTCCAGAGATCGGGTGTCAGGCAGCTGTAGGTCTTGGAAATGGCATCAAAAGTGGCCTTGGCAAAGTTGCCCAGGGTGGCAGTACAGCCCTTGGCTGATGTGTAGCAATTATCAATACCGGCCATCATCAGTAGCTTCTTGGGCACAGGAGCTGAGACAATGCCAGTGCCTCTGGGGACAGGGATGAGACGCACCAAAACAGAGCCACAGCGGCCTGTCACCTTGCATGGAACAGTATGTGGCTTGCCAATCTTGTTCCCCCTGTAGCCTCTCCTATGGACGATGGAAAGCTTGGCCAAGATGATGGCCCCTCAGATAGCAGTGGCTACCTCCTTGGAGCACTTAACACCAAGACCAACGTGACCATTGTAGTCCCCAACAGCGACGAAAGCCTTGAACCTGGTCCGCTGGCCAGCCCATGTCTGCTTCTGCACTGACATGATCTTGAGACCCTCATCCTTTAGGGATGCACCCAGGAAAAGTCAATTATCTTGGATTCCTTAATGGGCAGGGAGAACAGATAGATCTCCTCCAACGACTTGACTTCATGTCCTTAACCAGGCGGCCCAGCTTGGTGATGGGGATCCACTCCTTGTCTTCGGCTTTACTCCCACGAGCCCCTCGGCCTCGACCACGGCCACTAAAACCTATGCCAAATCCCACGCGGAAGCCGCCTCACTCTCCTAATCCTGGGCCCCTGGGTCCTCCGGGCCCTCCCGCTGCACTGGTGTCATCTGCCATTTGGTGTTTTCCCGAGGAAGAAGAAGCTTGGGTTTGTTTTTTGTTTGTTTGTTTTTGTTTTTCGTGACAGGGCTTTTCTGTGTAGCTGTGGCTGCTTTGGACTCACTTTGTAGGCCAGGCTGGCCTCTAAATCACAAAGATTCATCTGCCTCTGCCTCCTGAGTGCTGGGATTAAAGGTGTGTGCCACCACTGTCTAGCTAAGCACTGTGGAAACTCTTAAGCCATAAATTTAAAATAGAAAAGAATATATATAAAACATATTTAGTTTAGAGTTCCTCTTTCATGTTAAAGTATTAATCACTAGTCAGCTGAGAAAAATTGTACAAAATATAGTCCCTTCATGGAAATAAAGATTTCATTAATACATTTTAGAAATTCTGAAAAAGGAAAACACCCAAGTCGCGCCTTTGTTCCCATGGCCAGACACTAAATAACCTTATTTTACTTATTATTATATACGAGTGCATGATGTGCGTGTGTATGTATGTGATGGGTGATTGTGAGTATACATGTTCATGTGTGGAGGTGTGTATGCACATTTATCTGTATGTGCCTGTGAGTGTAGGCATTAATTATCCTGGAGCTAGTTACGGGCAGTGTGAGTTGCAATACCTGGGTGGTAGGAGTCACACTCTGTCCCCTGCAAGAGCAGCTAGGTGCTCTTATTAATGAGCCTTCTCTTCTTTGCCCTCACCACTTTTGTTGTAGTTGGTGGTGCTGATGGTGGTGTTTTCTTTTTTCTTTTCTTTTTCAAAACAGGATTTCTCTGCCTAATAGCCCTGGCTGTTCTGGAACTCTCTTTATAGACCAGGCTGACCTCCAACTCACAGAGATCCACCTGCCTCTGCCTTCTGAGTGCTGGGATTAAAGGCGTGCACCACCAAGCCTGGTGGTTTTGGTTTTCTTTTTCTATTTTCTTTTTTCCTTGGCTTTTCAAGACAGGGTTTCTCTGAGTAGCCTTGGCTGTCCAGGACTCACTTATAGACCAGGCTGGCCTTGAACTCACAAAGATCCACCTGCCTCTGCCTCCTGAATGCTGGGATTAAAGGCATGCGCCACCACGCACGGCGGTTTTGGTTTTCAAGACAGAGTCTCTGTGTAGTCATGGCTGTCCTGTAACTCACTTTGTAAACCATGTTTGTAGGTATAATCTCTTTCGTACTATATGGATTCTTCACCTGTCAACAGACAGCTGCTTGCCTATAGCTGGACAGGAAATAGGGAAGAATTCCAGTAGAGAGAGTGAATGCTGGGAAGAGTGAAGCGCAGGACACCTGAGCAGAGGTCACCAGCCACAGGGCAACTTAGAATTGAAAACACAGGATAGCAGCTATGAGCAAGTCAGGGAACATGCTTTGCCATACTGGCCTTTTGAAGATATTCTGGAAAACCCCCTTGACAGGTTGGCCTCGAACTCAAAGATACTCCTGCCTCTACCTCCAATGTTAGAAGTAAAGGCTCTCTGACAAATTTTAATTACCTATAAAAGACATGAAAGGTATGGACCACACAAAGGCTGATGATGAGGCTCAGCTTAGCAACCAAAGGCACCTGCTGACAAGCTGAGTTTGATCCCTGGGGCTCACATAGTGGAAGGAGAGACACCTGTAGGCTGTTTGCTGACCTCTATGTAGGAGGAACTATCCTCCTATTCTGCGTATGTGTACATATACAACCCCACACATATATGCACACAAAATAATAAATAAAATGTTTAAAGTTGCCAGGCATAGTGGTATATGCCTTTAATCCCAGCACTCAAGAGACAGAGGCAGGTAGATCTCTTTGAGTCTGACTCCAGTCTGGTCTACATAGTGAGTTGCAGAACAGTCAAGAATCTATAGTGAGACCTTGTTTTAAAAAATAATAATAAAAGCCAGACATGGTGGCACACGCCTGTAATCCCAGCACTTGGGAGGCAGAGGCAGGAAGATCGCTGTGAGTTCGAGGCCAGCCTGGTCTACAAAGTGAGTCCAGGACAGCAAAGGCTTAACACAGAGAAACTCTGTCTCAAAAAACAAACAAACAAACAATCAAAAACATATACTATAAGCCAGGCGTGGTGGCGCACGCCTATAATCCCAGCACTCGGGAGGCAGAGGCAGGTGGATCACTGTGAGTTCAAGGCCAGCCTGGTCTACAAAGCGGGTCCAGGACAGCAAAGGCTACACAGAGAAACCCTGTCTCGAAAAACCAAAAAAAAAAACAAAAAACAAAAAACCATATACTATTTGAAATGTATGAAATGTTAAGATATCTGCCTCTGGATTCCTTGTCTTGGTATTATTTACAGAATATCACATTTTTAAAAGTGTGCATTTATTATTATTTTATGTGATGAGTGTTTTGCCTACATGTATGTGTGTGTGTATCACATGAGTGCCTGCTGCCCTCAGAGGCCAGAAAAGAGGATCATTATCTCCTGGAATTAGAAGCAGATGGCGGTGACCTGCCATGCCAGTGGTGGTAACTGAACCCAGATCCTTCAAAGAGCAACCAGTGTTCTGAACTACTGAACCATATCCCCAGTCCTGGAATATTACCTCTTAATACTTACAGTGCCCTTCAAAGTATAGATTTTGGGGAAAAAATAACTCTTACAGGCTGGGCGTGTGGCACAAGCCTTTAATCCCAGCACTCAGGAGGCAGAGGCCAAGCTGGTCTACAAAGGGAGTCCAGAACAGCTAGGGATAGACAGAGAAACCTTGTCTCGAAAAACAAACAAACAGAAAACAAACAACAAAAAAAAAATCCCTCTTAGATTTACCAGCAAGATATAATTGAAAAACATGCATTTTAGGGCTGGGGCTATAACTCAGTAGAGTGTTTACCTAGGTTCATCCCTTGGTATCACCAGATGTGGCACATGCCTGTTATTGCAGAACCCAGGAAATGGAGGTAAGAGAACCACAAATTCAAGGAATTCTTGGTTATGTAGTGAGTTTGAGGGCATCCTGAGTTACATGAGAGCTTACTTAAGAAAAAAGAAGAGCCGGCTGGTGGTGGTGGCACAAGCCTTTAATCCCAGCACTCAAGAGTCAGAGGCAGGTGTGTATCTGTGAGTTCGAGGTCAACATGGTCTACAAATCAAGTCTAGGACAGCCAGGACTGTTACACAAAGAAACCTTGTTTCAAAAAACCAAAAGAAAAGGAAAGAAGGAAGGAAGGAAGGAAGGAAGGAAGGAAGGAAGGAAGGACAGACAGACATGAATTTTAAGCACTATGTAGGTAGATTACTTGTTTAGTATGAGTAATTTGTCTTTTTGTTTTGTGTAGTTTGTTTGTTTGTTTGTTTTTGATAGAGGGTTTCTCTGTGTAGCTCTGGCTGCCCTAAACCAGCTCTGCAGACTAGGCTGGCCTCAAACTCTTAGAGATCCACCTGCCTCTGCTTTCCAAGCGCCAGGATCTTTAAAGGTGTGCATCACCGCAACCTAATTATGAGTAATTGTAAGCTTGTGAACTTGGATTTTATTTTTACTGCTGTGGATGGAATCTAGAACCTTGCACATGCTTAATAAACACTCCTCACTGAGCACATGCCAGACAAAACACTGGCCTTTTTAAAATATATATAATGAAAATTGGTAATACTGACCTACCTCATACAGTAATACTTCAGAAAGAGTCTCTGGACTAGAGGCCTGTGAGGTCTGCCTGCGGGAGGCTGGATATCCCTGTCAAGGAGAGTTCATGACAATGTTGGGGGTGTGCGGTAGGCAGTGCTGGTATGTTAGTGGGCAGGAGCCAGGGAAACTGAATGTCCTGCACAACAAAGAATTGTCCTCCTTGGAATGCCAGCAGCGCGCAGCTGAGAAACAAACCCTGACTGGAAAAGCTTCGTTGCTTTTGTCCTTAAACAGGAAATGGCCTTCAGTGGTCTTTCAAAAATGCCACAATTATGTAGCTTACAAGGAAACAAACACACTTTTTGTTTGTTTGTTTTTTTAAGACAGTCTCTTCACATAGTCCCGGACGGCCTAGAACTTGCTACACAGACCCGGCAGACCTCAAACTCAGGGATCCTCCTACCTCTGCCTCACAAGTGCAGGAATTGAAGGCCTGCACCTAGTCTAACACAATTTTTTAGGGCCTGTGCTGCAACTTGGGCATTTTTAGATATTAGAAAGGAGAAGAGATAAAAGTAAAGGGGATTAGGAGAGGACGGAGGAGAAGAGGGAAGAGGGAAAAAGAGAGGGAAAGTCTCCCACAGGTTTCTTTTTTAAAGTTTAATTCCGATTACATTGAGATTCCGGGCGTGGCGCACGCCTTTAATCCCAGCACTCGGGAGGCAGAGGCAGGCAGATCGCTGTGAGTTCGAGGCCAACCTGGTCTACAAAGTGAGTCTAGGAAAGCCAAGGCTACACAGAGAAACCCTGTCTCGAAAAAAAACAAAAAAACCCAAAAAAAACCCGATTACATAGAGATTGAGTTGTTTCATATAAAATAAAAGTAAGTATAGGGCTGGAGAGATGGTTTAGCAGTTATGACTCCTAGCGCCCACATTTTGGCTCACAGCCTTCAGTAAGTTAACTCCAATTCCGGGCGTATAACACTCTCTGGATCTCCTCAGACACTGCATGGACACAATACACAGATACACATGCAGGCAAAAAAACATGATATTTAAACTTCTGTTTTGTTTGTCAAATTAGGATTTCTCTGTATAGCCTGGCTATCCTGGAACTATCTCTGTGTACCAGGCTAGCTTTGAAGTCACAATCCACTTGCCTCAGCAACCCCCATCCTGCCAGTGCTGGATTTAAAGGTGTGTACCACCTCCACCTAACCTTAAAAAACGTTTTAAAAGAAATAAAGTGAGCCAGGTGTGGTGGCACACACCTTTAATCCCAGCACCCAGGAGGCAGAAGCAGGCGGATTGCTGTGAGTTTGAGGCCAGCCTGTTCTACAAAGCAAGTCTAGGACAGCCAAAGCTAACACAAAAACCCTGTCTCAAAAAACCAAAAAAAAAAAAAAAAAAAGTTTTAAAAGCTAACAATTGAAAAAAAAAGATAGTGAGGGAAAAAGAAGAAGAAAGATAGTGGACTAAATATATGCAATATTGTATCTTTTATCTTCCCGAAGTGGAAATTCTATAAATTATTTCCTAAAGAATAAGGAAACGGGGGCTGGAGAGATGGCTCAGTGGTTAAGAGCGCCGCCTGCTCCTCCAGAGGTCCTGAGTTCAATTCCCAGCAACCACATGGTGGCTCACAACCATCAATAATGTAATCTGATACCCTCTTCTGCACATAAAGTACTCATATGCAATAAATAAAATAAATAAATCTTAAAAAAAAAAAAAAAGAATAAGGAAACTTTTAGGACTCTCAGATCACCCACTTAGCGGAAATACTTCTATAGGTCACTGCAGACACCACTTACATTCTGCCAATTGTTTTGGTTTGGTTTGGTTTGGTTCTGACAGGTTTTCTCTGTGGAGCCTTGGCTGTCCTGGACTCAATTTATATACCAGGATGGCCTCAAACTCACAGTGATCCTCCTGCCTCTATCTCCCTGAGCGCTGAGATTAAAGGTGTGCACCACCACTCCCAGCAGTTCTTTATTTATTTTTATTTTATGTGAAGGTATTGGAGTCCACTAAAACTAGAACTACAGACAGTTGTGAACTGCCACATGGGTGCTGGGAATTGAACCCGGGTCCTTTGGAGGAGCAGTCAGCGCTCTTAACCACTAAGCCATCTCTCTAGCCCCAACCAATTGTTATATGTATGTTTCCTCTATCTTCATGATATCTCTGTAACATATGCATTATCTCTCACGTAAAGAAGGAGGTCACTGAGTATAGTGACATACATTTGGGGAGTTTTGTTTTGTTTTTTTCCAAAACAGGGTTTCTCTGTGTAACAGTCCTAGATGTAATGGAACTCACTCTGTAGACTAGGCTGGTCTCAAGTTTACAGACATCTACCTGACTCTGCCTCCTGAGTGCTGGGATTAAAGGAATGTGCCACCACACTCAGCTGATGGCATACATCTTTAATGCAAGCAATGGGAGATAGAGGCGGGTGGATCTGATCTACAAAACAATTTCTCTTGCCATGGCTTCATAGTGAGATTTTTTTGTCTCAAATAATAAAGGGGGCTTCTCCGGTCATGGCCTCTAGGTGCTTTACTTCAGGCCAGCGCGGTGGAGAGAAAATGACTAGCCGCCCTTCGTTGTCAGCTAGGGACAAGGACACAGTGGCTGTCAGATCCCTAGGCCACCTACCACCGACTCATGGATAAAGCGGAGTTGTCACTGCCAGAGAAATTGAGGCTGCTATACAGCCACCCGGTAGACCCCAGAACAGTTTCTTTTCTGGGCTCCAATAATGAAATGCAGAGTGCTGTGTGCTGGGCTAGCTGACATGGCTAGACCTGCAGAGAAACTCAGCACAGCTCAGTCCACCATGCTGATGGCTACAGAGTGTATTTGGTCAAGGTACTCACTTGTAATTATACCAAAAACTGGAGTTTGTTTGCTGTTAATTTCTTTGTGAGTTCAGCAGGAGCCTCTCAGTTGCTTCATATTTGGAGATATAATCAAGAACTCAAAGCTAAAGGCGTCAGGAGAGTTCCTGATCACCTGAACAACCCAGATGTGGACAGAAGCACTGGAACCTAGTTTATTTGATTATTGATAAGGTGATGCTAACTATTCTGATAACATTTGAAAAGAATGGAAAAGAAATCTAACTGTAATAAATCAAACTTTTTTTTGTTTTGTTTTTTGAGACAGGGTTTCTCTGTGTAGCCTTAGCTGTCCTAGACTCACTTTGTAGACCAGGCTGGCCTCAAACTCACAGTGATCCGCCTGCCTCTGCCTCTGCCTCCCCAGCTCTAGGATTAAAGGCGTGTGCTACCACGCCCGGCTCATAAAGCAAACTTTTACTAACATATGACTCAGAAGACCGACCTATGGATGGCACTAACACTTTTTTCTACTATTTGTCCATCATAAATCCTATTTGATCATACATAAAAAAATAAAAAGGGGAGGTAGGTAAGACTGCCAAATTAAGACCTGCTGGAAGATAATTAATGACAGACTTGGAGTTCCAAAGCTAAGCACTTACCACTATAAAGGGTCCCTCTCCACAGAGCCACACATCTGTACTTACAGAGAGTGACTAATAGCCTCTACCCTCCCTGCAAGGAGAGTGAGATGTATACAGATGGTGTCTCTCCAGCAAGCTCTAAGGCAGTGGTTCTTAACCTGTGGGTTGAGACTCCCTTGAAGGTCACATGTCAGATATTCACAGCTTATGTAGTAGCAAAATTACATTTATGAAGTAGCAACAAAATAATTTTATGGTTGGGTCACCACAACAAGAGAAGATATATATATATATTTTGTTTGTTTGTTTGTTTGTCCATTAGGGTCTCCTTGTATAACCTTGGCTTCCCTGGAGCAGCTTTGTAGACCAGGATGGTCTGGAACTCACAGTGATCACCTGCCTCTGCCTCCCAGAGTGCTGGAATTATAGATGTACGCCACTGTGTCTGGCCAATATCTTTTCCTTTTACCTTTTTTTTTAACATTTACCATCTCTCCAGCCCCTAATATCTGCTTCTTACAAAGTTTATTTAGGTTGGTATTCAAGAACCTTGCTCCCCTAAACTTAGCCTAATTTGGGGCATAAAAAGGGATGGGCTAAAACAGGAAAAAAAGAAAATTAAATAACCTAATTATTAGACTCCAGACTTACGTCACTTTCTAAATCAGTTTCTTTCCTGTCGCAGCTTAAGTGATATTCCTTAATCCAGTATTACAGTACTTTCTGATGATCAGTCTCATTCTATACTTTTCTGTCTCTCACTTGTATGCATTGTGTTTATGTGAATGAATGCCCTGTGTGCCCAGAGTCCAGAAGAGGACATCAGCTCAGCTAGAGCGGGAATTCCAGACAGTTGTGAGCTGCCTGGCATGGGTGCTGGAAACTGAACTCTGGTCCTCTGGAAGAGCAGAAAATAACTCTGAACTGGTGAGCTATCTCTCCAAACCCCCATGCTCATTCTTAGTGACTGGTACTTAGCAAATGTCTTTTGAGCCTTCCAAACTCCACCCTCACATGCCTTACAACCTAATCTCCACGGTGGGTTTTCCTGTGTAACAGCTCCAGCCCTCCTAGCTCCAGGGTCATCTATCTTTACCCTTCTACCTGGAGACACAATCTACTTTGATAGTTAGTCTTCATTGTCAACTTGGCAAAATCTAGAACCACCTACAGTCACCTCACCTGGGCATGCCTGTGAGGATCATCTTGATTGCATTAATTCTAAATAACACCACTCCTGGCTTTGATCCAGGACAAGGGGACCTGAGCAATAGCATGCTGATTCATTCTCTCGGCTTTCTGATCTTGAATGAGATGTGGGCTGCTGCTTCAAGTTCCTGCCACCTCAACTTCTCCAGCACAGTGGACTGTACCTTTGAATGGTGAGCCAGAATTAAGCCTTTCTCCTTTCAGATGCTCGTTTGTAACTCCTGCTCACACTTCAGTGCCCATGCCTGTAACATTCTTTCTCCTCCATGTGTTCTTATTGGTTTTCTCCACAGTGCTCTCAGGAATGACAAGTGTTCTCTGACCTTTCCATGTCCTTTGTCTGTGCTCTGATACAATGTTGTCCTGCACAGATCCTTACTACAGTTATCTTACTGCCCATTAACTGTTGCTTATCTGTTTTCTTCTGGACTATGAGCTCCATAAGGACTTGACTTAAACATGCTCACCTTCAAATGAATTACAGTATTTAAATTTTAGTATATTTAGATATAAATAAAAATGTACAGTTGAGGGAAAAAACTAAGATTTAGACACTGAGATTTAAACTTTGCAGGCTTTTGTTTAGGATTTAGTTTGGGTTTTTTTTGTTTGTTTTTTTTTTTGAGACAGGGTTTCTCTGTGTAGCCTTGGCTGTCCTGGACTCACTTTGTAGACCAGGCTGGCCTCGAACTCCCAGCGATCCACCTGCCTCTGCCTCCCAAGTGCCGAGGTTAAAGGCGTGGCTTTTTGTTATTGAGATTTAAACCTCTGTGTTTGAAGGTGCAAATGTATTGTGGTGCAGGTTCACTCATGCAAGCCCACTTTGTGTCTTGAGACAGCCTCTGAATGGATTTTGCTGATTATGCTAGACTGGCTGGCCAGTGAGCCCTAGGGATTATCCTGTTTCTCTAGAATTAGGATTCCAGGTGCATGCCATTATATTCCAACATTCTAGATGAGATTTGGAGATCAAACTTGGGTCAAATCTCATGTACGTATAGTAACCACTTTATCACCTGAGTTTATCTCACCTTACTGAGATTCAAACTCTATGTGAAAAATACATTCATTCTTTTTTTTTTTCCTTCAAGACAGGGTTTCTCTGTGTAGCCCTAGCTATTCTGGAACTCACTCTGTAGACTACGCTGGCCTGGAACTCAGAGATCTGACTGCCTCTGCCTCCCAGTGCTGGGACTAAAGGCGTGCACCACCCCGGCCTGGCATACTCATTCTTTCATATGCTCAGTCAACAAATACTTTATTTAGCACCTCCTAGAGGCCAGATACCATGATAAGCCCTTGAAATTTTAACAATATAGACATAGACAGCAAAAAAGGACATATCTATGTTCAAAATGATTACTGTTCAAAATAGCTAGTAATTTAGTGAATCTTAGCTAGTGTGGTGGTGCATACCTTTAATCCCAGCACTCAGAGGCAGAGGCAGGCGGATCGCTGTGAGTTCGAGGCCAGCCTGGTCTACAAAGTGAGTCCAGAACAGCCAAGGCTACACAGAGAAACCCTGTCTCAAAAAATAAATAAATAAATAAATAATAAAAATAAATAAAAATAGACCCAGGCGATGGTAGCTCACACCTTTTTTGGGTTTTTTTGTTTGGTTGGTTGGTTGATTTTTCAAGACAAGGTTTCTTGGTGTAACACACCTTTAATTCCAGCACTCGGGAGGCAGAAACCGGTGGATCGCTGTGAGTGCGAGGCCATCCTGGTCTACAAAGTGAGTCCAGGACAGCCAGGGCTACACAGAGAAACCCTGTCTCGAAAAACAACAACAATTAATAAGAAGAAGAAGAAGAAGAATAACAAATTTATCAAGATTACCACATTCCACACTTTGTGAAAATTGTTTTGAGAAGAAGAGGCCAGGCCGTAAGAGCAGGAGAGCTGTCCTGCCAATGGCAGCACTGGATAGTCTAGGCCAAGCAGCGCTGGAAAGCTCTCCCTGATGGTGAGGACCAGGGAGAACAGGTGGGCCACTAATTCAGCTACCACTCAGGTCCAGATCCAGGGCTGCGTTGGCCCACCCCAAAATCTATATCATCTGTGAATGGTTGGGACATGTGAAAGGGTCAGTCCTGCTCATCAAAGCTGCAGGATCTCCACGACGCAGGGCAACAACAGGATAACCAGGAAGAGTTCCGGTGAGGACCCAATACTGATGGTGTCGCAAAAGCCAGAGACCTCAAACCAGACCAATGACTCATTCCAACGAACATTTCCAAGTGAAGACATGTGGATAGAGGGGTATACTGTGGTCCACGCTATGACACACTACAGCTTCCACAACGAGCTGTTTTCTATGCTTTGTCTTGATTATTTGAGTGTGTGTGTGTTTGTGTGTGTGTGTGTTTATTTTAAGGGATAGGCTGCAAGGGAGGAGGGCAGATACGAGGGAATGAACAGATGATGGGATGGGATGGGTACATGATATGAAACCCAAAGAATCAATAAAATGTTAAAACAAACAAACAAAAAACCATGCAAACTGTCCTAGGAAAACATCAGAAGTAAGATCATGCTAATTTTCTTTTCTCCTTCTCCCTTTCCTTCTTCTTGTCTTTGAAACAGGGTTTCCCTACAAAGCCCTGGCTGTTCTGGAATTCACTATGATACCGGGCTGGCCTCAAATTCAAGAGATCCACCTGCCTCTGCCTCCTGAGTGCTAAAATTAAAAGCATATACCCCCAGGTCTGGCTCCTAATTAAACTATTACACAAATAAAATTATATAATTCTATTCTATTTAATACAGAGAAAGACATGACAGCCTCTGTACAACTTGTTCAGAAGATAAATTAATAAATAACACTATATTTCATCTGTCTAATGATTTACAGTTCACATAGCACTTTGACCCTTACAACAATTCTGTGTCCTTGTTCCTACTGGATAGATTCAAAAAGCAAGGACTGAAATGCGGAAGGCCTTTTTTTCTGTATTTCAAAATCCAAAAGCCATAAAATATCGAAAGGTTTATCAGCACAAAAATCTAGAACTTCTACAGGGGAATAAAATAAGACATCAGAAAAACAAATATCAACAGCGGCTTAAGGGCAGAGCAGCCGCTTGGCACACATGAGGCCCTGAGTTCAACACCCTGAATCCAAGAAGAAAAGAAGAAAAATTTTTATAAAACATATCACAGACATTTAAATTGGAGAGGGGGAGTGTTCCAAGACAGGGATTTTCTGTATAGCCTTGGCTGTCCTGAACTTGCTTTGTAGACCAGGCTGGCCTGTGATCTCCCTGCCTCAGCCTCCCAGAGTGCTGGGACTATAGGCATCCATCACCAAGCCCAGCTAAACATTTAACTTTGTGTAGAGTTCTAGAAATCAGAAAGAAAGAGATTCCTGACTCAACAGCAAAATTATGCTAAAGACTTTAAACTGGGTAGTTCACAGAACAGGAAATGGGGATGACTCAAAACCTTAAAGGCACTTCATCTCAGCATGATTAAAATAAAACAACGAAAACCCCTGTGGCTTATCTCTTCTATCTATTGTGCTGGCAAAAATCCAAGATTGATACCAGCTTGGCATATATTAACAACAGTGGCCCTACGGGCAAAGTTCTGACTGGAATTTATGCAACTTGTTAGCTATGAATTTGAGCACTTAAACAATTCCTTAATGTATTCATCTAAAAAACAGACAGTATCAGTGCCCGCCTCAAAGGGATTTTACCAAGATTAAATGAGATAATGTATATAAGGCACCTAGGACAGTGTTCATTGTACAAAACACTGTTTAAGCATTAGCTATGACACAGGCAATGTTAGTTGAGTAAACTGGCAATTCAAATGGGGAAATGCCGAAGGAAGAAAATTGGGCAGTTCATAGTAATAAGCACAAATCAATTTTAACTTAGATATTCTGCTTTTGCCAATTTATCCTGTAAACGCCTTTGCATACATGTAATAATGACACTTTCAAGGTCTACATACAGCACTGCTTAGAATATTAAACGGAGAGCCGGGCCATGGTGGAGCATGCCTTTATTAATCCCAGCACTCCAGGGGAAGAGACAGGCAGATCTCTGTGAGTTCAAGAGACCTGGTCAACAGAGTGAGTTCCAGAACAGCCAAAACTACACAAAGAAACCCTGTCTTGAAAAACAACAACAGAAATATTAAAAGGCTACATGTACATAATAGGGAGCAACTTATCATACACAGCTTCAATAGCTTTTTGGTGTTTCTTTTTTTTTTTTTTTTTTTTTTTGGTGTTTCCTTACCTGTGTGCATAGAAGCCAGAGGAACCTGGTTCCCACAACCTGTGCGAACTGCTTCTCTCCTTCCACTTTGTGGGTCTCAGAGAGCAGGTTGTGAGACTCTTGCAAGAGCACTCAGCCACTGGCCCACGGCATCAGCCCACACTGCTGTTGTTGTTGCTTTTCTTTTGTTTTGTGTTTGCAACAGGATTTAGTACAGCCCACATTGGCCTCACATTTGTGATTTGGTTTGGTTTGGTTGCTTGCTTACTTTTTTTGTGTTGTATTGCTTTTTCAAATACCCAGTCAGATTTTATTTCTATTTCTACAGAGAGGAAGGCCACAAGGGTGGAAATCTATTTTTACTTTTTCTTGCAGCACTGGGGTTTGAACTCAGAGCCTCAAATGCTAAAACGTATGCACGCATGTACACCTGTACCAGCCTATGGAAAAAAAATCTTTATTAAATTCTGAATAGTCCTAGGCCAAGTAAAGAAAAAGCTGTGTGGGACTAGTTCAGCCGGGAACATGACTATTTAAGGAGACCACCAAGAGCACTGATGCCTTCCTGAGTACTCAATTCATTCTTCTCCATTCAAAGTGTGGTCCCAGCCACCAGCAAACCTAAAGAGCTTATGGGTGTCTTCAGATTTTCTGGGGGCCCACTTGTGAACCCCTTATTCCCTAGCATACCTTCTGTACCACTTACCCCAACAGCCATCTATAACCCTGAGGCAGGGTGACATACACAAACAAACCTCAAAGCTCTCTGAAGGCATCTCAGGATCAAATGCAATTTTTTTCAGTGGGGAAAGGTTGTTTAGTTTTTGAGACAAGGTCCCTTTATGTAGTCCTGGCTGTCCTAGAGTTCACTGTGTGGGTCAGACTGGCCTTGAACTCACAGAAATCCTCCTGTTTCTGTATCCAGAGTACTAGAATTGCTAGCATGCACTGCCACACCCAGCTACACCCAGAAGAATTCCACAGGATATAATAAAGGTGGGGTTTTTTGTTTGTTTTGATTTGGTTTTTCCAGACAGGGTTTCTCTGTGCAGCCCTGACTGTCCTGGACTCACTTTGTAGACCAAGCTGGCCTCGAACTCACAAAGATCCGCCTGCCTCTGTCTCCAAAGTGCTGGGATTAAAGGCATGTGCCACTACGCCTGGCTAATAAAGGTGCTTTTAAAAGAGCAGGAAGCACATGCCTTTAATCCCAGCATTTGGGAGGCACAAGCAGTTGGATCATTGTGAGTTCGAGGCCAGCCTGGTCTACAAGTGAGTCCAGGATAGTCAGGGATACACAGAGAAACCTTGTCTCAAAGAACAACAAAACAAAAACAAAAAAGAAGAGGAGGAGGAGGAGGAGGAGCAGGGTGTGGTAGCACAAACCTGTAATCCCAGGGCTCAGGAGGCAGAGGCAGGTGAATCTCTGTGAGTTCAAGGCCAGCCTGGTCTACAAAGTGAGTCTAGGACAGCAATTACACAGAGAAACCCTGCCTCAAAAAACCTTAAAAAAAAAAAAAAGAGGACTAATCTGAAAAGCTCTCCAAGATATACGATAATGAAAGAGATGCCTAGTGAGGTAAAGGGCAGAACTGTGATAAACTGTCAGCTTTTTTCATGAAAAATAGAAAAATATGATTATATATCTATGTTTGGAAGCATTTGCCTAGACAACGTGTAAAAGAATGCAAACACAGCTGGGTTGTGTGGTGGCCCAGCCAGTGTGCCAGGGAGGTCAGAAGTTGAAGGCTATACTCAACAATTCCTTCTCCAAAAATACAAATGGGGTTGAGGGCATAATATAAAGGGTAGCTAAGCAGGACACTGGACTAACATGCTTAAGGACCTGGATTCTCCAGGCACAGTGGTGCACACCTGTAATCCCAACACTCAGGGAGGCAGAGGCATGTTACCTATAATCATATAGTTAATAATTCTGCTTTTATTTACCCTGAAGATTTTTTATATTTTTCCCTTTTCTTTTCTTTTCTTTTTTTTTAAGATTTATTTATTATTTACACAGTATTCTGCCCACACGTGTGCCTGCCCGCCACAAGAAGGCACCAGATCTCATTACAGGTGGTTGTAAGCCACCATGTTGGTGCTGGGAATTGAACTCAGGACCTTCGGAAGAGCAGCCAGTGCTCTTAACCTCTGAGCTATCTCTCCAGCCCCATTTTTCCCTTTTCACACTGCCTTTATAAAATATCAAAGGGCTAGTAAAATGAGTAAAAGTACCTCAGTTCAACCCCCAAGACCCATACGGTGGGAGGTCAGAATCAACTTCAAGTTGTCCTCTACTTACACACACACACACACACACACACACACACACACACACACTTAAGTTAAATTAAATGTCAGAAATGGATGGTTGACCCATGCTGCAAATATGCTTTCTAACAACTAACCGCTCTGAACACTCAGCAAAAATAACCCTACTGAGACCACACTGAAGTCACCTTCATTTAATGACTTGGAAAACAGCCTAATACCCATTGTTGGCCCAAAACATTCACCATCACCCACACAAACAACGTCATAATTAAGCTCCATTTACCAGAAAGATTAAGCTCTCATTAAAGCCCTTATCCCAGATTCCAAACTCCACTAAAACATTCATGTTTCACAAACAAATGAAGTGTGTAATATTAACAAGTATTTATAAGCACTTTAATATAGGGAGAAAACATGTTAAAAACAAGTCCCCTTTCTGTTCTAAGTAAGCCAGAGAACAATTTCCTTCTTAGAATTAACTAAAACTGTAAGGAGAAAGCATCACTGCAGAGCCTGGGATAGCAGATTATTGGTCTCCAAGCATGTACCCATCTTGAACAGAATTAAGACCTTCAAAAATAAAAAAGTGTGGCCAGGCATGGTAATCCCAGCACTTGGGAGGCAGAGACAGGTGGATCTCTGTGAGTTCAAAGCCAGCCTGGTCTACAAAAGCAAGTCCAGGACAGTCAAGGATACACAGAGAAACCCTGTCTCAAAAAAACAAACACACAAAAAGGCCTTCCTATACCAAATCACACAGTGTTTGAGGAACCATCCCAAATTTATCTCTATAAATGAGTAACACATCATGCATTGCAATCACCCAGATGTCTGAGAATCTCACTGTTAACTCAGAAAAAAACATCTGTACCACTGAAAACTAGTTTTTAACAATCACCAAAGAATCTCCAATCTAGGTCCCTCCTTGGTGACACAGGCCCCACCTATAGAATCTCTTGTGTTCCATCTCCTGCTATCATACAGGATAATTATGACACCCACACTGACAGCAGAGTCAGCACAGCCCGTAAGGCCGCTGCACTATTTTCATAGCCTGTGGCGTCATCCCCTCAAGCACTGAGACAGTGACACCTTTTTCTCCCTTTCCCTTGAAAGAACTATGAGCCAAGCCTGGTGGTGCACACCTTTAATCCCAGCACTCGGAGGCAGGCTGATCTCTGTGAGCCCAAGGGTAAGCCTGGTCTACCGAGGGAGTCCCAGGTCAGCTATACGGAGAAACCTAGCTCGAAAAACCAAAAAAGAAAAAGAAAGAAAGAACTCTGAACTTTCTAATCATGTATTCTTATAAAATTTAGTCTTCAATTTTATTTTCTGGTTATCTCCTCATTCTCCAAGTATACTAGCCTTCTTAAAGATTTTACTTTTTTTTTTTTTTTTTTTTTTTTTTTTTTTTTTTTTTTTTTTTTTTTGGTTTTTTGAGACAGGGTTTCTCTGTGTAGCCTTGGCTGTCCTGGACCCGCTTTGTAGACCAGGCTGGCCTCGAACTCACAGCGATCCGCCTGCCTCTAAAGATTTTACTTTTTAAAACGTTTATTTCATATGTATGTCTTGCCTGCATTCATGTCTGTGTATTATATGCATGCATTGCCCAAGGAAGCCAGCTCATGGTGTTGGTCCTCTAGAACTAGTTACACATAGTTGTTAGTTGGCACGTAAGGCACTAAGTCCTCTGGAAGAGCAGCCAGTGCTCTTAACAGCTAAGCTATCTATCTCTCCAGCCCTAGATTTCACTTGTTATACCCTCCAGTTCAGACTGTGCAGTCAGCCATGGATCCCACACTATTACCAGCAATATAAAGCGGTTTCCCATTTTATATTTCTGTTTTGCAAATTCCAGTTTTGGATCAACCCAATTGTCATCGTCTTCTCCTCATTCTGCCTTCCTGTTCTTAGGGTGTTGGAGAAAATGTAAAGTCTAAGTTAAAAAAAAAAAAAAGTCCTTATTCTTGGTGCTGGAGATGGTTCAGTGGTTTAGGGCACTTTTTGCTCTTCTATAGGACCTAGGTTTGAGTCCTAGCACCCACAAGGCAGCTCACAATGACCAACCACTCTAGCTCCAAGGGATCTAGTGCCCTTTTCTGACCTCTGAGGACACCACCACACATATGCTGCATAAGCATAAATGCAGGCAAACGCATAAGCCATACCTGAACATCATGATCTACAAAATGAGTTTGGAGCCAGAGCAACACAGTGAGATCCTGTCTCAAAACAAACCAGCAAAAAATCTACTTACCATATAAAGTAAAATAAAAATAAATCTAAAAAAAGAATCCTTGATAGTTTCCACTGATGATTCCTAAGGCTGTAATGCTCATGTCAGAAACTCACCACAGTTCCTTCAACCTCCAAAAAAAAATCTGATTTATCCACAGATAACTGATCACAATAAAAATAAGACCAGCCTAGTGAGGTAACACACACACAGCTACAGGCTGGCCTGTGTTACACAACCCTTCCTCAAGCCAGCAAGCAAAGAAAATGAGAGCGAAAGAAAAGAGGTTTTACTCACCGATGCCTGTCATTTACTCCTAAACCCATGAGCTAACTACTATATTACAACCACCAGGTTATCAGAACAGCCTTGGAAAGAAAACAAGTGACTTCCCAATTGCCAAACTCACTTGTTTCCAGCTCCTATTCTACTTGCCCTCTGGGGCACCTGACTCGGGGTTAGCCCCCTCCCTCTGACCACTGCCTTCCTTTGGCTTCTGTGATACTGCCTGCCAGTGCGCTCCAGCTCTCGTCCCAACCCTGTAAAGCTTCTGCTCCACAGCCCAATCCTCTGCTTCTGGAGTACCACCAGGAGGTACTAAGGTTTCAAGTATCCCCATATATTCACTCTTCACTCTCAACTTTGTACCTTTACATCCTAACTTTCTCAGTCTTATGACCAATTTTCCAGCCCGGTCTGAAAAGCCCCAATTGAACTTGCCACAACCAAATGTGTCATTCTTCGAAAGTGCTTCATTTGTGTTCTGTTTCTATTAACTCCACCAACCCAATACCACAAACCAATGAGAAACATCTTTCTTACAAAAGCAGAAAACAAAACACCTTCTAAACTCTCTTTTGAGCATTCTTGGAATTGCACTGCCATCCTCTCCCGTTTTCCTACAACTATCCCAGCTCATCCACCCTCTCTCACCCATAGTACAAAAGTTTCCTGCCTACCTAGGCCTTCTAACCTCCCGTCTTTACTTTCAATCTTTCCTTCACGTTTTCCAGAGACAGTCCTATCAAGCTCCGGCTTACAGCCCTCAATGCCTCCCTGTGCCTACAGAATAAAGTCCAACTCTTTAACACGTTTTTCCCCCGGAGGTATAAATTAAAGAGTTTTCAATTCGATCTGAAGTTTACTTCCAGCTAAATCTGAATTGTAGCTCAAACAGTCTTCAAAATTAAGTCTAAAAAGTAAATGAGTGAAAAGGAAAGAGAAGTCTCTTAGGGTTTAGAAGTCTGGGTGTTTGGGAGAGATGAGCTCGATTGATGGGAGGGAGGGAATCCTACTCTCAGAGGGAGAAGCGGGTACGGAGACCCCGCGAGGCACTCTCAGCAGGGGAGCAGGACCCGAAGGATTCCAGAACTTCGCAAGTGAGGAAGGTCAGACACAACATCAACGCGAGGTCTAACTTCCAATGGTCTCTCGGCCTCTGAGGCGAGAAGGTGAGGACTGTCCCGGGACCCTGAGGAAAGCGAGAAGGGAAAGGAAAGGGGGAAAGGGGAGCAAGACTGTCCCCCGATCTCTCTGAAAATCTCAAGGAAGGCAGCGGGCTGCCCAGTGCTGGGCGACCCGTGAGCCAAGGCTGCGCGCGCGGCGGGGATGCCGAGCCTCCTCGGCTCTCAGGCAATCCCTCCGGACGTTACCTGAGGCACGACTGCGCTGCAGAGGGGGCGTCTGCGCGGGCCGGAGGGCGAGGGAGGCAGCGGCCCAGAGCCAGCATAGCAGCGCCCGGCCGCGGCTGTTTAGCCTGCAGAGGAGGTGGGGGTCCCTCGCGCAGAAGCCGGCGATTCCGCGGGGCCGACGGCGGAGGAGCGGGAAGCTTCTGCCATGACCCTGCGGTTTGGGCTACTTCCCCCGCGCCTGCTCCGCGGGGCCCTGAGGCGGCTCGCCGCCGGGACAGAGAGGGCAGCTGGAAACTCTCGGCTCCCCGCCGGTGAGCGTCTGAAACGCCTGGGGGCAGGGGACCGGGGGCGGGGCCTCTGTCAGCCCCGCCCCCTCCTCAGGCCTCCCTCAGAGCAACCAATCAATCGTCAATCTTTGACAAACGAGCTGGTAGGATTGCCCAATTAACATTAGGGATGCCACGTGGTACGAGGGTGGGCACAATGGGCGTCCGGAGAAGCCAATCAGCAACGCTAGGCGCTAACTCTTAGGAGGCGAAGGGACCCAATAGGAAGGAAGTGGAGGTAAAAACAGAAGAGACAGTGTATTGAAAAAGCGGAACCGGAGAGCAGAGAATACACCTTGGGGAAAACCTAAAGAATCTCAGAGGGCGGAACAGTAAACACAAGATAGACCAATCAAAATCCCCCAAACAGAAGCGATTGTTAATTAATTAAGCCAACTGAACAAGCACTAGACCGGCGCGGCTTTTGAATAAGGTGTCCTGCGGGATCCAAAGCGGTGTCCTGCAGGATCGTTGTGTAATGAGAAGCTAAAATTAGCATATAATTTCTAGCGACTTGGGAACGAGTAACAAGTGGAACTAAACGAAATGCCGAGGGAAGAGACTGAATTCAGGAAAGGCTTAGAGGAGAAGTATCACGAGCTGGCTTGAAAGGGAGAATTAATGCCGGGTGGTGGTGGCGGCGCACGCCTAATAATTCTAGCACTCTGGGAGGCAGAGCCTGGCGGACCTTTGAGTTCGAGGCCAGCCTGGTCTACAGAGGGAGTTCCAGGACAGCCAGGGCTACACAGAGAAACCCTGTCTCGAAAAACCAAAATAGAAGAAAAAAGAAAGAAAATGAGAAATGAAAGATCTTCGAAGGAAATAATCCTGTCCTACTGTTCATCAGGTACAGATTTCCTCACCCTTTCCATACTCATGGATCTCAAGGGTTCATAGTCTTACACTTGAGCAGACTGTAATGGAAGAACAGAGCAGATAGATACAGTGGAATATAGGCCTTACTTACTCGCAGGGGTTTAGAGACCTCCCTTCAGAAATCTTTAGACTTCACTCTTCCTGGAAGAGGAGACTCTTGGCAAATATGTGAGACAGAAATAATTGAAATAGGACTAGAGGTTCAAAAGGCAGTGGTAGAGAATGTACCATGTGGCCCTGGGTTCAATCCCCAGCACTGTCAATAATATTAACAATAACGGAATAAAGGTGGTCCTGATGAGTTTAAGAAAATGTATGCTAGGAAATAAAATTGGAAGAGGCTGAATGTGGATGGAACTTGAATAATAAAATTATCTTTTTATTTTACTGCTGTGTGACTTGTTCTTGAACAGAGCATAACCTAAGCAGGGCATTGTTTCTGGAAAAGTAATTAGTAGCTCACAGAATCTCTGAAGGGTGATAACCCTAGCCAGTTCTCCCGCCTGTTCAGAACAATTCTGGCATAAATTATGTGCTGCCATCTGGTGGCAGTTCAGATGCTACTGTTCCACTGTTAGCCTTCAACATTTCTGTTGAAAGATTTGGCACCCTTGCAAGTGTGTCGCCCATAGAGCTTGATACAAACAGTTGATATATACTACTGGTAGCAATCAGAGTCAAACAATGACACAGAGCCAGGCATGGTGGCACATGCCTTTAATCCTAGCACTCAGGAGGCAGAGGCAGAGGATTGCTATGAGTTCGAGGCCAGCCTGGTATACAAAGGGAGTCCAGAACAGCCAAGGCTACACAGAGAAACCCTGTGTTGAAGGGAAAACAAAAAACAAAAAACAAAAAAACAATGCTATGTAGATCAGATTGGCCTTGAACTCCATCTGTCTCTGCTTCCATTCCCAAGAGCTAGAATTAAAGATGTGCACCACCATACACAGCCACTGAGAGACCTGACCTCTGGCCACCACATAGTCATGCTCAGCATAATCAGGCACTTGTGAGTGCACATACAGACACCAAGGAAAAGAATGCAGAAGCCATCCCTATAACAATCCAATGTCTAAGGCCCACTCCCTGTAACTTTGCTAGTTGTGTGGGTCTCCTTTTTGGGGACTCTGGGGGGGGAGGGGCTGATGGCCACCAGCCCAAGAAGGCAGGAGGAGCAGAAGGCAAGGCCCAAGGCTCAGAAGGCCACAAGTACAGAGGAGAATGCCCCTCCAGGAACCACTTCAGGGAGATAGTTCAACTTTATTCCGGGAGAACAAATGCTATATAGTCCTTGGGGAGTGGTGGGTGGGGAGCTCCCAGGATAGGTGCACATAATTGGTTGGAACCAGGCACTTTAAAGATGCTTAATTTGCATTCAGCAGCTCACTCCTATCATATGAATGGGAACACAGTACCTAATTATCCTACAGGCGCAGAGAAGGGAGAGCTAGCAGGGAGCTGTGTCAAGGGCCGCGTATCAAATGTGATTAGGGGCATCTATGTCTATAGACATTCTCCAGCTGAGGTCAGGCAGAGAGCCAGAGACCCTGCTGGGAAGAGCACCAAGCTCAGAATGGCTATCTGGACTGGGAGGACTGCAACCTCAAATAGCAAGGTCCTTCCAACAAGCTGGGCCAGAGATTTAAATATACCCTGTTACTGAAAGTAGCTTCTCCCTTACAGCTTCAACCTTTTACTGTTTTTATTTCAGACAACTGTCTCTTCCTGCCAGCCTGAACTTAGAGTTAGAACCTTCCCATAAACTGACTGCACCTCTTAGTTCCCGGGAAGTGCATACAAAGACCCACAGTTACCACTGGAGGAGGGCTCATGAGGTCCATGAAATGCTGCCGATTCTTAGGAAATCTTGAACCCTCTAGAACATAAAGTCCAGGAAAAAAAAAGCAAGGTGCCCTCCAATACCTAAGAAAACGCCACCTCTCTAGTGCTGGGATTATAGGTATGTACCACAACACAAGGGATTTTTTTTTTTTTTTTCTGTAATAAAATTGAATAGAGAGCCTGGCGCGATGGCACACCCCTTCAATCCCAACACTAAGGCAAGCAAAGGCAGGCAGATCTCTGAGTTCGAGGCCAGCCTGGCCTACAAAGTGAGCCCAGGACAGCCAAGGCTACACAGAGAAACCCTGTCTCAAGAGAAAAAAAAAAAAAAAAAGAATAGAAATGGACCAGAAATGATAGTATAACACTTGCCTGGCATTTATAGGCCTTGGGTTCGACAATCCCTCCTACTACTACAAGGAAAAGAAAGCTGGGGGTTGTGAAAACAGCAACCAAAACAAGCTAGCAAACTAGTTGGGTATGGCAGCACACACCTATAATCTTACAATTTAGGAGGTTTTAGCAGGAGGAACAGGAAGTCTAAGGTCACTGTGGTAGTTTGAATGACAAAGGCCCCCATAGGCTATTATGATGAATACTTGGCCTCGGATTATTGGTGCTCTTTCAGGAGGAATAGGAGGGAAATGGCCTTGTGGAGCTGTCATTGGGTTGGTCATTAGGTTGCAAAGGACCTGTCTTTCCCTGTGTACCGCTCTGCTTCCTGTTTGTGAATGGATTATGGTCTCAGCTTCTGCTCCAGTGCCTGCCAGCTGGTGACATGCACCTCACCATGACAGTGATGGGCTCCTGACTCCCAGTGGCCTTGGTCATGGCATTTTGTCAAGAGCCTTAGGAAAGTGACTAAGGCAGTCACCCTCACTCAAAGCCAATCTGTGACATAAAATCCTGTCTCAAAAAATTCAAAAAGGGCAGGGCATGGTGGCGCACGCCTTTAATTCCAGCACTCGGGAGGCAGAGGCAGGTGGATCGCTGTGAGTTTGGGGCCAGCCTGGTCTACAAAGAGAGTCTAGGACAGCCAAGGATACACAGAGAAATCCTGTCGGGTGTGTGTGTGTGTGTGTGTGTGTGTGTGTGTGTGTGTGTGTGTGTGTACAACAAGGCGGAGGGACCTACAACAACCAGAGCATGCTATTTCAAAGGGAACTGAGGCCCAGTGAAGACGCTACTTGGAAGTAAAGACTGGTTAAATCATAGAATGTTCACATTTTAAAGTTATCAAAGAAATAAAAACATTTATTATTTAACTAGGGAAAAAAATGAGCACTGCCTACTTTTCCAGAAGTCCTGAGTTCAATTCCCAGCAACCACCTATAATGTGATCTGATGCCCTCTTCTGACATGCAGGTGTACATACAGATAGAACACTCATATACATAAAGTCTATTTCCTCATGGAACTTTGTTTTTCCTGAGACAAGGTTTCTCTGTGTAGCCTTCGCTATCCTGGCCTCACTTTGTAGACCAGGCTGTCCTTGAACTCACAGGGATCTACCTTCCTCTGCCTCCCAATTGCTAGGACTAAAGGCTGTGCCACTACACCTGTCAAGAAACAGATTTTTACAGTTCACAATCTTGGGGTTCACAATGGGATTAAATATCCTGCAACAGAAGATGATTTAATTTCAGAGAACCCGAGGGGCTGACTGGAAACATACAGACGGAGCTGTAGAGGCTGAGGTGGCACGGAGGAGGTGGAGCAAGCCTCAGTGAGCAGTGTGACGACGAGCTCCAGTGCCCACCAGAATATCACACTCTTCTCTGCATCAATCTCAGCCCGACATGCTAACTCATCCCACGCATCAGAACCAGAGAAATCATTTCTTCCAAGATCCCTTGAGCTCATAGTCAAAGGTGTGCCCTGTTGAATATCATATTTCAGAGGCAGAGGTACAGGAAACAGTTAAGTAATAAGAAGGAAATGAATGGGAAGTAAAAGGCGGGGTTAACAATTGGGTGGGATGTAATGTGAATAAATTATAATAAATTTAAAAAAAAAAAAAAAGAAGAAGAAGAAGGAAATGTATGGCTGAGCCCATCCCATGAAGGTGAAGAAAACACATCAGGCAGAGTTAAGCCACTTTATTCTGAGTTAGCTGGGGAGTAAGAATGGCTAGACAGAGAGATGCCTCGGTAAAGAGGGCACATACCAGGGGATGAGAAGGCTGCTGCGGACGGAAGCATCATCTTTCTTATTTCTCTTACAAGTCCTTACAGGTCACTCCTGAAGATGTTGGGACCCTGAAGGAACAGGTCCTCCTGCCCAAGACTCGGAACATGGGACTGAGGGCCGCTGGGTTCCAGGTTAGAAAGGAAGTTGTTCTGGAGTTCTAGGACAAAAGAAAAAAAAAAAAAAAAGAAAACAAACCATTAACAAGACTGATGTGCACAAACAAGGCCCTGGACCTCCCTGGTTTGAGTGCGCCCACTTTATGATGGTTTCCGACTGTCTGCCTGTGCCTGTCCCCAACTGCAATCAAGTGGTTTAATGAACGTGTGGTGGCACGTGTCCGTAATCATGGCACATGTCCATAATCATGGCACATGTCCGCAATCGTAGCACTCCGGAACTTGAAGCAGGAAGATTTTGAGTTCAAGACCAGTCTGAGCTACATAGCAAGCCTGACCTACAAAGGAAAACCTGGCCTTTAAATATTTAAATAATATTTTGGTTTCTCTTCAAATCATATAACTCTTTTGCCTTTTACAAACAAATATCAAGTAATAAAGTAACTTAACTCCCCCAGATATATCACGAAGAATTCACACAGAAAACACAACGCCAAACAACCAGACAGCTGCGTTCAGGCATCAGTGAGATTCAGGCTCAGGCATCAGTGAGATTCAGGCTCTCCCGGAACTGTCCTTACCCCTATCCAGTTTCTTTAAAAGTTCCCAGCTACGGTCACAGTCTGGAAGACTGACTTCAGAGCTAGCTGTAGAAAGCGACATGGCGAAGATGGTGGCCAGAGGCAGCTTAGATTGCTGGGCATGAGCAGAGGTCCTAGAAAGAACAACCATAGGCAAAGATGGTGATGGATCCTCCAGCATAAAACTGTCTTCCTTTCTGAGGTCAGGATTCCAGAGTCCCCCTCCACCCACACCGCCACCCCATTTATCATTCAGACGTATAAAGATATATCACAACTCTGAATCGGATGAACAACGCCTACCACTGAGGCCAGCAAGATGGCTCAGCTGGTGACCGTGCCATAATGTGAGAGAGAACTGACTCCTGGTCCTCTGACCTCCGCATGCACTGCATGCTATTTGCACGCCCACATATATGCAGACTAAATAAATAAAACGAAAAAAAGGGTAATTCAGGTAGGCATAATAGCACACACCTGCTCATCAGAACTCAAGAAGCAAAGACAGCAGGGGGGTCAGGTTGAGGACAATCTGGGCTACCTAGTCGAACACATCTCAATAAAAAATAAATATAAAGCAACTGAGTCTGGTAACGTATACCTGTAATACCTACATTTGGGAGGTGGGTCAGGAGGATCAAGAACAGCCTAGGCTAAAATGTCCAATGCTGTTCTTAGGAATAAAAACCCAGATACTCAGACAGACCACCCAACCAATCCTGGCCAAATTTAGGATAGCTGAACTTTGCTTGGCCTCTATGACACAACCCCCCGCTACTGCCACAGCACACACATCTTCTGACCTGAGGAGGTAGGGCTCCTCCTTCTGGCCATCATGGGCCTCTGTCCTCGTAACCTCCAAGGTATGATGAACCTGGCCCTTCTGGTCACTCTGTAGGTGTTCCAGTGTCTGCCAGACCGTGGTGCAGAGGAGGTGGACTAAATCTCTCCCTTTCCAAGGGAACCTTCCTCCCACGACTCCCTCCTCCACACGAGACCCTTCATGTGGGCAAGGACAGTGGCTCATGTTTACTGCAGAGAGACTGGGGAAACTGCTGCGGAGATATGTGCAACCAGCACGGGGAAGGAGACAGAGCTAGGGATGGGGTGGGAGAAGAAACTCTGGCCTCTCGGTAGAGCAGGGCAGACAGGAAGGATGGGGACTCCGTAAAGAAACATGTGGCAACTAACCTACCCCTGCCCTACCTTCCAGCTGCGGGCCTGAACCTGGCGCCCCTCTGCAATCTGTTCCAGCAGCAAATCCTGATGTTGGCCTGAAAATGAGACAATATGAGGGGAACAGTCTTTAACTTCATTCCTTCTCCTTTCCTAAATGGTGGCCACCTTGGTGGTAGAAACTTAGACAAGCATGTTCTGGTCCACCTGCTAGAAAGATTCCAAGCTGACGGGAAGGACTAAATTCACACCATGAGAGAGACAAAGAGCAAAAAAATTCATTTTGCCAAAGGCGAGGGGTGTGGCTTGGTGGTAGAGCACATGCTTAGCAAGTTTGACACCTACCATCACACAATGTACAAATCACAAAATACGCAAGTAATAGTAACAATAATAATATCAATAATAATCTGCCTGGCCATGGGTGGTGCCATATGCCTTTATCCCAACACTGGGGAGGCAGAGGCAGTGGGTCTCTGTGAGTTTGAGACCAGCCTGCTCCACATAGTGAGTTCTAGGACAGCCACAGCTATGTAGAGACCCTGTCTCAAATTTGTTTGTTTGTTTGTTTGTTTGTTTTGGTTTTTTTGTTTTGTTTTGTTTTGTTTTTCGAGACAAGGTTTCTCTGTGTAGCTTTGGCTGTCCTAGACTCACTTTGTAGACCAGGCTGGCCTCGAACTCACAGTGATCCACCTGCCTCTGCCTCCCAAGTGCTGGGATTAAAGGCATGCACCACCACGCCCAGCTTCAAAAAATTTTTTAAATTAAAAAAAAGGCGGGGAGAGCTAGAAAGATGGTTCACAGGCTAAGAGCACATGGGGGACTGGTGTGGTGGCGTATGCCTTTAATCCCAGCACTCGTGACACAGAGGCAGGCAGATCTCTGTGAGTTCCAGGACAGCCTGGTCTACAAAGTGAGTCCAGGACAGCCAAAGCTACACAAAGAAATCCTGTCTCGAAAAACAAAACAAAACAAAATAAATAAATAAATGGTGAGGATAGTGGGGCAGTAGTGGTGCACAACTTTTTTTCTTCTTTTCTTTTGTGGTGGCACATGCCTTTAATCCTAGCTCTCAGGTGAATCACTGTGAGTTCCAGGCCAGCCTGGTCTACAAAACGAGTCCAGGACAGCCAAGGCTACCCAGAGAAACCCTGTCTCAAAAAAACAAAAACAACAACAACATCAACATTATCATCATCATCATCATCATCATCATCACACTATGCCAGACAAGAAAATACTTAAAAAAAAAAAAAAAAAGGGACAAAGGAATACTCTCAATGTTTTACTTACTTAGCTGGTCTTGAAGCAACTTTAGTTCCTCCCGAAGAATCTCTGACTCTTCCCACAAGAGTTGGTGCCTAAATGAGTGACAGCAGTGTCATTCTAGAATCAAACAATAAACCCAGAGTGGCTGGATACTACAGCTCAATGATACTCTGGGTTTGCTGTTCTTATAGAGAATCTTGATTTCCAGCATCCACATAGTGGCTCAAAACCATCTCTAACTCCAATTCCAGGGGATTCAACAGGCATGCATGTGGTGTTCATACATACATAAAAGTAAAACATTCATACACTTAAAATAAATACTTCTTGTCCCTTTTTTTTTTTTTTTTTTTTTTTTTTTTTTTCTGAGACAAGGTCTCACTATGTAGCCCTGGCTGGCCTACAACCCAGTATGTAGAGCAAACTAGTCCCAAACTCTGAGATCTGCCATCTTCTGCCTCCTGAGCACTAGGGTTAAAAGTGTGTGCCACCAGAAAGTACATCTTTTTAAAAAATTTTTTTCAGGACCTTTGGAAGAGCAGCCAGTGCTCTTAACCTCTGAGCCATCTGTCCAGCCCCAGGAAAGTACATCTTAAATAAATAAATAAACAAAAGGATGAAGTCTTACCCATCACTTACTCGGTCTGCAGCTCTTGCTGAAAGCCACTGGTTGTAGTGAACTTTCCTGGTCTTGTTTTCATTTGGGTTTGGATTAGCTCTCGCACCTGACTCCGAAGACCCTGCAGCTCCTTCCTTAGCCCTTCCAGGCGTTGTTCCAGGATGGCTCTCCCTTTAGGGGCCTCCTGCAGCAATTTTAGTGATGCTGTAATGTGAAAGGTGAAGGTCAACTGCTCTAGAACTTCACACGTAACCCTGGGCACTACTTGCAAATCAAAACAAGTACACAAACAACACAGCTACGTAGTAAAGCTATGGGCACATACATGATGTTGTATGAGGTTGGAGAGAGAGAGAGCACCCACTAAAGGCCTCACAAGTAAGCCCTACAACCAAAGTTGCACGTAGATCAGTGGCTCAGCATGCACACAACGCTAGCTTCCATTTTAAAATTGTGTACTATACGTGAGTAATGGAATTGCCCCAGTACCTTCTAGAGCACTGATCTTGAACGTCTGCTGCTCCCGATCCTTCAACAGGCTCTGCACAGCATGCCTCAGGGCCTCAGTCACCTACCCAAGCAGAGAAAGCCCAGACACGACTTTCTAAGTCACTTTCCCAACTCCTAATATTACCATGTCACATCGCCACCACAGACAAACACCTAACACCTCACCTGAGCCTGAGCCTGGAGCTGGGATTGGAGTTTAGTGACTTCATCCCAGAGAGATGAACTGTGGCCTTCAGTGCAGCTCAGTCTCTCTCCAACAAGCGGAGTCTTTAGAGCCCAAGGCTGTTGAGCTTGGGTCCCTGGCTGAGGAGGCAAGTGATGAGGAGAAATCCAGGTGTCAGCCAGGTTCCCTATTGAGGGAATACGGAAGTCTATTAGGAAATTAGAGTTCCAGAAGGGAAGTCGCTGGAATTTGTACAGAACTGTAGATGGTACAGGCAAGCAGTGGAAGAAAGCCTTGGAAAGAGAAAAAGCTGGGAGAAAGGACAGTACTTACCTGTAGAGGAAACTCGAAGGGGATACAAACTCTGCTACAAAAGAAAATAGTTCCACAGGCCAGTGAGTTCCGAGTGCCCTTTAACCTTCGCCCTAGCCTAGCGTCGGGGAGAAGGTCAGGACGAGAGGTTCCTCCTCACCTTAATCCGGGCCATATTTTCATCAGTTGAACTGAGAACCGCATAAAGCTGATCAGACCAGCTGGGGCTCCTACTCATCCTGGAACACTGGGAACTGCGTCCCTGACTTTTCCTGCTCACCCCACCGAGATACCCGCGGGACAGCCCAGGGCAGACCACAGCGTTAGATGGAAAAGAGGGAAGTGGGATTGGATACTAGGGCTACAGATACAGTACCACAGCAGTACTGCAACTCTAGAACTAGGGGACGGAGCTCTTGGGAAAGTGGTAAAAAAGGATATTCTAATACACAGGTATCAAGTGAGGGTAGAATGAGCCATATCTTGGCTACGACCTCCCGAAATCAAGGTCGCTAGCACCACCGTGACCTCAAGCCTGAGTCAGCGACCACTGCCGCCCACAAGTTAAAATCTGGTAGGCGGAGAATGAAATTTAAGAACGGGTGCCGCAGCGCCACCCGGGAAACTGAGTCCACTTGTTGTGGAGACAGCAGGCTGTAGAGGGCGGAAATACGTTCACCTGGAAATACTTTCCTTGTGCGTTTACACAGGCACACACACCCCCGTGGAGCTTGTCGGGATATGGAGTCTTCCAGACTCTTTTTTGTTTGGGCTTCAAGGACCGAATGAACTACAAGTACCAAGATGCATCCCGCAGAGTCAATTGAATCCGTTATTGGTCCTTTATCTGGTGGGAAATGTAGTCCAGTCCGGCTTGAAGCGTACAGGCTCAGGGTAAGTATGAGACTCCATTTCCCAGCAAGCTCAGCGTTCAGCGTGCGCTATGGAGCCGCATGTCGCAGCGCTGAAGCAGAAGATTGAGGACACCTTGTGTCCTTTTGGCTTCGAGGTTTACCCCTTCCAGGTTGGTTTGTCTTCCCTGAGGTCCTAGGGTGAGCTGTATGATTGGCCGCGGTGCCAAAAATGTGAGGCCGGTTGAGCCCTTTCTTACCCTTCCCAAGCTCCTGCCGCAGCCATCTAACGACCGGGTCTCCGGGTCGTTGTGTGAAACGGGGCTCATTAAAAAGGCGGAGAAACAGTCGCACGTTTGCCCCTTTACCTGGTTTGTAATGTCAAACAAATGAATGGGATACTATCCCCGACTCCCTATCGTGTCCTCTCCATCAGTTACAGAAAAAGTATCGCTCACTTGGGCCGGGATTACCAGATGCTTCCGAAGGAATAAAGAGAGGTCAAAGTTTGGAAGGTTGGCATGGCTGTGTATTAGGTCAGATGAAGAAAGGAGTTTATTCCTGATGTTGAACAAGACACAATTGGCTAGTTTGTTCTGTCAGCCAACAGAAGGCTAATTCATGGTGTTGCTTGCCATCAATACAGGACTGAGCATAGAAATTCCTCATGCTCGCCTGGTACCGAAGTCTCTGTAACCTTTGTTCCTCTCCACCCAACCCGGCCCCGCCCTATTCCACCCTTTCCTCCCCCAGTGCTGAGTGAACAAGATTTTTTTAAGACCCAAACTTAAACTAAAATCAGCCTGAGTCCTTTGGCCTAGCCTAAAGCACATCTTATTTCCCACCCATTCCATTGAGCTGTCCACAGCAAGACTTGGGAGAAGACACTGTAGAGAAGTTAGACCTAGTTTGAAAGCACTTGCAGGAGGGAAAAAAAAAAAATTGAATTGCTGGAAGATGTAGCTCAGTGACAAAAGATCTTGACCACCACGCTTGAAGCCTTCGTTTCAATCCCTAGTAGTGAGGAAAAAGAGCAAAACGGAGAGCCACGACTCTGATAGAGTGCTGGCTTAGCATTTGCAAGGCTCTGGGTTTACTCTCAAAGCACCAGCCCCCAAACAGAGAACGCTATATGAAAAAGATGGATTGACAGGAGGAAGGATTATGTACCTCCTAGAGTTAGAGCTTGGAGGCAGCGATGGATGGCAGGTATGGGAAAGAGAAGTGCCTACATGAGGGCTAGGCACGGTGGCAAAAAGCCTTTGACCCCAGCACCCAGGAGGCAGGGGCTTCAACACCGGCCTTGTCTACATATGGAGTAATACTCTGAAGACTGTTTGTGTGACTATGCGTGTCGAGCCTGAGTAGTGGGAACTGCTGTGCTGGACCACGTTAGCTGGAGCCCCGCCTGCATCATAAGGTCCAGCTATTCCTCTTCCCTGCCCCATATCCAACAGCCACTATGAATACCTCCTGAATCTTCTTCCAAACTCATTGTTTCTTTAGTCCACCAGCCCATCATCCTATCTCCCCAAACACTGCTTTCATTAGGATTACTATAATCTCCTTGCTGCCTCTGGGCTCTAATACAGTCTCTATGTTGCAACCAACATCTTACTAAACTATCAGGTCACTTTATTCTTTTAAGTGTTAAATGTCTCCTCATTATCACCAAGTTGGACCCATACGGTTTTTTTGTTTGGTTGGTTTTTGTTGTTGTTTTTGTTTTGTTTGGGGGTTTTTTTTTTTTTGGTTTTTTTGGGGGGGGGTTCAAGACAGAGTTTCTCTGTGTAGCCTTGGCTGTCCTAAACTCACTTTGTAGACCAGGCTGGCCTCGAACTCACAGCGATCCACCTGCCTCTGTCTCTGTGCTGGGATTAAAGGCGTGTGCCACTACACCTGGCTTGCCACAGGGTTTTTGTGTTTGTTTGTTTGTTTGTTTGTTTGGCTGCTTGCTTTGGTTTTTGTTTCTCTGTGTGTAGCCTTCGACTGTCCTGGAACTCCCTCTGCAGACCAAGCTGGTCTTGAACTCTGCCTGCCAAGAGCTGCGTGGTGGGCTAACTGCATTTCCACCAGCAGTGCTACATAGTGAGACCGGTCTCAAAAGAACAAATAGCATATTCTCTATTCCCCACATCAACTTTCAGCTTTGTTTTTAAAGACGTATCTTTAAAAAAAAAAAACTTATTCATTTATTTTATGTATGTACACCTGCGTGCCAGAAGAGGGCATCAGATCCCAATATAGATGGTTATGAGCCACCATGTGGTTGGCAGTAATTAAACTCAGGACCTCTGGGAAGAGCAGCCAGTGTTCTAAACCACTGAACCATCTCTCCTACCCCACAGTTTTTTTCTAATGTCAGAGGATACTCACCTGGTCCTGTCATAGAACTAATCATAATTGTCACTTTCTATTTATTCTAGCTTGTTGGTAAACTCTTGTCTATATATTCTAGATCACTGTCAATTGCAGACAGATTGCTCATATAAGGTTAATGTGCATATATTACGTAGCATCAGTGAAAATTCTTTGAATGAATGAAATGGAGGTGGGTGCAAAATGAATGTATAAAACCTGTTATTAAAAACAAAATCCCCTCAGAAGACAGAGGCAGGTGGATCATTGTGAGTTCGAGACCAGTCTGGTCTACAAAGCAAGTCCAGGACAGCCAAGGCTACACAAAGAAACCTTGTCCGGAAAAACCAAAAAAAAAAAAAAAAAAAAAAAAATCCTATTCATTCAATTTTACCAATAAAGACTCAGGAGCCAGGGCTGGAGGGATGGCTCAGTGGTTAAGAGCACTGCCTGTTCTTCCAAAGGACCCGGGTTCAATTCCCAGCACCCACATGGCAGCTCACAACTGTCTGTAACTCCAAGATCTAATGCTCTCATACCAACGGACATAAATTAAAATTAAATTAAAAAAAAAAAAGACTCAGGAGCCAAATGCTGGGGTGAAAACCTACTAGCTCCGAGAGGCAGGGAAAGCACCCAGCTGACCTTCTTATTCTACTGATGTCCCAGAAGGAAAAAGGCCTTTGTACTCAGCTCACATGCCAGAAGAAAAAGAAAAAAGCTAAAAAGCTTTCTTGTAAAAGGAACTTTTCAGCACTCAAGTGGCAGAGGCAGGCAGATCTCTGTGAGTCCAAGGACAGCCTAGTCTACAAAGCAAGTCCAGGACAGCCAAGGCTCTACGGAGAAGCCCTGTCTTTATTTTAAAAAAAAAAGGAACTTTTATTCACCTGTTTCAGTTGTCTGAGAGGCTTATTGCCTCTGTCTGCTAACCTAGACCTAGTCCTGGAAGCTTCTAGCCTCCGTACAATCTAACCTCGGCCTAGAATGTTTTCAGTCAGAGTCTGTGACTTACTGCTTAACAAGCTCACCCTTCCTTGTTCTTTCTGAGCTCTGGGCTGGCTCCAACTCCTCTCCCAGCTGACTTAGGCAGTCTGGCTTCTCTCTGTGCCTGAATTGCTCTGCTTGGTCTCAAACTAACTCCAGCAATCTGCTCTAATCTTCTGCATCCTCATTCTATGGCTTGTTCATTCTAACCCCTCTCTGTAAAACTCCTGGTAAAACTGTTTCCTCTCTCTGCTTTGCCCCTTAATTAGCTTCCCTTTCCTCTCTTTTGTCATGAAAGTTGGGTGTGTCCTAATTATTGTAAGTGAGTGCTTATCTGCAGAAGAGGGCATCATATTACATTACAGATGGTTGTGAGCCACCACCTGGTGGCTGAGAATTGAACTCAGGACCTCTGGAAGAGCAGGCGGAACTCTTAACCACTGAGCCATTTCTCCAGCCCCCAATAAACAGGTTTTTTATAGTTCACAATCTCAGGGTTCATAATGGGATCAAATATCCTGCCTTAAATACAAAGCCTTGAGTATGGACCTGGTTAAGCTGCTTGCCAACCAGGCCTGAGCTCTCTGTGTATTCCAGGTGGCGTGGTACAATGAACTCCTGCCTGCAGCCTTCCACTTACCCTTCCCAGGACCTACCCTGGCCTTCCTGGTACTCAGCACACCTGCTATGTTTGACAAAGCCCTCAAACCCTTCCTGAAGAGCTGCCACCTCCAAACACTGAGAGACCCCGTGGATCAGTGTGTGTCCTTCCACCTGAGGAGTGTTACAGAGGTAAGGCTCAACTGCTCTTCAGTTCCCAAACCTACATTGCATCCTTGCTGGCCAAGCTCAGTGCAGGATCTAGACTTAAGGCTAGTAGCTGTGATATTCTATAACTTCGCCCTTTTTAAAAAGATGTATTATGTAAACAATGTTTTTCCTGTATGTATGCCTGCACACCAGAAGAGGGCACCAGATCTCATTACAGATGGCTGTGAGCCACCATGTGGTTGCTGGGAATTGAACTCAGGACCTTTGGAAAAGCAGCTAGTGCTCTTAACCTCTGAGCCATTGCTCCAGCCCAACAAGATAGTCTTACTCTCCAATTGGAATACGAGTAAATCCAACATGTTTAGTCAGTGTTCACTGGCCTTTGCCTTCGGCTTATATGTTCTATGTTGTTTTTGGAACCTTTTGAAGGTTTTCCTAGCCTGTATTTATACACACATACACCTGTACATAGAAATTCTAGGTCTCCCCACTCTAGACTTGTGCCACACAAGACTCTACAACCCCTGATAAAGGAGACTTCTGAACAAGGTCTTGTGTATTTCCCTTTAAGCATAGGCCCTTCTCAGGGAGCAGAGGAACGTTAAATTCCTTCATTTAGAGGCAGGTGGATCGCTGTGAGTTTGAGGTCAGTCTGGTCTACAAAGTGAGTCCAGGACAGCCAAGGCTACACAGAGAGACCCTGTCTTGAAAAACCAAAAAAAAAAAAAAAAAAAAAAAAAGAAAGAAAGAAAGAAAAGAAAATTCCTTCATTTAGTAGCTTCTTAGGTTAAAGTTGTGTTTCCCCTTCAAAGAGGGTTTTAATGATGGATCCCAGCAGTAGGGACATAGAGGCAGGAGGATCAGGAATTCAAGGTTATCCTTGGCTGCATACAGCAAATTCAAAGCCATTCTAACCATCACAAAAAACCAAACCATGGGCTTACAAAAATAGGAGCATGTTAATACACAACTTAAGCCTTCTTACAAAGTCATGACTCCCATCATGCTAACAAGAGCCCCTTATTCTGTTACAGAAGTTTCCAGAACTGCACATGGAAGTCATTGCTGACTATGAGGTACACCCCAACCGGCGTCCTAAGATTCTGGCCCAGACAGCAGCCCACGTGGCAGGTGCTGCTTACTACTACCGACGACAAGACGTGGATGCTGACCCATGGGGGTCCCAGGTTAGAGAATAAATGTGAAGGGATGAATGGGGACTGAGGGAAAAAAATAGTGCAGGCCCCTAAAGTATCCCTATGAGGTCTCACAGCCCTTCCCCTTCCTTTGATAAAGTTGATACATAACCAGAACAAAGTATTCATGGCTTTCTGGTTTACCTAAGAACATAACAGTTCAGAAAACCTGGGCTTTTAAAAAGTGTCTTAAAAATATTTACAAGGCCAGGTATGGTGGTGCACACCTTTAATCCAAGGACTCAGGAGGCAGAGGCAGGCGGATCTCTGAGTTCGAGGCCAGCCTGGTCCACAGAGTCCAGGATAGCCAAGAGACACCCTGTCTCAGGGGAATAAAAATTTACATGACCAGGATGTAAAGTGAGTAAGTATGTAAATAAACAAACATTTACTAGTGCCAGGTGTGATGGTAAATGCCTTTAATCAGGCATCAGGAGGCAGAGGCAGGCAAATCTTTGAATTCGAGGCCAGCCTGGTCTACAGAGTGAGTTCTAGGACAGCCAGGGCTACACAGAAAAACCTTGTCTTGAAAAACAAACTAAAAATAAAAATATTGACTGCATTTGTTGTAATCTAAGGAGGTCGGAGGACAATTGCAGGAGTCAGTTCTTTCTTCCCACCACGTGGGTCCCTGGGGATGGACTGAGATTGTCAAGTTGGCTGCAAAGCACCTTCACCAACTTCCTGGTTGTTTTGATTTTGAGACAAGGTCTCTCTGCATGTATGGCCATTTTGAAACTGTGTATGCTAGGCTGGCCCTGAGGTCATACAGATAGCCTGCTTCTGCCTCCTGAGTACTGGGTAGCCTGGCCTGGTCTGTTCTTAAACTTTTGAGTCACAGGGCTGTCTCAGGATGATCCAAAAGCAGAGTAGTGATCAGGAGGCCAGTATTGAAACTGGGAAGAAACTGGGAAGCTGCCTGAGGTCAGTGCTCAAGTAAGCCCTCTCTCGTTGCTTAGAATGAGCCTATGAATAAGTGGTCAAGAAGAGACAGTGAGGTGAGGTAAAGGCACCATGTACCACACAAGCATAGCAACCTGAGTTTGATCTCTGAAAAAGAGAACCAACCCCATGAAATTGTCTTCTGACCCCCTCAGGGCACACTCACATACACACAATATTTTTTTCTTAATGAAAGATGGAGGCTCCTGCATGTAATCAGTGTGCATTTAGTGAGAAGTTAACAAAAACAGGAGCTGGAGAGAGAGAGCAGAGGTAGAGGCATTTGTTGCTTTTGTATGACCTACATTCAGTCTCCCAGCACTCATAACCATGTAATTCCAGCTTCAAGCCTAACGTCCCCTGCTGGCCTCTGTAGGTACTGCTTGCATGAAGGGAAAACACTCATACACATAAAAACAAACGGGGAGAAAAACCTGGCAGTAATGGCAGTGGGACCTCATGTCAGAGTGCCCTATGTAACCCCACTCTTCTTTCCCTCTACCCAGCACATAGCAGGTGTGTGCATACACCCCCGATTCGGGGGCTGGTTTGCTATCCGAGGGGTAATGTTGCTGCCTGGAATCGAAGTGCCAGATTTGCCACCCAGAAAGCCCCCTGACTGTGTGCCTACAAGAGCTGGCCGCATCACTCTGCTTGAAGGCTTCAATTTCCACTGGCGTGACTGGACTTACCGGGATGCTGTGGCCCCTGAAGAACGTTACTCAGAAGAACAGAAGACCTACTTTTCCACCCCACCTGCCCAACGCTTGGCCCTCCTGGGCTTAGCCCAGCCCTCAGAACACCCTAGCACCACGTCACAGCATCCCCCTCCTGTGCTTACCAAGCCCCACAACTCCAGCGGAGCACGAAGCTGGCTGAGCCCCAGTGTCTCACCACCTGCATCCACAGGCCCTTGATACGTTTCCCCTGTAAGATGCCACTTAGGATGGATTTGTTTTATTTGAGGTAGGATTTGGGTTTTGAAGAAGCACTTTTTTTTAGATGGAGTTTCTCTGTGTAGGTGTGTCCTGGAACTCTGTAGACCAGACTGGCCTCAAACTAACAGAGATCCACCTGTCTCTGCCCCGAGTGCTGGGAATTCTTTGCTACCACCCAATGAAAACCTACATTATTTCCTGATAATAGTACTTCAAAGAGAGTCAAGACTCAATTTACATTGTTCAGGACAAATCACATGCCAAGGCAGACTCGATCCCCAACCATAGAATTACTTTTCACTGCAACTTTAGGATAACTAATTTTGCTAGTTATGAATCATGATCTTGAGTTCTCCAATGGTCTTAGACAAACCTGTGAAAAGGTCACTCAACATGCTCTCTGGGGTCAAGACCCCCATATTGAGAACCTCAGATTTAGAGGACTCTACAGGTACCCATGCCATAGAGCTATGCCAAGTTAGTACTTAAGTAAACTACTTTGGAACTGCTTGACCTATAGTAAGTGGTGTTACTATTATTAAAGGTTTAAGGAATCTTAAACTTCTGCTCAAACAGATGTAGTTTGAATTCTAGAATGTTTGAAGGCCATGATGGCACAGGATTGCTTGTTTGCCCTAACAAGAATCCAGAAGAAACTTTTGTTTGTTTTTCGAAATAGGGTCTGTCTGTGTAATAGCTGTGGTTGCCCTGGACTTACTTTGTAGACCAGGCTGGCCTTAAACTCACAGCAATTTGCCTGCCTCTGCCTCCCCCTCCCCCACCAGTGCTAGGATTAAAGGAGTGCAGCACCACGCCCAGCTGAAATTTTTTTTTTTTAAGATTTATTAAGTATACAATGCTCTGCACACTAGAAGACAGCATCAGATCCCATTATAGATGGTTTTGCTGGGAATTGAACGCAGGACCTCTGGAAAAGCAGTCACAGTGCTCTTAACCTCTGAGCCATCTCTCCAGCCCCAGAAGAAACTTCTTGTGGACTTAACAGGATCAAAAAGGAATATTCTCTGTAATTATAGCTATAATTCAAGAAATTGAATATAATCCTATCCAGAGCCACCAACTTTCCCTCTTGATTCTGACAAAGAAGTTTCCCAATGCTAATTTTTTTAAGTTTCACTGCCAGGGTCTACAGAGGTATTTACTTGGTAAAGTACTTGCCATGTGTACTATAAATTATAGTAGCAAATTGTCATGTGCTTTGTACTTGTTGAAAACTGATACTGAGCTGGGCATAGCGCATGCCTTTAATCCCAGCACTTAGAAGGCATATAGGTGGATCTCTGCGAGTTTGAGGCCAGCCAGTCTACCTAGAACTCCAACATAAACCATTTGATATTTTACTATTTGACACTTGTTCTGTACCTTGGTTGTCACAGGACTAGTAAACTGATTTGGAACAAAATGTGTAACTGTCATAGATCATACTCTGGACAAAACACAGTGCAATGCCAGCATGTTAATCTATCTAATCCGCAACAACCATATAAAATGGCCAGGATAAAAAAAAAAATGGGGGGTGGGGGGTGAGGCAGACTGCTGGCCCAGAAACTTCAGTATCAAGTTCAGTGAGACTGTCTCAAAAAGCCCACATCGGATGGCTCACACTGCCTTCACTTCCAGCCTCCAGAGGTCCAACCCATTCTTCTGGCCTACACACAAAAAAGTCTGATCATGAACCCTAAACTGGGATTAAAAACCCTTGACAGCACTTTGGGGAACAGCGGCAGGCAGATCTCCGAGTTCAAGGCCAGCCTGGTCTACAAAGTCCAAGACAGCCAAGGCTTCACAGAAAAACCCTATCTCAAAACAAACCTAAACTCTTGACAGGCTTGACCATTCCTTTTTCTTCCTTCCAAATCATATTCATGGGCAGAGGGTGCATGCACCACATCTACTTCCACTCACGTGTTTAATACATAACCCATAGGGAAGGGCACTACTAGGTGCCTTGCAAGAAAAAGTGTCACTGTGGGGGTGGGCTGAGGTCTCCTGTGCTACACCCAGTGTGAGTTTCCTCTGCTGTAAGCCAGCCCCAATTCAAAAGACAAAAAACCTAAGAGACCCAGTGAGCCGCTTACTGGCCTAATTCTATTCCTTTGCACAGCAGGTACTAGGCACTTATCCTAAGAAGCAAAATTTGTTTCCATGCAACCACCCCAGCGTATAAACAGTCCACATAATCTTACTGGGACTGTCACTCACAACCCAGCAAACATGTATTGCAGGGCCATGGCTAAGAGCATAGTAGGGCTTGGGTTTGCTCTTCCATCTAAAACGTAGTGAAATATAAAACTTTCATTTTAAATATTATGTACCTTCAGTTGATTCTGAGGCAGCTTTCACCCCACTTTTAAGACAGGTAAACCTCTGTTTTGCTTTCATTTCTCTAGGGCTGGGATTAGAGGTGTCCCATCATACCCCATTTATATGGCAGTGGGGTGCCAAGGCTTTGTGCACACTAGGCGTACTAGTTAAAATTGCTGTCAACTTGACAGATTATAGTTACCTGGGAGAGAAAACCTCAACTGAGAAACTAGATCAGACTGGCCAGTGGAGCATTTATTGGTTGCTAGTTGATTGTTTCAGTGCCTGCTCTCCCACCCTGACTTCACCTCAGTGATGAGTATGACCATGAAGTGTATAAGTCCTTTCTTTCCTGAGTCACTTTTAGTTATAAGAGCTAACGTTAACAGCTAGAAGTAGAGCAGAACACCAGGCAAGCACTCTACTACCAAGAGCTATACCTCCAGTCCTGAGACAGCTCTTAAACCAAATTTTCAAAATTATTATTTTGTATGCATTGGTGTTTTGCTTGCATGTATGTCCATTTAGGGGTGTCAGATCCCCTGAACTGTAGTTACAGACATTTGTAAGCTATCATGTGGGTGCTGGGAATTGAAGCCAGGTCCTCTGGAAGAGCAACCAGTGTGCTCTTAACTACTCAGCCATCTCTTCAGCCCCCAAAGTTTTTAAAGAAAGAAAAGCAGGGACAGGGGCAAGGGCTCCAGGTTCAGTTCCTAACTTCCACATGGTGACTCACCACTGTAACTCCAGTTACAGCAGCTCTGACAGTCAGATATACATGCAAGCAAAACACCAATATACATAAATAAATATATATATATATATATATATATATATATATAAACACTTTTACCCGGGCTTGGTGGCACACGCCTATAATCCCGGCACTCGGGAGGCAGAGGCAGGTGGATCGCTGTGAATTCAAGGCCAGCCTGGTCTACAAAGCGGGTCCAGGACAGCCAAAGCTACACAGAGAAACCCTGTCTCGGAAAAAAAAAAAAAAAAAAAAACACTTTTTAAAAGAAAGAAAAGCAGGGACTGGCTGAGCAATGGTGATGCATGCCTTTAAACCCAACATATGGGAGGTAGAGGCAGGAGGATCTCTATAAATTAGAGGTCAGGTCAAGTTCCAGGACAGCCTAAACAAAAGAAAGGGCTGGAGAGATGGCTCAGCTGTTAAGCTACCTGTTCTTCCAGAAGTCCTAAGTTCAATTCCCAGCCACATGGTGGCTCACAACCATCTAGACTAGGATCTGATGCTCTCTTCTGGCATGCAGGTGTACATGCAGATAGAGCATGCATATCCATAATAAATAAAATCAGAAAACCAGGGGCTATGGGGAGATAGCTTAGCTGCAAAGCACTCTTGTGAAGAAGAGTTTGGTACATGAAACTCATAAAGCCAGGCATGACGATGAGCAGTAGTGGCACACACCTTCACTCCCAGAGGCAGGCAGATTTCTGAGTTAAGAGTCAGCCTGGTCTACAGAGTGAGTTCCAGGACAGTCAGAGCTACAGAGAGAAATCTTGTCTCAAAAAAACAAATGAACCCCCTTAAAAAAGCCAGGCACGGTAGTCCATTATTATAAAACCAGCTCTGGAAAAGCAAATCCTAAGAGTACACACACATACACACAACACAGCACAGGTTCACCTACACATAAGAAAAAAGAATAAATTCCTCTTTCAAAAACAAACACCAAGTTCTCAGAGCTCACGTTTAATAGATACTACAAAAAGAATAACAGGCTGATTACTGTGACTGGTATATCAGATGCTCTACCCACAACAGACCTCCGGCCATTCCCAACAATGGAAGGCTAACCACCCCCATCCCTGTAGGAAAGGTGTATCTTGAATCAAACCACATCTTGTGCTTAAGCATGAGTAGAGTACAAGAGACTTTCTTCCGGCTTCTCAATACTGCCTGGCAGAAAAATGGCCCAGTGCTCACTTCTGCTTAGAGAAATATTCTTTGCTCTTTTGGACATCAGGCTTGATGGTATCACTGCCAGGTTTCCAGCCAGCTGGACACACTGCAAGAGAAAAGTATCATTAATTAGTAACCTGCTCCCTCACCTGCCACCATGAACAAAGGGCTTGTGGGGGCACAATCTGGCAGGATATGGTAAAGAAATGGAGGAAGATTATGAGTTCAAGGCCAGCTTAAGCTATCCATTTTTTACAGCACATGCCTTTATGCCAGCATTCAGAAAGAAGCAGGACGAAAATTAAATTCAAGGCTACCCTAGTCTACACAGTGAATTACAGCCTGTCTTGGCCAAATTCCAGGGTAGCTTGGATGAAAGTGATACTCTGTCTGAAAATACCAAAGAAAAAAGAAACCTCGAGCAGCTGGAGAGACAGCTCAGTGTGTACCCACACCAGACAATGTGTAACTGCATGGATCTCCACACCTTCTTCTAGATGGTGCTGGCACCTCCTCATACCCACCCACACATGTGCAATCCTAAAAATATATATATCTTCAAAATCTGATCCTGGGAAGGCAAAACAAAACAAAAATACAAATCTAATTCTCAGGTTGCTCAACTTTGCAATCTGCCACTGAGGCTTTTGGCTAATGTTTATGTGCTCCCCAAATCTAAGCAATAAAATTACACCTATACTTTATCTAACAATAACCTGTCTAAAATATACATGACAAGACACTAAGACTAACAGATGGGTAAATATTAATATATTTATAAATATGCACAATTTTATGTATGCTTCAAATACTACATAAATTTTAAAGGGGGGGGGTAGTGTTAGCAAAACATCCAAGAGAGGCATCAATGCAGAAATAGCTAGTCTCAAAATAAATTTAAACATGCAACAAGCCGGGCGTGGTGGTGCCCGTAATCCCAGCACTCGGAGGCTGAGACAGCCAGATCACTGTGAGTTGGAGGCCAGAATGAGTCCAGGACAGCCAAGGACACATATAGAAACCCTGTCTCGGAAAACCAAAAAAGTCAGCAGTTAAGTAGTGTATACATGCAAACACTAAATAAAAGGATCAGAGAGATCACACCAGCAGCGTCTGGAGCTCTTGCAGAGGACCCAGGTTCAATTTCCAGCCATGTACATGGATACCTCAACTATCCTTTTTTTTTCGAGACAGGGTTTCTCTGTGTAGCCCTGACTGTCCTGGACTCACCAGGCACCACACCTGGCTCTAGAACTCAACGTGGACCAGGGCAGCCTCCAACTCAGAGACCCACCTCATCTCCCCCTCGGGCTGAGATTACAGGCACGCATCACCACTACCTGGCTCATTTCCTGGCTTTCATGGAAAGCCAAAAGGCTAAGCAAGGTCCTAAACTTAAGCAAGAGCAAATAAAACCAAAAGAGCTGAATAAACAAACCTAAGCCAAAGGCAGGCACAACTTTGTCAGTAAGTATTAATGGGTGCAAAAAAGACTCTTATTTAGGAAACACAAAGAACTAACTGAACCGCATCAGCATGCTACCAATTCTGATGTTAACCCAGCTCCACCCATGGCAAAACAGACACACACAATAAATATATTACATAAATGCAACAGTAACTATAATGACAGCAAAGAGCTCTTGCACCCATTTGACCAGTTGGGATGCAACAGAGACCAATACGGCAGGTGGATTGCTGTGAGTTTGAGGCCAAGGCCAACCTGGTCTACAAAGTGAGTCAAAAAAAAAAAAAAAAAAAAAAAAAAAAAAACAACCAACCAAACAAACAAACAAACAATACAGGAGTGGGCGCAGAGGAGCACACCTGTAATCCCAGCACTCCGCAGGCAGTACTCTATGACTACAAAGCAAGTCCAGGCCAACCAAGGCTACACTGAGAAACCTTATCTCAAAATAAATAAATAGATAAATAAAGAAATAAAAAAATTTAAAAGGCCACAAACTCAGAGATCCACCTGCCTCTGCGATGAAGAGTGTAAAATGTGTGGTACGATGCCAGTTGGGAAGCAAACTTAAAATCTAGCGGGGGGGGGGGGGGGGGGGATTTTGAGGCAGGGTTTCTCTGTGTAGCCCTGGTTGTCCTAGACTCGCTGTGGACCAGGCGGGCTTCGAACTCACAGCAATTTGCCTGCTTCTGCCTCCTGAGTGCTGGGATTAAAGGCAAGAGCCACCACACCCAGCTGCCAACTTAATTCTTTAGCCCAAATTGGCCTTGACTTTGCAGCCTCTTATGTGCTGGAAATAATAGGACTGAGTCACTACAAGTAGCAAGAACAGACTTTTACAGAGCAAAATATTATCTTTGATCCTATAGCTAGTCCCCACATACTTTAATTTTTTTTATTTTTGGATCATGTAGCCCTGTAACTCACTGGATGAGCTTGAGCTCAGGAGGCCTCTTCTTCCCAGAAGAGCTAGGATTATACTAAGCTACATTCCCAGCCCCAAAATACATTAGCAGCATGAAGGAGAGACGTGCTAGAGAAGCTACCACTGAGTTACATCCCCAGCACCAGAGATACGTTTTTAAATATTTTTATTCATGAGTTTTTTGCCTACACACATGCATACACACCACATGCATACCCTGTTGTCACTGGAGGTCAGAAGAGGGCATTGGACCCCTAGAAATGGGATTTGCAGACTGTTGTGATCTACCATGTATGTTCTAGGGATCAAGTCCAGGTCCCTCTGCAAGAAGAACAAGTTCATTTACTGCTAAATCACCTAATTCCTTCTATTTATTTATACACTTTCTAAAATAAGTTTTTCTCAAAAAAAAAAAAAAAATCCCTTTTTAGAACTATGTAGACAAGGCTGGTATCAAACTCAGTTTGCCTCTGCTCCTGAGTGCTGTGATTAAAGGTGTTCACACTACATCCAGCTTATCATCCTCAATAGTGAGATCCTAGGGCTGGAGAGATGGCTCAGCGGTTAAGAGCACTGCCTGCTCTTCCAGAGGTCCTGAGTTCAATTCCCAGCAACCACATGGTGGCTCACAACCATCTATGATGTGATCTGATGCCCTCTTCTGGCATGCAGGCAGAACACCGTGTACATAATAAATACATCTTAAAAAAAAAAAAAAATAGTGAGATCCTAATCAGATCTGCAGTGACCCTACTCAAATTTGCCAGTAATTGCAAATTAGCTGCACAGAAGTGGAAAATGTGAAGTTTGTTTTCTTCTCCAAGCTTATCTAGTACTGACCCTCACAGACCACTCACGTCCACACTTGCATAGGCACAATTACCCTGTTATCTAACAGCCTTTGCTCCCGACCATACCACTGTCTCATCAGCAGGCCAATGACTTACCTTCACCATGTTTGTCAGTGAACTGGAAGGCCTGGACTAGTCTCAGGATCTCATCCACAGAGCGGCCAACAGGAAGATCATTTATAGTGATCTGGCGAAGGGTACCTTTATCATCAATAATAAAGAGGCCCCTGGGTGGAAGAGATTGAAGAACTGAGATAAAGGCATTGTAAGTCAAATTTCACTGTTAGTCCTAAGGAAATGGGCCCCTCCCCCACAAGTTATACCAGCCTATTAGTGAGACTACTACGGTAAATAATGCAAGGAGAAACAGCTATAGCGCAGATTGCAGAATGCTTGCCTAGCATGCAGAAAAACTTGGGTTTGATCCCCAGAACCAAATAAACCAGAAAGAATAACGCACAAAAGAAAAGGGAGGGAGTTGATCAGGAGTTCAAAACCATCCTCAGCTGTATGACTTCATTTCCAAAATACAACAGTTTGAAGGCAAGACATGGTGGCACACGCCTTTAATCCCAGCACTTAGGAGGCAGAGGCAGGTGGATCGCTGTGAGTTTGAGGCCAACCTGATCTACAAAGAGAGTCCAGGACAGCCAGGGCTATTATACAGAGAAACCCTGTCTCAAAAAACCAAAAATAAAATAAAATAAAATAAAATAAAAAATAAAAATAAAAAATAAGAGAAGCTGAGGTTAGAGAGATGGTTCAGAAGTTAAGGGCACTCTCCGTTCTTCCAAAGGTCCAGAGTTCATTTCCCAGCAACTACATGGTGGCTCACAACCATCTAGAATGAGATCTGGAGCCTTCTGGCATGCAGACACACATGTGGGCAGAACATTGTATACGTAATAAAATGAGGGAAAGAGACTGAGAGGATCAATAGTACTAGGCCAACCTGAACTATATAGCCAACTTCAAGGTCAACCTGGGCTATCTTACATATAACTAGTAAGACTGTCTCCACACTGGGCGTGGCACACGCCTGTAATTCCAGCACTCGGGAGGCGAGGCAGAAGGATCACTTTGAGTTTGAGGCCAGCCTGGTCTACAAAGCAAGTCTAGGACAGCCAAACCAGGACAGAGAAACCCTGTCTCGAAAAACTAAAAGGACTGTCCCTAAAATAAAATACAAAGAGGCTGGGGAAAGATGACTAAACCAGTTTAGTGCTACTCTTGCCAAGTATGAGCACCTGAATTTGAGCCCCAGAACCTATTGAAAAATAAATTACCAAATAAGTAACTTTACCTTTAAATTAAAATAATTAACAAAAACAACAAGAGGTTGGAGGGATGGCTCATATTAAGAGCACTGGCTCCTCTTCCAGAAACTGGGGTTTGATTGTCAGCACTCATATGGTGGTTCACAATCATTTTTTTAAACTCCAGTTCCAGGGGATCCAATGTGCACAGGTGGTACACATACATATATACATACAAATACTCAAACATATACAATAAATATATTATCTAAAATTAAGCATGTATTCTCAACACTAAGAAGGTGGAAACAGTCAAATCCCTGGGGCTCACTTGTTAGCCAGCCCAGACTACTGGCAAATCCCTAGCCAATGAGACACTATTTCTATAATATAGTCATCGGTGTCAAAGAAACAACATTTGTATGACACTTACAAAGAAAATGACATGAGGAAGGATGCTCCTCAGATCACGTGTTCGGGCTTTTTAGCTAACAAGAACAAGACTGTTCTCAGGGGCTGGAGAGATGGCTCAGCACTTAAGAGCACTAGCTGTTCCTCCAGGTCCTGAATTCAATTTCAGGCACTCACATGGCAGCTCACAACTGTAACTCCAGTTCCAGAGGATCTGACACCCTCACAGGCATACATGCAGGCAAAAAACACCAATGCAGATAAAATTTCAAAAAAAAATTCTCATAATAAACTGCTACCAAGCTGGGCGTTGGCGCACGCCTTTAATCCCAGCACTCGGGAGGCAGAGGCAGGCGGATGGCTGTGAGTTCGAGACCAGCCTGGTCTACAAAGAGAGTTCCAGGACAGTCAAGGCTACACAGAGAGACCCCGTCTCAAAAAAAAAAACAAACTGCTACCTCCCACCCTTAAAGCACATACCTGAAAGAGATCCCTTCATCAGCTTTTAAGACGCCATAATCCTGAGCAATGGTACGCTTGGGATCTGAGACCAAGGGAATGTTCATGGGCCCCAATCCTCCTTGTTTCCTGGGTGTATTAATCCTACAGCGAAAGGCATTCTTAGAATACGTTCATCTAAACCGTCGTGAAGCTAGACTATTAACCAGACCTAACTTCTCCCTTCTAACCCTAACCCTTTATCTCACTTTCTCCCCAAACTTCAAACTTTTCCCAATACTAAAGTGAATGGCTGAAGATGGGCATGGGGGCATGCCCTTTAATCCCAGCACTCCGGAGACAGAGGCAGATCTCTGTGAGTTCGAGGCCAGCCTGGTCTACAAAGCTAGTCCAGGACAGGCAAGGCAACACAGAGAGACCCTGTCTCAAAAATACCAAGAAAGAGTGGTCACCAGTGTATATCGACAATAGCAACCCAAGCTGCCTTTCCTCTACTAATAGGTAGTAAGAACAAGTCCAGAAACCAATACTACAAGTCTACTACCAAGCCTCTAAATTTTCTCAAGAAATCCACAACATACTCCAGGTATTGTGGCATTCAACTGTATGCCTACTTCTCATGAGGCAAAGGCTGGATGGAGGTACAAGCTAAAAGCCAGCTAGAGTTACATATTAACAAAAAATTCCCCATGCCAAATGAACCAAAGATTTTACCATGCCAGGTGACAGAAGTGAGAATCCACAGAAGCTCCAATCAATTGGCAGTTGAGTTTCTTAAATTCTTCTGCCCTATCACTGAAAGCAATGATCTCCGTGGGGCAAACAAAAGTAAAATCAAGAGGATAAAAGAAGAACACAACATATTTTCCTGAGGAGAAAAAAAAAAGCAAGACATTAGCTTTAAAACTAAGTTTCTAGCCGGGCATGGTGGCAACCACCTTTAATCCCAGCACTCGAGAGACAGAGGCAGGTGGATCGCCGTGAGTTCGAGTCCAGCCTGGTCTACAAAGTGAGTCCAGGACAGCCAAGACTACACAGAGAAACCCCATCTCAAAAAACCAAAAAAAAAAAAAAAAAAAAAAAAGAAAGAAAGAAAGAAAGAAAATAGAAGCGAAAACTAGGGGCTGGAGAGATGGCTCAGAGGTTAAGAGCACTGGCTGTTCTTCCAAAGGTCCTGAGTTCAATTCCCAGTAACCACATGGTGGCTCACAACCATCTGTAATGAGATCTAGTGTCCTCTTCTGGCATACAGGTGTACGCTGTATACATTATAAACAAATAAATAAATCTTTAAAAAAAAGAAAAGAAAGCTAAGTTTCTGATCTAGGGGAGCTGGGAATGCCTGTAATCCCAGCACTCAGGACAGAAGGACTGCCATGAAGAGCCAGGCCAGGCAGGGTTAGTTAGAAACCCAGTCTTAGTGAAAACAAGAAATTAAGAAATTTCCTTTAGCAGGGTGTGGTGGCGCACGCCTTTAATCCCAGCACTCGGGAGGCAGAGGCAGGCGGATCGCTGTGAGTTCGAGGCGAGCCTGGTCTACAAAGTGAGTCCAGGACAGTCAAGGCTACACAGAGAAACCCTGTCTCGAAAAACCAAAAAAAAAAAAAGAAAAGAAAGAAATTTCCTTTGCAAAGACATTTTCCTATGGAAGAGTTTCAACGCAATGACTAACACAGTAATCAATGTTAGGATGTTCTTTGCCTCCATATTCTTTGGTTGTTAATCACAGAATAAACACTATTCGGTCTAATTTTGATCTGCTGAGAGGCTATGTTTAGCTATACACCAAGTTCTTTCAATGATGAAAAGAAAAGGGCAAAGTTTCATCTTCTGATGTGATCTCTTGCCAGTGGAGCCATGTTCTGAATTAAAACTCTTCTACAAGGGCTGAAGAGATGGCTCAGAGGTTAAGAGCACTGACTGTTCTTCCAGAGGTCATGCGTTCAATTCCCAGCAACCACATGGTGGCTCACAACCATCTATAATGTGATCT
>OU015754.1:51687606-51712445 GCA_907169655.1 Acomys percivali | reverse complement strand
AAAAAAAAAAAAAAAAAAGAAAGAAAGAAAGAAAGAAAATAGAAGCGAAAACTAGGGGCTGGAGAGATGGCTCAGAGGTTAAGAGCACTGGCTGTTCTTCCAAAGGTCCTGAGTTCAATTCCCAGTAACCACATGGTGGCTCACAACCATCTGTAATGAGATCTAGTGTCCTCTTCTGGCATACAGGTGTACGCTGTATACATTATAAACAAATAAATAAATCTTTAAAAAAAAGAAAAGAAAGCTAAGTTTCTGATCTAGGGGAGCTGGGAATGCCTGTAATCCCAGCACTCAGGACAGAAGGACTGCCATGAAGAGCCAGGCCAGGCAGGGTTAGTTAGAAACCCAGTCTTAGTGAAAACAAGAAATTAAGAAATTTCCTTTAGCCGGGTGTGGTGGCGCACGCCTTTAATCCCAGCACTCGGGAGGCAGAGGCAGGCGGATCGCTGTGAGTTCGAGGCGAGCCTGGTCTACAAAGTGAGTCCAGGACAGTCAAGGCTACACAGAGAAACCCTGTCTCGAAAAACCAAAAAAAAAAAAAGAAAAGAAAGAAATTTCCTTTGCAAAGACATTTTCCTATGGAAGAGTTTCAACGCAATGACTAACACAGTAATCAATGTTAGGATGTTCTTTGCCTCCATATTCTTTGGTTGTTAATCACAGAATAAACACTATTCGGTCTAATTTTGATCTGCTGAGAGGCTATGTTTAGCATATACACCAAGTTCTTTCAATGATGAAAAGAAAAGGGCAAAGTTTCATCTTCTGATGTGATCTCTTGCCAGTGGAGCCATGTTCTGAATTAAAACTCTTCTACAAGGGCTGAAGAGATGGCTCAGAGGTTAAGAGCACTGACTGTTCTTCCAGAGGTCATGAGTTCAATTCCCAGCAACCACATGGTGGCTCACAACCATCTATAATGTGATCTGGTGCCCTCCTCTGGCCTGCAGATGTACATGCAGGCAGAGCACTGTATACATAATAAATAAATATTTTTAAAAATGCTTCTACAAGCTGGGAATGGTGGCGCACCCTGTAACCCCAATACTCAGGAGGCAGAGGCAGGCAGATCTAAGTTCGAGGCCAGCCTGGTCTACTAATCGAATCCAGGACAGCCAAGGCTACAGACTGTCTTGAGATACAAAAAAAAAACCAAAAACAAAATAAAACAAAATTCCTCTATAAAAGTTGGGGATGGAAACTCAAGGCTGTATTCTAGGATACACACATACACAAGGGGAACCAGGAGTTTGTGGTCAATCAGCAGTTAAGGGCTGGCTCCTCTTCTAGAGACCCCAAATATAATTCCCAAGCATCCACGTGATGGTTCACAACTGCCTACAATTCCAATCCCAGGGGATCCAACACACTCTTCAGGCCTCTTCAACACTAGACATATATGTGTGATACATACAAAACACTCACTCACACAAAATAAATAAATTTAATTTAAAAAGCAAGCCAAAAGGACAGAAAGTCAAGTTAGAGCCTTTATACAATGATTAAGAATAATAAAGTGCTCTCATGGGTAATTTTCTCCCCTTCTCTTTTGTTATGGGTAGAGTTTCTTAATTTACTGTTAAGATGTGATATTAGGAGTAGGGCTGGAGAGAAGGCTCCAAAGTTAAAAGCTAGGCTCACAACCAAAAATACAGGAGAGTAGTTGTCAATTAGGACCAGTGGGATTATTAGAATCCTACTAATGAGTCCTGTTTTTTGTGTACGTTCCATGGACTAAAATGAGTCCCTCAAGCTTGTGCAGCAAGCACTTTTATCTAATATACAGTGTTTCCTGACTTGATGTGTAATGTTTAAATACTGTCATGAATAACAAGAAATGTGTTCCTAACAAGTCAACAGGACATGACAAGAAAAACGTTACAACCAAAGTACTAGAAGAGAGCAGGCCCAGCACTCAGGAGGCAGAGGCAGGCTGATTGCTGTGTGTTCGAGGCCAGCCTGGTCTACAAAGTGAGTCCAGGACAGCCAAGGCTACATAGGGAGACCCTATCTCAAAAAAAAAAAAAAAAAAAAAAAAAGATAGCAGGACTTCTAGCTCCAATTTTATTTTAGTAACTTAACTATCACCAAAGCAAATCTTCAAATGGGCCACAAGCCTCTCACCACACTTAATGGCTAAACTACCAGAAATGTTCCAAATATCCACTTATTTTTCAGGTAGCAACTATATCTGAAAGTCAAAACAAGCGGTCCTGACTCATCTAAGCAATCTCTGTGGCTTTGCTTAACAAGCACTTTGAAGCCTCAGCAGACCAAGCCCTACAGGGCAGAGAGCAACCACTCCCTAGACCATGTGCCAGGGTCACCTCCCAAGAGGTGCTATTTAAACTGTTTGCCAGTAAGAGATCTTCTCCATAGGGCTCACAATATCTGTTCTCATTCCAACAACAAAATGTGATGTCAGGAAATCAAACTGCGTCTTTTACTCAAAATAAATCTCAAGAAAACTCATATACCTCTAAGAAAGGTATACTTCGTTTGAGGCTTGCACCTAAGGATTCTATATATTATCAATGGTCCCCAAAGACCTAACTTCTCTGAAATCTTAAGGTAAGAGGAAGAATGGGGACCAGAAAGATCCCTCAGCAGTCAGTACTTCCTGATCTTGCAAAAGGACTGGTTGGTATCTAAGCATGCACAAGGCAGCTCACAACCATCTGTAAATACAGCTGCAGGAGTTCCAGCACCCATGTACACGTTCCGTACACATAAAAATAAATACACCTGGGCTGCAGAGATGGCTCAGCGGTTAAGAGCACTGACTGCTCTTCCGAAGGTCCTGAGTTCAATTCCCAGCAACCACATGGTGGCTCATAACTATAATGAGATCTGATGGCCTCTTCTGGTGTGCAGGTGCACATGCAAGCAGAACAATGTATACATAATAAATAAATAAAATGCCTTTGTTTGTTTGTTTTTGTTTTTAAGACAGGGTTTCTCTGTGTAGCCCTGACTGTCCTGGACTCAATCTGTAGACCAAGCTGTCCTCAAACTCACAGCAATCCACCTGAGAGCTAGGATTAAAGGCATTTGCCACCTAGCCTGACTCAAATAAATACATCTTAAAAAAAAGTAATTAAATCCAGGCATGGGGGGCTGGAGAGATGGCTCAGTGGTTAAGAGCACTGCCTGCTCTTCCCAAGGTCAGGGTTCAATTCCCAGCACCCACATGGCAGCTCACAATTGTCTGTAACTCCAAGATCTGACACCCTCACACCAAAAAAGTAAATTAAATATTTTTTAAAAATAAAAAATAAAAAATAAATCCACCCATGGTGAAGTAGACCTTTAATCCCAGCACTCGGGAGGCATACAGATCACTTGTGCCATTCTGATCTACAAACCATGTTACAGGACAGCCTGGAGAAACCTTGCCTCGGAACAGCATAAAATAAAGTGATAGAATTGTTTTAGCTTTTTTCTGTTTTTTGAGACAGGGTTTCGCTGTGTAGCCCTGGCTGTCCTCAAATTCTCAGAGATCCACCTGCCTCTGCCCTGATTTTGTTTGTTTTTGTTTTTCGAGACAGGGTTTCTCCATGTAGCCTTGGCTGTTCTGACTCACTTTGTAAACCAAGCTGGCCTCAAACTCACAGAGATCCACCAGCCTCTACCTCCAATGCTGGGATCAAAGGTGTGCAACACCACCCCCAGCCACCACCACCCCCTTTTTTAAGGGGGGGTCTCACAATGCAGCTTTGAGTGAACCAAAATCCAGGGATCCACCTGGCACACCACTACACCCAGCTAGGAAGTACATTTTTAAAGAGAAAGGGGGGAAGGTAGCATTAACAAAGCCTGCCAGGCATCTGTAGGAAATCATGGCAACATAAAAGGTAAATGCAGAATCAAGTCTTCCCTGTGAGCAGAACCAAGGCTACAGCCAGACTTGATTTCTAAGACTAGATGTAGGAGCATCTTAAAACGAAATGAAGCCAACTGGGAAGCTGGCTCAGCAATGAACCGCAGCGGCTCCTCTCTTCCAGTCCCGAGAGAGGCAATGCCTTTTTCTGGCCTCCTCAGGCACTGCATGCACACGATGCAGACAAGAGCACTAGCTGCTCTTCCAGAGGTCCTGAGCTCAGTCCCCAGCAACCACATGGCGGCTCACAACCATCTACACTAAGATCTGATGCCCTCTTCTGGCCTGTAGGTGTACAGGCAGACAGAGGACTGATAACAAGTAAAATAAATTCCTTTTTAAAAAGATGTTAATAAAGCCGGGCATGGTGGCACACGCCTTTAATCCCAGCAGAGGAGGCAGAGGCAGGCGGATCGCTGTGAGTTCAAGGCCAGCCTGGTCTACAAAGCGAGTCCAGGACAGCCAAGGCTACACAGAGAAACCCTGTCTGGAAAAAAACAAAACAAAAAAAAGGATGTTAATAAATAAATCTTTAAAAAAAAGAGAAGGCAAAGGATGATGGTAAACACCTTTAATGACAGAAAACACAAGCAGATCTCTAGGAGTTCAATACCCCCCTGGTCTACATATCAAAGGAGCTATATAGTGAGACCATCTCACACAAGCAAGCAAGCACGTTTCAACACAACAGGAAAAACAAAGAAGGAAACAAAGAACCAAAGGAGGGTAAGGTGGCACATGCCTTTAATGCTAGCACTAGGGAGGCAAAGGCATAGTGAACTCCACCCAGCCACAACTACATAGAGACCCTGTCCCCCCCCCCAAAAAAAAGAGAAATAGCTGAGCCATTAAGAGCACTGAATGCTTTTCCAGAGGACTTGGGTTAAATTCCCAGCACCTACGTGGCAGCTCACAACTCCCTATAATTCCAAAATCTGACACCCTCAGAGATACATGCAAGCAAAACACCAATCCACATAAGGTAAAAATTTTTAGAAAGAAAAAGAAAAAGAAACAAGTAATACCAAAACAAAGAGATAGGATGGGAATTCACAGTAGAGCATTGCTAGCAGGTGTGGAGGCCCTGAATTCAATCCCCACTACCTCAATACACAAGAATTTCCCCCAATAACTTAGTGCTATTACAAAGGTAATCCGGTAAACATGGAGATAAAAAGCAGCCGGCATGTTAATGCCAGCGCTTGAGAAGAGGCGGCAGGTGAGTTTGAGGCCAGCCTGCTCTACAACGGGAGTCCAGGACAGCCAGGGCCACGGAGACACAAGAAACCCTGTCTCCAAAATCAAAACAAAAACCACACACACACACACACACACACACACACACACACACACGAAGTGGCCTCTTGCCCAATATAATTATCCTTACCTTTATAGTCACTTAGGCTGATATCTTTGAATTGTCCATCTGGCATAACAGCTGTGGCTTTGAAGTTGGGAGCAGGATGCCCAATTTTTGCATTTCCTGAAGACATCTTGCTATCAGCTGGAAAAAGCATTAACAAAAAAAAGTTGGAAGCAAGCCTTGTTTTTCTAATTAACCTCCATCCTAGGAACTTAACTGTAGTTCAATCAAGGAATGTCCGGTATCCGCCTTTGTTTTCACTTACAAAGAGCGCCACAGGGTGTCTAGTCACTCTACCACCCTCTCCAATACAGTTTTTGCAGCAGCATTTTACTTTGCACATTCATTAGGTAGAAGCAGGAAGGAAAGGGGACAGACACAAGAACCCAAGCAAAGCTGGATCGCTATGCGTTCAAGGGCAGCCTGGTCTAAAAGGACAGCCACGGGGGCTGGAGAGATGGCTCAGTGGTTAAGAGCACCGCCTATTCTTCCAGAGGTCCTGAGTTCAATTCCCAGCAACCACATGGTGGCTCACAACCATCTATAATGTAATCTGATACCCTCTTCTGCAGATAAAGCACTCATATGCAATAAATAAAATAAATAAATCTTAAAAAAAAAAAAAAAAGGACAGCCACGGCTACACAGAGAAACCCTGTCCCCACTTCCCCACCCCACCCCCAAAAATCCAAGCAAATCAATGCCAGGACATTGCCGTTTACTGTTTCAAAACTTTAGGTGTTAGAAGTTATTATTTAGGAAATTTTCTCTGCATAACTTGTTTGAGGCCAAGTGAGACCTTGCCTTAAATTTATGTTTAGGTTTCTACCAAGGACAGTGGGGCACAATAAAATACCAGCACTCTGGAAGAGGCAGGAGGATACTGAGCTCAGGCAAGACTTCGAAAACGTGTCTCAAGAAGTTGCTGTGCCAGCGGTAAGCCTATGTAAGTTAAGGCACTTGCTACCCGATGACCTTACGCTACCCTTGAACCTGCAGAGATGAAGAATCACTCCTATAGACTTCCTTTAACACCAGGCCCAACAAATATACATCAATGTTTGAAAGAAAAAAAATTTTTTTCAAGTTTCTGACTCTGGGCGAAGAACCTGGGGCAAAGGTGTAGTAACAAGGGTCACTTTACAGGGTTTGACATAACCAGTGAAATCCCAACACTCGGCAAACAGAAGGTGAAAAAGGCTCAGGAGTTCAAGGCAAGCCAAGCCAAAGTGGAGGACAACCCTGGTTACATGAAATCCTATCTTAGGAAAAAAACAAGCGTGAGCGCACGGTTAGAAACGGATTTCTACCTCATTTAACCAGGTCAGTATCAAGATAAATTGTTAAGATTTACAACATTAGGAGCTGCAGAGATGGCAATGGTTAAGAGCCTGCACTGCTCTTTGCAGAAAACCCTGGATCGATTTCCAGCCTCCATTCGGGTGGCTCACAACCTCCTGTGCAGGTACCACACAGAGAGACAGACATACGCGTAGTGGGGAAAAAAAAAAAACACACGATCTAAAGGAAAATTTACACCACTCGGTCTGAATGCCCCAAGTTCCAAACTTCTTGGTTAATAATCCCAATAACCAAGAGATGCTAGAAGCATCGATCATTGCAAACTTAACTATTTTTCTTAACTTATAGTGTTTAACTAAAGCTTCTTTCAAGAGCATGCTGCAACAAAGCAACCATCCGGTGTGTCCCCTAACATAAATCATCTTTTCTTACCAAACTTGTTTTGTATGGTGACCCCGCCAGGGACTTCCAAACCCAACCAATCCCGGAATAATGACTTCGGCGGCTGCGAAGCCTCTTCAGAGGAATCGGACCACATTAGGTCACGCCCCACCCTCGCTGTAGTACGTTCCTGCCACTCACCCCATCCATCACCCACCCCAGCACTTCAGAAAACAATACGGGCGCAGTCCACCACTACCCATGCCCATGGCGCCCATCTCCGCCCTCTATCGGATAGCCCGGAGAGGAGGAAACTCAACGTTATCTTCGGGGTTCCAACAGGTCCGGGAACTAAGGGCCACGTGAAAAGTGCGCGCGAGCAGCTCTCGAGCACTCGCGGGACCAGGCCTCGCCCCGCCGCTTCAACCTCTGACCGCCCCCTGCGGAGCCGGGACCGGCTTGAAGGAGAAAGTACGGGTGGGGAGCGGGAGGTGAGGCGTGACCCTCGTTTCTTGGCCACGATGACTGCACACTCACCAGGTTGAAGCAACAAGTCTCAGAAACGGACAGGACAGGGAGAAGGTAGGAAGACAACGCCCGGATATGCGCGCGGGCCGCTGCTTTTATAGCCCACAACGTTATCGCGAGACTCCGAACGGGCCCGGGCTGGGGGGGGGGCGGGGGGGGGGGGGGGGGGGGTATCTGGCTGAGTCCCGCCCCGCCCTGGCCGTCCCGCGTGGGATGACTCAGCGCTTTCTCTATTTGGGACTGGAGTTGGGGTCCTGAAGGGTCTCGGGAAATGCTCACACTTCCACTGCTCCCGTTCACAGACGTGGATAAGGACTGCTCTTTGATTCATCTCCTCTTTTAATCAGGGCGTCCCAAGAATCCGTGCCTCTCTTTATTCCCAGGACTCCTGTGTGCTGTGCATTCAAGACCCAAGCTAGAGTAAGGGTCTTCTTCATTACACATGGAAGACCACATCTAAAATTAAACCACGTCCAGGAAACTGTGCGCCCAAATATTTCTCAATTGCAACCCAGCCTTGAAAATCTGTTCTTGGGCTGGAGAAGATGGCTCAGTTATGAATACTGGCTGCTCTACCAGAGGACCCAGGTTCAATTCCCAGCACACATATGACAGCTCACAACTGTATGTAAGTCCAGTTCCAGTGGATCCGACACCCTCACAGAGACATACATGCAGGCAAAACACAAATGCACATAAAATAAAAGGAAATAAATCATTTTTTAAAAATCAAAAATTCTGTTCTAGTCTGGTCCTCAGTAACCATTCAGGGCAGCCTCTTCGATTGTTCCCTGTGATTACTGGACGCTGCTTTGCTGTCCCGCATCCATTTCTCCCACTGCTCTTAAATCTTTCTGAATCTGATCTTGTCACTGACCTGATTCGTGCTTTTAAAAACTGGGGCTCTGCCGGGCGTGGTGGCGCATGCCTTTAATCCCAGCACTCGGGAGGCAGAGGCAGGCGGATCGCTGTGAGTTCAAGGCCAGCCTGGACTACAAAGTGAGTCCAGGATAGCCAAGGCTACATAGAGAAACCCTGTCTCGAAAAACCAAAAAAAAAAAAACTGGGGCTCTGGGGGCTGGAGAGATGGCTCAGAGGTTAAGGGCACTGACTGCTCCTCCAAAGGTCCTGAGTTCAATTCCCAGCAACCACATGGTGGCTCACAACCATCTATAATGTGATATAATGTCCTCTTCTAGTATACATAATAATAAATAAATAAATAAGTATTAAAAAAAAAAAAACTGGGGCTCTGAAGCAGGGCATGGTGGTGCACGCCTGTAATCCCAGCACTAGGGAGGCAGAGGGGGGTAGATCACTGTGAGTTCGAAGCCAAGCTGCTCTACAAAGTGAGTCCAAAACAGCCAAGGCTATACAGAGAGACCCTGTCTCGAAAAACCAAACAAACAAATCTGGGGCTCTGTGGTCAGTTTCCTGTGTTAAAAAATCTCTGTTCCCAAGCCTGGCAGTGACAGCACACACCTTTAATCCTAGCACTCTAGAGGCAGAGATAGGTGGATCTCTGAGCTCAAGGCCAGCCTGATCTACAGAGTGAGTTCTAGGACAGCCAAGGCTACACAGAGAAACCCTGCAGATGGAGGGAGAGAGGGAGGGAGGGACAGAGGGATGGAGGGAGGAGGGGGGGAAGGGAGGGAGAGAGAGGGGGTGGTATCAACCAGGCTTGATAGCACCTGTGTTGGTCTGATGTATTTTGATGCTAATTAATAAAAGGCAGTCACATCTGGGCAGGGTGGCTAAGATTTCCAGGAATGGGGAGACAGAGAGAATCTGTGAGAAGAGAGACCAGAGAAGAGAGGAAGAAGGAAGGTCTTGCCACCATGGGTTAGATGGAAGAGAAGCACATGGCTGAAGTGGATGGAGATTTGGCCCAGATGAAAAACATCAGCAAGTATTTGGGATTATGGATGGGAGGCAGGTTGATAGAAGTTATTAGAAGCAGATGGCATGGGGTTGGGGCAGGAATGGGATACCACTATGGGAAGTAGTTTAGGGGATTGACATCTGCCCTGCCCCAGGTTAACTAAGGCTATTTTTAAAATATAACAAGTGTCTGTGTCTTGATTGATTGCTAGTGGGTTATACTGCCATAAAATGCAAGTTCCAGGATAGCAAGGAAAACACAGAGAGACCTTGTCTCAAGAAGAGAGAGAGAGTTAGAGAGGGACCTGATCTTAGTTAAAATCTCAGAGTTAAAACAAACAAAAACAAAAACAAAAAAACCCTGAGAGTTCTGATTTTACATCGCATGTATTGTGTGATTTAGGGACACAGAGATGAAAGTAATCCAAACCCTGCCCTCTAGAAAGTCATGCCACAAGGCGGAGGCAGACATGTAAACAAAACAGCTAAAAGATTTTTTTTCTTGTTTATGCAAGTTATTGTTAAGGCATAATGTTCAATCCAAGGGACAAATGAAAGTCAGTAACACTGCTAGAAGGTCAGGAACAGCTTTACAGGAAGTAATACTTCTCTGTGAGTCTTCAAGCATATCCTCTCAGGGACAACTAAGGGGTGTTGGTTTTTCTGTCTTGAACAGATAAACTTGAAGCAGATCTGGGTTTTAAGTGAGGAAGAAGGAGAAATAATAGTTAACATCTCCATTGCATAGTAAGAACTAGGTATTATGAGCCAGGTTTGCTGATGCATGCCACTAATCCCAGCACTCAGGAGGCTGAGGCAGGTGGATCTCTATGAGATCGCGGCCAGCCTGCTCTACAAAGTGAGTCCAGGACAGCCAAGGCTACAAGGAGAAACCCTGTCTCGGAAAAAAAAAAAAACTAAAACCAAAACCAAAACAAAACAAAAGATACCGACCACAACAAATTTAGGTATTCTGTTTTGTTTTGTTTTGCTTCATTTTGTTTTTTGAGACAGGGTTTCTCTGTGTAACAGCCCTGGCTGCTCTAGACGCGCTCTATAAACCAGGCTGGCCTCAAACTCAGAACTCATAAAGATGTGCCTGCCCCTGCCTCCAGAGTGCTGGCATTAAAGGCATGTGTCACTGCCAGCTGGAAAGGGACTTTTGTTTTAGTTTTGGCTTTTTCAAGGCTTCTCTTGGCTCTTTTTGAGACGGGGTTTCTCTGTTGTAACAGCTCTAGCTATCCTGAAATTCACTCTGTAGACCAGGCTGGCCTCAAACTCAAAGAGATCCGCTTGCCTCTGCCTCCCAAGTGCTGGGATTAAAGGTGTGTGCCACCACCGCGTGGCTTTCTTGACTCTTATTAGTAACATAGTAGGATTAAAAATAGGGGAAATGCTATGTCATGCCAGCTAAGTATCTCAAGTTTTGGGTATTTATCATCCTTTACAACAGTAGGGATTTTCTTTTTCCTTCTCACCATGACGTTGGCCAGTAATTTTGCATTATTCATCTCCAGTTAGTGGAGGCGTTAACCCCCACTAGTTCCCATAGCCCTTATGCCAAGATAGAGAGGGGAAGTGCTGCGTCATGCTGCCTGGGACTCTTGCTTTTGAAATTTTTTACATTTATCAATTCTCTTGACAACAGTAGGGTTTTTTGTTTTTGTTTTTGTTTTTTTTTTTGTTTTTGTTTTGTTTTGTTTTGCTTTGTTTTTTTGAGACAGGGTTTCTCTGTGTAGCCTTGGCCATCTTGGACTCACTTTGTAGAACAGGCTGGCCTCGAACTCACAGTGATCTGCCTGCCTCTGCCTCCCGAGTGCTGGGATTAAAGGCGTGTGCCACTACGCCCGGCTTGACAACAGTAGTTTTTTGTTTAGTTGCTTTTTGGTGTGTGTGAGTGTGGTATACGTGTGTATGTTCATGTGTGGTATGTGCTCAGTCTGTGTATGTGTGTGTTATATGTGTCTATGCTCAAGTGTTTGTGTGTGTGTGTGTGTGTGTGTGTGTGCATATGTAGTACATGTATGGTATATGCTCAGGTGTATGTTTGTTTGTAGGTGCATGTACCTATACCCTTGGGCAGAGACCACTGAAAGATGTTGGTTATGTGTCTATAAGAAGCATAGACCGTGAAGCAAAGCTGGTGGAGATGCTCTCCTCTCGGCCCACATAGCACTGGGGCTTTATAGAGAGATATGTGCAGCTACAACAGGCTCCCCTGTCCCCAGTGGTGCTGGAATCCGAACTCAAGTCCTCATGTCCCTACAGCAAGCACTACCAGGTGAACCATCCTCCCAATTCTTGTTACTTTTTCCTTTTTCCTCCTCACCCGGAGGATTAACACTCAGTTATTCATTTCTTTCTTTTGAGAGCAAGGTGGGCCAGAGCATGGGTTTCAGGTGTAACAGGTCTTTACTACTCTATAGGTTCTTTTTGTTTGTTTGTTTGTTTGTTTGTTTGTTTTTTGAGACAAGGTTTCTCTGTGTAGCCTTGGCTGTCCTGGATTCACTCTGTAGACCAGGTTGGACTCAAACTCACACAGATCTGCCTGCCTCTGCCTCCCTGAGTGCTGGCAGCCAGGTGCTGCCACACCTGGCTCCTTTTGTTTCTTCTTTGAACACTTCTGCTAACAAACAATACCCCCCTAAATGACCAACAATCACCAGCCCTGCCTCTCTGAGGTCCAGCGTTTATACACCCCCTGAAAAACTCCCAGATTTTCAAATGTCGCACAATTGCAGAAACTATCTACAGCTGGCAAAACTATGCCTCTGCTACAGCACAAGGCAAATTATAGTCAGCTGCTGCAGACAGTTCGAAGCTGCCCCATAGCTCCACTCTTGGGATTAAAACAAAAACATATTCTTATAATATTTTTGTGTTTTTCTAAAGAAACCAAAATTCCAGAATTCTCAATACATTCAGGAGTCAGTTTTCTCCTTCTGCCTTGTTCCTGGGAATGGAACGCAGGTCATCTGGCTTGGCCTCAGCTTCCTTTACCCATTTTGCCTAGCTTTTGGTTTGCTGGGCATGGTGACATACACCTTTGATGCCGGCACTTGGGAAGCAGAAGCAGGCGGATTGCTGTGAGTTTGAGGCCAGCCTGGTCTACAAAGTGAGTCTAGGCCAGCCAAGGCTACACAGAGAGACCCTGTCTTGAAAACAACCAAAATATAAAAAAATTTTTTAAAAGATGATTTATTGTTTTTAAATTTTTATCTGTATTACCTGTAGACCCAGCTAGCAATCAATCAAGACATAGACACTTGCTATATTTTAAAATAGCTGTAGTTTACCTGGGGCAGGGCAGATATCAATCCTCTAAATTGCCCCCCCCCCATAGTGGGGCAGACATGGGATCCCTGTCTCAATCCCATGCAATCTACTTTTAATAGCTTCTATCAAGCTACCTCCCATCTATAATCTTAAATACTTGTTCACGTTCTTCATCTGGGCTGGATTCTCCATCCACGCCGCGAGCCATGCGCTTCTCCTCCAGCTAACCCATGGCAGCCTTTTTTTCTTCACTTTAGATCTCCTTCTCCTGGTGGCGGTGGTGTCTTCCCAGAGTTCCTCTCTCTCCTAGCCCTACCTATCTCCTTTGCCCTGCCTACGTGGGATGGCTTTTTTTATTAAGCAAAAGGTTGGTCAGAGACAGTACATCAGCATCAAAGTACATCAGACCATCTCCCCAACAATGATTGAAGGCGGATCACCTTCATGAACTGATAGAGCCAATGTGGGAAGCTGGAGACCTGGCTCAGCAGTTAAGAACGCTTGCTGTTCTTGCAGAGACCCTAAATTCTGTTCCCACCACCTATGTTGCATGGCTCCCAGCCTGTAACTCCAGGGCATACGATGCCTCTGCCCTCCACAGGCACATATATACAGGTGCTTACTCACACGGTATCAGGAACTCGCTCTGTAGACCAGGCTAGCCTCAAACTCAAAGCTCTGCCTGCCTCTGCTGGGTAAAGACATACACCACCACTGCCTGGCTTGCTTGTTTTCTATCCCCCTTTTTAAAGATTTACTTAGTTTTGTTTAACTGTGAATGCTTGCATGCATGCTTGGTGTCTAAGGAAGCCGGGAGAGGGTTTTGGATCTTCAGGAAGCGGCTGAACTCAAGTCCTCTGGAAGAACAAGTGACCTTAACCACTGAGCCATCTCCCTAAATATGGCTCGTATTTAAAAAAACAAAAAAACAAAAACAAAAACAACAAAAAAGAAACCCACAAAAACCAGGGTGGAGATCCTTTTTTGTTCATAAGCATGATGATTGGGTATTCACGCCTCTGCGTGACATGTGCCGCCCATCAAACCTTGTTACGACGTGGGCATATTACCCGTCTGACGTGGAAAAAAAAAAAAAAAAAACAGGGTGGAAATGCAGGTGGAATGAGAGGAACAAAGCTTCCTGGAAGAAATGTGCCACATGAAGGTGGCCCTGACTGCTAGACTAGGGCTCCCACCTTGCCTACACCCATGGCTGGTGACTCAGTTCTACCGTTTTTCTTTTGTCGTTGTCTCCTATATAAAGGAGCATAGAATCTGTGATCATAGCATTCTTTGTCTGTACTTGCCTTGAGGCTAATTTTTTATGGGAGACAATTATGTGACTCATGAAAAGCCATTACTCCTTCTTCATAGCCAACAGAAGTGTAACAAGAAAGGCAGCCCCATTAACGTGTGTATAAAGCAGAACTCAAGTCCACAGTCATTTTAAAAGTTAATTCACTTTTATTTTATGTGCGTTGGTGTTTTGCTTGTATATATCTCTGTGTGAGGGTGTTGGATCCCCTGGAGCAAGGATTACAGACAGTTGTGAGCTGCAATGTGGGTGCTGGGAATTGAACTCTGGTCCTCTGGAAGAGCAACCAGTGCCCTTAACCTCTGAGCCATCTCTCCAGCCCCCTTAGTCAGTTTTTATAGTAAGCGCTGCTAACCTAATGACAACCTAACCTAGATGTATAAACCGTTAAAATTAAACCTATAAACTATTAAAGCTAAGCACTTTATTTAATTGTAACAACAAATACAAAAGAAAATCATGGAAGCCAGACCACAAGATGGCTCTTTTATGAGGTAATCCTGGTGATTCAGAATATGTTTGTGTTAAAGCTGGGCATGATACATTCCTGTAAGAAGGTGAAGGCAAAGGCAAAAACAGAGTCTATTACTGCAAATTTGAGACCAATTTGGTTTACATAGTGAGATCCAGATTAGCCAATGCCATTATGAGATTTCTTTTTCCTTTCTTTTTTTTGGTTTTTCGAGACAGGGTTTCTCTGTGTAGCCTTGACTGTCCTGGACTCATTTTGTAGACCAGGCTGGCCTCGAACTCACAGCGATCCACCTGCCTCTGCCTCCCGAGTGCTGGGATTAAAGGCATGCGCCACCACGCCCGGCCTTTTTTTGGTTTTTCAAGACAGGGTTTCTCTGTGTAGCCTTGGCTGTACTAGACTCACTTTGTAGATCAGGCTGGCCTCAAACTCATAGCGATCCACCTGCCTCTGCCTCCCAAGTGCTGGGATTAAAGGTGTGCGCCACCACTGCCCAGCAGGATTTTTTTTTAGGTTGATATTAAATTTCATCTGTGCACCAGAATTAAAACACACATTTCAAAACCACATATTTATAAGTAAGAATATTTTTTCTGTTATTTCTCAATCTTGGCACTATTGACACTTAAAATCCTATAATTCCTTATTACGGGGTTGGGGCCTGTCCTGTACATAATAAGATATTTAATAACATCCTGGCCTCTGCCCTCTAAGTTCTATTAGCATAACTGTTACAAAATCATCCTAGGTTGAGAACCACTGAACTAGAGAAAATGAAATAAGTGGCTGGTAGACTTGCAGCCTGTGCTGTCTCCAGCCCATTTAAACTCATGTGTGTAAAGCATGGTTAGTTTTGTTGTCAAGAAGCAAGGAGAAAATATCCTTGTATGCACCTGTATTTTTAGCCCTTTGTTCCTGACACAGCTTCCCAGGAATGCAGGCCTTTCTTGCCAAACCATTACAATTTAAAGAGTAACAATGAGCTAGGATGCGGTGGCGCATGCCTTTAACCCCAGCACCTGGGAGGCAGAGGCAGGTGGATCTCTGTGAGTTCGAGGCCAACCTGGACTACAGAGGGAGTTCCAGGACAGCCAGAGCCGTTACACAGAGAAACCTTGTCTCAAAAACAAAACAAACAAAACAAAACAACAACAATATTAATAATAATAAGTAAATAAATAAATAAAAGAGTGACAATGAACAAGGGGGTGGTGACACGCGCCTTTAATCCCAGCACTTGGGTGGCAGAGTCAGGTGGATCTCTCAGTTTAAGTCCATCCTAGTCTACAGAGTGAGTTCTAGGACAGCCAAGGCTACACCGGGAACTCTGTCTCAAAAAAACAAAACAAAATAAAACAACAACAACAAAATAAAACAGAAAAAAGGAAAGAAAAAAAAAAGAGTGATAATGCTGGGACTAGATGCACACTTTATAGTGTCTCTTTGGCTTGCTTCCCCCAACTCACCCACACCACGCCATCCCCACCCTCTTTGGCTTGGTGTGGTGATGTGCATGCCAAGGCTACACAGAGAAACCCTGTCTTGAAAAAAACAATAAAACAAAAAAAGACTGGGAAAGCATATGGTTGGGAAAGGAGAGCTTTACCTCTGAGCAAAAATGCCTCAGTAATTCAGTCTTAGTCCCACCACACCTCTAACCAGAAGCAGTGATCTCATCTCCCTTAATGCTTAGTCATTCTCCCTCAGCAGACACAGACAAGTGGTAATTCTAGAGGCCTCTTTTCCATCCTCTCCTTCCATTTCCCCCTAAGGAATGACAAGATTGACGAATGGACTTTATCTGAAACCAGTAAAACCAAAAAGGGTTCAAAGCAGTCGTGTCATATGGGATACTTGCAAAACAGGCTAGGAGAGGCCTGGGAATCTGTTCCTAAGCCTCATCATCAGCCCAGTATCCTGCTAACAGGCTAACATCTTTAATCCAAGCACTCTAGAATCAGAGGCAGGCAGACCTCTGTGAGTTCGAGGCCAGCCTGGTTCAAATAGCAAGTTCTATATGTATGGTTCATGAGCCAGGAGATGCCCTTTCTAGTTATGTGGTAACAACAACACACACAGAAAACTGTGCACATCAGTGAAGCTGGATTTATATTAAATGTTCTATTGTCCCAACTACACACATGTGACATCATTTTCAAATCTCTACTCCTGCCTCTGGCATTTGCCTCAGCATCAAGTTCAGCCTCCTTCCTTTACTTTCTGGCCCCTTGCCTCTCTCATCCTCCACACCTGCTGCTGCCCTAGCTATAAAGAACATTTGTATTACTCTGAATGTATTATGATGCTGCAGGCCACTCTGCTGCCCCATATCCTGTTCATTGACTGCTTAAATACCTTTCAACTCAATAGCTCTTTCTACTTGTAATGCACATCTCTCTATCTTCCAGACTTCCTCTCACTCTCTATGTCTTGTTTTGTTTTTTCTTTCTTTTTTCTTTTTGGTTTTTCGAGACAGGGTTTCTCTGTGTAGCCTTAGCTGTCCTGGACTCGCTTTGTAGACCATGCTGGCCTCAAACTCACAGTGATCCATCTGCCTCTGCCTCCCGAGTAACTGCTGGGATTAAAGGCGTGCGCCACCACGCCCAGCCATGTCTATTTCTTAGATGTGCACAATCCCACACTCTCCAGGCACAAGAAAACACTGAACAAGCATTCACTGAATTCATGTCGTAATTTTCCCGAATGCAAGGACCAAGAAAGCTGCTTTCCCCCATAGTCTAGCAAGGCAATTAAAATGAAGAAAAAGTGCATCTCCCACATATTTATTACTTCTTCCTCCATTACCAGGCAGCAGAAGGCATGTGAGCTGTTTAGGTAACCACGGCTATTCTGGACTGGATTGTGGCCCAGAACTGCTGCCAAGACAGAGCTTTCTTTACCTTGGCTCCATCACCTGTGATTTCCGAACCCTCTTATTTCTCCAGGGGGGAAAATCCCATAGGAATTTAAGTATGCTAAAAACTGGAACCCAGTATTATAAGTGAGATAACCCAGTATGTAGACACATGTGCGTGTGTGTGCATATACATGTATGCAATGTGCTGAGGACTGCAGGCATGCTAAGCACACACTATTTATTACTACTGACATCCATCCCCAGGGCCCTGTGTGGGGATTTCAGTGTTCCAGGAGTTACAGCCTAAATTGCCCCCTCTTTCCCTTCTTTCCTCCCTTTAGATGGAGGCTTACTACATGGCCCAGACTTCAGATACATTCATGTGTGTTCCACCTGAGCCAACCTAGGGCAGAGTTTCAGGTGGTGCCACCATGAGCCACCCCCATCCTTAGGATTTACTGTTCTCATTCTCAAGAGGGTTTCCAGGCAGCACCTGACCAGGGAGTTCCAGAGCTCTAATTACCTACTAATTGCCCACTCAAGAAATAATACCTGCCCAACACTCAGGTCCCAAAAGATTAAGACTAATAAAGAAGCTATTTGGGTTCCTTACCATCTCCCTGAAAGCCCAGGCTTATGTGAAACTTAATTAATGTTTCCCTAATACAGTGCCTTAGTTCTTGGGTATCTGAAATTTTCCAAAATAAACTGACATATCTCTTCTACAGATGGACAAGATCACAGCCAAGCTAAGCAACTTGGTTGTCACTGGCCTTTAACTGAAAGACTAGCTTTGTAGCTACAGTTTATCAGCTAGATTTCCTTTGAAAAAAATAATAATAGGTGGGCAGTGGTGGCGCACGCCTTTAATCCCAGCACTCAGGAGGCAGAGGCAGCCAGATCTCTGATAGTTTGAGGCTAGCCTGGTCTACAGAATGAGTTCTAGGACAGGCAAGGCTACACAGAGAAATCCTGTCTTGAAAAAAACAAAGTAATAATAACAAGAAAAAGAAGAAGAAGAAGAATGATAGAAGAAAAAGTTTCAAGAGTCTCAAGGCCCAGCACCAGCAGAGCTCAGAGAAGTCACCTTCTCCCTAACGAGTTAGGGAAAATGTCATTAATAACTGGAGCCTTAACTTTCACCTCCATTCTGTCTAGATAAGGAAATGCAGGCTCCTCGGCTCAGCCCTGATTGAGACAGAGCTGAAGAAGAAATCCCCCACAGCCACCCAGGCGAAGGTCAGTCTCCTCCCTCAACTTGCACAATGTCTGTCCAGGGCAGGAACTAGCACCCTCGGCTTCTAAAGCTCTTGGACTTTGATCCTTGGAACTGAGTAAACTGAGTATAACTAATACAAAATCCACCCGTGGTAACTATAACAGTGTGTTTTCTGTTCCCCCCTCTCCACTTAGCATATCACGGACAGGATTCCATACCAACACTTACAGATCTGTGTGTATTTCCTTTATAGTAAAGAGGAATAATAATTTATTATTAGGAGCATTTAGGTACCTTCCCTCTAGTCTAATCAACGCAATAGCTGGGCCTGGTAAAGGCCTGTAGTCCTGTTAGGGAGACTGAAGCAGGAGCATTACAAGTTCAAAGCCATCTGCACCAACTTTGGGAGACCATCTCCAAATAGAAAGTAAAGGAAAAAATAAATAAACAAAAACCATGTTAGTGTTTGTCTGACACGTCTAAGGACTTTGGCTCAACCCTAGAGTACAAACAAACACAGTAAATCTTTCAGTTCTCTAGTGCTTTCTGTAGATTAAACTCTTAAAAATTGCAGGGTGAGCCGGGTGGTGGCGGCGCACACCTTTAACTCCAGCAGTGGGAAAGCAGGTGGATCACTGTGAGTTCGAGGCCAGCCTGGTCTACAGAGTGAGTTTAGGACAGCCAGGGCTACACAGAGAAACACTGTCTCAAAAAAAAAAAAAAAGTTGCTGGATGAATAGGGAAACATTTAACATGTTAATAAGTATTACTAAATTACGTCAAAGAAAAATGGTACTCTATTATTTTTGTCCTTTTTCTTCAAGACAGGGTTTCTCTGTGTAGCTCTAGATATCTTGGAACTCACTCTGTCTCTGTAGACCAGGCTGGCTTCAAACTCAAAAATCCACCTGCCTCTATCTCCCGAGTGCTGGGATTTAAGGCGTGTTCCTACTTTTTGAAAAAATATATTATTGGGGCTGGAGAGATGGCTCAGTGGTTAAGAGCACCGCCTGCTCTTCCAAAGGTCCTGAGTTCAATTCCCAGCAACCACATGGTGGCTCACAACCATCTATAATGTAACCTGATGCCCTCTTCTGGCCTGCAGGTGTATAAGCAGACAACACTGTATACATAATAATAAATAAATCTTTAAAAAAAAAAAAAGAAAAGAAAAAATATTTATTTTATTTGTGTACGTGTGTGAATGCAGAAGTCAGAGGACAACTTACACAAATCAATTCTCTTCTGGCACCTTGTGGGATCCAGGAATCCAGCCAGGGCGTTTGGCTCCTGTGCAAGCGCCCCTCCCGGATAGGCGGCCTCTTTGGCTCCTTCTCTCTCTGTCACCAGCTTTATTGAGGATTGGAGGGATGGCTCAGTGGGTAAGATCACATACTGCTCTTGCAGAGGACTCAAGTTCGGATCTCACAACCACCCATAACTCCACTACAAAAGATTCGCTTTCCTTTGGCCTCCAAGGCATTTGTACACACAAGCATTTACTCACATGCATGCACATAACTCAAAAATAAAAAGAGAAGCTGGAAAGATGGCTCAGCAGTTAAGAACACTTGCTGCTCCAGCAGAAGACTCAGAGTTAGCTCTTGGCACCCACATGGCAGTTCACAACCACCCATAACTACTGTTCCTGACACCCTCTTCTGGCCTATGGTGCCCATACCTGCCTGCAGGCAAGACACTTACACACATAGCTTTTTGTTTTTTGTTTTTTTGTTTTTTTGGTTTTTTTAGTTGAAGATCATCTTTTAAAAAACAAAAATAGCGAAGGCTGGAGAGATGGCTCAGAGGGTAAGAGTACTGTCTGTTCATTCCAAGGTCCTGAGTTCAATTCCCAGCAACCACATGGTAGCTCACAGCCATCTAGAATGAGGCTTGGTGCCCTCTACTGGCCTGCAGGCAGAATACTGTATAAATAAATAAAAAGTCATTTGTAAAAAGAAAAATAGCTGCCGGGCATGGTGGCATATGCCTTTAATCCCAGTACTCGGGAGGCAGAAGCAGGCGGATTGCTGTGAATTCGAGGCCAGCCTGTTCTACAAAGCAAGTCCAGGACAACCAAGTCTAACACAGAGAGACTCTGTCTCAAAAACCAAAAATAAAATAAAATAAATAAAAAACAAAAATAGGAGCTGGGGGCCAGGTGTGGTGGTGCACGCCTTTAGTCCCAGCACTTGGGAGGCAGAGGCAGACGGATCGCTGTGAGTTCGAGGCCAGCCTGGTCTATGAAGAGATTCTAGGATAGCCAAGGCTACACAGAGAAACCCTGTCTCGAAGAAAAAAAAAAAAAAAAGATGGGGATAATGGCATGGGGCACCATGCCATTAATCCCAACACTCAGGAGGCAGAGGCAGGTATATCTCTGTAAGTTTTAGGACAGCCTGGTCTACAAAGCGAGTTCAGGCTAGCCAAGGCTACACGGGGAAACCCTGTCTCGAAAAAACAAAAACACAAAACAAAACAAAATAAACCTAGCCTTCAGGCTGGAGAGATGGCTCAAAGGTTAAGAGCACTGGCTGCTTTTCCAGAAGTGCTGAGTTCAATTCTCAGCAACCACATACAAGGTGGCTCACAGCCATCTATAATGAGATCTGGTACCCTCTTCTGGTGCGTAGGCACACATGCAGGCAGAACATTGTATACATAATAAATAAATCTTAAAAAAAAAAAAAAAGACCAGCCTTATTGAGCTATAATGGCTTACAGTAAAAGGTTGCCTTTTACTTCCCCTGCCCTTAATTTGAAACAGAGACTGCTTGCATGTGTGTGCGCCACACGTGTGTCTGATGCGGTCAAGGTCAGAAGAGGGCTTTGGATCCCTGGAGACTGGAGTTGCAGACGGTTGTGAACCACCATGTGGGTGCTGGGAAACAAATAGACCCTCTGAAAGAGCATGCAGGGTTCTTAGGCACTGAGCCAACATTCCAGCCGTGTGTGTGTGTGTGTGTGTGTGTGTGTGTGTGTGTGTGTGTGTGTGTGCGCGTGCGAATTGGTGTATGTGTGGACAAATCAGTGGATGTATACCTCTACATGCATTCGTGTGGAATCCACAGAGGGATGCTGGGAATCTTCCTTTATCACTTTGTGTCTTATTGCCTTTAGACAGGGTCTCTGTTTTTTGTTTGTTTGTTTGTTTGTTTGTTTGTTTTAAGGTTTTTCCAGACATGGTTTCTCTGTGGAGCCTTGGCTGTCCTGCATTCACTTTGTAGACCAGGCTGGCCTCGAACTCACAGTGATCCGCTTGCCTCTGCCTCTGCCTCCCAGAGTGCTGGGATTAAACGTGTGCACCACCACACCCAGCTTTTGTTTTTGTTTTTTAAATGTAAGATGTACTCATTTTATTCATATGGCTGCTTGTTTTGCCTACTTGTCTATCTATACAGTCTACATGCATGCAGTGCCCCCGAAGGCCAGAAGAGGGCCTCTTATACTCTGAAACGGAGCTACTTAGCCCCCACATAGGGGCTGAGAAGTGGATTTCGATCCTCTGGAAGAGCAGCTAGTGTTCTTACCACTAAACCTCCTCTCCAGTCCTTCTTCCTTTTCTTTTTTTCTGTTATTTTTTTCCCGTTTTTTCTCTTTTTCATTTTTCTTTTTGAGACAGAAACTCGTGTATCCCAGGCTAGGTTGGAACTTATTACAAAGTAAAAGAACATTGGTCTTAATAGGCCGTGGCGGGGTTATTCAATACCTAAGTTTTAACCCAGGACCTCATGCATCCTGTGCAGGCAATCTACCAACCAAGCACACTCCCTGCCTCACTCCTGCTTGTTCAACAAGGTGTGGTTCCTGGCATGTAGGACCTGTTTTTTTTCTTTTACAAGTTGCCATGTGTTAGTTCTGCCTAGGTTGCTGCTTTCTGGCTTCCTTTAACTCCCTAATTGACAACTGTTTATCCTTCCAGAAAACGTCCAGCACGTGACATATCATTAAATATACAGAGCGAGTCCAGGGCAGCCCAGGCTACACAGAGAAACCCTGTCTCAAAAAAAAAAAATCTGTCAACTGGATGAATAAATAATGCTTCCGGCTTTTATGGTTATGGTACTGAGGATTGAACTCAAGGTCTTTTTTCTTCTGTTTTGTTTGGAGACAAGGTTTCTCTGTGTAGCCCTGGAAGTCCTGGAACTCAGTGAGAATAGCACACACACACACACACACACACACACACACACAAACACAAACACACACGAGCCCCGCATGCGCTCAGTGCTAAAGATGTGCTCCAAGATGCCTGGTGAACTCAGGGTCTTATACATGCTAGGCAAGCACTCTATCACTATCTTATATCCCAGCATTTCTTTTTGTTTTTGTTTGTTTTTTCGAGACCCGGCACCCCAGCATTTCTTTTAAAAGAGGATTTTACTGTTTATCCCAGGCTGGCCTTGCATTTACAATATCCTTGGGATTATGGGCAGGCCACAAAGCCTGACTAATTCAATCACTCCTACCCACTTCTAACAGAGCATCATTTGTGGATGGCATTTGCAACAGAAGTCTGAGAAATCAGGAAATGAAGTTAACAGAGGAAATCAGTACCCACATGACTTAGGCTGTCTGTGCTTCCTCCTGTGGCTTTTCCCCCCTTGCCTTGCCAGCTCCTTTTCCCCCCGCCTTCCGGCCACAGGCCAGTGGTTTTAGCTGACTGAAGTCCCCATCCTACTACCTCACTTCAGCATTACTCTTCCTGACTGATTCCTGCCCTGATATAACTATATCTTGTATGCCAACCGCTGTCAATCTCCATAGAGGCATGTGCATATTTACATGTGTGAGTGTGCCTGCATGTGTGCGTTGGTGTAGAGGGAGGGGGAAAGTGTAATCTAGTTATAGAGTCCTGCACTCCTGATCATCCTGCCCTGTTGGGCTAAGCTGCACTTTGAAGGGGGAAGTGGGGAGGGGAGGTGACAATTCTACCCCAGACTTCTTTGCTGGAGTCTACTCAATGATGAATAATAATAATTATTATTACTCAGTCCCTACTAGTGTTCTTGATTGCTTCATTTGTTCCCAACATGACTCAAAAAAGTGTTTGTTTGTTTGTTTTTTAATGTCTTATTACTTTATTTTATTTTTTTATTTTTATTTTTATTTTTTTTTTTTTTTTGGTTTTTCGAGACAGGGTTTCTCTGTGTAGCCTTGGCTGTCCTGGACCCACTTTGTAGACCAGGCTGGCCTCGAACTCACAGCGATCCACCTGCCTCTGCCTCCCAAGTGCTGGGATTAAAGGCGTGCGCCACCACGCCCCGCTACTTTATTTATTTTAGGTTTTGGACACAGGATTTCAAGATTAACACAGGCTGATCTTTATTTCCTGTCTTTTATTTTTTCCAAGACAGGGTTTCTCTGTGTAGCCTTGGCTGTCCTGGACTCACTTTGTAGACCAGGCTGGCCTTGAACTCATAGAGATCTCACCAGTGTTGAGATCAAAGTCATGTGCCACCACGTGAGGATTCATGTAATATTTTTCTAAGTTTACTCATGTTATGCATATGGGTGTTTTCCCTGAGCAGCTCCCTGTGGATCAATGCATGTAATGCCTCCAGATGAGAGCATTAGATCCTCTGAAACAGGAGTTACAAATGGCTGTCAGCTGTCAGCTGTCAGCAGCCAGCCCCCACCCTCTTTTTTTCAAAAACAACCCACTGAGCTCAGTTTCTGGTGCCATATGGGCAGGAGATCATCCACTGGGATGGGTTAAACGTGTGGAACTGCGCCTTTAAAGGAAACTGACATCCCCTCCCCCAAAAGCTGTCCGCTGTCAGTAATTCCTCAGTTCCGGGTGGATGCTCACAAATCTTTCTCCTCCGAGGAGATAGACTATTGAGTGAGTTGATCACGTGCAGAGGACCGGGGCTGCTGTGGGCTCGTGAATGGGGCGTCCCTTCCAGGGCACTCTGCTTTGCTTCGGTCCTCCCCAACTACTAACTAGCTCTTAACAACCCTCCCACCCGTTGCTCCAGCTTCAGTGGGTCCGAAGCCCACTTCTGCCCCACAGGTACTTTTACTCATGCACACACATCCACATGCAGACAGACATACATAGAGAAAAGTAACAGTTGGTGTTACAGGGTTTTCTCAGTTCTTGTCTTCTGGAAAGAGCTTACGGGAGAGATGCAGCGTAAGCAGAAGTTTACTTAGCAAGTCCAAGCAGTGCTCCAGAGAAAGAAGGGAATCGGCTGCCCCAAACTAGGGGTGGCAGCACAGTGGCTGCTGCATCGTGGATTTTTTTGTGTGAATATTTATGAAGTAGGTGGCATATTAATGGGATAAGATAACATTTTTTTCCTCCCAAATCATAGTGGAGCCTCTCTCTCTCTCTCTCTCTCTCTCTCTCTCTCTCTCTC
>OU015754.1:51574934-51687506 GCA_907169655.1 Acomys percivali | reverse complement strand
CTCTCCCTCTCCCTCTCTCTCTCTCTCTCTCTCTCTCTCTCTCTCTCTCTCTCTCTCCCTCTCTCTCTCTCTCTCTCTCTCTCTCTCTCTCTCTCTCTCTCTCCCTCTCTCTCTCTCTCTCTCTCTCTCATTTTTTTCGAGACAAGGTTTCTCTGTGTAGCCCTGGCTGTCCTGGAATTCACTCTGTAGACCAGGCTGGCCTTGAACTCAGAGATCTACCTGCCTCTGCCTCCCGAGTGCTGGGATTAAAGGTATCTGTCACCACAGCCCGGTCTAGATCTCTCTTTTAGGGTATTTTACCTCATGATCCTCTAGGTAGCTCACTAGGGAAGGATTGGGAGCAAGGTCACGAAGTAGTGAAGCCAAGGGGTCTCCTACAGTCAGTCCCTTTAGGGCACCTGTGGGGACGGCTCTGGTACCTGAGTTAAAGACAGTTGTGAGCTGCCATGTAGGTGCTAGAAATTGAACCCAGGTGAGTTACACAATAACCTTATGCCTACCCCCAGGTCTTCTGGAAGACTGTGATGGGGCTGGAACAACCTATGTGCACCTTCAAGGACAGTTAACCACCCTCAGGAGACAGGGCTACTGAGACATCGATGCAGTGGAACCCACTTAAGGCTACCTGCAGGGATATGCACTAATCTTGCTGGCTCTTCTTGAATCTCTGAGTATAGTTCAGTATGGTATCAACCTTGTGTTCCTCCTGGGGCATCTGGCCTGACACAGAGCAAACAAACTGCTAATGGTATGCTTTTTTCTTTTTATTTATTTATTTATTATTTTTATTTTATTTATTTATTTATTTATTTATTTATTTATTTTGGTTTTTTGAGACAGGGTTTCTCTGTGTAGCCTTGGCTGTCCTGGACTCACTTTGTAGACCAGGCTGGCCTCAAATTCACAGTGATCCACCTGCCTCTGCCACCCGAGTACTGGGAATGCCTAGTGTGCCCTTGTTAAGCAATTAATAAAATCTTTGTGCAGAGTCTTTTTTACAGTATGGAGCACAAATGTATAAAAGTGCCCTTTGGGGGCTGGAGAGATGGCTCAGTGGAAAAGAGGACTGACTACTCTTCCAGAGGACCTGGGTTTAGCAGGGCATGGTGGCGTATGCCTTTAATCCCAGCACTGAGGAGGCAGAGGCAGACAGATCACTGTGAGTTTGAGGACAGCCTGGTTCCAGGACACCCAAGACTACACAGGGAAACTCTGTCTCAAAAACAAAAACAAAAACAAAAACTCCAACAACAGCAAAAACAACACAAAGTGAGTCCAGGACAGCCAAGGCCACACATAGGAAAACCCTGTCTCAAAAATAAAAAAACAACAACAAAATCAAAGACAAAAAACTAAAAAATAGGACACCTCATCCAGGCTATGGTGGTGCACAACTTTAATCTTGGCACTTTGGAGACAGAGGCAGGCAGATCTCTGTGAGTTTGTGGCCAGCCTGGTCTACAGAGTGAGTTACAGGAGAGCCAGGGCTACACAAAGAAACCCAGTCTCAAAAAACCAAACCAGGGGTTGGAGAGATGGCTCAGTGGTTAAGAGCCCTGTCTGCTCTTCCAAAGGTCCTGAGTTCAATTCCCAGCAACCACATGATGGCTCACAACCACCTATACTGAGATCTGGTGCCCTCTTCTGGTGTGCAAGCTCACAATGCAGGCAGAACACTGTATAAATAATAAATAAGTGAATCTTAAAAAAAAAAAAAAAACCAATACACACACACACACACACACCCCTGACTGTCTTGTAACTCATTCTGTAAATCAAGAATCCACCTGCCTCTGCCTCCGGAGTGCTGGGATTAAAGGCATGAGCCAACACTGGCAGGCTTTAAGCTGAATGTAATTAGTAAAAGGAGCACCCCCTCTCTCTGTAATGTCGTAACCTGCTTAAAGTCTTTTGCTCTGCCTGAGGCCTACTTTAGTTCTTAGCATAGCTCCTCTGTTAACACCTGCTTTTGCCTTTAGCTTAACAGTAGACATTTTGTCTCTAAGTCACCATTTTTATCATAAAGTGAATGAGTTCAAATTCTCAGGCTCTACCTGCCTCAGAAAAGAACAGCCTTTACTTACAACTCAGTAATTCAGTACTTGCTGCTTAGAATAATAGATGATAAATGCATGTTCTGCTTGAGTTAAGATAAATGCACTTTCTGTTCGAGTTAAAGTGAAACACCTGCTATGTTCCTGTTTCCCAGAAAGCTGGAAAGCTTCCAAAAGCTCCCCTACCCTCCCAGCCAATCAGCTTCAAGTGCTTTGTCTAGCTACCTAGACACAATGAACTTGAAACAACAATTAATTCTTCTTGCTTAGATGGGCACGATGTACCTGGAATAGAAATCAGTTTGCTTGTTTGTTTGTTTGTTTTTCCTGCTTGGTTGTGGGTTTTCTCTTTAACTCACTTTGAAAGTAGCTCAGGGTCACACCCTGGCTCCCAAGCCAAGATTGTGTCCCTTCGCAGCCAGTCTTTGTTCAGCGTTCAATAAACTTCTTGCAGGCTGAGTCTGGTATTCCAGTGGTCAGTGTGCGGCTATTCCTGAACCCTAACTTGGCGTCTCTCGGCCTTAGTTCTTGTCATCAAAATTATTCTGCTTAGGTTCACTCCCCGGGTATGCTCTGGCAATTCACAGCTACCCTGCCCGAAAGAGTCAGAGGAAAGCTCCAACTTTGGGAGCAAACAAGCGTCATGTGCCCAGAAAACTTCACTTAAACTGGCTACAAATGCTTTCTAATAACAAAGTGCAAGCACGAGTGGTGGTGCACAGTGCTCAGGGCCACGTCACATGACGCGACATGGGTATGCATTGCCAGAAACGTAAGTGATTTGGAGATATATTTATTGTTTGTTTGTTTGTTTGTTTAGTTTTTTTGAGACAGGGTTTCTCTGTGTAGCCTTGGCTGTCTGAGACTCACTCTGTAGACCAGGCTGGCCTCAAACTCACAGCGATCCACCTGTCTCTGCCTTCTGAGTGCTGGGATTAAAGGCGTGCGCCACCATTGCACTCAGCCTAGTTCCAATATAAATTGGCATGCCTGAAAATGGCATGCTTGACTTCCAGACCCTCAGGGATCTTGATAACATCACAGAGGAGCCCAAACTGACAAGTGTCAAGAAGTTCCTTATGTATAAATTCCTTGTGTATAGGCCTGTTCTGCTTCTCCTCCTGCTCTCCCCACGGTCCGGTCCAGCTCCCCAGCCTTAGGGCCTCTATGTTTGTCCTCTTCTAACTAACTCTCTGCAGGACTTACCAAACCTCTCTGCCCCTTCCTCCCCACATACAGCCTTAGCTTAGAAACCGCGCTTTGATGCTTCAAAGCCAAAACAACTATCCTGCTTCCCTCTGGGTAGGCTGAGGCCTGGCTTAGTGGATGGACCCATCCCCCTCACCCCCACCCTCGCCCCCCACCCCACAACCCAACCCCTAGATCCTATGCAAAAACAAAATAAAAAACCCTGGCTAATAACCAGTTTAAAACTGGTGCTCCTACTGCCAGCGCAGCCCAGCTTTGCCTGGCTTTCAAAAGCCACATTTAGTTTCAGTACACTAATACAATCCACAAACTTCCAAACTGCTTCTCTGGCCTGCAGGTGCCTTTCAGGCATAGCCTTTTCTCTCGCCGTCCCTGTCCTCTCTTCCCCTTCCTGCCTGCAGTTCACCTATCAGCCAAGCCACCAAAGCATAGTGAAAATGACCAAAGTAGGGTCTGAGCCATTTAAGAACACTGACTGAGCCGGGCGTGGTGGTGCACGCCTTTAATCCCAGCACTCGGGAGGCAGAGGCAGGTGGATCGCTGTGAGTTTGAGGCCAGCCTGGTCTACAAAGTGAGTCCAGGCCAGCCAAGGTTACACAGAGAAACCCTGTCTCAAAAAAAAAAAAAAACAAAAAAAAAAACAAAACAAAACAAAAAAAAACCAAAACAAAACAAAAAAAAGAACACTGACTGCTCTTTCAGAGGTCATGAGTTCAATCCCCAGCAAACACATGGTGACTCACAACCATTTATAATGTGATCTGATGCCCTCTTCTGGCCTTCAGGTGTATATGCAGGCAGAGAGCTGTATAAATCTTAGAAAGAAAATGACCAAAATAACTCCCAGGCACCTGCCCCACCCCCACTCCTTACAGGGAGACTCTTGCTCAAGGCTTATACTATGTTCCTAGAAATATAAGCCTCATATTAATTTTTTTGCCCTCCATGGTTAAATATAATCATGGTATTTCAACATCTTACAGTGCTTTTACTCAAGGAGCCATCTTGCTGTCCCCAGCTTGTACATTAAATTGATGTATTGGGGACAAGTTAGCCTAGGTTGTCAGGGCTGCTACAGTCCAGGCTTTTACCTAAAATCTCTGGGAACTCTAAGAGGACAGAAATATAAGTTTTGTTAAAGCAATGGCAATTAACAAAAAGATTTATGAATTTATTTTGTGCATGAGTGCTCTATCTGCATGTACACCTGCATGCCAGAAGAGGGCGTCAGATCCCAGTATGGATGGTTGTGAGCCACCATGAGGTTGCCAGAAATTGAACTCAGGACCTCTGGAAGAGCAGCCGGTGCTCTTAACCTCTGAGCCATCTCTCTGAGCCCTTTAATGTCAATTATTAATCCCACATTATGTGACTGTGTTGGTTAGTTTTTGTCAACTTGACACAAATAAAAGTCACCAGTAAAGAGGAATGTTGGGGGATGGTCTGATGTATTTTGATGCTAATTACTTCTTGCTGTCTGACCCACCCTTTGCCTAATAAAAAGCCATCCCACCTGGGCAGGGCAGGAGATAGGTGGGGCTAGAAGAGAAGAATCCTGGGAAAAGGAAGAAGAAAAGACCACCTGGAGGAGAAAGGAGAAAGACCTGAAGCGAAGGGAGAAAACTGCCATGGGTTAGCTGGAGGAGAAACACATGGCCAACATGGATGGAGAATCCAGCCCAGATGAAAAACATGAGCAAGTATTTAGGATTATGGACAGGAGGTAGCTTGATAGAGGTTATTGAAAGCAGATGGCATGGGATTGAGACAGGGATCCCATGCCTGAGGCCCTACTATGGGAGGTAGTTTAGAGGATTAATATCTGCCCTGCCCCAGGTTAACTAAGGCTATTTTAAAATATAACAAGTGTCTGTGTCTTAATTGATTGCTAACCGGGCCTACAGATAATACAGATAATTTAAAAACAATAGAGGGACCCTCACACTTGAGGATTCGCCTATATCAGAAAGCCTTCTGGGCTTGTCTGTTTGGGCATTTTCTTGATTGATGACTGGTGTGAGGCTACAGCCCACTGTGCATCCTTGGCCAGGTGTTCCTGGGCTGTTTCTGTAAACAAGCTAACAAGCCACAGAGACTAAGCCAGTAAGCTGTGTTTCTCCATGGTCTCTGAAAGGACCTGCATTGACACAAGGCACCCCAAGACCAAGCTCTCAGCACAAAGGAAATTTATTTTCCCCAGAGGAACAGAGGGTGGGGACTAAGAGGCAGAGACACACATGACACGTAGAGAAATTTTAATTCAGAATGTGGCCGCTCTGGGTTGGAGAGTTGGCTCAGTGGTTAAGAGCACTGACTGCTCTTACAAAGGACCCGGGTTCAATTCCCAGCATCCACATGGCAGCTTACAACTGTCTGTAGCTTCAAGATCTGAAACCCTCACACCAACGCACATAAATTAAAATTAAATAAAAATATTAAAAAAAAAAAAAAAAAAGAATGTGGCCGCTCTGGCAAGAAATCACATCAATCACATTCTAGTTCTGTGTGATCCGGCTGGAATACAGACACGTCTTTAATCCCAGGAGACAGAGACAAGCAGATCTCTGAGTTCAAAGCCAGCCTGGTCTTAGAGCAAGTTTCAGGTAAAGGAAAGCTTAGGTCCAGGTGTGGTGGTACATGCTTTTATTCCCAGCACTCAGGAGATCTCTGAGTTCTTGTTAGTTTTGTTGAAGTCAGTCAGTTGAGAGCCAGCGCAATGGAGTTGAATTCATGGAATTCAGAGGCAGTTTTTTTAACCAGGACAGTTTTACAGGGACAGGTTGCAGAAAGAACAAGCTAGACACAGGTGAAGAAAGAACGAACCAGAAAATGAGAAAGAGCCAGAAGATGAGAACAGATTTCTAGAGTTAGTATGAGGTCAAGTAGAGCAATTCACTCAGAAGCTGAAAAGCCAGTTTTGAATCAGTCAGCTGGGAAAGCCAGGACAGCTGAGTTGAACCCGTCAGCCAGAATTCAGAAATAGCAGAAAGGGTGAGTTTATTCAGCCATAAGTCTCGGAGGCTGAAAACATTCTTGGCCTAGATTAGATTGCATGGAGGCTAGAAGCTTCCAGGACTAGGCCTAGATGAGCAGACAGAGGCTGTCAGTCCTGGTGATGACAATTACATCTTTTACAATAGAGGATGAGAGAGAAGAGGAAGGAACAAGGAAGAGAGAGAAGTGGTGTTTGTCCTGAATGGGGCAAAGGCCTGCCTCTGGATAGAGAGGAGACAAGTCATGAGCCGTCTGCAAATGGCAGTTTATAAGTTAAAAGCAGAAACCTATGTGCTAGGAAGAAGTGTCTAATATTAACTAGGGATGTTAATTAGGTGAGCCAAAGAGGGCTTTGATTGTTGGACTGCAATACTTTGATTACTGGACCTTGGTAGTCAGCCTCAGGAGGAGAAAGTGGCCAAATAAAGGGATAGACCTTTAGAAATCTAATGGTTTTCAGCAATGCCAAGGCAATGAGTGAAGGGTAAGGCCAGCCTGTTGAGGCCTGCTCCTTTTGGGTAGAATAATACATATTTCAGGCCCACCAGCCATGTCAACTCGACTCTTTGCTGGTGTGAAAGAATCTCTATACAAGGTCAGGTTGACCATAAACTATGCCATAGCCTTATTAATCAGCAAAAATTCCCCACCTATAAGCCCAACTGCCAGGCACACTTTCAAGGTTAGCTAGAACTTTTTTGGTGGGGGGGGTGCGAGGGGTTTTCAAGATAGGGTCTCTCTGTGTTAGCCTTGGCTGTCCTGGACTCGCTTTGTAGACCAGGCTGGCCTCAAACTCACAGTGATCTGCCCACCTCTACCTCCCGTGTGCTGGGATTAAAGGCGTGCGCCACCACGCCCGGCTTTGTCTTTGTCTCTTTATTTCTGAGCCCTAAGGAAAATCATACAGGGAAAACTTTTTCACACAGAGAATGTTGAAAGAGGGCATCTGGCCAAAGGCTTGAGGCAGTGATAGAGTTTTTTGCTTTGACTGTGAGCACCCAAGCAGAAACTGCATGAAAGAAAGTTAAGCCAGGCCGGTGGTGGCCCACGCCTTTAATCCCAGCACTCACTCAGGAGGCAGAGGCAGGTGGATCGCTGTGAATTCGTGGCTAGCCTGGTCTACAAAGTGAGTCCAGGTAGTCGAGGTTACACAGAGAAAGCCTGTCTTGAAAAAACAAAAAACAAGCCGGGCGTGGTGGCGCACGCCTTTAATCCCAGCACTCGGGAGGCAGAGGCAGGCGGATCGCTGTGAGTTCGAGGCCAGCCTGGACTACAAAGTGAGTCCAGGACAGTCAAGGCTACACAGAGAGACCCTGTCTCGAAAAACCAAAATAAAAAAAAGAACAAAAAACAGAAAACAAAAGACAGAAAATATAAGGAAGAGAGAGCTAGTAACAATAGACAGCAAGACAGACAAACAGTAAGCATGTGAGAGAGACAGAAAATAAAGTTCTCCTGGGCTTTAAAACCTTCAGCTTGTACTACATGTGCCTGAGTCTCCCAGTATTTCTTTTTCCTCCATTCCTTAATCTCTCCTCAACAGCTAGTTACTATAACTAGTTGGTCCCCAACGGTAGTTTTCATTAACTAGTTGTTCACTGTCTGCTCAATTCTTCCTACTGTGGATCCACCAAGACTTTCTCTTCTCTCCTTTTCACTGTTCCTGGAGCTGGTATGCTGGAGGAGTGGAACCCAATAAGCCAGAGCCATGTTTGCCATGCTTGGGCTGGCTAGAGTCCCTTCAGTTCCTGCCTCCAGGTTCCTGCCTCCAGGTTCCTGCTTGTGTTCCTGTTGTGACTTCATTCAGTGATAGAGTGTGACACGGAAGTGTAAGATGAAATAAGCCTTTTCCTCCCCAAGTTGCTTTTGAGCAGTGTCACATGTACAGGCATAGAAAGCAAACTAGGAGCCAGGCGTGGTGGCGCATGCCTTTAATCCCAGCACTCACTGGGAAGGTAGAGGCAGGTGGGTCGTTGTGAGTTCGAGATCAGCCTGGTCTACAAAGCAAGTCCAGGACAGCCAAGGCTACACAGAGAGACCCTGTCTCGAAAAACCAAAAAAAAAAAAAAAAAAAGAAAGAAAAGAAAGCAAACTAGGGTAATGTCCTAAACCATAAACTATAGCATTCAAAATTTTGTTTTTTATTCATTTGTTTTGTGACAGTGTCTCTCGTGCCCCACATTTGCCTCTCACTTGTAATACGGCCGAGCCTGATCTTGAGCTACTGATCTTGCCTCCTCCACCTGGGATTAGAGACCTGATCCATCACACTCAGCAAACAGATTAGACTTGGAAAACAGTACACATTCTTGGAGGGCTGGGGTTACACTCTGCATGTGACACTTTGTAATCTCAGAGTTGGTGAAGGAGGCAGCTGGGTTACAGCAATGACTCAGCAGTTCCTTAGTTGGCAAGGTCACTAACGATTACTGTACTTCAGACTTTCAAGAAGCCAGATTCAGCAGGAAAAAGAACGGAGAGTCCATTAGACCTTGCAGCCTGTGGTAGATTTACTAAGATGGGATGTTGGGGGCACAAAGGTCTTATACTCACAGAGAAGCAATAAGAGAACCAGGAATGTTACATGCAGGGATGTCTCCTCAATGGAGGAGATAAAAATCAAATGCTTGCATTTCCACCCAGAAGGCTGAGAGTGGATTTTGTTAATGATCTGGAGACCTTTTGCTATCTGTGGAGGCAGACCTCCCAGAATGATTATCCTAGACTCTTTCCTCCCTAGACTGTTACCCATCCTTAGGGGAGATGTACTTTATTGCTTGCTGACCTCTATGCTACTGGCCAGAGACCACACTAGATTCTATACCTTTTAACTATAGAACCAACACTCATGGTGTGTCACATCTTTTTTTTTTTTTTTTTTTGGTTTTTCGAGACAGGGTTTCCTTTGTGTATTCTTAGCTGTCCTGGACTCGCTTTGTAGACTAGGCTGGCCTCGAACTCACATCGATCCACCTGCCTCTGCCTCCCGAGTGCTGGGATTAAAGGCGTGCGCCACCACGCCCAGCTGGTGTGTCACATCTTAAGCTTTATTATGCACCTAGAATTGGCCTTGCTTGGCCTCATTGTTGCCTGGAAACCTTTTCCCAAACTGTACTGTGTTTTAAATATTCTGACAGTGAACTGCCTGGCTTTAGACTCCCTAAGTCTGATGCAAGTTGATGAAGTCAATTTACACAGGGTTTTCATTCTTATCTCTTTGAGGGGTTTCCTTTCCAGTTTGACACCTGCAGGGATCCCCTCAATGGAGATATAATATGTCTCTTGATGGTAACTCTGCTGGGTTTGAGGGATTCTAATTTCTGATGCAATGAACTGGAATCTGAATTTACTTATTTTTTTTTCCCCCAGACAAAGTTTCATTCTAGTTCAGGCTGGCCTGTGTGGATGCTTTGTAGCCCAGCTTAGCTTTAAACCCAAGACAATTCTCCTGCCTCAGCCTTTCTCCTGATCGTCTTTTCTATAATAGAGTGACATGTTGGACGGCTATGTGGACACCACTCTGGGAAGGGTGGCTGTGCTGAACCATTCTAACCTCAGAAATAAGGCTGCTTTGCTTCAAAGTAGGTTGGGCTCAGAGTAGTCCCCTGTTGATTATGACAGAACCAGAAAGAGTTAACCTTAACCATCCCTGGCTGCAGTCTGTCCTGACAGTACTGTTGAGAATAAATAAGCAGGCCCAGACTATGAGAAGTTTGACACACCACACAGACAGTGACAAATGCTTGCCCTGTACAGTTCCTAAAACAGATAACCTATTCTGTAAAACTTATTCCTTGGCAAAATAATGATATGTTCAACTAAAAATTTACATATGAGTGTGCATTATTATCTAGGTCTAAACAGAGCTCCCCTGACATCAAAACACCACCTGACAGCCCTCACAGAAATGCCTCCATGAGAGTTGGCCGTTAAAATGCCTCTGCTTCAATTTCTAGTGTGCTACTCCCTGGGAATACACCATAACTCCTTCTCAAAACCAGGAACGTGTTTGGCAAGGCCCGTGATGGCCTGAAGCCAGGGCCTTGGGAAAGCTGCTACTTCAGATCCTGAGAACCCAACTCTTTCCACTGTATGGGGCTATGATTATCAGTCTGAAGGCTGCTGTGTGCTTGATCTATGTTTTTGAGATATCCTGTGTCCTCTTGTGCAACATTGTTTGTTTAGCTTTCCTCTGATTTAGTCCCATTGTATGATAATTTCTGCTATGTCCCATTTCTCCCCTGGAAATAGTATATAGGATGCTGTTTTCCTCAACTAATGTTGTACTTCTTTTTTTTTTTTTTAAAGATTCATTTTTTTTGAAGATTTATTTATTTATTATTTATACAGTGTTCTGCCTGCGTGTAAGCTTGCATGCCAAAAGACGGCACCAGATCTTAGTATAGGTGGTTGTGAGCCACCATGTGGTTGTTGGGAATTGAATTCAGGACCTTTGGAAGAGCAGATGGGGCTCTTAACACTGAGCTATCTCTCCAGCCCAAGACTTACTGTTTTTATTATATATACAATGCTGTGCCTGCATGTACACCTGCATGACAGAACGGGGCCTCAGATCACATTACAGATGGTTGTGAGCCATCATGTGGTTGCTGGGAATTGAACTCAGTACCTCTGGAGGAGCAGTCAGTGCTCTTTTTTGTTGCTGATGTTTTTTGTTTGTTTATTTGTTTGTTTTTAATTTCATGTGCATTGGTGTGAGAGTGTCAGAATCCCTGGAACTGGAATTACAGACAGTTGTGAGCTGCCATATGGGTGCTGGGAATTGAACCCCAGTCCTTTGGAAGAGCAGACAGTGCTCGTAACCTCTGAGCCATCTCTCCGGCCCCGATGCTGTACTTCTTAACAGACACAGTTTGTGCAAGACCTCCCCATCCCAAACTTTATCTTTCTGCTTACTACAGACTCCAACTTTTCCAAACCTACTTTATTTGGGGGTTCTTTAAATGCTTATATGTCCCTTCCAACCCACCTACCCTAGATAGGAGAGAAAGGAGGTTTATGGGAATAGGGGAAGCAGACCTTGTTGGATTCAGTTCCCAGGAACGATTCTCCTGGCATAGTTGGCAGGATTTCAGCAGATCAGCAATTCCATCAGAGTTGCTGCTAGAACCTGGAGGAACCCAGAGTCTCAAAGCCTTCGCTGGAATAGTTCTCTTGGAGCATCTCAAAGTGGAGCGATGAACAGCCAAACAATACTAAGATCCCAAAAGCCCAGCCTCCTGTTTTGGCTCATCTGTATATGTCCTCTCAGAGTCTGTACTAGGATGTTTTCAGCTGGCAAAAACCGAGCGCCCCCACGAGGTGGTTCAACTTTTAAGTGGATAAACATCACCTGTTTTCTCACAAGTCTGTTCCCCATCCCACACTTGGGCTCAAAACAAAAACATTTTTATATCCACTACAGCTTACTTTCTGACCTCCTGGCCCTCTTTCTCAGGACTCTGTCACTGAAAAATGACCCTGCTGGTCCAGGCTACTGCTGACCTCCTCAGGCTCCTGCATGCATGTGGTTACATAGACACATACTCAGGCACACACATACACATAGAAATAATTTTTTTGTTTTTGTTTTTTGAGACAGGGTTTCTCTGTGTAGCCCTGGCCATCTTGGAACTCACGCTGTAGACCATGCTGACTTTGAACTCAGAAATCTGCCTGCCTCTGGCTTCTGAGTGCTGGGATTAATAGCATGTTCCACCACCACCTAGTAATAAAAAGAATTTATTTTTTCTGAGACAGGTCTCTCTGTTTTAGTCTTAGCTGTCTTGGCCTCGCTTTGTAGACCAGGCTGGCCTCAAACTTAGAATGATAGAGCCCAGTGTGGTGGCACATGCCTTTAATCCCAGCACTCGGGAGGCAGAGGCAGGCAGATCGCTATGAGTTGAGGCCAGCCTGGTCTACAAAGCGAGTCCAGGATGGCCAAGATAACATAGAGAAACCCTGTCTCAAAAAACCAAAAACAACAACAACAGAACCTCACAATGATACACCTGGCTCTGCTTCCGGAATGCTGGGATTAAAGGCATTTGCCACCACCTCCAGCTAATAAAAGAATTGTTTGTTTGTTTTTGAGACAGGGTTTCTCTGTGTAGCCTTGCCTGTCCTGGACTCATTTGGTAGACACACAGTGTGTGTGTGTGTGTTCTGTATGCAGGTGCTCATTGTGGCCAGGAGAACGTGTTAAATCCTCTGGAGCTGGAGTTACTGGAGGCTCCTGACATGAGTGCTGGGAACTGAACTTGAGTTCTCCAAAAAAGCAGCAAGTGTTCCTGACACACTGCACCCTACCGCTTACCCCAGCTCTCGAGCTCTAAGTTTTTCCCTTTTAGACAGTTGATTATGAATCTCAGACTGGCCTTAAACTCACTGTGAAGGAGGCAAGAAACTTTGACTCTTCTGACCCTGCTCACCTCCATCTCCCCAGTGTAGGGAAGAATGACTTTGCATTCCTAGAATTTTTATTTGTTATTTTTTCACTAGGGTCTCATGTATCCCAGGCTGGCCTCAAACTCTTTATGCACGTAGGAGAGGATGACCTTGAACTCCTCCTAATTTTCCCGCTCTTACATCCTGAGGGCTCAGATGTAAGTATGTGGCACCATGCCATGCTAAGGTTTGATGGGCATGATGGGCAAGCACTCTACCAACTGAACTACATCTCCAGCAGTTTTGAACTTCTGATCTTCCTTGCTTCCATCTCCCGAGTGGTGGGATCAGAACCCAGTTTCATGCAGTGCTCGAAGTTTGAACCCAGAACTTTATATCAAGTACGTGCTGTACTAATTTAGCCACGCCCTTAGAGAATATTTGTGAAGTCTCTAGCGCGTTGCCAGCGCAAGGTATTGACTGAAAAACCAGTGATTTTCTTTCTTTCTTTCTTTATTATTTTTTATTTATTTATTTTTTAAGATTTTTTATGTATACAGTATTCTGCCTGCAAGCCAGGACAGAGTACTAGATCTCTTTATAGACGGTTGTGAGCCACCATGTGGTTGCTGGGAATTGAACTCATGACCTTTAGAAGAGCAATCAGTGCTCTTAACCTCTGAGCCATCTCTCCAGCCCCAGTAATTTTCTTGAATGGGGTTTGAAGAGGCGAAATTTTCTGTGTTATGGTCAATCTTTGTGTCAGGGCTGCTCTGAGAATCCTACAAATCCACTTTAGAGAAAGAAGAATGGGCGGCCAGAAGGACCCACCAGGTACCACAGAGGATAGTTTTCTCCAGGAAGCACCGGAATCCATCCCTAGAGAGGTGCCTGCGCGGTGCACTGTGGGCCGGTTGGAGGTGCGGCCAGCGCCCAGGACTGTCCACGTAGCCTGTGCGCATGCACAGTTTGGGCGCTCAGACCCCCTTCAGACGTTCGTGGTGGAGCGAGAGGTTCTCGGGAGGAGGGATGTGCAAAGTCCCTGCTCTGGCTTCTACCCCCAATTCCACTTCGCAGGACAGCGGGGGGCTAGTCCGTCCTGCGCGCGATTCTGGAAGTTGGGCCCTTGCTCCTCCCTGGGGTGGGGCTCCCGCTTCGCCGTCCGACTTAAGCCGAGGCCTATTGGCCCCGTACTTGAGTGCGGAACTGAATTCTGGCCACTTTGTCTTCTCCGCAGCCTGCGCTCATTGCCAAGGTGAGTTCTTCCTGCGCCCGGCCCATCTTTTTTTTTTTTTTGTGCGAGAGAAGCCAGGGTCCTTCAGGGCTTTGGGGTTGGGCCTCGCGCGGGCCGGGCCCCAGGACTGGGTGGAGAGCGCCTGCGCTTAGAGGGATGAGATGCAGTCTTCGATTTGAGTGCTTCCTCCTAATCTGTTCCAGAAAACGCGTTTCTCTGGACCTGTTTCCTCAGAGTTGGAATGAGCGGGAATATCAGTGCTATAGGGAGAACTGGGATAAATCTTTGAATGTGTCTGGTACAAATCAAGTGCTTTGTAAATTTTAGTTGCCATCTCTTTGTTTTCTCTTTTGCACGCTCGCTTTTTTTTTTTTTTTTTTTTTTTAATGGAGGTGCAGGGCTGTTTCCAGGAAGTGGCGTAAATGGAAGCGAAAAATTAGCTTGCTTAAGCCGTTGCCTCTGGTTTGGGAAAACTTGGACATGTTATAGCCTGACCACGGAGCCCTTTTAAAGTGAAAATACCTGAACCCTTACATCATCGGGCCTACTGTTAATGGACTAACGTTTAGATTGTTTATAGGACTGCAGGACCTGCTTAGGTTCTAATCAGGCCTGTTACTTTTCCAAGGTTCCACTTTCTTCATCTGTAATACAGGTTTAATTCCAGTATGATCCTTTCTGGTCCGGTGGAATTGATTATTATTTATATATGCAACAGAGTCTCTTAAGTTTTTTTTTTTTTTCTCTAAAGATTCACTTGTTTTGTGCTTACTAATATTTTGTCTGTGTGTATGTATTTGCATCTTGTGGATGCCTGGTGTCCATGGTGGTCAGAAGAAAGTGACAGATCCCCTGGGACTGGAGTTGTGAGAGGGTTGTGGGTACTCTGCAAGAGAAACAAGAGTTAAACAGCTGAGTCATTGCTCCAACCTCAGAAGCAGAGTCTCTTGTATTTTAGTCTTGCCTTGAACTTGTGATATGTCGCCAAGGTTACCTTGAATCCCTTGATTTTACTGCCTCCGCCCCTGAACCTCTGAGTGCTGGAATTGTAGTCACTTGCAGGGTTTAAGAAGTGCTGGGAGCGCTGGGTGTGGTGGCCCAGCACTTGGGAGGCAGAGGCAGGTGGATCGCTGTGAGTTTGAGGCCAGCCAGGTCTACAAAATGAGTCCAGAACAGCCAAGGCTACACAGAGAAACCCTGTTTTGAAAAACCAAAATAAATAAACAAACCAAAATAAATAAGTGCTAGGAGTAAAACCCCAGGACAACCACTTTACCAACTGAACTACACCGCCAGCCCAGAAGTTTTTTTTTTTCCCTGAGACAGGGTTTCTCTGTGTAGGTTTAGCTGTCCTAGACTCGCTTTGTAGACCAGGCTGTCCTCGAACTCACAGCAATCTGCCTGTCTCTGCCTCCCAAGTGCTGGCATTAAAGGCGTGCGCCACTATGCCCGGCTGATTTTTTTTTTTTTTTTTCAAATGTTTGCCAAAGTTAGTAAAATACTAACAGCTATAGCTTGGTGGTAGAATTGACATGGTTAATGCATTGGGTTCATTTCCCAGCGTGTGTATACACACACACACACACACACACACACACACACACACACACACCCCTTTTCATCTGTTTTCCCAAGAAACAATGAAGATGATGGAATTATGGCTTCCTCAGATGCCTCTTCAGCCAGCTAAGTTGTCTGGCTAGCATGGCATGCTATCTCATGGATGCAAAAACAGCACTTGGAAGGGAGGGGGGGAGATTGTGTGCGCAAGGTCATTCTTGTCTGCAGACAGTTCAAGACCATCCTGGGCTACATGAGAGCGTACCTGGTCAAACTAAACCAAATAAAAAAGAAAATCCCAACGTTCAAGGTCTCTCCTTTAATTTCTGTGTGTGCATGGTAAGGGGTTCAGATGAATGGCCCAGGTTTTGTGGGGGAGACCTTTATGTAGACAAAAAGATGCAGTGCCAGGTGGTGGTGGCGCACGCCTTTAGTCCCAGCACTCGGGAGGCAGAGGCAGGCGGATCGCTGTGAGTTCGAGGCCAGCCTGGTCTACAAAGCGAGTCCAGGACAGCCAAGGCTACACAGAGAGACCCTGTCTGGAAAAAGCCAAAAAAAAAAAGAAAATTTCAGGGAGGAACTAGAAATTCTAAGTCCTAGCTCCGTGGTGAGTAACAGTTAACTCCGCAAGTGTGAGTTTGGGGCAAGAAAACATGCAGAGGCCTGGAGTCAAGTGGTGTTCCTGTCACAGAGCCTGAAATGAAGCAGCCTAGAGCTGTCTCGCACACCTGTAATCCCAGCACTCAGGGAGGCAGAGGCAGGAGGATCTCTGTGAGTTTGAGGCCAACCTGGTCTACAGTCCAGCTACACAGAGAAACCCTGTCTGGAAAAAAACAAAAACAAACAAACAAAACAAAAGAAAGAAAGAAAGAAAGAAAGAAAGAAAGAAAGAAAGAAAAAGTGAGGGAATGGCGAGTGTGGGAGCCAAGTTTTAACGGAGTCTGGACTTTAACCTGGGGAGAACTGCAGAACAGTTTGAGCCCAGGAGTCACATGATTGAATTTGGTGGATGGATTTTGAATAAGTCCATATTTAATTTAGTTTTTGTTTTTTGAGACAGGGTTTCTCTGTGTAGCCTTGCTGTCCTGGACTTGCTTTGTAGACCAGACTGGCCTCAAACTCACAGCGATCCACCTGCCTCTGCCTCCCGAGTGCTGGGATTAGAGGCGTGCGCGACCACTGCTTGGCTGTGTCTGATTTGTTTTAATACTTGCTACCCAGTAGAGAATACAGAAGGAAGAGAATGAGTCAGGTACTGTGCCTACTGCATTAGATGTCATAGGTCTCTTGAAGTGGTGGGGCTGAGGTTCAAGCCCCGGTTTATGCAATTCTGGATCCTGGACTACTCTGCAGTCTGGCTGATGGATTGATGAGATCATTTTAGTCTCGCAGGCACTGGTAGATCGGAAAGGCTCAGGAGAACTAAACAGCTAACCTGGTGTAGGAAAAATCAGAGTTTTAGATGGCCCCTGAAAACACAAACTTGACTAAAGGGGAGGAAAGAGGACGGGAGGGGGCCGGGGGGAAGCCAAAGGACACCAGCATTGGTAGGAGGCAGGGGAAAGGTTCTCAAAATCCAGGAAACGCTTTCCTAAATACTACTTTCTTTTTGTCTTGTCAGCAACTCTACTGGGCTGTGCTGGAAAGCTGTTGCCTAAAGCAGACTACTAGACAAATCACAAACCAGCCTAGGATTACTTTCTGTCCTGTTGGCAGTCTGTCTCTTCTGTGGCCCTTCTCAGAAGTTATTATTTTTCACAGATCTTTGTTCTTCCTGCCTTTTATCCCGTTCCTTTGGTTTTTAGTTTCACCTGCAAAAGGAATGAAGAAACAAGATGAAGGTATCTTCCGTGTTCCCTGTAAGCCAAGGCTTTTGTTCAGTCTCCACCCTGGTAATTTCAGAGCCTTCTCACGTGCTGGGAAAACCTGGGAGAAGTAAACAGGTCATTGTTTGAGATCAAGCCCAGGGACCTCGAGACAGAACCTGCTTGCTTGACCCCTAGGAGATCTGTGGGTACAAAGACCACGCCCTCTGCAGTTTGGCTTGCTGCCCGGATTGACTGTTTTTTTTTGTAGTTTCAGCAGAAAGCACATCTTTTATATTCAAGTTTTGCTAGGCTACAAAATCCTTTCCATCATAAAGACAGTCTTGGTGTGTTTGTTTACTCACAACTTAAATGATTACCTGTCCTCTCACTGATCTTTCAAAACTCGGAAACAAAGTTCACATTTATAGAGATATTATTGGCAGTTGGATCAGTCCCAGGAGACTATCTATTGTCCTGATAAAATCAAGGGGAGAGGTTATTTTTACTGGCTCTTAGAGTAAATATTCTCTCTCCCTTCTCTTTTTGATAACTGTTCACCTTCCTCCCCACTTACTAGGTATTGACCCTCAAACAGTCTGCTCAGTAGCCTAGGCCTTGGTTAGTTACAGAGATGGGAGGAGAAGGACTAGCAACCCAAATCATTATGGCCAAATTAACTAAAGCAAGTGTTTTTATTCCCATATACATGCTGTTTCCCCCTGAAGTGGGAAGATAAGTTTTTTTTTTTCTTCTAGACAGGGTTTCTCTGTGTAGCCTTGGCTGTCCTAGACTCCCTTTGTAGACCAGGCTGGCTTCGAACTCACAGCGATCCACCTGCCTCTGCCTCCTGAGTGCTGGGATTAAAGGCGTGCACCACCACTGCCCGGAAAAGATACGGCAAAGATACGTTTCTTATAGCTCAGAGGTAGGGGGTTTCCAAGTGGGTATTTGGCAGGTCAGTAGGCAGGGTTACACAGCAGAGTGTAACAAGGTAGTCATGGTAACAAAGGTAGGGTTGCAAGATGATCATAACACCGTCCTGAGCGCTGGACGTGGTGATGCACGCCTTTGATTCCAGCACTCGGGAGAAAGAGGCCGGTGAATCACTGTGAGTTCGAGGCCAGCCTGATCTACAAAGGGAGTCCAGGACAGCCAAGATAACAGAGAGAAACTCTGTCTTGAAAAACCAACCAAACAACCTCCCTCCCGAGACAAAGGCATAGTTGCTGTTTCCTGGAACAGACAGTACAGAACCATTTGTAGTTAGGTGGAGCATAGCCTAATCCTTGAGAAAGACAGATTTAATTATAGACAGGAATGATCCTAGCTTGTCCTTATTATAAGATGGCTGTCAAGCCTAAGATTGAGGCAGGGGGCTTTATTATTATATCCCCAGACCTCTTTTTACTTTTTTATTTATTTTGAGCTAAGGTTTCACTGTATTGCCTAAGCTGCCTTTCAGTTCACTCTGTAGCGCAGGCAGTCCATGAACTTGCAGTCCTTCTGGCTCATCTTTCCCAGCAGCTGGAATTACAGGCTGGTCGCCACTAGGCCTACCTTTCCCTTGCTTTGTTTTGTTTGTTTGAGACAGGGCCTTTCTATGTTGTCCTCACCGTGCTTTAACTTGCGATGTAGACCAGGCTGGCCTCAGACTCACAGTGATCCCCCTGCCTCTGCCTTCTAAGTGCTGGGATTAAAAGCATGCACCAGAATGCCCAGCAAAGGTTATATTTTGTATAGATCTGTTTACCCATCTCCTTCAAAGCTTTTCCTTATATCCTTAATTCTTCCACTTTGTTGCCTATATGGGGCAAATAAGCTTACCTTTCTGATCCTATTTTTTCTTTTTCTTTTTTTTTAAAAAAAGATTTATTTATTTATTATGTATACAGTGTTCTGTCTGCATGTAATGACTGCGTGCCAGAAGAGGGCACCAGATCTCATTATAGATGGTTGTGAGCCACCATGTGGTTGCTGGGAGGTGAACTCATGACCTTTGGAAGAGCAGCCAGTGCTCTTAACCTCTGAGCCATCTCTCTAGCCCTCCGGTCCTATTTTTTCATCTGAAAAATGATCCATGGCATACTTCGCTTGAAGGAGCCCACTCCAGCCTCTGAACCTGGCCAATCAAACAGATGTGTGAGAGGGATTCAGAGTGTCTCTTGTTATAAAGCTTAAGTTTCTGATGTTGAAATGTTCCTGCTGGGCATGGGGGCACACGCCTGTAATCCCAGCACTTGGGAGACAGAGGCAAGAGGATCGCTGTGAGTTTGGGGCCAGCCTGGTCTACAAAGCAAGTCCAGGACAGCCGAGGCTACACAGAGAGAAACCCTGTCTCAAAAAACAAAACAAAAAAAGAAAAAGAAAATGTTCCTGCTATGACATTCATTTCATTTTCAGAGAAGTCATCCTTTTCTGGGTCTGTTCTGTTATGAAATCTTTGCTTTATAATGACCTTTGTCTGTCTTTATTTTTATTTTTTATTTCTTATTTTCCAAGACAAGGTTTCTCTTTGTAGTCCTGGCTGTCTTGCCTCTGCCTCCAAAGTGCTGGAATTAAAGACCTGTGCTCCCACCGCCTGGTGACCTTTGTCTGGCAACATTGGCTTGAGACCTGGTTTATTTGTATTTGCTTTGGGTATTGGAACTGTTCCTGTTTTTGTTTAGACTGGGTTGTTTGCTTAATAGCCCTGGCTGGCCTTGAGGACAAATTCACAGAGAAGTGCCACCAGCCTCCTCTGCTTCCAGAGTGCTGGGAAAGGTTTTCATTTATTTTGTTGTTGTTGTTGGTTTTGTTTTGTTTTGTTTTTGGAGACAGGGTTTCCCTATGTAGCCTTGGGTATCCTGAACTCACTTTGTAGACCAGGCTGGCTTTGAACTCACAGAGATCTGCCTGCCTCTGCCTCCCTGAGTGCTGGGATTACATGCATGTGCCATCTTGAGACAAGCTGGCTTGGTGCATTTGGTCCTCCTGCCTCAGCTTCCTGGTTGCTACATTCTAAACTGTATCTCTATGCTGGGTTTGTAGTTTGTGTGTGTTCCTAGGGATGACATCCAGGGCCTTGTGCATACAAGGCAAGTGTTGTACCGCTGAGCTTTCTCAACCTCAGAAATTGGGGCTTTTGAACACTGATCTTTAACCTTGCTGTGTGAGGGGCAGCCAGGCTAGCAGTCTGTTTGCTTGACTTCAGGAACCTTGTCTCTGTCTCTGCTCACAGGCACTTGTGTAATGAGGTGTTTGTTTCCCACATCTGACACCACTCCTCTCTACACTCCTTTTCTGGGCCATGTTTGCAGCAGTAGATGGCTAAGGCTCATGGCAGCACTGACCTCCTCACCGTTTTTTTCTTGTCTGTATTTTAGGGGACAATGACGGCCTCCTGTGTCCTCCTGCACACTGGACAGAAGATGCCTCTGATTGGGCTGGGGACATGGAAGAGTGAGCCTGGCCAGGTGAGGGGTTGGGAAAAGGAGGGAGACTTCTTGAGTCTCTGTCAGGGAGTAGGAGAGATTTGCAAGAAGGGCCCTGTATTTTCTTCAGTAACCCCCAATTTTGTTTCTGCTAAAGATAAGGGTAGTGAAGCAATAAGGGAAGAAGGGGCAACCACTACAAGCCCTCAGATTCCCAGCTAGCTCAGGACAGGCTGAGGGCCTAGAGAGCATCTCTACAGAGTGATATGGCCGAGTTGGAGACGCTCTGTTTCTAGGTGTGGGCTCTGGGTCCCAGTACATTACATACCAACCTGTGTTGTGATCACATCTGCTCTCCTGACACTGGGTTTATTGAGAACTGGCCCTTTCCCAAGTGCATATTTTGGAGTTATGTGCATAGTCCAAAGCTTATGAAGTTACAGGGTCAACTGCATAGACAAGAATTAGGAAAAAGGTTTTAACTGAATTTTTAAAATTAAATTAATTCAGGCTGGAGAGATGGCTCAGAGGTTGAGAACACGGACTGCTCTTCCAGAGGTCATGAGTTCAATTCCCAGCAACCACATGGTGACTCACAACCATCTGATGCCCTCTTCTGGCATGCAGGTGTACATGTAGGCAGAACACTCTACATAATAAATAAATACATCTTTTTTTTAAATTAAATTGATTCTTTGACAATTTCATACATGTAGATAATACATACTGATCACACTTATCCCCTCTCTCTATTTATTTATTTATTTGAGACAAGGTCTTACTTTGTAGCCATGTTGATCTGGAACTCACCAGGTAGCTCAGGCAGTGATCCTAGTTTAACCTCCAAAATGCTGGGATTATGAATGTATACTACTATGCTTGAAAAACATTTTCTTTTTTCTGATTATTTCATTTGGGGTGTGTGTGTGTGTGTGTGTGTGTGTGTGTGTGTGTTTGTTTTTTGTTTTTGTTTTTTTGAGACAGGGTTTCTCTGTGTATTCTTAGTTGTCCTGAACTCGCTTTGTAGACCAGGCTGGTCTCGAACTTGCCTCTGCCTCCCAAGTGCTGGGATTAAAGGTATGCACCACCACACCTGGCTGCAACAGGCACTCTTAATTCCTGAGCCATCTCAGTAACTCTCCAAAAAACTTTCTGTTTTTCCTTTTTTTTTTCTTCAAGACAGGGTTTCCCTGTGGAGCCTTGGCTGTCCTGGACTTACTCACTCCAACTCTGCTTTCCACCACTGCCCAGCAAACTTTCTTTTCTTTCTTTCTTTCTTTTTTTTCTTCCTATTTTTATTTAGTTTTAATTTACGTGCATTGGTGTGAGGCTGTCAGATCTTTGAGTTACAGACAATTGTGAGCTGCCATGTGGTTGCTGGGAACTGAGCTTGGGTCCTTTGGAAGAGCAGGCAGTGCTCTTAACCACTGATCCATCTCTCCAGCCTGCAAACTTTTTCTTAATGAACCACATAATTACTATTTTAGATTTTGTTAAATGAGAATTAAAATGGAGATGATCTTATTGTTTGAGACTGTCTTCTTGTGTGGCTGAGGTTGGCCCAAAGTGAGGGCTGGGCTTGCAGGTCTGTTTCACAATGCCTAGCTGATTGTGGTGGGTTTTGTTTTTGTTTTTTGTCTTTTTGGTTTTTTTGTTTTGGTTTCTCTGTGTAGCCTTGGCTGTCCTGGACTCACTTTATAGACCAGGCTGTCCTCAAACTCATATCGATCCTCCTTCCTCTGCCTCCTGAGTGCTGAGATTAAAGGTGTGCGCCACCACGCCCAGCCTTCAGATTGTATTCTTTTATTTCTTTATTTCTTTATTATGATACAGTGCTCTGTCTGCATGTACATCTGCAGGCCAGACGAGGGCATCAGATCACATTATAGATGGTTGTGAGCCACCATATGGTTGCTGAGAATTGAACTCAGGACCTTTGGAAGAGCAGTCAGTGCACTTAATCTCTAAGCCACCTCTCCAGCCCCTGATTGTATTCTTAAATACATTTAATAGGTAATCATTTAAAAATACCAACCCTGTTTGGCTCATGCCTGTTATCTCAGCACTTGGGAGTGTTGTGTGCTATGTACCCTGGGCTACCTAGGGAGTTCCAAGCCAACTTGAGCTACTGAATGAGAGCCTGTCTCAAAAAAGCCCCCAAAATGAAAATAAAGTAGAAGTCTTAGCTGAGTGTGTAGTTACATGCCCATATATCTCTGCTTTTCCCTTCATCTTTAGAAATCTGAGTTAGAGTTAATACAGCTTCAGGATTAAGTTTGAGAACTCAGGCCTCCTAGCGCTCTAAGTAGGTGCTTGACACAGCCTAGGGATAAGGAACTGGGTTGAAGTAGGGTCTCTCCACCAAGGTTAAGGAGGGGAGAGTAGCAGGAGCCTGGGGAGGGGCGTGAGAAAGTGTATGTGTCAGAAAGCTGGATTCTGGTGCAGCCTTTCCTTTTGAGAAGAGGTCTCATGTCATCCAGTTAAGCATTGAGTTTTCAGTGCAGCTGAGAACAACCTTGAATTTCTGATCCGCCCACCTCTACGTCTAGAGTCCTTCTTGGATTATACAATCCATCACCATGGCTAGTTCATTTAGGGAACTGAACTTGGACTTCAGGACTTTGTACTTGCGAGGCAAGCACTCTACCAACTAAGCTGTCTTCTCAGCATTTCTTGTTGTTGTTGAGACAGGGTCCAGATGAACAGCCTTGGCTGACCTGGTACTCACTTCACTGTGCAGCGCAGGGTATGTTTGTATTTTTGGCAATCCTCTTGCCTCAGCCACCTCAGTGGTGGGATTAGTCTGTTGTTTTTGCAGATTAACTGACCTATTCTACTTGGTGTCTTTCTGTCTCTCTGTCTCTCTCTCTCTCTCTTTATTTTTAAACCAGGCTGGCCTCAAACTCAAAGCGATCCACCTGCCTCTGCCTCCCCAGTGCTGGGGTTAAAGGCGTGTGCCACCACACCCAGCTTTCTCTTCCTTTTTTTTTTTTTTTTAAATGTTTTTCTTTTCTTTTTTCTTTTCTTTTTTTTTATGATTTATTTATTATGTATACAGTGTTCTGCTTACACATATGCCTGCACACCAGAAGAGGGCACCAGATCTCAGTATAAATGGTTGTGAGCCACCATGTGGTTGCTGGGAATTGAACTCAAGGCCTCTGGAAGAGCAGTCAGTGCTCTTAGCTGATGAGCCATCTCTCCAGCTCCCTCTTGCTGTGTTTTTAGAAGACTTTTTGGGAAGCCTGGGAGCAGTGTTGGGGAGCTGGAGAGATGGCTCAGCAGTTAAGCGAAGTTGTTGGTTTTGCAGAGGACTGGTTTAATTCCCAGCACGCACACATTGGCTCATAGCATCTATAATTCATCTCCACACTCTACCTCTTTTACCAGTCTGTAGAGCTCACTATATATGTGGCTCTCTGAGGAACCTCTGCATGGCCTTGGCCCTTCAGCCTAGGGATTGCCTGCCTGCCTGCCTGCCTGCCTTCCCTTTCTCTCACCTTCTCTCCTTCCTTTCTCTTTGTTGTTTCTCTTTTTAACACGCTCTCACTCTGTAGCCCAAGCAGATCTGGAAATCAGTATGTAGTCCAGGATTGGCCTTAAACTTACTGGAAATTTAAGTGCTGGAATTATAAAATGACCTTGAGCTAACTCATTTACTTACTTTCTTTTCAGATTTATTTTATCAGCTGCATGCCTTTATCCCAACACTTGGGAGGCAGAGGCAGGTGGATCTCTGTGAGTTCAAGGCCAGCTTGGTCTACAAATTGAGTCCAGGACAGCCAGGACTATTACAGAGAAACCCTGTCTTGAAAAACAAAACAACAGCAAAAAGATTTATTTTATGCTATGTTCATGAATGTTTTGCCTGTGTGTCTGCATGTGTACCATGTGCATACCTAGTGTCCACAGAAGTCAGAAGACTACATATGATCCTTTGAAACCAGAGTTTCAGAAGGTTGTGTGCCACCTTGTAGAAGCTGGGAACTGCACCTACATCCCCTGGAAGAGCAGCCAGGATTTTAGCTGCTCAGCCATCTCTCCACACTGGAGCTTGGATTTCTGATCCTCCTGCCTTTATCTCTTGATTGTTTATTCTAGGGACCAAATTCAGGGCTTCATACATGCTAGGCAAGCACTCTACCAACTGAGCTATCTCCCTGGCCTAGAATCATTTTTCGTCTTCTCACCCCCACCTGCATGGGTGGCCTTCATATAATCTTTCTCCCTTACCAGCTCAGACCAGTGGAACTGAAATCTTTTTTTCCTCCTCCTTTCAATGCAGGTAAAAGCAGCCATTAAGTACGCCCTTAGCGTCGGCTACCGCCATATTGATTGTGCTGCTGTCTATGGGAACGAGACTGAGATTGGGGAGGCCCTGAAAGAGAATGTGGGACCAGGCAAGGTGAGAAGTGGGGTACAAAGGAAATGGGGTATGAGAGTTTAGGGCTGAAGCCGGGACTTGGTCTTAGCTATGAAAACTGGCATCAGCTCCCAGTGTGTTGATCCTCCTGGCATTGTTATCTGCAAAGTTCATACTTGAGAATTACATGATGGCATTAAAAAGAAAACCTGGAGGGGTGGTTGTGGTGCACACCTTTAGTCCCAGCACTGGGCAGGGAGAGGCAGGCAGATCTCTGAGCTCAAGGCCAGCGTGGGTTATACAGAGAAACTCTGCCTCGAAAAAAAAAAAAAAAAAACAAGAAGAGAGAGAGAAACTTGTTATTTTAAGTAAATTTACGGTTTTGCATTGGGTAACATTCCAGGGCACACTCTGTTTCTCTCCCAGAGGTGTGGTAGATAAGCCTGAGTGCTCAGGACTCTCCTCACGGTGGGTTCTGTCTCTGTCACAGGCAGTGCCTCGAGAGGAGCTGTTTGTGACATCCAAGCTGTGGAATACTAAGCACCACCCTGAGGATGTAGAGGCTGCCCTCCGGAAGACACTGGCTGATCTCCAGCTGGAGTATCTGGACCTCTATTTGATGCACTGGCCTTATGCCTTTGAGTAAGCCTTGCCCCTGCGGCCTTTTCTCTAAGTTGGGATTGGGTGTGGTAGTGTTAGTAATTTATTGTGTTCTAACTGCAGAGCAGCTTACTTAAAATGAGCCTCTTGCCTTTTCTGCAGCCAGGTGTGTAGGCATATGAAGAGGATAGCACCCAGCGTGAGTGTTCCGTAGCGCTCTGTTGTTCACTCAGGAAACATGCTGCTCTTCTTCTGAAGTAGACCCCAAGGTTTTGGCCATGAGTTTCACAGCAGAGGGTGTGAGAAGTCTTACATCAGATGGATAGAAACCCACCTGAACAAAGTGGCATCATGGAAGCCGTGCTAGAGGAGAGGAGATAGAATCTGGGCCTTTGAGCAGTCGTGGTGGTGCATGTCTCTATTCCCAGTACCTAGGAAGCAGAGGCAGGCTCTGAGCTGAAAGCCAGGCTGCTCTACAGAGCTGATTTAGGACATTCAGAGCCTATATAGAGGAACCCTGGCTTTTAAAATTTTTTTTATTTTTATTTTTTTTGAGACAGGGTTTCTCTGTGTAGCCCTTGCTGTCCTGGAATTCTTTGTAGACCAGGCTGGCCTCGAACTCAGAGATCTGCCTGCCTCTGCCTCCCAAGTCCTGGAATTAAAGGCGTCCCCACCTCTTTTCTTTCTTCTTCTCCTTCTCCTTCTTCTTCTTTCTTCTTCTTTCTTCTTCTTCTTCTTCTTGTTTGTTTTTTGAGACAAGGTCTCTCTAGGTAGCCTTGGCTGTCCTGGTCTTGCTTTGTAGACCAGGCTGGCCTCGAACTCACAGCGATCCACCTGCCTCTGCCAACCTGCCTCCCGAGTGCTGGAATTAAGGGCAGGTGCCACCATGCCTGGCTTCTTTTCTTTTCTTTTTTAAAGACTTATTTACTTATTATGTATACAGTGCTCTGCCTGCATGTACACCTGCCCTCCAGAAGAGGGCACCAGAAAACAATCTGCCTATGAAAAGAGAGGCGAGCATTCCATACAGAGAAATACCTGAGTTGTAAACTAGAAGAATAGGAAGCATTGCTGTTTCCAATTCTTGTTACTTGGTCCCTGGTCTTATGGTATGGCACATGGAATAGCCAGATGAGCCATAGGGCAGAAGCTTGGCTTGGTTTCTTTTTGTTTTTGTTTTTTGTTTTTTTTGCTGACACTTGTGGGGCTCTGTTACACTCAGGCGGGGAGACAATCCCTTTCCCAAGAATCCCGATGGAACAGTCCGATATGACTCCACCCACTATAAGGAAACCTGGAAGGCTCTGGAGGCTCTGGTGGCAAAGGGGCTGGTGAGAGCCCTCGGCTTGTCCAACTTCAGTAGTCGGCAGATTGACGATGTCCTCAGTGTGGCCTCTGTGCGCCCAGCCGTCTTGCAGGTGAGCACCACAAAGAGACGAGTGGAAGATGTCTTGCAATCTCTTTATCAACAACACTCTTTATCAAGTTGAAGTGCTCTGCCTGCATGAAGTGCTCTGTAAAGGTAGATCTGAAGTCCTGGAAGAGCAGTGCCCTCACAGTGAAAACAAGTGGGCTTTGAGGCAGTCGGGGTCAGCAGTGGTGGGTTAGTGTACCCAGAGTTTAGAAGGGCCAGGGAGCCATGCTGGAGGGCTGTTGGTTGTTTCAGGTGGAATGCCATCCATACTTGGCTCAAAGTGAGCTCATTGCCCACTGTCAAGCTCGAGGCTTGGAAGTAACTGCTTATAGCCCCTTGGGTTCATCTGACCGTGCTTGGCGCCATCCCGATGAGCCAGTCCTGCTTGAGGAACCAGTGGTCTTGGCACTAGCTGAAAAACATGGCCGATCTCCAGCTCAAATCTTGCTCAGGTATGGGACACTTTTGAGAAACATGGCTCTGGTATGGGAAAGACCTGGTTGGGAGGCAAAGAAAGAGGGAATTATTTGTTTGAGATAGTCTGGCCTAGAACTGTATTTAGACAAGGCAACCAGGAACTCACAGATCTACTTGCTTCTGCCTCCAGAGTGCTAGGATTAAAGGTATGCTCAAGGGATTTTTGTTTTGTTTTGTCTTGTTTTTTTGTTTCTTGAGACGTGGCTTCTCTGTTAGACAGAGCCCTGGCTATCCTAGACTCCCTTTGTTTTCTTTCGTTTTTGTTTTTGGAGACAGGGTTTCTCTGTGTGGCCTTCGAACTCACAGCAATCTGCTTGCCTCTGCCTCCCGAGTGCTGGGATTAAAGATATGCACCACCAGGCCCTGCCTGGACTCTCTTTTGTAGACCAGGCTGATCTCAAACTCACAACGATCTGCCTGCCTCTGCTTCCCTAGTGCTGGCATTAAAAGTGCACTACCATGCCCGACAGGGCTTTTTGTTTTTAAAAGTTTATTATACAGTATTTTGCCTGCATGTGTGCAGAAGAGGGTATCAGATCTCATGTAGATGGTTGTGAGCCACTATGTGGTTTCTGGGATTTGCACTCAAGACCTTTGGAAGAACAGTCAGTGCTCTTAACCTCTGAGCCATTTCTTCAGGGCTCCCTACCCCCCCTTTTATTTGCCAGAGTAAGGCTGAGCACTTTGCCATGTAGTCTAGAGTGAGGCTATTCTGAGGCACCTGTTGCCTATTCCAGTGATGCTCAGGTGTTCGAGCAGTTAGAGAGGGTTGCATTAAGCTTAAGATAATGTTTCTGAGTGCTAACTCCTTTTCCTTGTCTTCCTCCTCCACCTAGATGGCAGGTTCAGCGGAAAGTAATCTGCATCCCCAAAAGCATCACTCCTTCGCGCATCCTTCAGAACATTCAGGTACTTGGACATTAGGTTCTGTCTTCTTTAGTCTGTTGAGATATGTTCTGGCCCTGATTCTGCTAAGAAGCCAGCATGGGGGGCTCCAGCTACTACTTATAGGCTGATTTTTCTATCCCCCAGGTGTTTGATTTCACCTTTAGCCCAGAGGAAATGAAGCAATTAGATGCTCTAAACAAAAATTGGCGGTATATCGTGCCCATGATTACGGTAAGGATGTGTAACTGTTCAAAGTTAAGGAGCAGGGAATAGGTGACATGCTTGTGCCTACTTCAGTAGGAGCCCCTTCAGTAAGAGGCTTGGAGTGTGGTGGCCCAGGCCTGGCCTCGGGCTTGCTGGTTGGAAAAGCGACAGAATGTTGGTGGGATTGCTACCCAAATGCAGTGCTTTTTTTTTTTTTCTTTACTTCCTCCTTCCGTCTTTCTTCCTTTCTTCCTTGTTTTACTTTATTTTTCTGAGACAGAGTCTTAACTCTATTGCCTTGACTGCCCAGTTGAGGTGCTGAGTCCATTCTCCCAAGTGCTGTAGCCTCTGAAGGACTGGCAAGCTCTCCCACTGTCACATCCTCACCCTCAGGGCTACTCACCAGTGCCTTCGCCAGCATGGCCAGCTCCACTGTACTGCCTAGACGGGGTGCAGGGCCCACACTCTCCTGAGAGCTACAGCTAGTGAGGGGGAAGGGCTAGCTCTCCTTCTCTCATGACCCCAGGAGCAGCTCTCCTGGCTGCTGCAGGTGGGGAGAGGGGAGGGAGAGGGTGTTACCCTGCACCCATGCCGCCTCAGGCCAGCTCTTCTGTGCCCCCTCCACCAGCAGCTCTGCTGTGCTGCCCAAACAAGGGACAGGGCTCACTCTCCTGAGCGTTGCTGTGGGTGAGGGACAGGGCTCACTCTCCTGAGTGTTGCCGTGGGTCAGGGACAGGGCCAACTCACCCGCTCTCATGACCTCAGGGCCAGTTCTTCTGATTGCCACAGGTGTGATGGGTGAGAGGGGCTCTTTTACTTTTTTAAGATGATGACTTAACACTGTAGTTCATACTTTTGTGGAACTCACTGTGTATCTAAGGCTGGCTTTGAACTCCTGCCATTCCTTCTGCCTGATTTCTCTTTCTTTCCTTTTGCCTTTGTGTTTCCCTTTCCTTCCTTTTAGGCATTCTCCATTCTCCATTCTCTTGCCTCAGCCTACCAAGTTCTGGGCTACACCAAGCTCTGCTCCAATGATCTTGTTCTCTTGAAGTTGGAGAAAATTAGTATGGCTCAGGTGTAATGTATATAACCTGTGAGTCTTAGTCCTGCCTCTTGATATTCTTATAACCTATTTTATTTGCCCAGTTAAATAATAAGAGCTCAAAAAGCATCCTTGATCTTGTTGAAGTCCGCTACATATAAGGAAGTAAGCAGATTCTGTGCACATTATTCCAGTTGATACTGTGAAATCTTAAGAGCTGGGTCAACCATGTACCAGTCTGTGTGTTTGATGCTGGAGATTGTCTTGATGTGACATTGAGCCTTGGGTCCCGCTGATGTCACCTGGCATAGTGCTATAGATAGGTGAAATTCTTCAGAAGAGTTGGAGGTAATTCTCTGCATCTTTGGAATGTCAGTCAGTGCTTGCTAATGAGTTTATTTATTTGTCTTGCCTTTCAGGTCGATGGAAAGAGAGTCCCCAGAGATGCTGGACACCCTCTGTATCCCTTTAATGACCCATACTGAGGCCATAGTTTCTCAGCCTCCTTTTCAGCTCTCCTGTGAAGTGTTGCCTGCTACACCTGAGAAAGATAAAGTCAATAAAGCTATTGAAGTATATACATTGTTTGCTTGACTTACTTGTCTGGTTAGGTATGGGATAGAAGTTGTGCTCAGAGACAACACAGACTTAGCTGCTGGATGTGACTTGTCCTTACCTTTATTGGCTTTAGAGGGACTGTTAGACAGCTGGATTCAGGTAGTTCCATCTAATGGCTTTTTACTTTATATCTGTCTACCTATATCTATATCTACATACATAGATACACATATACATGTATAAATATATATATATATGCATATGTGTATATGTGTATGGTCATATATATAAGAAGCACTACATGCTTCCCTAGCACTCTATAAAAAAGCCAGAAATGTAACACCTTCAAATTGATATACTGGTACTGACTGAAGTTTTTTTTTTTTTAAAGATTTTTTTTTTTTTTTTTTTTTAAAGATTTTATTTATTATGTGTACAGTGTTTTGCCTGCATGTGTGCCTGCAGGACAGAAGAGGGCATCAGTATAGATGGTTGTGAGCCACCATGTGGTTGTCAGGAGTTGAACTCAGGACCTCTGGAAGAGCAGGCAGTGCTCCCAACCTCCGAGCCATCATCTCTGCAGCCCTGCTTACTGAAGTTTAAAGCAAACTCAGATCCTTATTATTTACCTTTCCTGCTCTACTCAGGGCCTACGTTTAAGAATAGGAAGGATGCTGTTGACCCCCCCCCTCCGCCACAACCTGTGTATTAGTAGATGTTTAGGAATCTCAGTTTACTTTTTCTTTTTTTCTTTTTTTACTTTACTTTTTTTCTCTTGGGTACTGCAGTGAGTGTGCATAGGCTATGTGAAGGAGGCAGGTATCAGGTCCAAAGCCCATTACTTAAAGCCTTTACCTAAGATGATAAGTTCCTTATCCCATCAGAGGTCACTAATAAATTGTAGGAAGGTTTTTGGTGAATCTCTGTCTTTCAACTCTATATGGTGCTTCCAAATTAAAGCATTTATCTAATATTTATGAGTCCAGGGGGATGAAGTGTAGTGCTAGTCCCTGGGGATACAGTATAACTAAGACAAACAGGTCCCTGTAGTCTACTTGAAGAGACAGACTTTAAGTAATTGCATAATTAGTTTAATTGGGAGAAGTGCATCATGTGAAGCCTACTTATTTAATTAGTTGAGATCTTAAGGATGAATAGAGATTAAAGGCGGTGAGAGTGGGAACCAGTTCCAGATTGGACATCTTGGGGGAAAGCTTTGAAATTAGAAGGTCTTGGAAAAACCTAAAGAAGATATGACAGAAACTAAAAGTGAGTACAGAGTGTGAGCCAATGATGATGCCAAAGTGTAGGAGCCTGTTACTAAAGGGCTTGGTTGGTTAAATTGTGCCAGAGAAGCTGGGAATGCAGCTCAGTCAGTGCGTTGCCTGCCTGGCAAGTTTGAAACCCGGAGTTCATTAGTGTGTGGATGAGTTTATGTAATCCTAGCACTAGGAAGGTGGAGGCAGGAGGATCAGGTTCATGGCCATTTGTAGTTACATCGTCATGTTTGAGGCCCTCCTGAGACTCTGTAAGATTCCTCAAAAAACAAGCAAAACCTAACAGGCTGTCAAGATGCTTAATGAGGGCCAGTGAGAGAGTTCAACAGTTAAGAGCACATAGTGGCTGAGCAGGGGTGGTGCACGCCTGTAATTCCAGCACTCCCACTCGGGAGGCAGAGGCAGGCGGATCGCTGAGTTTGAGGCCAGCCTCCTCTATACAGCGAGTCTAAGACAGCCAAGGCTACACAGAGAAACCCTGTCTCAAAACCAAAACCAAAACAAAACAAACAAAAAAAAGGTGTGCGCCACCACTGCCTGGCTATTTTCTCTTTTCTAGGAAGAAAATTTGCCCCAGATGTATATAAAAGGAAAACAAAGCAACGTGAAGAAACAGGAAGAAGATGCACATCTCTCTTAGTTATTGTTTTATTGCAGCTTATAAAAGGAAGTCTCCAGTTGGGGGCTGGCTTACAGTTTAGAGGATGTGTCCAAGATGATGGTAGTATGGCAGCAGGCAGGCAGAGAGGGTACAGCTTATCAGCAAGTTGGAGGCAGAGAAATAATGAGGCTGGTCCTGGTTTGGGCTTTTAAATCTCAAAGCCCACTTCTATGATACAGGTTCATTAATAAGGCCATTCTCCCAAAAACAGTCCCACCAACTAAATCTAAGCATTCAAATAATATGAGCCTATTCAAACCACCACACTATCTGTATTAGTTACTTTTTGCTGTGCCCAAATACCTGATAAGGAGGCATGTATTTAAACTCATGTTTTGCGGGGAAGTGGGGACGACATGGTGGTAGCATGGTGATGGGAAAATGGGGCAGTTTGCTGACTTCTGAAAGATTAGAAAGTGCCAATAAGACATCAAATGGAGCTGGCTATAAACCTTAAGGTCAAACCAGCAGTGGTAGCACACGCCTTTGAACCCAGCACTTGCAAGGTCTTCTGCAGGTGTATCTTGATGAGTTCGAGGCCAGCCTGGTCTACAGAGTGAGTTCCAGGACAGTCAGAACTCTACAGAGAAACTGTCTGGAAAAACCAAAAAGAAACAAAACCTTAAGGTCCTCCTACAATGACCTACTTCCTCAATCAGGTGCCACTTCCTAAAAATCACTAACTGCTGGGCTCAGTGACCTAGGCCTCTAATCCCAGCACTCGGGAAGCAGAGGCAGGCTGATCGCTGTGAGTTTGAGGTCAGCCTGGTCTACAAAGCAAGTCCAGGACAGCCAAGGCTACACAGAGAAATCCTGTCTCAAAAAAAAAAAAAAACCAAAAACAAAAAACAAAAAAACAAAAACAAAAACAAAATTGCTGGGCGGTGGTGGCACATGCCTTTAATCCCAGCATTTGGGATGCAGAGGCAGGTGGATTTTCGTGAGTTTGGGGCCAGCAAGTTCCAGGACAGCCAGAGCTGTTACACAGAGAAATCCTGTCTCAAAAAACCAGAAACCAAAACCAAAACAAACAAAAAAATCAAAGCCAGGCATGGTGGCACATGCCTTTAATCCCAGCACTCGGAAGGTAGAGGCAGGTGGACATATGAGTTCAAGGCCAGCCTGGTCTACAAAGCCAGTCCAGGACAGCCAGGGCTACACAGAGAAATCCTGTCTTGAACTCCTGCCCCCTAAAAATAATCAAGTCAGGGCCAGAGATGGAGCTCAATGGTAGGGTGCTGTGGAGGTCAGAAGACAATTTCTGGCAGTTAGTTCTCCCTTGACATTTTATGGAATCCATGGACTGAACTCAGGTTCTCTTGCCACATTAACCATATCATCAGCCCTCCCAGTCCCAGTTAATTTCTCCCCCCTCCCCCACATTAGGTCTCACTGCAGGAGCCATTCTGGAACTTGATATGTAGATCATGGTGGCCTTGAACTCACAGCAATCCCCCTGCCTTTGCCTCCTGAGTGCTGGGATTAAAGGTGTGCATGCGCCACCACACCTGGCCAGTCCCCCAATTTCTTTTCTTTGTTTTTTCTGAAATAGGGTTTCTCTGTGTAGCCTTGGCTGTCCTGGACTTGCTTTGTAGACCAGGCTGGCCACGAACTGGAACTCACAGCAATACCCCTGCCTCTGCCTCCCAAGTGCTGGGATTGAAGGCGTGCACGTGCCACCACACCCAGCCAGCCCCCCAATTTCTTATCAGCATACCAATCATAAGATTTAAGAGACATCCTTGTAACTCTGTCTTAACCTTTTTTCTTTTTCATTTTGAGGCAGGGTCTCACTCTGTGTCTCATGTTGACTGTGTGAAAGTTTGCCTCAAAACCCCTAGAAAAGTTGGATGTGATGACACACAGCTGTAATTCTAGCACCCGGGAGGGGGAGGCAGGAGGATCAGGACTTCAAGGCCATCTTTGGCTACATAAAGTTGGAAGCTAGGCTCAGCTATATAAGCCTGCTCAAAAACAATCAAAAGGCATGATGGCACACATCTTTAATCCAGTGCTCAGGAGGCAGAGGCAGGCAGATCTCCGAGTTTGAGGCCAGATTGATCTATATATATCAAGTTCTGGTCAGCCAGAGCTACATAATGAGACCTTGTTTAAACAAACAAACAAACAGAGAAAGAAACAAAGAAAGATCACCCGCAAAACAACAACAGAAAAAAAAAAAAAAAAAAAACCACCACACCTTACTTGGGGAATCTGAGGGTATGGATAGGTTGTAGAATTACTAAACAAAACAAAATGCTAGGCATGGTGGTGCATGACTTTAATTACAGTACTCAAAGGCAGAGGAAGGTGAATCCGTGAGTTCAAGACCAGCCAGAGCTGCATATTGAGACCCTGTCTCAAACAAAACAAAACAAGAGGCTAATCGGTTCAGTGGTGAATAGGACTTGCAGAGGACCTCGGTTTGAGATCCAGCACCCACATATTGGCTTCCAACTGTCTGTAACTCCAGTCTGCAGGGCTCTAACACCCTCCTCTCCTCCATGGGCACCAGGTATAGATATAGCATAAAGTTTTTTTGTTTTTGTTTTTTGTTTTTTGTTTTGGTTTTTTTGAGACAGGGTTTCTCTGTGTAGCCTTGGCTGTCCTGAACTCCCTTTGTAGACCAGGCTGGCTTTGAACTCACAGCGATCCGCCTGCCTCTGCCTCCCGAGTGCTGGGATTAAAGGTGTGTGCCACCACGGCCGGGACAAAGGTAAAACACTCATAAACATAAAATAAGTAGAAAACAAACAAAAAAACCCCAAAATAAGTCAATCTAATTTTTTTTGAGGCAGGGTTTATCTGTGTAGCCCTGACTGTTTTGAGAACTTGCTTTGTAGACTAGGCTGGCCTCAAACTCAGAGATCCTCCTGCATCCCAAATACTTGGATTAAAGGCATGCACCACCACTACAAAAAATTTTTTATTTTTAAATTTTTGACTCAACTATCTCATCTTGCTTAACATTTAAAAAACACAAACAAATAAACAAAATACAGGTGGCTGGAGACATGGCTCAGAAGTTAAGAGCACTGGCTGCTCTTCCAAAGTCCTGAGTTCAATTCCCAGCAACCACAAGGTGGTTCATGATCACCTGTAATGAGATCTGGTGCCTTCTTGTGGAAGGCAGGCTTGCTGTATAAATAACACAGGGTTTCTCTTTTAGTGCAGGCGCACATGCAGGCAGAATACTGTATACATAACAAATAAGCCTTTTTTCTTTTTTTAATTTGATAAATAAATCCTTAAAAACAAAGCAAGGGCCGGGCATGGTGGCCCACTCCTTTAATCCCAGGACTAGGGAGGCAAAGGCAGGCCTATTGCTGTGAGTTCGAGGCCAGCCTCGTCTACAAAGTGAGTCTACGACAATCAAGGCTACATAGAGAAATCCTGTCTCAAAAAGCCAAAAAATAAAAATAAAAGCAAAAACCAAACCAAACCAAACCAAACCAAACAAATAGCCTGGCATGGTGGCCCACACCTTTAATTCCAGCACTAGAGGGGCAGGGACAGGTGGATGGATATTTGTGAGTTTGAGGACAGTCTGGTCCACAAAGCGAGTCCAGGACAGCCAGTGCTACACAAAGAAAGAAACTTTGATTTGAAAAAACACAAATCTTCCCCCAAAACACCCCCAACCAACCAACCAACCAACCAGCCAAACAAACAAACAGCCAGGCAATGGTTTAATCCTATCACCTGGGAGAAAGAGGCAGGAGGATCTCTAAGTTGGAGGCCAGTCTAGTCTATAGAGCAAGTTCAATGACAGCCAGGGCCATACAGAGAAATACTGTCTTGAAAAACCAGCCAACCATGCTCCGGGCATGGTGGTGCACGCCTTTAATCCCAGCACTCAGGAGGCAGAAGCAGGCGGGTTGCTGTGAGTTTGAGGCCAGCCTGGTTTACAAAATGAGTCTAGGACAGCCAAGGCTAGACAGAGAAACTTTGTCTCAAAACAAACAAACAAACAAACACAAACACTCCCCCACCCCCCAAAAGAAAAACCAACCAACCAAACAAACCCCAAAGGAAAACTAAGGAGCTGACAATGAACTAAAAAAGGGAAAACCTGTTGCTGGAAAAGTGGGTCATCAGTTAGGAACACGTTGCATTTCCAGACTTTGGTTCCTAGCTGCTACATCTAGAGGTTCACACCTACCTGTAGGATTCTTTTTTTTTTTTTCACCAGAGCTGAGAACTGAACCCAGGTCCTTCACTGAGCTAAATCCCCAACCCCTCCTGTAGAATTCTTTTTTTTTTTTTCCCTCCTGTAGAATTCTTATCTCTGCTTCCCTGCACTCACAATCACAAATCCACACTCAGACACACATTTGTATACATAATTTTAAAAATTAAAAATATTTGAGACAGGATCTCACTATGTAGCCTTAGCTGTCTTGGACCTCCCTATATAGATTAGGCTGCCTCAAACTCAGAGACCCCAACAGCCTCTGCCTTTGGAATGCTGAGACTAAAGGTATTTGTGACCACACTTTGACTTTTATTATTATTGTGATGATTTTTTTTTTTTTTTGAGACAGTTTCTGTGTATTCCTGGCTGTTCTGGAACTAGCTCTGTAGACCTCATGCTGACCTCAAATTCAAAGAGATAGGAATGTCTCTGCCTCCTAATTGCTGAGATTGAAGGTGTGTGCTAGGGTTGGAGAGAGGCCTCAGTGGTTAAAGACCACTGGCTGTTCTCGCAGAGGACCCATATGGCAGCCCACAACTGTCTGTAACTCCTGTTCCAAGGGATCCAACAACTTTTCACAGACACATATGCAGGCAAGACACCAATGTACATAAAATACAAATAAGTACATTATAAAGACGTGTGCCACCACGCCCCACTAAAAAGTTATTTTTAAAAAGAATCCACTTTTTTTTTTTTTGGGTTTTTCAAGACAGGGTCTCTCTGTGTAGCCTTGGCTGTCCTGGACTCACTTTGTAGACCAGGCTGGCCTCAAACTCACAGCAATCCGCCTGCCTCTGCCTCTCGGGTGCTGGGATTAAAGGCGTGCGCCACCATGCCCGGCTAAGAATCCACTTTTTAAAAGATTTATTCCATTTTCTGTGATTAAGTGCTTTACCCAGATGTCCATCTGTCTGCCTACGGAAGCGGTGAGCCTCCATGTGGATGTTGGGAATCGAACCAGGATCCTTTGCAAGAATAACAAGTGCTCTTAACATCTGAGCCAATCTCCAGCCTCATTTACTTTTATTTTACGTTTATGAGTGTTTGTTTGAATACATATATATGTACAATGTGTGTGCATAGTGCTTCTGGAGGCAAGAGGAAGGCATTAAATGCCCTGTAACTGGAGTTACAGAGTTTTGTAAAACAAGGTGGGTGTGGTGGTGCTAGCCTGTAATCCTAGTACTTGGGAGACAGAGGAAGCTGCCTTCCTCTGTGAGTTAGAGGTCAGTCCTGACTACATAGCAATTTCCAGGACAACCAGAGATATACTGTGAATTCGTGTATATATGATGATATATATACACATATGATTAAGTAAAGAAAAAATTAAAGGAAGAGACAGTTATTTAAAGTGTTTTAAGTACAGAGATTTAGCTCAACAACTCACTCGTGGACGTGGGTAGGATGTGAGATGAGGGCACCACCGGATTGTACCAGTCAAAGGGGGTTAATCTAGAGAGAGGAAATTATTACCCCTCAGAATTTTGAATCAAGCGCGATAGTTTCACCTACAGCCAATCCAGGGCCAGCATCCTCTTTCGTCAGTAGTTGCTAAGGCCCGCAGCCACGCGTCTCTTTGGTCAGTTCTAGCCGTTGCTGTGGTGGTACTCGTGCTCAGCTCTTGCGTTTCCATCCGTTAAGACTGAGAAGACATAGAGAAGACCCGTCACCTTCTCGGGTATTTCCATCAGAAAGAAACCCTCGGGGCCACTTTTTCCACACTCGCGGAGACTCCCTGCCTCCACCTAATGTGGAAGCCCTAGGCTGCCTCCCATTCAGAAGTTGCAGTACCAAGATTCTGGTGCTTCTAACACCACTAGCTACAAAAGCAGAAGCTATTTGATTTTTGTTTTCTTTATCCTTTTCCTTTTCTTTCTTCTCCTTTCTTAAGGAAAAGCGGGCTAGGGCGGGAAGATACCCAAACAGGAACGGTTCCGGGGAAGTGCCCTTGTGACAGAAAGGGGTTGAGTACTGGCCCTTTAAACCCGAGGAGGAGGATCCGGAAGTCGATGGGCGGGACAAGGGGCCCTGGTATATAAGAGGGCCTCATTCGCGCGGGGTCTCCAATCTGCCATTTTCTGCACCTGGGGAAGTGTGTGGCGTCCCGAGTTCTCTGTTTTTCCCTCACAGGCAGCGTTCTTCCCGCCGGCCCACCACCTCAGGGGGACGATGGCCACAGATTCCACAGCCGCTGCTGCCGTCGCCGCGGAGCTGGCTTCCGCTGACAAGTAAGCGGGACCGTGGCGAGCTTGAGGCACTGGCCAGTCCGCAGGGAGAGCTGGCGGACTGAGCTCCGCGGGCGGGACGGACCGGAGGGTGGGACTGTTGCCTTCCCCTCAGCACCCGCCGGCGCTCGGAGAGGGTTGGTCTGTGGAGAAGCCCCGCTGGGGAAGAGCCGGCGCCCTAGCGGTAACGGCGGGTGGCTGGCGCCCCCTGCCCGGCTTTTCGCGGCCGCCATCTTGCCGGGGGCAGCGGCGGCGGCTGTCTCCATCGCCTGCCCCTTTTCTTCCTCCCCCTGTCCCGGGGTGCCGGTAGGAAGGAAGGCGGGGCTCTCTGGTCCCAGTCAGCTCTTGAGCACCTACTACCCTCGCACTCCCAGCATGTGCCTCTGTAAAGAGTCGGTAGACGAACCTAGGAAAAAAATGCCCAACAGATTTGGCGCCAAAAAAAAAAAAAAAAAAGCCCTACACACGAGGAAGAGGGCTTGGAACGGGGAGGACGGAGTGGGCGGGGCTTCGCGGAGGGCGGGACTTTGCAAGCGTGCTTTTCTCGTCTAGGTTCGGGAAGAGGGGGCGGGGCCTCGAGGAGGCGGGAAAACTCCATTGTTTGGGATTCCGGCAGCTCACGCCTGAGCTATAGGGCGCAGTAAGGTTTATTCAGTACCCCTACTCGTTTACAGTAATCCGGGGGACGTTACGGGGCTGAATCTCTGTGACCCTCAACCTTTGGGGGAGAAGTGTCTTGGCTCTTGAGGTTTTCGGTGTGGGTCGGAGATTCTGTTGTTTCAGGAGACATTTTTACTCTTAGCGTCTTTAGTAAAGGCGGCATGGAGCTTTCAGTCTTAAGCAGTGTTTACTTGCTAGATGAGTCCGCTAAGCGAAAGAACCCCAAAGAAGGAAGGAATTGAAAGCTTTACAGTGCTAATCAAACATGAGCTACTATTTTGGATAGTGCACAGACTCATCCGGTTAGTTCGAGGAGACAAATGTTTTCCATACCAATGGGCTCGGTTTTCCAATTTTTCCTGGCCATTCTTAGGCGTCTGCTTCTTATTTTTTTCCGGTCCTTGTGCACTTTAGAAGTTTTGCCTTGCAGCCGGGCGTGGTGGCGCACGCCTTTAGTCCCAGGACTCGGGAGGCAGAGGCAGGCACATTGCTGTGAGTTCGAGGACAGCCAAGGCTAGCACAGAGAACCCTGTCTCGAAAAACAAACAAACAAACAACAAGTTTTGCTTTTGGGGCCTGTGAGATTTTTTTGTTTTGCACTCCTTTGTAGACCAGGCTGGCCTCCAGCTCACAGAGTACCACCTTCCTCTGTCTCCCAGTGCTGGAAATAAAGGTGTGCACCACTACACCCAGCTTATGGTATTTTTCCTATTTATTTATTTTGAGACAGGGTTTCTCTGTGTATCCTTGTCCTAGACTCACTTTGTACACCAAGCTGGCCTCAAACTCACTGCGATCCTCCTGCCTCTGCCTCTCAAGTGCTGGGATTAAAGGCCTGCACCACCACGCCCTGCCCAGCTTATGGTTTGTTTGTTTGGTTGGTTGGTTTTTTTAATTACTATTTGTTTTATTTTTGAAAAAGGGTTTTACTACATAGTCCTGTCTAGCCTGGAACTCACAATGTTGACAAAGCTGGCTTCAAAGGCAAAGATAGACCTACTTCTGCTTCCCAAGTACTGGAATTAAAAGCAAGGACCATCATGCCAGCCCTGATAACTTATTTAATAAGTTTATTTTAAGCTAGGTGGTGGTGGTGCACACTCCTTTCCTGCCCCCCCCCCCACCATGGTTTCTGTCTGTGGCCTTGGCTGTTCTGGATTTGTAGAAGAGGCTTGCATTGACCTCAACAGAGATCCACCTGCCTCTGCCTCCTGAGTGCTGGAATTACAGGAGTGCCACTATACCTGGCAGTGGTGGCTCATACCTTTAATTCTAGCACTAGGGAGGCAGAAGTAGGGGGAATCTTTTATGTGTTTGAGGCCAGCCTGGTGTACAGAGATAGTTCCAGGACTGCCAAGGCTACACAGAAACCATGTATCAAAAAAAGGTATATTTTTGATTTTGTTTTTTGGTTTTTCGAGACAGGGTTTCTCTGTAGCCTTGGCTGTCCTGCCTCCCGAGTGCTGGGATTAAAGACGTGCGCCACCACCGCCCGGCTTAAAAAAAATATATTTTTGAAAAATATTAAAGTTATTTATTGTTGTGTATATGTGTGTAAGTGGTGACAGCATTCATGTGGTCAGGGACAACTTTCAGGAGTGAGTTCTGGGGAATCAAACTTAGTTTATCAGTCCTGCACAACCCGTATTGCTGCTTGTTGAGACATCTTGCCAGCGTCACCTCCTGAGTGTTGGGATTACAGCATGAGCCACTAAACCTTGCTAAATCTCTTGCCTATTCTAGTGATTAAGTTTTAATTACTTGGGCTGGAGAGATGGCTCAGAAGTTAAGAGCACTGACTGTACCTACAGAGGTCCTGAGTTCAATTCCCAGCAACCACATGGTGGTTCGTAACCATCTATAATGAGATCTGATGCCCTCTTCTGGAGGGCAGGCACACATGCAGGGAGAACATTGTATACATATTGAATAGTAAATTTAAAAAAGTTTCAGTCACTTAAAATTAAACACACAATTAGGGAAAGATATGGCACATACCTTTATTAATTCCAGCACTTGGGTGGCAGAGGTAAATTCATAGTGTTTTGTAAACTGTTAATGGCGTAAAATGAGACGTGCAAAGCTTTAGTGTATTTAGAAATATGGTACAATGTGACATTGCCATGTTATATATCTTCTATTTCATCTGTTACACATTAGAAATAAAAACCTAGTCCTTTAATCATAGTAGTTAAATAAATTTGTACCAGTTCCATTGGACCAGTATAATTAAATAGTCCTGAAGGTGGACAGTAGAGGTAATATCTCAGTGGTAGAGCACTTACTTTAAGCATAGCATGTGCCCCAGCACTCGGGAGGCAGAGGCAGGTGGATCGCTGTGAGTTCGAGGCCAGCCTGGTCTACAAAGTGAGTCCAGGACAGCCAAGGCTACATAGAGAGACCCTGTCTCGAAAAACCAAAAAAAAAAAAAAAAAAAAGCATAGCATGTGCAAGACTATATATAACTAGCTGCTGTAGAGTTTATACATAAGGATCTAAAGGCCATTCTTGGATCTGGTAGATAGCCTGCTTTGTTCTATCTTCTACTTGAAAGTACTGCCTTTTATTTTTTCAATTTAATTTTTTTAAAGGTTTCCTTATTATGTACACAGTGTTTTGCCTGCATGTACACCAGAAGAAGGTACCAGATCCTCATTAGAGATGGTTGTGGCTGTTGGGAATTGAACTCAGGACTTCTGGAAGAGCAGGCAGTGCTCTTAACCTCTGAACCATCTCCAGCCCCGAAAGTACTGCCTTTTAAATTGTGACTGGTTTATTTTCCCCATCTGGGTTTTGCTATGAAAGTTGCTGCTTATTTCAGTGGTTTGGAATTTTATTTATTAGGCTATATTTGTTCAATTTTGTGTAGCAGTAGGGGGAGCATGTGAGTTGAGGTCAGAAAACAGTCATTATTCTCTCCTACCAGTGAATTCCAGTGATCAGACTTAGGTTGTCAGGCCTGGCAGCAACTATGTCATTAGCCACTAAGCCATCTCTTTGACCCAAGAATTGAATAATGTGTATGATAAACACCTGGCGTGATTGTGTACACCTTTAATCCCAGCAGTTGGGAGGTAGAGGCAGGGGGAATCTCTGAGTTCAAGGCCAGCCTGGTCTACAAATCCAGACAAACTAGGCTACACAGAAATCCTGTGTCGAAAAAACCAAAGAAAAAGAAAGAAAGAAAAGTGGGGTGGGGTGGGGTTTCCCTGTGTAGCCCTGGCTGTCCTGGAATTCAGTCTGTAGACCAGGCTGGCCTTGAACTCAGAGTCTCTTGCCTGTGCTGAGTGCTGAGTTGAACGTGTGTGCCACCACTATCTGGCTCAGTGTTTAAAACATGAAAATTAATATTTTGTTTTTGTATTTTTCTGATATCGCTTAACATCCAACCTAACATTACCTTCCATTTTAATTTTTTATTTTTTTATTATAGAATTGAAGATGCTCCTGCTCCTTCTACCTCTGCAGATAAAATGGAGAGGTAAGATTATATGGTATAATTGTGTTCATATCTGGAACAGAAGTGAAGTAATGTACTTGAGGGCAGTTTGCTCATTGTGGATGGAATCCAAGGCCTTACTCATGGTAGTCAAACACTGTCACTGGAACTGTACCTTTTGCCTCTGAAGTTTTCTTCTTAGATACCTCTAGGGTCTGCAAAACCTTTTCAGCCTGGTCTACAAAGCAAGTCCAGGGCAGCTGTTAGGTGAATCAACCGACAGTGACTGTTTAATAGAATTTGAGGTAAATGAAAATTAAGATTTTTGAGGATTGGCTATAGCTTAGTGTTAGTATGCTTTCTTCGCATTCATGAGAACATAAGTTCAGGGCGGTAGTGGAGCAAGCAGTTAGGAGGAGGCAGTTAGGTGGATCTTTGTGATTTTGAGGCCTGTCTGGTCTACAGAGTGAGTCCAGGATAGCCAGGGCTATTTCACAGAGAAACCCTGTCTGGAAAAACAAACAATAACAAAAACAGGATCTGGTGTCATCTCCAGTAACAGAAAAAGAGATTTTTGAGCTTACATTTTGTGATGTAAGCTCAGTTATCTTAGTTTCTTTTCTGCTGGGTATTACAAAACATGGACCAAAAGCAACCTGGGGAAGAAAATATTTATTTGGCTTAACACTTCAAGTGTCAATAAGGGAAATCAGTGGGATTCATGGAAACACTGCTGGTTCTCTTTGATTTCCTTACAGGCTTGTGCTCTGATAGGTGTTTTTGTAGAGATCTACCTTTTTAGGGAGGGGTACTGCCCTCAGGGGGCTGTCCTACAGGCCAGTCTGATCCTGTGCTATTCTCAGTTGTACTCAAATGACTCTAGGGTATGTCTAGTTGGCAGCACATGGAATGCTGAGAATGGAGTTATCCTGGGTTATAGAATGAGGCCATATCTCAAAACAAAACAAAACAAAACAAAAAAACCCACCATCACCAAAAGCAAAATACCAACCAACCAAAAAACAGCCAGTCAACACACAAAAACTTAAGAATTTAAAATTTGGAAGAGTTTTTTGACCATGGTGAATTTGGTCCCAATACATAAAATTTTCTGATGAGATTGGAGGTGACTTTAAAGAACTGTGGTAAGAGATAAGCACAATAATAGCACATAACTGCAATCTTAGCTATTCTAGGAGTTAAAACAGGAAGGTGATTGCCTGTTCATGGCCTATCTGAAGGTCTTAACTTTGTGAGACCCACATCCTATTTTCTACTAAGTGCTGGGATCACAAGCATGCACCACCAACCATGGCTAACTTAAGTTGGTCTTTAACTTGCTACATAGCTGAGGATTTATACCACCACACCTGGTTTTATGCTATTTTAGGCTTTAAACCCAAGGATTCATACATAGGCAAGCATTTTTCCAACTTTAGCCACATCCCATTCCTAGTGAGGGCACACCTTTAAAACATTTAAAAATAATAATATAACAGCAATAATGTTATTATTTATTTTGATTTATTTATTTATAGAGACCGTGTTTCTCTGTGTAGCTTTGGTTGTCTTGGACTTACTTTTGTAGACAAGGCTGGCCTCAAACTCACAGAGGTCCGTTTGCCTCTGCCTCTTGAGTGCTGGGATTAAAATGCTCAGCTAAAATTTATTTTTTGAGGGCTGGAGAGATGGCTCAGAGTTAAGAGCACTGTCTGCTCTTTCAAAGTTCCTGAGTTCCATTCCCAGCGACCACATGGTAGCTCACAACCATCTATAATGACATCTGGAGCCCTCTTCTGGTGTGCAGGTGTACATGCAGGCAAAACACTATACATAATAAAAATCACTTAAAAAATATTTTTATATGTATAGGTGTTCTGCCTACATGTACATTTATGTGCCACCTGTGTACCTGGTGTCCCTTGGAAGCCAACATAGGACATTGCATCCTCTAGAACTAAGTTGTGAGATGGCTATGTAGGCACTGGGAATTGAGTGTAGATCCAGTGCTCTTATTGAGCCCTCTCTGGCCTCCTGTATCCCTTCCATGTCTCCATGCACTCTTTTTTCCTCATGAGAACAGTCTTATTTTATCCCTGGCTGAACTGGAATACAATATGTAGACCATGCTGACCTTAAACTCTGAGAGATTTACTTGCCTCTGCCTCCCAGTGTTGGGATTAAAGACTGCAGCAACATACTTTAATTTAAAAAAAGAAAAGAAAAAAATTATGTTTGATATGAGTGCCTACCTCTTCATGTGCTTGTAAGCTATGGGTTTTTTATTTTTTTTTATTTTCGACACAGGGTTTTTCTGTGTAACAGACCTGTCTGTCCTGGACTCTAGACCAGGCTGGCCTCGAACTCAGGAGATCTACCTGCCCCTGCCTCCTGAGTGCTGGGATTAAAGGTCTTCACCACCTGCCCAGCTTTTTTAAAAAATTTATTTATTATTATGTATACAGTGTTTGCCTGCATGAGTACCTGCAGGCCAGAAGAGGACATCAAATCACATTGTAGATAGTTGTGAGCCACCATGTGGTTGCTGGGAATTGAACTCAGGACCTCTGGAACAGCAGACAGTGCTCTTAACCTCTGAGCCATCTCTCAGACCCCCTGGACTCACTTTTTATACCAGGCTGGACTCAAACTCACAGAGACCTGCCTGCCTCTTCCTCCCTGATAACAGGCATGCATAACTGCATCTGGCTTGCTTGTAAGCTATCATGTGTGCGTGCATGTTCACTAGAAGGCACAAGATTGATATTGGGAATCTTCTTTGATCATTCATTGAATAAAGTATCTCAATTGAACCCAGATCTTGCTGAGTAGGATCCTTTCTCTGGAAGTACATATGGGTCCACCCTGCATTTAAGAGGGTACTAAGGAGCTTTATCCTCTGAGTTGATATCCCAGCCTTTTATTTATTTAGTTCTTCCCCCTTCATCTAGAGTCTCTCTGTATAACAGCCCTGCTTTTTTTCTGTGTTGGGTTCAAAGACATGAGCCACCACTCCCAGCTTACTTAGATTCTTTATTTATTACTATGTTTTGAGAGAGAAGTTTCACAAAACAGTGATTGGTCTCAATCTCTGAGCATTTACTGTGGTGACCTTGAACTTTTAATTCTCTTCCCTCTTAACTGCTAAGATTACAAGTCTATGCTGCCTTACCTGCTTCTATGCATTACTGGAGATTGAACCCAGGGATTTTTGTGTTTGCATACTAGGTAAACACTATCAACTGAGCTATATCCATCCATCCTTTATTCTTTATTTCTTGAGACAGTCTCACAGAGCCCTAGCCATCTTTGAATTTTCAGAGATCAACTTGACTATCTCTCAAATCTAGGATTAAAGTCATGCAGTACTCCACTGGCTCTCCTTTTTGGTTTTTAAAAGATGTATTATTTATACAGTATTGTGCCCACATGTGTATCCGCCCTCTGCAAGAAGGTACCATATCTCATTACAGGTGGTAGTGAGCCACCATGTGGTTGCTAGGAATTGAACTAAGGACCTCTGGAAGAGCAGGCAGTGCTCTTAACCTCTGAGCCATCTCTCCAGCTCCTCCCTTTTGGGTTTATTTATTTATTTATTTATTTATTTATTTATTTATTTATTTATTTCGAGACAAGGTTTTTCTGTGTATCCTTGGCTATCCTGGAGTTGCTTTGTAGACTAGGCTGGCCTTAAACCCACAGAGATCCACCTGCCTCTACCTCCCAGAGTGCTAGGATTACAGGCATATGCTACCATACCTGGCTCAGACCCTTTTTAAAAAATGTTTATTCTGGGATTGTTTGCTGTAAAAATTAAACATTTTCAATTGATTGTTTGGTGCCTTTGTCAAATACTTAATTGAATTAAGTGAATTATTTTGTGGTCCGATCTGGTCTGTTTACCTTTATTGATGGCAGTACCATATTGGTGTTTTTTTTGGGGGGGGGGTTTGAGATAGGGTCTCTCTGTGTTGCTTTGGCTGTCCTGGACTCACTTTGTAGTCCAGGCTGGTCTCGAACTCACAGCGATCAGCCTGCCTATGCCTCCCGGGTACTGGGATTAAAGGCGTGCGCCACCACGCCCGGGTAGTACCATATTGTTTTAATCACCATTTCTTACCTAAGTTTTTTTGTTTAGCATAGTGCTTTGTAAACCAGAATGGCCTTGAACTCAGATATGGAGCCCAGTGAATATTGTATTTCTAATTCTTGGGGTTTTTGTCTTTGTTTTTTTCCTTTTAAAAAAAAAATAGTGGTAAATAAGTGTGATGTAGCCAGGGATTTTTGTTTTTTTGTTTTTTCCACACAGGGTTTCTCTGTGTAACAGAGCCCTGGCTGTCCTGGACTCTTTGCAGACCAGACACTGGGCTCGAACTCACAGATATCCACCTGCCTGTGCCTCTGCCTCCCATGTGCTGGGATTAAAGGTGTACTCCACCACCGCCCAGCTTTACCTAGGTTTTTATCTTTTTTATATAGGATCTTGGTGTGTAGTTCAAGCAGGCCTCACTCACAAGTTATCCTACTTTTGCCTTTAGAGTGTTGGGATTATGGGTGTATGCTTTCATGTCTGGTTAATTTGCTAGGTCTTCCATAGCAGTCCAAACTTAAAACTATGATGGTTTAAATGTAATGTATCCAGTGAGTATTGATTTAATATTTGACACTAAATAAAATATTTTTCTTGCAGTTTGGATGTGGATAGTGAAGCTAAGAAACTTCTGGGATTAGGACAGAAACATCTGGTGATGGGAGACATTCCCTCAGCTGTTAATGCATTCCAGGAAGCAGCTAGTCTTTTGTAAGTATATGATTTATTGTAAAGCAGTAATATATTGTAACAAAATTTTAAAAGGTTTTCTATGGGGAGGAAGAAGGAAGAATGAGGGTAGGTATATAAGGAGTACAGTGGAGGAGTACTTGCCTAATATATGTGTCCAGTTCCTCTGGACCACAAAAACAACTCTGGCTTTTTCTTTTCTGTGGGTGAGTTAGGCTTGTAATTTTAAAACCTAAGTATCATTAGGTAATTTCAGTCTTTAATTTTTTTTAATAAGTTGATGTTTTTTATCCTATTCATTAACGATCAAGAAGGGAAAAAACTTGTTTTTTTGCTTTTTATTGTATAAAATATGCTTGGGAGCCAACTGGTGGTGGTGGTGATGCATGCCTTTAATCCCAGTACTTGGGAGGCAGAGGCTAGCAGGTCAATTACCAGGACACCCACGGCTACAGAGAGAAATCCTGTCTTGAAAAACAAAAATCAAAACAAACATTATACTAGGGTTCAACTCCTAAGACCTTTCACATGGATAGCAAGCACATTACCATTAAGCTATACCCATAGTCTCCTGGGACTATCAGTTGGTTTTATTTTTTAAAAAGAGTTATTTATTATATATACAGTATTCTGCCTGTAAGCCAGAAGAGGGCACCAGATTTTATCATAGATGGTTGTGAGCCACCATGTGGTTGCTGTGAGTTGAACTCAGGACCTTTGGATGAGCAGACAGTGCTCTTAACCTCTGAGCTACCTCTCCAGCTCCTAGAGTAGCATTTTTCAAACATTAACATTCATATTTGCTGATGCAACTGACTGGAATCTGATGGGAACTATGAGGTGAACATATATACTTGTATCTTGTTGAAACAGATTAGTTTTATGTATTGCCTTATAGGTGGTTTTTTTTTTTTTTTTTTTTGCCGTAGATTTCAATACTTCTAGAAGTGTTAGAAAAATGTGAGTCTGACCTGGGCACGGTGGTGTACTCTTTTAATCCTAGCACTCGGGGAGGCAGAGGCAGGCTGATTGCCGTGAGTTCCAGGCCAGCCTGGTTTACAAAGTGAGTCCAGGACAGCCAAGGCTGCACAGAGAAACCGTGTGTCTGTGAGTCTTCAAACTGTAGTTTTTCCTATAATCACTTTTTTGAACTAGTTTTCTTGATGATAGTTAGTAAAATAGAAATTGAAGGTTAGTCATGATTTACATTGCATTTACACAAGGAAAAAAAATCTTAAAAAAAAAAAAAAAGAATTAGAATGAGAATGAAACCTTTTGTAGCTTTCAGGTTTATTTTTTGCCTACCCCCAATTCCTTCTCTCGGCATGCAGAACAGAATGCTATTTCTGGATGTAGACAGCAATCTCTGGGTCTGCCTTTGTTCTTTTCTGTCTGGACTTAATGAATTTGGGGTTATGATATTTAGTTCTGTGCTATGAGTAAAGATCAAATATGTTCTGGTGTCCTAGTTCATTTTGTATTGATAAACACCATGCCCCACCCAAATCTACTTTAGGTAGGTAGAGAGGGTTTATTTGGTTTACGTGTCCTGATCGTACTCCCGTCATTGGGGGTGTTGAGGGTAGGAACCTGGATGCAGGAACTTAAGATGGAGACCATGAAGGAACACCACTTACTAGCTTGTTCTCTATGTTTTGTTTACCTGCTTGCTTGCTTGCTTGCTTCCTTTCTTGGTTTTACAAATCACGGTTTCTCTGTGTAGATTTGGCTGTCCTGGACTATGTAGGCCAGGTTGCTTGAACTAAGAGATCCCCCTGCCTTTGCCTCCCAGAGTACAGGAGTCACCACGCCCAGTTTACCCTGTTTTCTTTTTCTTTTTGGTTTTTTTTTGAGGAAAGGTTTCTCTGTGTTAGCCTTGGCTGTCCTGGACTTGCTTTGTAGACCTGGCTGCTCTCAAACTCACAGTGATCTGTCTGCTTCTGCCTCCCGAGTGCTGGGAGTAAAGGAGTGCGGTACCACATCTGATCTTACCCTACTGTTGTGACTACCTGCCTAGAGGTGGCACTGCCTATAGTGGGTTGGGCCCTCCCATAATAATCATTAATGCAGAAAATGTCCCACAGACTACAGGTGGTCTGATAGAGGCATTTCACAGTTGAGGTTCCGCTTCGTAGATAATTCTAGCTTATGTCAAGAAGCCAAAAACTAATCAGTGTAAACTGGTTAAGTATTAGGGGAAATTTTTTAAAAGAAAGATTTATTTATTAATTATTAGGTATATAGTGTTCTGCCTGCATGCATGCCTGTCCTCCAGAAGAGAAAATCAGATCTCATTATAAATGGTTGTGAAAACCACCATGTGATTGCTGGGAATTGAACTCAGGAACTCTGGAAGAGCAGACAGTGCAGCTCTTAACCACTCATGTTTTTCTAGCCACCTTTTTGTTTTTGTTTTTCAAGACATGGTTTCTCTATTTTCTTTGCCGTGCTGGAACTCATTCTGTAGACCTGGCTGACTGAATTCAAGAGCTTCACTAGCCTGGCATTAAAGGTGGCTGGAATTAAAGGTGTGCTCCACCATCACCTAGCTTCTCCCTATACCTTTTTAGTTGTTTCTTTTGTTTTTGTTTCTGGAGACAGGGTCTCTCTGTATAATCTTGGTTGTCTTGGAACTTGGCTCTGTAGACTTAGGTTGGTCTTGAACTCACAGAGATCCTTCTGCCTCTGCCTCCCAAGTGGTGGGATTAAAGGCATGTGCTACCATACTGGGCTACCTTTTTAGTTCTTCAATAGCTCTGAGCAGTTAATAATATTTGCATTTTATTAAAAAAGAAAATTTAAGGACAGGCAGTGGTGGCACACTCCTTTAATCCCGGCACTCAAGAGGCAGAGCTAGGCCAATGTGTTCAAGGCTGTCCTGTCTATAGAGTGGGTTTCAGGACAGCTAAGGCTACAGAGAGAAACCCTGTTTCAAAAAAAAAAGAAAAGAACATAAAATTTAAAGCACTAAGAAGAATTTGTGTTATAGCTAGTTATGGTTTAAAGATAGGTATCAGTTTAGGTACCTGGTTTCTGAATTAATGCTCTTAGGGGGTTCAAAAGATCGTTCAGCGGTTAATAATACTGGTTGCTCTTCTAGAGTGCCCAGGGTACAATTCCCAGCACCCACGTGAGAGCTTATAGCTGTCTGTAACTTCACTTTTAGGGCTTATGAAACCATTATTTAGACACATACATGTAAGCAAAACACCAATGAACAGAAAATACAAATTAAAAACGAATCCAGAAAGATGCTCTATTTCAGTATGGTTCTTTTTCTTTGTGTAGGTCACAACCAAAGGTCTTCTACCTGTTCTAGTCAACAATGGTATTTGTAATGTGGCAGGAAGAATACTTCTACTTAGTTGGTGGCACTTAAAATATATATTATATATAGATGAAGAACATTGATGTAACATTTATGTGCTGTTACTACCAATTAACAATGTTCAGACTAGGTATTTACTTCCTTTGTAGAGGTAAGAAGTATGGAGAAACAGCTAATGAGTGTGGAGAAGCCTTCTTTTTTTATGGGAAGTCACTCTTGGAGTTGGCCAGGTATGTCTTGGAAAACCTCATTTTATGAATAGAATGTTTTATATTGCTTCAGTCTCTTTAAAGAATTAAAGCTTCCTTGTTAGCTAAAATTATACAAAAAATAAGTTGAGGTTTTGAATTAGTGTAGCAATGATCTTTTCAATAATAGTCAAATGGTCAATCAGAATTTAATACAGGGATATGAATATTATGTACTCTGAGCTAGCTTTACAGTTACTCAACAAGGACTGTATAGAGTACAATTTGAATAAGTAAAACATGAAAATATCTAGTAAATAAGATTTTCTGTTTGGAATTAAATTTCCCAAAACCTGGGGAGTCTGAAGAAGGACCAAGTTCAAGTTTTGTAGCCTAACTTGCAAAAGGAGACTTGTCCCGATCCCATATGCCCTTCTCCCCAGTTAAAAAGACTTACTATTAAAATTCATGGGGACTGTTCAACAAATCTATTACATAAATAATATTTAACTTGTTAATTTACTAGTAAACAATATTCAGCTATAACTATTATAAATAAACTGTTTTGAGGATATGCAAAATAATAAATGATGAGTCTTTATGAATAATTCTGTTAAGTTTCCTAATTTTGTGATTATTCAGAGCACTTAATGACTTGTATGAAAATGTTGACAGACTGTCACTGGCCATTTAGGGAAATGGGAGTGGAGGAGTAGATTTTATGTTTAGAAAACATGGTGTTCCTGTTATTAATATAAATGGATAGATGTTTTATTCTGCTGGTGATAATTACTATTTCCGGGTGACAATTTGCTTTCTCTTAAAATCTTTATTTTTACTTTTCTAGACAGGGTTTCTGTATGTTATCTTGGCTGTCTTGGACTTGCTTTGTAGACCAAACTGGCCTCGAACATACAGAGATCCTCCTACCTCTGCCTCCCAAGTTGAACATCTTACAGCATTAATTTATGTTACAAGTTATAATGGTTTCATTAGTGTATTTTAATTGTTCATAATGGGCTTCATTAGGACATTTTCATACATTACATCATTTTTACCCACATTCACCCTCATGCCTCTCCCATTCCTGTTAATACTTTTCTTTCCAACTATGTCTTCAATTATGCATTGCTGTATGGTGAGTTTGATTAGGGTTGTTTACTAGCACGGTAGCTCATCAGTGCTCTGGCTTTCCCATCAGTTGTCTGTAGGTAGAAAAATTTTAAAGGAGAAGTGAATGAAGCCTATGAGCACCTCCCTTTTTTATGACAGTGTTGGCAGGCCCAGTCTTGTGGAGATTTTGAATAGGCTTTAAGCACAGCTGCTTTTGAGCTCAAGAGTTTTGTCATACCTGAAGTCAGTGTCCCTACCTTTCCTTTCCCCAGTTTATACATTCTTTTGTGTCTCTTCCTGATGTTCTGAGAGGAATGAAAAGGGTGATACAGATGTCCCACTTATGGCTGGGCATTCATTATTATTAATGTTTTCATTATTAGTTGTCTTCCTTGAGCATGTAGTTGGGAGTTTTTTGTGTTTTGTTTTGGTAATGGTGGTGTTTCAGTTGACCGAGGCAACTTAGAGAAATGAGTTTATTGTAGGCTTCCAGTTTCAGAGGGTGAATCCATAACTATCATGGCAGAGAGCATGGCCACAGGGCTGACAGAGATGGCACTGGAGCAGTAGCTGAGAGCTTAGATAGTGCCACAGCAGCTATAGAGCTAACTGGGAATGTCTTGAAACAACTTCATTTATTTATTATGTATGCAGTTCTCTGTCTGCATGTGTACCTGCAGGCCAGAAGAGGGCACCAGATCTCATTATAGATGGTCATGAGCCACCACGTGCTTGCTGGGAATTGTACTTTAGGACCTTTGGAAGAGCAGTCAGTGCTCTTAACCTCTGAGCCATCTCTTCAGCCCAGGTTTTGAAACTTCAATGTACATTCCCAGTGACATTCCTCTTCCAACATTATACCTCAGAATCCTTCCCAAGTAGTTCCACTAGCTGGGGATTAAACACTCTAACATGAGCATATTGGAGCCATTTTCACCGAAACTACTACAGGGGTCTCACAGAGAACTGCCTGATTCTGATGCCTAAGGTAGGATTATAGGCATGTGGCACAAGGCCCGGCCTAGTGGCTTTTTAGTTTAGTTTTGTTTTTTTTTTCCTGGCCGGGCAGTGATATAATGTTTCTTTATTTCCAGCAGTTAGGAGGCAGAGACAGGCCACCAAGTCAAGGCCAGTCTGGTCCATAGAGCTAGTTCCAGGACAGCAGAGCTAAACAAAGGAACTCTGTCTTGAAAAACAAAAAAGAAAACAACCAAAAAATTTTTTTCTTTTTTTTTTTTTTGGGGGGGGGGGAGGGGAGTTGAGATAGGGTTTCTCTGTGTAGCCTTGACTGTTCTGGACTCACTTTGTAGACCATGCTGGCCTTGAACTTACAGCTAACCGCCTGCCTCTGCCTCCCTAGTGCTGAGATTAAAGGCATGCATGACCACACCCAGCTCCAAAAGTTTTTCTTATATAATTATGTGTAGATGTAAATATGTACACATGAGTGCAAGTGTTCCTCAAGGCCAGAGTCCTCAGAGCCCATGGAGCTTGAGTTACATTTGTGAACTGTTTGATGTGGATGCTAGCAACTGAACTCAGGTCCTCTGGAAGAGCAGCAAGTGCTGTTAACCACTGAACTATTTCTTCAGCACTGCCTCACCCCCCCTTTTTCTCTCCCCCCCTCCCCTTATTTTTAAAGACTATGTCTTGTTCTGTGGACCTAGCTGGCTGGAACATGTAGAACTCCTCCTGGTTTGAATATGTAGTTTTGTATTCTTTTCTTGGTTCATTTTCTATCTTAAAATACATTGTTAGGAACTAGTTATACTTTTGTGCTTTTTCCTCTTATAGAATGGAGAATGGAGTGTTGGGAAATGCCTTAGAAGGAGTGCATGTAGAAGAGGAAGAAGGAGAAAAAACAGAAGATGAATCTTTGGTAGAAAATAATGATAATGTAGATGGTATGTAGAGTTGCATGCTATATTCAAGAGATGCGACGACCTATAGTTCCTTTAAATAAGTTATGGAAATAGGGTTCTCCTTTACAGTGGTTGGTGTCTTCAAAGGTACTTGGGCTGATGCAATGGGTGTAAGCCATTACTAAAGTGATACTGAGCTTCTTTAAGAGAATAAGTAAATGATAGTATCAAGTAGAGAAGGTCTTTTAAATTGGTATACTAAATATTAAGACAATATTAAACTTTTTTGATCCATATTTTTATAACAACTTGCACAGCCCAGTTATTTTAATAGGAGTCCTTGGAGTACTTTTGTGTTTTATTCATCTTAGAAAAGTAAATATTTTCTAAGTTTGTTAGAGCTTTACAAATCAAATAAATATCTATAATGTATAAGAGAGGAAGGAACTCAGGGGCAGAGGCATAAGCAGGTGGATCTCTGTGTTGAGGCCAGCCTGGTCTACAAAGAATTCCAGGACAGCCAAGACTACACAGAGAAACCCTGTCTTGGAAAAAAAAGAGAGCGAGAGAGGGAGGAAAGCTTGATACTTTTCTGACCTGATGTGAAATACACATTTCTTTTGCAATAAGTTGCTTTGCTAGCTTGGACTCTCCTTTTGCTTTTCTCTTGGGTGGATATCTGCTAAAACTTAGGCTACTTGAGGGCTTAAAGGGAATGTATTTCTAGTTTTCATTTATGCTTTTATCATTAAACTCGGAGACATGCTTATGCTTCATGTTCTTTAACCATGTAGAGGAAGCAAGGGAAGAATTGAGAGAACAGGTTTATGACGCCATGGGAGAAAAAGAAGCCAAAAAAGCAGAAGGCGAGTCTCTGTCAAAGCCTGAAACTGATACAGAACAGGAAAGTGAAATGGAAAAGGGTGGAAGAGAAGATATGGATGTCAGTGAGCCTTCAGAGAAGCTACAGGATAAAGTTGAATCAACTTCAAAACAGTTAACTGAATCCTGTGAAGAGGCAAAAGAAGCAGCAATTCCAGGACTGAATGAAGCTGAGGTCACTTCTGGGAAGACAGAACAGGAATCATTGTGTACTGAGGAAGGAAAATCAATTTCTGGAGCTTGTATTCAAAACAAAGAATTCAGAGAAACAGTGCACCAGGGGAAGGGAGAGGAAAAAATAAGCTTTGAGAAAAAGCCAAAAGAAACTTCAGAAGATCAGCCTGTTGGGGGTCCAGAAAAGCAGGGCACCTCAATGAAGGTAGATGCTGAAACAGTAGACCCCACGGTCAAGTCAGTGGGCGGGGAGGAGCCAAAAGATCAGGTAGCTACCTCTGAGAGTGAAGTAGGAAAGGCTGATCTTGAGCAACTGTCAGGGCAAGATGTTGACGTGTCACCAGTGGTGGCTGCAGAGGCTGGATCAGAAGCCTCTGAGAAGCCAGGGCAGGAAATTACAGTTCTTCCCAACAATGGTTCAGTTGATGGACCATCAGCTGCAGGAGATCAGACTCTTAGAGAACCACAGACTTCTGCAGAAAGACTGAGAGAAACTAAAGATGGCTCAAGTGTAGAAGAGGTCAAGGCAGAGCTGGTTCCTGAACAGGAGGAAGATATGCTACCTGTAGAAGAATCTGAGGCAGCTGGAGATGGGGTTGAGACCAAGGTAGCCCAGAGGGCCATGGAGAAAGCCCCTGAAGACAAATGTAAGGTAGCTGCTAATGAAGAGACACAAGAGAGAGACGAACAGATGAAAGAGGGTGAAGGTAACTGGGATACGTCAGACCTGCAGTGGGTGGAGGATATTCTAGATTTGACTCACTAATCATTGATGAAGTCAGCCTTCCATTCAGGATTTTCAGTCTGCCTTTGAATTAGGAAAGGGCATAATGAAAATGAGTTTAGTTTAAGAAAATGATGATAGGTTTAACACATTAAATCAAGACCACCCAGTCTGTAGCTGGCTGGTAACCAATTTTTTACTTTTTACTAACTACAGAGTAGGTCTTCCAATTTCTGAAACTTGACTAGTTTCAATAACTTGTAATGCCGTACTAGCCAATGAGGATATGAGGGGTGGTTTAGAAATGTGTTGTGGGATAGATACGGAAATAGGCAAGGCTGGCAGAGAATGCTGAATGGATGTTCAATTGCATGCCTTTAACTTAAAATTTACTGTTCACATGGTTTCTGTGTTGTAGAAGGTAGGACTAGAGCAGTAGAATCCACTGAATTGGTGCACTTAAGCAGGCATGCCACTTAAGTGAAGGCAGAATGTCTAGAGGTTTATTCACATTAATGTCTGTTGTCCCCTTCAGCAGAAAGTACTTAGCCATTATCCCTTTTGTTGCTTGCTTTCTTCATTTCATGCTTGCTTTGGCTGCTAATCAACTAGAGTGTTATTAGCTTAATTGTGATTCAATTTTATCAAGATTTTTAAGCCTCTAATTACTAGTTGGCACGTCTGACTTGAGTTGTGCTCAGTTGGGGATTCTACTGTGTATAAGTTTCATCTAACATTGACATTAATACTTGCAGGTATATCTTGCAGGTATATTTCAATTTCCTGTGTAATCATTAGACTTCTTTCAAGAGTTGTCTTAAGTTATGGACTTTTCAGTGACCCATCTTTATTACTTGACCATTCTGATACGCATCTGCCTATGTGCAGGCCCCTGCATGCCAGCCAGCAGGGACACAGCCAGAAGTGAACTTGCTAAGTGGTGGCACTGTTGGCCTTCTTGAGCTTCAGGAGTTCTTTAATAGAAAGCACAGGATTTAACTCCTCCGTTTTTGAAAACTCTAATGTCTTGATTCTACCCCCCCAAGTGTTGATGATTGAACCCAGGGCCTTATTTTAGCCAAGAACTCTAGTATTAAACCCAGTGTTGAGCCCCATAAGGTGACACTTTTCAGTGTTATTTGGTACCTTTTACACATAAGGAATGGGAGAAATCCTTCCTCACCTAAAAAAGGGATGGGTGAGTCTGGCTTTAGGATTTAGCCTTCTTGTATAATAGTTGGTCCCTTTATATCTAATAAATGCTAATCTTAATGTGTGTAAAAAGACATGCCAATCCAGTGTGAGAACGAGTTTGAATGAATCCCCAGAACCCATACAAAAGTAGTCATATACTCCATCTATAATACCAGCATACCTGCGGGGAGATAGGAACTATAGACAGGACAGTTTCCTGGAAGCTTGTGGAACAACTAACCTGATACACCAGAGACCCTGCCAGTGTCTGACCAGACTCCTACGCAGATGCCATAATGCCAGTGCACTCACACTCAAATACATGGGTCTCTACACCCCAGTGCATGGGATGACAGTGAGTGCTGGGATGCTTGCCTGGCATGTGCTGCAAACTTCAATCCTAGTATCACAAATAACCCATTTCATGGTACTTTTTACAATACTGATATATCTATGTCCCTCATATTAAATGTGGTTGGTAACAAAAATTTAAATTGCAATCATAAGGTTGGCTATACTCAGATGGTCTGTGCTAACTGATCTGTTGGGTATCTGATTTACCTGTAGAAATCTAGAGTCAGCACTGCTTCATTTATTTGTTTTTAAGGCAGGATCTCACTGTAATCCAGACTGGCCTCAAATGTGGCAGTCCCCCTGCCTGAGTGCCCTCTGTGCTGGGCTAATAGATGTGAAGATTGTGTAGTTTATTAATTGTAATATAATTTTTCTTAATTTCTAATTACGGCTTCGGCATAGTTTAAGGATGTCACAAGATCACATAAATGGTATAAACAGGAAAATGGAATACATATATGACTAGTAATACTCATTTTCAAGACGCTCAGAAAGTACTTAAATTTATTTTTGCTGAGGTCATTAGGACATTCCTACTATTGTCTGGTTACTGGTTACCAACTTTGGGAGTTTTCTAGCTACTGGCTTTCTTATCAACCTAGCTCATCTACACTGTTCCTTAGATTTTAAGAGACACCCATTAGCCTCCAACTTTTAATGAATGATCCCCCTGCCTCAGTCTCCCAAGTGCTGGGATTATATGAGGGACCATGTAATGTTTCTTTAATTAACTTTTTTTGTTTTTTGAGATAGGATTTCTCTGTGCTAGCCTTGGCTGTCCTGTACTCACTTTGTAGACCAGGCTGGCCTTGAACTCACAGCAGTCTGCCTGCCCCTGCCTCCTCAGTCCTGGGAGGAAAGGCATGCGCCACCACACCCGGCTAGTTAACATTTTTAAGAGTATTGTTAAAGTATATGTATCTACTTCTGCACTCTTGAATTATTTTTTTTTTTAAGATTTATTTATTATGTATACAATGTTTTACCTGCATGTACACCCACATACCAGAAGACATCACCAGATCTCATTGTAGATGGTTGTGAGCCACCATATGGTTGCCAGGAACTGAACTCAGTACCTTTGGAAGAGCAGCCAATGCTCTTAACCTCTTTCCAGCTCCCTCTTGAATTATTTTATGAGAACGAATGAAGTCAAGCTGCATAAATGGCCTAGTGGTTAAGAGCATATACTGCTTTAAAAAAACACTAGAGTTTGCTTCTTACTACTCACATTGGATAACACACACACACACACACACACACACACACATATACACACCAGCCCCCCCTTAAAAAATATCTTAGAAAATGCTTTGGAAGAGCTAGGGCATGGAGGCACACACCTTAATCCCAGCACTCGGAGGGCAGAGGCAGATTAATATGAGTTCCAGGACAGCCAAGGCTACACAGAGAAACCCTGTTTTGAAAAAAAAAACAAAGGGGGAGGGGAAGAAAAAGAAAATGCTTTGGTTTGGTGTTTGTTTTTCTCAGAGGGTTCCTCTGTATAGTCTTGATTGTCCTGGACTCACTTTGTAGACCTGGCTGGCCTCAAATTCACAAAGATCTGCATGTCTCGGCCTCCTGAGTGCTGGGATTAAAGGCATGCGCCGCCACCACGCCCAGCCAGAAAATGCTTTGATAGCATTATTTCAGAAGCACTGAATTGCATAGACAGGGAAAAACAAGTCTTTTTATACCCTGGGAACTAGCCAGTTGTGGAGCTCCAGTTTCATTTAGAGACCCTGTTTCTGAAAATAAGGCGGAGAATTATATAGGAAGACACATTGATTTCTGGTCTCCTTATGGACACACACCTTACATACAAAAATGAACCTTGTGATTAATTAGGGTTTACTTTAGTTGTTGTTTGCAAATAGTCCATGTACTGTGGTTAGTTCTAGCAATTGGCAATATATAAGAATTTTCAGCTGGGTCTGGTGGTGCATGCCTTTAATCCCAGCTCTGGGGAGGCAGAGGCAGGCGGATCACTGAGTTCGAGGCCAGCCTGGTCTACAAAGTAAATCCAGGACAGGCAGGGCTACACAGAGAAACACTGTCTCAAAAAACAAAAAATTTTCTATGTCTGTTCCCATTGTGTAACAATTGGTTTGCAGATAAAATAGCTCACATTTAACCTTGGTCAGATAGGCATTGTGTCAAACATATTTAGTTGACACTTGGGAAGCAGAGGCAGCCTTCATGTTACACACCTCAAGTTTAGAACAGTTAAAGCTACACCACTTCTCAACAAAATACTAAGGCACACATTTATTTATTTATTTATTTATTTATTTATTTATTTATTTATTTATTTATTTATTTATTTATTTTCGAGACAGGGTCTCTCTGTGTAGCCTTGGCTGTCCTAGACTCACTTTGTAGACCAGGCTGGCCTCGAACTTACAGCGATCCGCCTGCCTCTGCCTCCCGAGTGCTGGGATTAAAGGCATGCGCCACCACCGCCTGGCTAAGGCACACATTTATTTGTTTTGGTTTTTTCAAGACAGTTTCTTTGTGCAGCCCTGGCGTAAAGTTGTGTGCCACCACCACCCAGCTCTAAGGCATACTTTTTTAATATTTGCATTCCCATAATAGGTTGTTGACTAGTGACATTTGTGATTCTTCCTACCCACCACCCACTTAAAAATGTCGAGCATATTGAGGCCAGCCTGGTCTACAGAGTGAGTTCCAGGGTGGCCAAGGCTATATAGAAACCTTGTCTCAAAAAGCCACTCCCCCCTACATCCCCCCCATGTCGAGCATGCTGGCTCCTGTGTACTCCCATTTAGTTTAATGAAAGATGGCAATGAGTACTTGCTTAATACATGTGAACCAATTGTACCAACTAAAATAGTTGACATGAATTTTAAGTTGTTTTACAATAAAAGTTTGTTATTAGCTGGGTATGGTGGTGCAGGCCTGTAATCCCAACAGTCAGGGAGGCAGAGGAAGATGAATCTTTTAGTTCAAGACCAGTCTGGTCTACAAAGTGAGCATAAGACAGCCAAGGCCACACAGAGAAACCCAGTCTTGAAATCAAATAAATAAAGCTTGTACTTTGAGCAACTGATTTGTGACTGTACATGAGAATAATTATGAGTGTGGCTATACATTTAAATCCTTTTTTTTTAGGACTCTGAGACAGGGTTTTTCTGTGTAGCCTTGGCTGTCCTGAACTCACTTTGTAGACCAGCCGAGTCTTGAACTCACAGAGATCTATCTGCCTCTGTCCCCGCCTCCCAGTGCCCTGGGTTTATAGGTGTGTGCCACTTTTAAATCTTAAATTTTAAAGTAACTGGTTTGTTTATTCCCAATTTTTTCAGCTGAATAGTGTGTGGCATGCTCGTTGGGGAAGAATTGATGAAGTCATCTCTTCCCATGGCTTGTAGGAAAGCTAGTCTTTCAGTTGTTCTGAAAAGACTGGAATTACTTAGTTTTTTGGTAGTCTTAACAAATGTCTAAAACACTGTTTGCTGAGTGGATGAGAGTTTCTAGCAAGAGGTAATGCATAGTTTTCTTTCTTATTCTGAATCACAATAAAGTCATTAGTCTTTTTAACAATGACACTAAGATGAATAGATTATAAAGTATTCTGGTCTAGGTTAGATTTGAGTTAGATGATGACCACTGACTTTATCTTCAGATCAGGTGCTAACTGTTCTCTTTTAGAATGTAGGTTGACAGATATTTATCAGAATGAGACCAGACAGAAAATATCTTTAGTTACACTTCAATACTGAGGAATTTTTCTTTATAGAAACTGAAGGCTCAGAGGAAGAAGACAAAGAAAATGACAAGACCGAAGAAACACCAAATGAATCCGCTCTTGAAAACAAGGTAAGCTATTATTTCTTGAGTACACTTCAACTGTGTTACTGTAGGGTTATGGATTACTACTATAGGGAAGGTTACTGTAGATAGCTGGTGCTTGGTTAGGGCTTAAGGTTCCTTTTTTCCATGAAATACAACATCACAATTATATTTCACTGACATAAAGTGATGTAAGTTAGAGACCTTATAGTGGGAGCCCATTTGGTAGGTTTTAGAGAAGGCCTGCTTTTTGAATTGCAACCAGTATTCTTTATTTCTTTCAAATTATAGTAAATTATACATTTAGATTTATTCTCTTAAAAGATGCTTGTCTTATATTTTTGCCTAATGCCAATGATTTGGATATACTTCAGTCTCTTCAAGAAAACGAAGAGGAGGAGATTGGGAATTTAGAGCTCGCCTGGGATATGCTGGATTTAGCCAAGATCATTTTTAAAAGGTAAAAATTCTTGGTGCTTTTGGGCTCATGTGGGACTTTGTGGTTTAAAACAGAATCAGTTTAGGACTACACAATTATTTTAAAGCTATACTAATCTTTCTTTCTTTTAGGCAAGAAACAAAAGAAGCCCAGCTTTATGCTGCACAAGCTCATCTTAAACTTGGAGAAGTTAGTGTTGAATCTGGTAATGGCGTTTTCCATTTTGCTGTCTCCTATCTTTCCCCATGTCCCTAGTCTCCTCATTTTCCTTAGAATTGATCTTGAACAATGAAAAGTAGAAAGGCAGACTTTCCAGCCCTCTGCTGACTAAAGCAGAAATACATGTTAAGAGTTAGCACTGGCTGTCTATAGTGCCTGGAGCGGTGAATAGCCTTGTAAATGGTATGTTCTGACAGGTAATGCCGGCACTCAGGAGGAGAGGTAGACATAGGTGCATCTCAGCTCAAGACAAGCATGGTTTGCATAGCAAGTTCCAGGCCAGCCAGAGCTATATAGTGAGACCCTGTTTGGAAAGAAGGGCAGAAAGAGGAGGGAGGGAGAGAGAAATAGAAAAGGAAAGTTTATTCCTGAACTGAGTTGATAATGAATGCTGTCCATCCAATTTTTGGTGTTCTGTCTTTATTCACTAGAGAATTATATCCAAGCTGTGGAGGAGTTCCAGGCTTGCCTAAGCCTACAAGAACAATATTTGGAAGCTCACGACCGTCTCCTTGCAGAGACTCACTATCAGTTGGGTTTAGCCTATGGCTACAACTCTCAGTATGATGAGGCAGTGGCACAGTTTGGCAAATCTATTGAAGTCATTGAGAAGAGAATGGGTGAGTGAACAGCAGCTACTTTATGCTAAGTGATTTATATTATGCAGTGATTTACATTATGAAAAAAATGTCCATTCCTATTAATGACTTAAGCTGGTTCTTTGTAGCTGTATTAAATGAGCAGATGAAAGAGGCTGAAGGCTTATTGACTGAATATGAGAAAGAAATTGAGGAGCTGAAAGAACTGCTGCCTGAAATTAGAGAGAAGATAGAAGATGCCAAGGAATCTCAGCGTAGTGGGAATGTAGCTGAACTGGCCCTGAAAGCTACTCTGGTTTGTTGAGTTTTATCTTAAAATTTCCTAGTACTACATGCAAGTGGTATATATATGCAGACAAAATACTCATTCACATAAAATAAAAATGAAGCCGGGCGGTGGTGGCGCACGCCTTTAATCCCAGCACTCGGGAGGCAGAGGCAGGTGGATCGCTGTGAGTTCGAGGCCAGCCTGGTCTACAAAGGGAGTCCAGGACAGCCAAGGCTACACAGAGAAACCCTGTCTCAAAAAACTAAAAAATAAAAATAAATAAAAATAAGCACAACTTTAAAAATAAACTTATAGCCGGGCATGGTGGTGCACACATTTAATTCCAGCACACGGGAGGGAGAGGCAGGAGGATCTCTGTCAGTCGAAGCCAGCCTGATCTTTAAGTGAGTCCAGGACAGCCAGGGCTGTTACATAGAAAAACCTGTCTTAAAAAACAAAACAAACAAAAATCTAAACAAACACTTCTGTGATACAATTAATGTTTATAAACCATTTGCAAGGAACTTTTCCTCATGACTTGATTTTGAGAGTGTTGACTAGAATAAGAGCTCATCGCACTGGTATCAAATAATACAGTGTTTGGAAAGTATGCTCTGCAGGCAAGCATGCTCTGGTGTGGATTCTGTCTCTGCTACTTTGTGTGACCGTGGACATTTCTTTGCCTTTCAGTATAAATACTATTACCTGTGAAATGTTTTTGACTACATAGAAAAGGCTTAAGTCCTTTTCTTGGCCCTAAATTGCCTGGTTCTGCTCCTAGCCACTGGCCTGCTGGGGAATGCTCTGTGAAGAGCCTAGCTTCTATGAGTTTCCCTAGTGTCTGTGTGGAAGATCTTGCTTTGATGCTGAAACCACAGGCATTTCCCTTTTCAGTCAGGTGCTTGTGTCACTTAAGCCTGTGTGGCTGGGGTTCTGTGCTGCAACTTGTCTGTGTCTCACACAGGTGGAGAGCTCTACTTCAGGTTTCACTCCTAGTGGAACGGGTGCCTCAGCTTCCATGGTGCGTATTGTGTTCTATCAATGGGCCTACTGTGATTCTAACAAGGTGTTCGTAACTTGTCAGTAACACAGGCTTGTTTTTGCCAGATTGCCAGTAGAAAACCAACAGATGGTGCTTCCTCATCAAATTGTGTGACTGATATTTCCCATCTTGTCAGAAAAAAGGTAGGTAAAATTTACATGTACTTTCCCCCAGTCTGTCTGCACCACATAATTCAGTGTACCTCAATGAGGGGAGTCTTGTGATAAAATACATTGGGGCATGCCTCTTTATTCTTTTGTATAGTGGTCAGCATTGCCCTGTAACTAGAAAGCAGATCCATGGGGCCCGTGAGTCGCGATGTTCAGGATCTTGGCATTACAAGGGTTATATGATTATTTTTCAATCGTCTTAAGCTTTTACAATTCTACCTTTAGAGGAAACCAGAGGAAGAGAGTCCCCAGAAAGATGATGCAAAGAAAGCCAAACAAGAGCCCAAGGTGAATGGAGGCAGTGGGGACACTGTTCACAGTGGAAATGAAGAGTCAGAAAATATGGAAGCTGAGGTGGGTAGTTTAAGACTTGGCCACTTTCCTCACAAGCTGTTCTTAGGGCTGGAAAGCCAGGCCTCCCTGTTGCACATGTGACTCTCATAGAAAATGACTTCACTGAAAGTAATTTGCATATGAAGTTATAGGATATCTGGGAGATGGACTCTGATTTTTCTAAAGAGTATATGGAAAAGCACTAGATCAGCAATAGCGTTTCATCATTTCTACTTGATCCTTCCCATGTAATGTGTGAACTAACTACTGCCTTTGTCAGTGTTACTATCTTGTAGGGAAGTACAGGGCACCTCTGTTTAATTATGACTGGCGCCTGCTTGCTTTGTTAAATATGTTGGTGGCTTATGTCAGGGTAAGTTATACCCAGGCTGTTTGTCTTTCAGGCTGAGAATCAGGCCAAAAGCCAGGCAACAGCAGAGGGGACAGTGGAGTCTGCAGCTACAGTTGAAAGCACTGCATGCTAAGAGAGCAGAACCTTCCTCCTGAGGGAATGTGGTTTTGTACATAATGTATTTTTTCACTTTGGGGGATTCTTTTTGTATAACTTCAATAAAGATTGTAGACCACAGTGGAGGCTTTGATGGCTTTTTTTCTTAATTACTGGTGGAATCTATGCCTTGGAATATTCTAGGTTTTTGTTTTTGGTGTGTTTGTTTACTGTGTATTGCTGTTGCACAACCCACCCGGTGTAATGTGGAAGTGATCAAGTGTGGCTAGAGGCCTTTCGTCTTCAACTGGTGCTATGTTTCTATTTCGAAACACCTGGCTGAGTTCAGTTGTCTGTAAGCTTTCAACGGTGCTATCCCTTGCTGGCGTCTGCCAAACAAGAACCGGTGGAAATCTGGTGCTGACAATGGATGATGGAATATGAACCAGGTCTTGGGTCGTGCCTATCTTCTGTTTACCTGGTTTCCATTTAAGGCCACAATCCTGTCCTGGGAAAACTGGTGGAAACATGGGAAAGTAATCCCTGAGGAAAATAGTCATGTTAGACTTGCTCAGATTGATGTGTGAAACAACTAGAAGAATCTGGAGAATTTCTGTCATGTTATATTCTGTATAGAAAGGTTGCAATATGTTAATAATTGGAATTGTTATATTGTCTGCAGTTTTGTCTTATAAAAATAAATATGCTAATTAAAAAAGCCCTTGTTCTGGAATTATACTTTCTAAGAAGGGTCCTGGGCTGCCTGGAGTACCTTCTCATTGTGGGATATGGGGTTGAATGGCAATTCATCAGTTCTGGGTGCTAATGCCATCCTATTGGGCTGAGACAGTTAGGGTACATGCTGGCTCTTTTTTTTTTAAAGACAGGGTTTGTTTTCTAGTCCTGGCTATTGTGGACTCAAACTTACAGAGATCTGCCTCTGGAATTCTGGGTTCATACTGGCTCTTTAAAAGTCATTGGAACACTGACTACTCTCATAGCTTTTATAGAGCTTGGTGTCAAATCTAGTGTTGTACTGAATAACATTTTCCAGTTTTCTGGGCTGGTTACTAAAGCTTGGCTGCAGTATATCTGGCTCATCCTGACTTTGAACTTTCTTCTTGGAGATTTTGTATTGTTACAGTCCACGTCCTAAAGTGTTTCTCTCCGTCTTTGTAATTGGAACACATGATAGGATGAGTACAAGATTCCTTGCTGATTGGATCTGTGGTTAGGTCCTCTACTTGGGTGGAATATAACAAGGCTGAGGTGTATCCTGTGATCTAATTTTCTGGAGTTCCCTCTGTTGGAATCTTCAGTTCCTGGATAGACTGTCCTGAGAAAGCCAGGAGCGGAGGGAAGTTTGACAATAAAGCTGGCTTTAGTAAAGCTTACTAGCCGTTTTCAGAGATTTGAATGCCAGGCAGTTACTGTAAATATCTGAAACCATTTACTCCATCTGCTTTACAAAAGGAAAACAAGTGCAGGAGAAAACCTAGCTGGCTTGGTTGGAGCTTGACACTGCTTCCAGACCTCATTAGAAAAGCTGCAGGTCTTCTAGAAATAGGCCTTATGCCCCAGAAATCTGATGTGTTTGGGTCAAAACTGGTAAGGGCTCAAATGCTCATCTTTTTCCTTGTTACTGACAAAAGCCTCTTCTTTGGTAGGTGGGAGGTCAGCAAAGCCACACTTGTGGGGGAAGGAACTAGTTTCCAGTGAAGATGAACTGGATACCTGTAGAACATGAAATGGAAGGTTTTTTAGCAAAACAGGTAAAAAAGCAACTTTGGAGTTGAGATATCTCAGGACAGTTTAAAGAAAAGCGTGTTCATGTTAAGTGTTCTTTTTCTGCCACAGCATTTAATGGGTACTAATCAAAAGGATTGTTGTAGGGATCAGTGATACTAGCTAACGACGCTGGTCGGCCAACTGAGCCTCATCAGCTATACTTCCAGCTGCAGTGGACTCACCAGTGGTGGGTACTGGTATTCATGGGCACTTGTTGGGTTGATCTCTATCAGTTTCTGAACATCAGTATCTCTTGCGTTCACCAGCCTCAGAAAGAGCTCAGCTTGGCCTGCCTGGGAGAGATGAAGTGGTATTCTTTACATCTGAATCTTGTAGTATATCTAGCCCCTACCGTCTGCACTCACCTGTGGAATCTCATTCAGCTGCCCAAGGCTGCAGCTGGGTTTAGGAGGAAGGACCCGAAGTGGGAGGCGCCAACGGCCACTAAGCACCCGCTGATCTTGGTCAAATAGCAATAGTGAGGCCCAAGCCTTTGGTTGTGGTCCCCATGCAACTCCCTGCCAGGCCTGTAGCTCACAGATTAAAGATACCAGTGGTGATGGAGGCAGCCTGTAGAATAACCAAAGCCATGTTGGAAGACTAAGATGTAGTCCCTTCCTAGGGATTTTATTTATTATTTATTTATTTGGTGGTGGTGGTTTCGAGACAGGGTTCTCTGTTTTAGCTTTGGCTGTCCTGGACTCACTTTGTAGACCAGGCTGGCTTTGAACTCACAGCGATCCATCTGCCTCTGCCTCCTGAGTGCTGGGATTAAAGGCCAGCTTCACCACGCCCAGCATCCTAGGGATTTTTTTTTTTTTTGGTAGGACTTGGCTCTTAGGGGCCCACTGGCCCCTGTGTACAGATTAAACAGAATGAGGTGCACCCTTCACGACTTACACCTACTGACCTGGGCACAGGCTGCCTGCTTGCAAGGATGGCACAGTTGCCCACAGGTCCAGGCAAGCAAAGGGCTGGAGGCAATGCTGTAGTCCCTCCTGTATCCTGTCCATCCCGGGCCAAACTTGTCATTAGCTGCACCCAAATCCAAGAAGCCTCAAGGCCCCGTAGGAAGTCATAGAAAATGACAAGGCCAGCCCTGAAGAAAACAAAGTACACAGAGCACCAAATGCCTCCACCCAGCCAGTACTACAACTCTGGATGGCTCTTGTGGGCCTTCTAAAAGGCATTAGTGGCTAAGTCAAAGAGGCTGGGAAGGAGGGAGCAGTCCTCACCCAGGATCATAGGATGCAGGGCCTAGAACATCAGATGCTGGTAGGAGGAAGTGGTGATCCAGGCCTAAGTGCCTTGTCATGGTTCCATTAAGTATCTGCTGTGGATAAAAGAGTTCAACCATACAGAACTGCAAACTTTCCATGCTCCCCAAACTGCGCGTCAGGATCGCCAGCTATCAACCCCGACTCCGCTGACATCCTCACAGCCTTTGAAGTGCCATGGAAGTTCTGGACATTTGTGGAACTTGTAAGTGAAGGCATTGGGGGTGCAACAGGTGGAGGGAGGAGGGAGTTATCGCTTCTACTCATGCGTCGCCAGAGATCCCTGGGTCCTAGGAACAGAAGAAAGTTGGCTTGAGCTGGAGGAAGCAGGAAATTGAAATGTCAGGGGGAATACGGGGTCATATACCAAAGAGGGGTACATGTATGGACACAAGCTGATGATACAGACACGGGCATCATTCTGGCATGGTCCCTTCTGAACTGGCTTCCCTGGGAGAGGCTAGGGAGAAGTTGGGTTTTTCACTGACCCCGGGGCGCCAGGCTCAGGTCCTTCTGCTTCTGCAAGGCCAGGATTTCTGCCTCCAGGAGCCGATTTTCGGCTTCCACCATTAGAAGCTCCTCAGAGGTAGCACTTGCTTTTTCTGAAGTGAATTAAAGTGACCTGTCGTAAGTCTCCAACCTTAGGGTTTTCTGCAGAAGCCTGGATTTGTCAGCTGACAATGGGTTTTCCTACGTTGGGCTCAAGTGGCTACCATTCTAGTGGTGCCCTCCCTCACACCCTTCTCTCCTCCCAAGTCTAGGACCACCAGTGTGGAGAGGCCCTCTAGGCCGGCTCCTTCTTTCTGTTCACCATTCTGCGACCTCCGCAACTCCAGGGCTGATGACTCCATTTGCAGCTGCCATATTTTGTCCAGAACTCCTGGGTCCCGGCCTCCACCGCGCACGTAGGCCTCCCGTAGGGCTCTAGCAAGAAGGCGGCAGAAAGCAGTTCCCTCAGAGTGAGCAGCCTCCCGCCCCTGCCCACCCCGTGCCCGGGCCCTCACCGGATCGCTGCGGCCAGCTTTCCCGGGTTGGCAGGTGGTGGCGGGCAACACAACTCAGCTTCCCTGCAAGCGTCCCGCGGGTTGCTGGTGCGGGGAGATGACGTCACAGACCACGCCCAAGGCCGCCCCGCACCCGCGCAGCCGTGTCCCAGAGCTCACCTAGGCTGGTGCTGGAGCGCCAGGATCTGTGCTCCCAGGGTTTGCAGCGCGCCTCGCGTCCGACCGGCCTCTGCCCTGAGCTCCCTGAGCTCGTGCTCCAGGCCAAATGGGCGGGACAATCCTCCCCTGGGTCCTGCTACTCCGAGGAGGCGCCGTTTTAGTTCTTAGTGAGAAAACGGGTGTCCGGGTGAGTCCCAGCACAACGTGAGGGCCCAGAGTCTAAGTCTCCCACCTCTCACCTTCGCTGCGGCGGTCCAGGGCCCGGCTTTGTGCTTCTGTCTCCGCCATGCGCCTAGCGCGGGTTCCCTGCAGCGCCAGCAGCCTGTCACCAGGGCTTCCAGCAGTCTGGGAGGTGGGACCCTCAGTCGCCCAGGAACCTATTTCCTGTAGGGACAGCCTTGGTTGGCAACTACTTGCTGGTAAACTTGACCCGCTCCTTGTACTGGGTATCTCCCTCAAGTTTCTACAGATGAGTTTGTAGCCATATTGGGTGTGTACCTCCTCTGTCAACCTCTTTAGAACAGATTTTCTGGACTTCTGATCTGAGAGGCTCTGTTCTTGTGCCATAGTCTGGGACAGGGAGACGAAGACTTCTGAGACTCTTGCTTATTGGAAAAACCCTACCCCTGGCCACAGGTGGCCCTTATTACCGTGCTGCCCCGTTGTTCCGTGGTTTCTGAAGGTTGTGTTCCAAGTGTCACCTCCGGAGTCAGTCGGCCAATGCAGAATCGCTGGGTGTGAGTGACAAACAAAGCCCAGGAGTGGAAAACCATATCACAGGACTCACAGGATAGGAGCCCCGACTTCCCAGAGTAATCGGCCATGGGATGGCATCTGTTAGAACCAGCGTCCTATAGTGGTTGTGGCAAAAGAGCGGTGAGAAGCCAGGCTCTTTTACATCTCCAAGTTCTTTAAACTTATGTTTATGTTTGGGGAGGTGCTCTAGCTCCCTGGGCTGCAAGTACAGGCCTGGGCAGGCCAGGACAATGTGCCTTGCCACCGTTGGGAGGAGCCCAGGTGAGAAAGTGTCACAGTCTGTTCACCAATTGGAGGAGTTTGGCCAAGTCTGTGATAGCAGCTTTGATTTTCAGCCTCCTCGACCAGCTGGGCCTTGTAACTTCGCTCATTTCATAGCATCTGACCGGCAAGTGTTGTCGATATCACTGCTGATCTCTGAAATGGATAGAATCCGAGCTGGTGCTCTTCTCCACTGCAAGGAACACTTGAAGCTGCATTTTGCCTGGTTGCGAAGGTAAAGCTCATAGAAGCAGTATGCCTCTACAAAAAACCTTTACTTTGACAGAACTAAGGGGCTACAGAATGTTTCTTTTCCTTTTTTTTCCCCCCTATTTTTATTTAGTTTTTAATCTATATGCATTGGTGTCAAAGTGTCAGATCTTGGAGTTACAGACAGTTGTGAGCTGCCGTGTGGGGTGCTGGGAATTGAACCCAGGTCCTTTGGAAGAGCAGGCAGCACTCTTAACCACTGAGCCGGGGCTACAGAATGTAGTAGTCTCCCTAACTCCCATTCTGGAACAGAGACAGACCTGAATAGTCCAAATTATGAGATTGGTGGGTAGGTTGGGGTTTATACAATGTGCCAGAGCCTGGTGTGGTGGCCACATCTTTAATCCCAGCACTTGGGAGGCAGAGGCAGGCGGATCGCTGAGTCCAGGGCAGCCAAGGCTAAAAAGCCCTGTCTTGACCCCCCCCCCCCCAAAAAAAAAAAAGTCAGATGATGGGATGGAAGGCTAGTTGGGGGTAAAGCAAGCACTTTCTGCTGCTCAAATCATCTTTACCTTCACACAAACCCATGCCACCTATCAGACTATGAAGCAGCAGTTTTGTTTTCTGTTACATAAAACCCTGGCTGTCCCTAAACTTTTGTCGACCAAACTGGCCTTGAACGCAGAGATCCTCCTGCCTCTGAGAGTGCTGGGATTAAAGGTGTGCACCACCCGGTCCACTGAAGCGTTTTCAAAGTACTCCTCTCTTTCCTAAACAAAACAGGGCCTTGAAGGTATTTGCACCCCTATCCAAGTATGAGAAGCTATAAAATATCTCAGATTATGTGCTTTCATTTGTTTAATTCTAACAGAAAAAAATATTCTGCAAACTAGTAAATATCTAAGCTTTAATTGTTACCTACTTCTTAGCCCCGTTTAATTCCTTCCAACAATGTATTCATTGATTTAAAGACACTTTTTTGTTGCCTATGGGTGTTGGCCTGCCTGTGCACCAAATAAATGTGTAGTATCCAGGAGGCTAGAAGTGGGCTGTGAGGACTGGAGTTAGGCTGTGGTTGCTAGTTGGATTCAAACCCTGGACCACTGAAAGAGCAGCTACTGAGTGCTCCCAGTTCCAGCACATACTTTTTAGGGGTTTAAATGAGCATGATACTGACATTGGTAAATTATTTGGGGGGGTAGTAGATGTCAGGTCCTTGGGAATGCAACGCAAGTGTTCTGCCAATGAGCAACATCCCCAGCTGCAAATTCCTTAACACATCTTTTAATATTTTAACATTTAGTTTGCACGTGTATGAATATGCTAAGGCATGTAAAGTTTGAAGGCCAACTTGAGGGAGTCCCTTGTCTACTTTCATCATGTGGGTCCAAGGAATCAAACCTAAATTCTCAAACTTGGTGGCATTGATAACTTAGTCACGGAGCCATTTTTGTGCCCTGAAAATAGACATGGGTGTGAAACCAAAATCTGACATGCAGCTCCTCCCAGGGATTCAATCTTTAATCCACCTTGCTAAACCCAGTCAATGATTCTCATAGCTCCTTCTGGGAATGGCTGGCTCACCTATACTGTGAGCAGTGAGCTGTGCCACTTCCGCAGTGGCCATCAGGCTACAGTTCCGATTCTCTTGATGGCCTCGCTGAGCCCACACTGCATTTTCTCTCTGAACACTGTGCTCAGGCTTGCTTACATATTATCCATCTTCCTGTCTTAGTATCTAATGGGGCAGCCTAAGCGTGCTAGTGCCAATGTTTAACTTCTAGCCCATAAAACTTTGGTCTAAGGTTTCATCTTTCCTAAAACACCTACTCCATTGGTCAGCAGCCACAGCTTGTTCACATCCCATGCACCAGTTCTTATAAGTAGGAAACTTGCATCAGGCCTTTTAAAAACCACTGTGGGAGCTGGCACATGGCTCAGGAGTTAGAGCTGCTCTTCCAGAGGACTTGAGGTGTAGGTTTGGCCTCTGCTGGCAACGAGTGAAGCATATAGTTCATACAGAGACAGACAGACACACATACATGCAAAACGCCTACATAGAAAACAAAAACAAGGGGTATAAAGAGCCCCCAAACCCATGCATATTGATTGATTGGTAAACCCTAGGCCCTAAAAAATTCCTTCAGGAAACAAAAATTTTTTATTATAATTTATTGCACAGGTTCTTCTGCATTGAGGGTTCTGCTGAGTGGAGAAACAGGTGGGGCTGAACTCAGATTTCGTTTTTCTCTCCTTGAGACAAGGTCTCTCTGTGTAGCCTTGGCTGTCCTTAAACTCACATCAATCTACCTGCCTCTGCCTCCCAAGTGCTGGGACAATAGGCATGCGCCACTATGCCCATCTTCTCCCAGATTTCTAAAAATATTTCCCCTAAAAAAAGGAATCCACTCTAATTTTAAAGAAAATATATTTCTTACACAAGACAATCCAAACTGATGCAAAATATTTATTCCACGTTAGTTATTTTATGCAGTAGTTTTCCCCCTCAACAGACTTGTGATAACCACATCTTTAAAATCTGTAAATAATGTTATCAAAATAATCTTAATCTTTGAAATCTCACAAAAAATTCATATTTTACAATCCACCCTGAATATCAAGGCTGCAAGAATAACATCTCCTATATCCAAATATTTTACAGCTGTACCCAAAAGGAAAAAAGAAGAAAAAAACAAAAAACAAAAAACAAAAAAACCAACCACATATGCTTGGTTAGGGCTAAGTTACCCGAGCAGCCAAAAATAAAATAAAATATCCAAATTATTAGCATTAATTTAATACAATTATAACTTCAATAGTCACTTTGTCATTGACAATGATTGCTTGAGCACAGGGGTGAGTGCCCAAGGGCTGGTAGCAGGAGCTGCTGAGTGGAGCAGCATCTTCCCCCTACATCTCTGCACTGCCAGCTCCTACTTGTGCACGGCCCCACAGGTACTGTGTGTGTGCTTAAAAAAAAAAAATCCCACCACACAAATGTCTATTAAGCAGATAACAGGGAAGAACAAAAAGCTAAGCAAGACAATTGCTCTCTTTGGGATATGATTATTTCCCTTGTGCATGAAGTATTCAACAACATAAGAAAAGGAAAAGAACACTTTATATTCTCTAAGGACAAGGCTGAGCTCAGTGGGACATGTCAACTGTGAGCATTTGTAACTATTTCCAGGCGTCGTCATCTGACGTCTCACTGCTGCTCGTCTCTGTGTCTGAGTCCGCGCACTCTGCATTCCAAGTGCTTCTCCAAGGAGAGAACAGGCTGGAACTCTGCTTCTGAAAGAAGCCGTTCTTTCCAAACCCATTTCTTCGTAGCTATGGAGCAAAGAGAAAGAAAATAAAAACCCTTCAGTGACCACACTGGTCCATTAGGACAGAACTGTGGATTATGTGGAGGGGAGTCATAAGACCTAACATCTCTTATTTTTGTTTTGTTTTTTTTTTTTTGAGACAGGTTTTCTCTGTGTATCCTTGGCTGTCTTGGACTCATTTTGTAGACCAGGACTCAAACTCGCACTGATCCATCTGCCTATGCCTCTCGAGCGCTAGGATTAAAGGTCTGTGCCACCATGCCTGGTGAGACCTAACATCTCTTAAAGGGGAACTTTTCAAATTTAAATGCAGAGATGAGTTTGTTTTTTGAGAGAGTCTCTCTGTGTAGTCCTGGCTGTCACTTTGTAGACCAGGCTGGCCTCGAACTCACAGCGATCCACCTGCCTCTGCCTCCCGAGCACTGGGTATAAAGGTATGCGCTACCACGCCTTGCTTGTAGAGATGAGTCTTACAGGGATTTCATTTATTTTATTTAGAGATAGGGTCCCTGGACCTCCTTATATAGATCATGCTGGCCCCATAGTCAGAAATCTGTCTGCCTCTACCTCAAATACTAGGATTAAAGATGTATGCTACCAAATCTGGGTCATCCCAGTATGTTTTTCCTTTTCTTATGAATTCGCAATCTGATTCACTATATCTGGTTTGGGGTCTTAGTGTCCCTATTTCTTTTTTTTTGTTTGTTCATTTATTTTATTTTACATGCATTGGTGTTTTGCCTGCATGTATGTCTGTGTGAGGGTGTCATATCTTGGAGTTACAGACAGATGCGAGCTGCCCTGTGGGTATTGGGAATTGAACCCAGGTCCTTCAGAAGAGCAGTCAGCGCTCTTAACCACTGAGCCATCTCTCCAGCCCCTTGTTTTGTTTTTTTGAGACAGAGTTTCTCTGTGTGGCCTTTGCTGTCCCAGAGTCACTTTGTAGACCAGACTGGCCTCGAACTCACCTGCCTCTGCCTCCTGAGTGCTGGGATTAAAGGCATGCGCCACCACACTTGGCCAGAGCCCCCATTTTCTAAGTGGTAAAATCTTAGGTCAGCCTGCATACTGCCCACTATGGAATTGACAGGTGTTTTAAAGATTTTATTTTTAGTTATGTGTGTGGTGCCTATGGAAACTGGAGATCTCAAATCCTTCTAAGCCAGGGTTCCATGTAGCTGTGAACCAGTATGGGTGCCATCGCAAGCACTGAGCACATCGTTTAGCTACAGTGGGAAAGCAAATGAGGTCTAACATTTCCCTGACTTTGTTCATTTTTGTAAACCTATAATTTACATAGGCTACATAGCTATGATCAGACCACTAGAAGGAAACCACAGGGCTGGTTTTCATAAAGACTCAGAGTTCATACCTTAGTTTTTGGTAAGGCATTAACAGCTGCGAGCATGGAACCTGTTCCTTTCTGAATCTGCTATTCACTGGCCTAGCCTGTATCTTCTGCAATTCCTATAGCACAGGCAGGGAGAGTCTGACACCATACTACGGTTACTGTGGAGATAATCCAAGGCTTTCCTCTCAATTTTACTGTTCCTGGCCTGCTATGGTAGCACACGCTGTACTCTAAGCAAGCATGAGGGACAGGCAGAACTGGAATGTGCAGGTTTTGAAGGTAGCCTGTGTAGTCAGGACTACATGAGATCCTGGCTCTCCTAGAAATGGATCTGTACCCAAGGCTCGTATGATTAAAGGCACACATCACCATACCTGGCAAGGTTCTGTCATTAAGGTAGCTTTTAGGTAGCAGAAACTGGTTCCCAAGTGCCAAATAAACACTAAATTTCATAAGGTCAAGGAAACTCTCAGTACTTGGGTGTCAGAAAAGGCTTAGGGCTCAGTACACACCTGCTCTGTCTTCATGTGGAACTCCTTGAGCTCATCCTCTGTGAGTGGAAGGCAACTCTCATCATTTTCAGGATATTCCTGCCATCCCATTGCTTTTAGTAACCTTGAGGAGGCAAAAGGATAGCAGAGAAAACAAGATGCTAAGCGTGGCTGTACAGCCCAGTAACATCCGTAGGAAATGCCTGCTCAGGGCCAATGGATGTTACAGGAGGATTCTATTTTCTCTCTAGTGAGACAAGTTACTCAGTTGTTCATGCTCTTAATGGTTAAAGGGAAAATGACCTATTAGAAAAGACAGTAGAAACCAAAAATAAGATGGTACAAATAAAATCCCAATATCCTCATTGCAAGGAACCTTTCACAGACCCAAAGAATAGGAGGAAGAACTTCCTTTTAAACAAATTTAGCACATTTCTCTGTGTTCCATAGCTTGTTCAGTTTCACAGCACTGATCTGACTAACCTCTGGACCAGTGGTTCTCAACCCGTGGGTCGTGACCCCACTGGGACCTTGAATGGCTCTTTCACAAGGGTCACATGTTTATGTTATGATTCATAACAGTAAGGAAATTACAGTTATGAGATAGCAACAAAAATAATTTTATGGTTGGAGGGGTCACCATAACATGAGGACTGTATTAAAGGGTCACAGCATTAAGAAAGTTGAGAGCCACAAACTTCCTTTGAGGAAGTACTGCCATACTTGGAAGCTAAGCTAGAATGCAGGTTATTGTCTTTATATGCAAGGCCTTCAGTTAAACAGTGGCTTCCATACATAGAATTCCCAAGACCTCTTTAAAGATAGTTTGCAGGAACTGCTTAGTTGGGCCAGCAACACATCTGTGGAAAATGTCCCCTCCCCTGACTATGTCCCTAAAACTGAGTCTGAGGGGGCTGGAGAGATGGCTCAGTGGTTAAGTGTCTGCTCTTCCAGAGGTCCTGAGTTCAACTCCCAGCAACCACATGGTAGTTTACAACCATCTGGCCTGCAGTTTACATGCAAACAGAGTACTCATTTACATAAAATAAATGAATAAATCTTTTAAAAAATTAATAAATCTAAAAACAAAACGAAAAAACTGAGTCTGAAATTAAACTTCACAAAAACTTTGGGGATTATGAAAAAGTATACAAAAGTATGAGAATGCCCAGTGGGTAATAGGTTATTTCTTGTCCTTACCTATGTTCTGCTTCCAGTGAGTGGGACAGGACCTCCTCCCCTCCTACCATGGGTAGAGAAAGGCCATTCTGAAGACAAGCCTGCTCTCTGTTTTCCTTTGGTTCAGGTGTGTGGCTGCCCTCCAACTGTAATAAAGCAGTAGATTAGGGCGTGGTGGCGCATGCCTTTAATCCCAGCACTCAGGAGGCAGAGGCAAGTGGATTGCCAGGCTGGTCTACAGAGTGACTCCGGGACAGCAAAGGCTACACAAAGAGACTCTGTCTTGAAAAACAAAAACAAAAACAAAAACAAAAAAACACCCACAAAAAACCAACAACAACAACAAAAGACTTCGCTCAATCAATCCTTTGTGGCAAGATAAGCAACCACCAATATTGAATGAGAACACAAATCACTCATCCAAATCTAAAGTGCACAGCACAACTGAAGAAGAGCAGGAGACAACACAAGTCTATGCATGAACAGTCCAGAAAAACCTTAATTGAGCATTGTTAAAACCAGTTTTTGCTAGCCGGGCGTGGTGGTGCACGCCTTTAATCCCAGCACTCGGGAGGCAGAGGCAGGAAGATCGCTGTGAGTTCTAGGCCAGCCTGGTCTACAAAGTAAGTCCAGGACAGTCAAGGCTACACAGAGAAACCCTGTCTCGAAAAACAAAACAAAACAAAACAAAACAAAACAAAACAAAAAAACCCCAGTTTTTGCTGTTGCCACTGTTTGGAGGATGATAGAGCATGGTAGTACACGCCGATAATCCCAGTGCTGATGCTAAGGCCAGCACGGGTCATTCAGCAAGACACAGTCAGTATTTTATGCTCCAAAAAGGAGGAGACAGGGGAAGACCTACGTGTAAAATCTCATCTAATGAGGAATTATTCTCTATGATATACAAACAACACTTAAAAATTTAACAGTAAGAGAATCAATTTAATTTAAAAAGAGGGCCTGGCAGTGGCGGTGTAGACCTTTTCTTTTCTCAAGACACGGTTTCTCTGTGTAGCCTTGAGTGCCTTGGATTTGCTTTGTAGACCAAGAATTCACAGCAACTCCTCTGCCTCTGCCTCCCTAGGGCCGGGATTAAAGGTGTGCGCCACCATGCCAGGTGGTAGTGCAGACTTTAATCCCAGCACTTGGGACAGAGTCAGGTGAAGTGGCTTCACCCTGAGCCCTCTGGACTACTTTCTGAAGAAAAACTTAAGAAATGGCAATTATATATACTTCCAACTATAAAATCCACATATGGCAATCCGTACTTTAATTCTTAAGAGTACAGTCAGTTATTCTTACCTAATGCTACAAATTAATGTAAAAATGCTTTCTATCAAGGCTGGGCTGGATTTTGTGTTGCACACCTCTAATCCCAGCTCTCATGAGGGAAAAGCAGATAGAGCTCTACAAGTTGGAGGATAGCCTGTTCTAATAGTGAGATCCAGGGCAGCCTGGGGTGACTGTGAGACCCTGTTTCAGAAAAACAAAAAGAAAAGAAAGAAAGAGGCTGGTGAAATTGTTCAGTGGGTAGAGGCACTTACCAAACCTGGCACAAGTTTCTGACATCCACCAGTTGACTGTGGCACATGGATATACAGCCACATTAAAGACAAGGTTAAAAAAGAAAGAAAACAATGTTACACAGTACAGCAGGGAACCCCACACTCTTACCCCCTCCAGCTTGTCACAGTCCCTGCTTCCTGGGCAGTCTCCGTTCCGTCCGTCCTTCAAAGTCCTCAGGAACTCACTCTTCCTGTCCGCGGTTCTTCGGGTCAGTCTGGTCAGTCGAGAGGAGCTGACCTCAATCGGAGGGGTAGTACTGGAGGGACTCTGGGAAAACACCACAAATACATCAGTCCTACCAGCAAAGGGCAAGAGCTAGGAATCCTGAGTTACTTCCGCTACCATTATAATTTGTCTTTTGTCTTATAAAAAAGGAGGAGCAGAGGGTTAAAGAGCTGGCTTAGTGGTCACGAGCACTGGCTATTCTTCTGAAGGACCCAGATTCAATTCTCAAAACCCACGGAGCAATTCACAACTTTCTGGAACTCTGGGGATCTGAGATACATACACAAGCAAAACACCCATTCAGTAAAATAAACAACAAAAATCTCCTACAAACCAGTTCATTTAAAAATATCAGTTTTGCCTGGCGGTGGTGGCGCACGCCTTTAATCCCAGCACTTGGGAGGCAGAGGCAGGCGGATCACTGTGAGTTTGAGGCCAGCCTGGTCTACAAAGGGAGTCCAGGACAGCCAAGGCTACACAGAGAGACCCTGTCTCAAAAAACCAAAGAAAAACAAAACCAAAAAAACATCAGTTTTAGCTGGGCAGAGGCAGGCAGAGTCCAGGATAGCCAGGACTGCACAGAGAAACCCTGTCTTGAAAAATAACAAAACAACAACAAAAAAACCTCACCAGTTTTGTAGGATTTTTGTACAGGCTCCAGGTTTTTTTTATCTCACACCAATTTTTGTCTTGAAGAAAGCAGGGGAAAAAAAAAAAAAAAAGAAAGCAGGGGAACACCAATCGTGATCTACTGCATAGACCCGGGTTTGGTTTCCAGCACCCACATAAAACTGCACATCCATTCTTTTAATTGCAACTTTGGACTGCAGATGTGACTCAGTGGACGAAGGGTCCACCTACCACCATAAAGGACACCCTGGGTTTGATGCCCAGCAATGCATAAAATTGATCATAGTGGCGTATTTATGTAATCCCAGTACTTGTGAGCTAGGGGCATAGGCAGGAGGATTACTTGTTGAAGGTCATCTTCATAGGCTGCACAAGATCATGTCTTTTTTTAAAAAGGAAAAAAGCAATATGTGAAAAGGCTGCCCTACAGTTAGTTATTCTCACTCACCTCTTTGGGAGAGTTCAGAACTGCACCAGCAGCTAGTACCACTGGTTTAGGAACAGAAACTGGATTGGTAAAAGCAGACTCCCGGCTAGAGGAAAGGGATCCTGACTTGTGTTCCATTCTGTTAGCTTTCCATGCGTTGGGCTATATGGGAATAAAAAACATATCAGTCAAGCCGGGCGGTGGTGGCGCACGCCTTTAATCCCAGCACTCGGGAGGTAGAGGCAGGCGGATCACTGTGAGTTCGAAGCCAGCCTGGTCTACAAAGGGAGTCCAGGACAGCCAAGGCTACACAGAGAAACCCTGTCTCAAAAAACAAAAACAAAACAACAACAACAACAAAAAATCAGTCAAAAGCAGCACACAGATAGGAGCTTAGCTTGCAAAATCAAAGGCAAAGTGTGAACCATGAGGTGGGAATATAAACTCACAGAGCTTCCTGTCAGCACACATGTGCTCTTTCTCAACTGAGGCGACAGGCGGGAGCAGAGACCATGAGCTGTCCTGAGTAGGCTCAACAGTTTCCTTTTTTTTTTTTTTTAAATATTTTTATTGGTGTTGTCTGTATGTCTATATGACAGTGTTGGATGATACTGGAGCTACAGACAGTTGTGAGCTGCCATGTAGGTACTGGGAATTGAACCTGGGTCCTCTAAAAGGGCAGTCAGTTTTTAACTGCTGAACCATCTCATCAGCTCCTCAACAGCTATCTTTACCATGTTATTTTTCAAAGAACTTAATTGCATGCAAAACAGAATATTCACTCATTTACAACCCCAACCTCTGTAATTAAAAAAAAAGTATATGATGGCTAATTTCCACAAAGAGCCAGGCAGTGGTGGCGCACGCCTTTAATCCCAGTACTCGGGAGGCAGAGACAGGCTGATCGCTGTGAGTTTGAGGCCAGCCTGGTCTAAAAAACGAGTCTAGGACAGCCAAGGCTACACAGAGAAACCCTGTCTCAAAAAACAAAACAAAACAAAAATAATTTCCACAAAGCACATCAGAAAAACTAGTTTTCTAAAGATTTTGATAGTGCTAGGCTAGTTCTATGCTAGGATGCATATTGTGAAAGGCACGCAGTCCTTGTTTAAATCCAAAGGCCCTTCTTTGGCTCAGTTTTGTGGGGTCTGGCTATGGCTATAACAGCTATAGTGTAGCTGGAATGTAATTTAACCAATCACACTGTCTACAGAGACCACAGAAGGCTGGGCATGGTGGCACACACCTTTAATTTGCCTCCCCTTGTCTGCTACTCTCACATCCTGCCTTGCTCAACTCACCTTCCTGACTAGGGCAGAAGCAGGCAGATCTCTGTTAACATGGAGGACACTACAGGCCAGGAGTGGTGGCGCACGCCTTTAATCCCAGCACTTGGGAGGCAGAGGCAGGCAGACAGCTGTGAGTTCAAGGCCAGCCTGGTCTACAAAGGGAGTCCAGGACAGCCAAGGCTAATACAGAGAGAACTTGTCTCAAAACCCCAAAAAAGAGATGGAGGATAGCCAGCGCTACACAGAGAGACTCTGTCTTGAAAAACAAAGAGTGTGGTAGCCTAAGCCTTTAATCCTAGCATCCTAGCATTTGCGAGGCAGACCAAAAAGGATGAGAAAGGTCAACAGAGTGGAAGAGAAGTTAAGCATAAAATCACTTATTTTCGAAGAACAAAACAGTAGCAAGAGACTCACAAGAAAAGAGTCAGCACGAGTGAATTTTCATTGTGTTCATGTATATACTCATGGAATTTAGTCTTCAAGGATCAACATCCTCTTGCCTTTTAAAATATTATTTCTTTTTGGTTTTTCTTGAGAACAGGTTTCTCTGTGTAGCCTTGGCTGTCCTGGAACTCTGTAGTCCAGGCTGGCCTCGAACTCACTGAGATCTGCCTGCCTCTGCCTCCCAAGTGTTGGGATCAAAGGTGTGCACCATCACTACCTGGCTAATTACTCCAAACCTCAAGGCCAGCCTGGTCTACAGAACAATTAGAGCTACACAGAGAAACCCTGTCTTGATAAACCAATATAAGCAAAACCCAAACCTAACCAAAAAAAAAAGTAGCAACAAACAAGAGCCAGGGCATGGTGGCACATGCCTTTAATTCCAGCACTCGGGAGGCAGAGGCAGGCAGACTGATGTGAGTTTGAGGCCAGTCTGGTCTACAAAGCAAGTCCAGGACAGCCAAGGCTAACATAGAGAGACCCTTTCTCAAAAAACCAAAACTAGCCAATCAACCAAACAAAAAAGGCAGCTTCAGTGGGGGTGGTAGGGAGGGGGAGAGACGGCTTAGTAGTTAGTAGGGCTGAGTGTTCTGCAGGAGGAGCTCAGCCCCCAGCACCATGTGCATGGCTCACAACTGTCTGTCAGTCCAGCTCCAGGAGCTCTGGTGCCTCTAGCCTCCCAAGGCACGTGTACTCACTACACAGATACAAATGCCTGTGCATAATTAAAACAATAAAAAAAGCTTGTTATCACTGATTGCTGACAGGTATAATTCTTCATAGCCTAAGTGGGAGGTTTAAAGGCGTGCACCTATGTGGCTTGTTTTTACAGTTTTAAAGAGACGTAAAAATGAGCAGCAGCAGGATTAATATGTAACAATGGACAGAACAGACTAAAGCACCTTTGTGGCTCTTCAAAGAAAAAGACTTACCAATCTGATATAGTTTGAAGCCACTGAACAAATTTAGGAGTACAAGAATACACTATCCCCCTCATACCTCTTTAAGAGATGGGAGTTTCTTGATATGTTCCCTAGGCCTGAACTCTGAGGCTCAACTGATTTTCCTAAACCTCACGACTAGCTGGTGCTACATGTGTATGACAATGTGCCCAACTGTATTAAACTATTTAAGGATGAGTATTTTAGTAGTTCTGTGAAATATGGTGATGAAAAAATACAAGTGTATACATCAATATAAAAAGCGACTAAGTCCTAAACAAGAACAAAACAAAACAAACCTCATAGGGATCTTGTAATTGCTTGGCTGAGGGAATGAGGGAAGCTGAAGCCAAGTACTCAGCTTGACTGATCAGACACATGTTCATGCTATTAGAGGAAATGACAATTAAGAAGGGTCAAGCTTACAAAAATGAAGCTAGTGACTTGGCACTGGCAGAGTCTGCTGGGAGTAAAACTCTATAAATAAAACAGACACTGAGTAAATATCTAATGAATAATTTGTCAACAAATAAAAATGTATCAAATGTCTGACTTATTACCAATCCAGTGTTTCAAAGTTCATTTAGCGACTGCAACTCATACCTTAGAGGGAGGTGGAGCAGGCTTAGGGACCAAGTTCTTGTAGACACTTGGGACCATGGTTGACACTTTGTTCCCATTTGCATGGTGGGATCCTGATGAGGTGAATGCAGCAGAAAAGGCGGCAGCAGAATCCTCTTTGGAAACTTTTTTGATGACTAGCATCTTTGAGGGTTGCTTGGCACTAGGTGGATTTTCTGTGAAATGAGTGGAGACATAAAAGAATGACACCTTTGATAAGCAACACAAACAGTTTAAACAATAGCCTCACCTTCAACACACATTACTTTGTATTCATTTAACAAATATCCTGGAAAAAATAAAACAAAAACCTGAGACTCTGGGTGGGGTATACAGACCATGAAAGCGTGAGTATGTGAGCTAATCCCCAGAACCCATGTTTTAAAAAAGCAGGTGCAGGGGCAGGTGCAGCACTGGACAGAGAAATAGGTGAGCCCTAGGATTTACTGGTAAGCCAGTCTAGCACACTCAGTGGGCATCCAGTGAATGACACAGGGTTTCAGATATAAGGTGGATGGTTCGGAAAGACCACCAACCGAGGCTGACCTTTTGCCTTTGTTTATGCATTTATGTGTTCACCCCCAAAACTGTCTACCAAAACAAAGAAAGATAATATTAAAAAAGTAACAAAAGATTTAAATTTTTCTTTTATTTTCAAAATGTATGTATTTAATGTGCATGAATATTTTTTCTGTATACAACATGCATGCCCAGTACCGGTGGAGGCCAGAGAAGAGTGTGGGATACCCTGGAATTTCAGATGTTATGAGATGCCATGTGGGTTTTGGGGATCAAATCCTAGTCTTCTAGAAGAGGACCACCAAGAACATCTTTTTTTTTTTCCCTCCCCAAGACTGGGTTTCTCTTGTAGTCACGGATGTCCTCGAACTCACAAAGATCAGCCTGCCTCTGACTCCTGAATGCTGGGATTACAGGCATACACCACCACGTCGGGCCCACCAAGCCAGCTTTTCAAACCTTTAATTTTATTTTTGAAGACAGGTCTCACACTGTGTAGCTCTGGTTAGGCTGGAAAATCACTAAGGAGAACAGACTGTCACTGATTTCACAGAGATCTAGCCTCCAGCCATGTCTATGCTTCCCAGGTGCTAGGATTAAAGATACATTTTTTTAAAAATTAACTAATTCATTTTTATTTTGTGTGTATTGGTGTTTTGCCTGCATGAGTGTCTGTGTGATGGTGTCAGATCCCCTGGAACAGGAGTTACAGACAATTGCAAGCAACCATGTGGGTACAACAAATTGAACTTGGGTCCTCTGGAAGAACAGTCAGTGCTCTTAACTACTGAGTGAGCCATCTCTCCAGCCCTACTTTTTTTTTTTTTTTTTAAAGATATTATATGGTAACTGTATGGAAAAAAGCAGCATATGAATTACTGTGTTTATAAAACCAGTCTTGATCCACAAAGATTACCAGTACTTCTGGGCTTTAGCTTGTAAGATGGATAGGATGATCATCAGGCACAACCAAGTAAGAATGTATACTTGTCAGGAAGGTAGATATCTGTGGTAGAGCATGTCTTTAATCCCAGCGAGGCAGAGGCAGGTGGATTTCTGAGACCCTGTCTCTAAAAACCACCACCAACAAAAATCATCAGGGCTAGTGAGATCTCTCAGCGTCTACTACTCTAGCAGAAGACCTCCTTTCAGGTGGCAGGGCCCATGCCACTTGTAACGCTAGCTCCAGAGGGTCTACCGTCCTAGTCTGAACTTCAACACTATCTGAACTCACAGGCATGTACATACACATGCATGCTCACACACACCTCTCTCCTCAAAATGAAAAAAAAAAAAAAACTTAAAAAAAAAAAAAAAAAAAAAAAACCAAAAACCTTGCAGGGGCGGGAGAGATGGCTCAGTGGTTAAGAACACTGAGTACTGTCTGCTCTTCCAGAGGTTCTGAGTTCAATTGCCAGGAAGCAGTTGGTGGCTCATAACCATCTATAACGAGATCTGATGCCCTCTTCTGGCATGCAGGAGTACATACAGATAGAGCATTCAAATACATAAAATAAATAAACAAAAACAAATCTTTTAAAAAATAGTTTCTTTAAAACAATAAACTTGCAAACAAACTGACAACTCAAGCTAAAATTATTAAAACTGCCAGAAAAACCACCTAATAACAAAAACCCAAGGTTTTGTTAGGGTCCCACAAGCTTTCTATGGTCTATATTCTGTCTCTACTACAATTATTATGCTTGGATGGTTTTATGGGAATAAAATAATCTATTTTACAGATGCTTAGTGAAAAGCTAACAGGTTTAGCTACTCTAGGCAAAGGGATAAAATGAGATACAAGAACTGTATTAATAACAGAAACAAAGCTGGACATGGTCATACACATCTTTAATGCCAGCACTCGGGAGGCAGAGGCAGGTGGATCGTTGTGAGTTTGAGGCCAGCCTGGTCTACAAAGCGAGTTCCAGGACAGCCAAGGGTACACAGAGAAACCCTGTCTCGAAAAAAACAAAAACAAACAAACAAAAAAGGTAAAAAGATTTATTTATTTATTTATTTATTATTTATACAGCGTTCTGCTTGCATGTACACCTGGACACCAGAAGAGGGCACTAGATCTCATTATAGATGGTTATGAGCCACCATGTGGTTGCTCAGAATTGAACTCAGGACCTTCAAGAGTGGCCAGAGCTCTTAACCTCTGAGCCACCTCTCTAACCCCTGGTGCACACCTTTAATCCCACCACTTAGGGAAGCAGAGGCAGCTGGATCTCTGAGTTTGAGGCCAACCTGGTCTACAGAATGGGTTCCAGAATAGCTGAAGCTACACACAGAGAGACCCTGTCTTAAAAAACAAAAACAACAAAAAAACCCAAAAAACAAAAAAAAAAAAAGATTTCAAGCTGTGCTTTTAAGAGAGCAATATGGAAAAAAAAAAAAAAAAAAAAGAGAGAGAGAGCAAAATGTACCTACCCCACACTCCAGAAGGGGTCCCAACAGGTCTGCATGGATGGTTCTGTTTGCCAGCTTCTGGATTCAAAGAAGGCTAGGAAAAATGAGATATGAACGTAATACAGAAAGCTCATCAAATTTGGAAGTTTTCAAAGTAGCCATCACCATAGAAGCTACTAACTACACTTATCAGTTCCAACTAATTTAATAATATTAAAAAATATATCAATATGTTGAAATATGAAATCAATAGGCATTATGTTATTTGTAGCTTGAGTTTTATTTCCTTTGTCATAGGATCTTATGCACTTACATATAGTATAAATATACGGCTTCCCATTTTTGTAAAGGGTACATATAGAAAGCCACAGAAGAATGTGGGTTGTTTTCCTCAGAATCAAGGAGACTAAAGTAGTAAGTGAAATGTACAGTATTCAGTGAAATTCTAAGACTTCATTAGAGTAGAAGAAAGCCATATTCCAAGCATTGTATGAGGAATACAAAGAAAACTAAAATAGCCCTCGTCCTCACAGATTTTCATAAAGATAAAACCAGTAGCCAAGTAAGTATCATAAAAGGTTCTACTATGAGCGGGGTGTGGTGGCGCATGCTTTAATCCCAGCACTCAGGAGGCAGAGGCAGGCAGATCACTTGTGAGTTCCAGGCCAGCCTCATCTACAAAGCAAGTCCACGACAGCCAAGGCTAACACAGAGACCCCGTCTCGAAAAACCAAAACCAAACAAACAAACAAAAAATAACATCTTCAAATGCCAGATAGAGTTTCACTGGCTGCCCTTGAAATCACAGAGATCCGCTGCTCCTACAGACCAGCTCTGGGAACAGTGAAGAGGAGAGAAGAGGAAAGTCTTGGTGGATCCTTGATAGGGAGAACTGAGCAGGCGGTGAACAGCTGGTTACGAGAAACCAACCACTGGGGACGAACTAGCTAGAGGAACCAGCTGTTGAGGAGGGTGGAGGAACGGTGGGAAAGGAAATACAGGAGACCCAGGCATATGGATACAAACTGAAGGCTTTAAAGCCCAGGAGAACTTTATTTTTCTCTCTCACATGCCTCGTTTGCTCTCTGTCCCTTCCTGCTGTTACCCTTACTTTTCTGTGTCTGTCGCTTGCTATTCTCCTTGGGCCAGCCCCCGTATTTTATTAAAGTGAAGTTCAACTTTTTTCATTACAGATTACGTCATGATTTTTCTCATCTTTTACAATTAATAGAACATTCAAAAACCAACAAAGCAAGAGAACAGTCTAGCAAGGAAATACAAAAAGTTCTGTATAACCTACAATAAAGCATACAGTAAAAATCAATCAATTTCCAAGCAATGGTCAGCATAACCTAATTATTATTTCTTAAAAATAATCGGGAAAGTTTAATCATAAAATTCCCCACGCTAAAACCATTGTGTTTACAAGATTGTCATAGCAACATAGCTTGAGCTAAATGTTCTCTTAATAAAGACAAAACTTGACTTACTCCTAGTCCTAAACCACCAGGTGTGCTATCGAAGCCTAGGCTAACTGCCAAAGTCATCTATTGTACAATATCTGTAAAGCACTATATTCCAAGCCTACCTTCCATTGATCTCAAAGAAGATTCTAAAGAATCTTTTCTATGGCTAACAGTATCTAGTCAGGTACTGTTGTGTCAAGGTCCTAACTTTTTTTCAAGCAGTTTCTGCTTGGGTGCTCACAGTCAGAGCCAAGAACTCTATCATTCATTGTCTCAAGCCTTTGGCCAGATGCCTTCCTTCAACATTCTCTGTTAGAAAAAGTTTTTCCTGTGTGACTTTCATAAGGGCTCAGAAATAAAGAGAAATTGGCAGAGAAATTAGGAGAAAAGTGAAGATTTTTTTAGACAAAATTACACCTGGACCATATATAATATTAAAGGGCAGTGGTGATCAGCCAGAGATCTTTGGAACTTTGCTAAGCAAAGCCTCAATAGCCATTCTGAATGTCTAGAGATCGTGCTGGACAGTCGGAGGTCTCTGGAACAAGCAAAGGCTCTATGACTTATCCTCATGTCTGTGACAGAGATCCACTTGCCTGTGCCCCTCCATGCTAGCATTAAAAGTTTGGCCACTATCTATGCCCTATATTAAATCTCTTTTTTTGTTTTGTTTTTGGTTTTTGAGACAGGGTTTCTCTGTGTAGCCTTGGGTGTCCTGGACTCCCTTTGTAGACCAGGCTGGCCTTGAGCTCACAGAGATCCACCTGCCTCTGCCTCCCAAGTGCTGGGGTTAAAGGCTTGTGCCACCATGCCCGGCTCTTTTGTGGTTTTTAAATTTTAATCTTCATTCTTTCCAAAAATCCCTAATCATTAAGAATGATATATGAGGGGCTAGAGCGATGGCTCAGAGGTTAAGAGCACTGTCTGCTCCTCCAGAGGTCCTGAGTTCAATTCGCAGCAATCTGAAGCTGAAATCATAAGCAGGTGTGAGATATTTGACATTTGTGCTGGGATTTGAACTCACATCCTCTGAAAGAGACAGAGTGCTCTTAACCGATGAGCTATCTCTCCAGCCCAGTTATATTACTTTTTAAGATAGATTGTACTTTTATGTGTGTGAGTATTTTGCCTGCATGTAAATATGCATGCCACAGGGGTGTCCAGTGCCCAAGAAGGTCAGAGACTGTGTTATGTCCCAGAACTGGGTTAGGATGGTTGTGATCCACAATGCAACTGAACCTAGATTTTCTATAAAAGCAAGTTTTCTTAACAGCTGAGCCATTCATCACTCTAGTCCCCATGGACATATCTTACAGGTGTACTTTGCATTGTGTATTAGGATATTACTATGCACTCACCTCTCATTTATAAAAAGGCTGTAGGGGTATTACTTTGATTTTAAGATTTAATTTTAATCATGTTGTGTATTTACATATTTGGGTGTAGGTGCTCTCAAAAGGCCAGGTTCTTGTGAGCTGCCCGAGCAAGGTGCTGGATCAAAACTCCAATTCCCTGGAGGAGAATTATATGCTCTTAGCCGCTGAGCCATCTCTCTAGACCTAAAAAACACCTTGATTCTTCTCAAATCTGACTTTACTTTCTTTAAATCTGCTTCACTTTTCCTCTGTCTATCGTTTCTGTCTTGGTGCAGCTCAATCTATTAGTCCTTAGTGAGGAGCTTTGTTCTAGACCACAATACTAGGTGATTGTATATAGACCATGCAGGTCTCTAGGTTAGAGAGATTTGCCTGCCTCTGCCTCCTGGTGTAGCATCAGAGGTATGTACCATCAGGTGTGGTTTGTATTTCAACTAAAAAAAAAATAAAAATGGAAATTACTGGCTAAAGATGACAGCAATTTTATGCTAAAAAGATAATATGGTAGATATATTTATTTAAATTAGATCTGTTTTTAAAGTTCCTAAGAGGGGTCCAGAGAGATGACTCTGTGGATAAAGGCACTTGCCTACTGTTCTGAGTTCAACCTCTGGAACTCAAGTGAGGGCAGAACATATGAATTTGTACTTAGACCTGATGTCCTATTTGTACGCATGCCCCCACACATATACCACCTATGCACTCAGTTTCAGATGATAATATATACATAATAATATTCTGTTTTGTTTTGTTTTGTTTTTAGAGACAGGGGTTCTCTGTATAGTCTTGGCTGTCCTGGATCTCACTCTGTATAGATCAGGCTGGCCTCCGAACTCACAGAGTTCCACCTGCCTTTACCTCCCTGACTGTTGGGATTAAAGGCTTGTGCTACCATGCCCATCTACAATATATAATAATTTTTAAGGGTGCTCTTGGAACCATCAAGATGTCTCAGTAGGTAAGGGTCTATGACATCAAGCTTAATGACTTATTTCAATCCCCAAGATCCACATGGTAAATTGTTGTCCTCTGATCTCGACACATGTACATTCACACAAATAGAATAAACAGAGTCTATATCCTAAGCATCAAATTTCACTGACTACAGTTAATAGAGAAATCATAGCTATTTTATGAAGAGTAAACTCTGCAGAAAACTTTTATGATAAAGGAAACCGAACACAGAAATAAATTCAAATGGGTCCTAGGCTGAGCATACTGGTACACGACTTTAATCCCAGCACACTGTTGCAAATAAATTATTTAAATTAAATAGGGTCCTGTATTTTTAAAGATATTATTTGTTTCTTTTAACATGTTTTAAAGCTTCATACTTACAAAATCTTCCTCTTCAAACTGCAACTTTTCTACTTTATCCTCTTTTTTTTCTTCCCTAATCTCTGTTGGTGGTTTTTCTTGAAAGGCAGAGCCTTTCCGGGAGTGGAAGCTGCCATTCCAGTGCCGATGGTTTCCTGTACTCCCTCCACTACGTTGGCTTATGCCATCATGGCCTCGAGAGGCGCCATGCCAACCAGATAGATTGCCTGTGGTTCCAGCATATGCTCCCTTAGAGACACCAGAGTCCACAGAATCATGGCGGAATAAGGAGGGTTGGTGCCAAGAATCTAAAAGAACAAAAAGGAAGGTATTAGTTGTTTCTTATAAATTCAAAGTTATCTGGGCCACATGCTTCCTGATTGGGCCCAAGTTACAAAATGGCTTAAGGCAACCTTTTAAATAAAAATTCCACACAAAGTCGGGCAGAGTGGTGCATGCCTGTGATCCCAGCACTCTGGGAGGCAGAGGCAGGCGGGTCTCTGTGAGTTCCAGGACAGTTAGGGCTATACAGAGAAACCCTGTCTAAAAAACCAAAACCAAAAGCAGAAAGAAGAAAGAAAAGAAATGCACACTAAGAAACCAATAAACGCACGGTTCTTTGTGAGGCAATTCTCCCAGCCTCCTAGTGTTGGAGGTCCAACTGAGGGCCCTGCTGTAGTACACATACTACCAAGCTAACTAACGCCCCAGCTAGATTAGTTCTTCAACTGAAAAGATAGCTCGTAAAAACATGTAAGGAGTAGAAAATGGGCAATGGCTATTTCTGGATTATGCACATAAACCCAGCCTGAGTTTGGCCTAAAGAACAATTTATTGGGTTTTTTTGGAGGGTAGAGTGGGGTGGTCTCAATTTTTACCCTTGTCTGTCTTGTAGATAGGTACACTAGGCTGGTCTCAAACTCATCAAGATACACTTGCCTCTGTCTCCTGAGTGCTGGGATTAACAGTATACACCACCATGCCTGGCTCTTAACAGTAGTTTAAATATACGGTCACAACTGAATATGACTTACCTCCTGTAGTCCGAAGAGGTCCATTGTTAAAAAAGCCATCAGAGGAATTATGTCGACGACGGCTTATTCCAAATCTCCCTTCTCCACGGGACAGGTGCTCTCCGTGTTTGTCGAAGGTGGCTGAAGATGACTAACATTATAAATACAGAGGCAAAAATTCAGTTCCTTTCAATACCTTACTGGGTTCTAAATCAAGTAACAATCAAGTTAGTCAAAACAGGCAAGAAATGTGTTGTGGTTCTACAGTGTCTGCAAGGAAGTACTAGGAAGACTGAGACACAACTGCCATGAATTCAAGGCCAGCTCGACAAGGAGACCCAGACAACAAGTGTATTATAGATGTGAGCTATCAATTTTTGTCTTTTGAGTCAAGGCCTCATTCTGTAACCCAGAAAGGCCTAGAGTACATTATATAACCCAGGATTGCATCAGACCTAGGGCAATCCTCCTACCTTAGCTTCTAGAGTACTGGGTTATAGCCGTGATCCACCACCTCTGTGTTACCATGGTTTTAAAATACTTCTAAACACTATTTCATATTTGTGGCAATACTGTAATGTTAGTATCAGCCCCATTTACTTATTTATACATGGGGGGGGGAATCAGTCTTTAAATTTACATAAACAAAAGAAAGATGTTTTTTATTCTTAGTGTCCTCTAAAAGAGCATCACATGCCCTTAACTGCTGTGGCCATCTCTCCAGCCCTAACTATTGAATCCCTCTTAATAGACTGGGAAGTCTATGAAGATGTTTAAAATCCCAAGGAAAAGTGGGAGGTATATGAAAAGCAAAACACTCCCTCTTCAAAATAACCAAAAGAACAGCAGCACAGCTTGAAACACAAAACAGAAGCCACACACTAGTCAAGATAAAAGGAACTAGTATGTTTGAGTAATTACTGCAGGAATGAAAGACAGTAGTAACATTTTTGAGAATTTTGGTTTCTTTGAAATATAGGAAATAAGCCGGGCGTGGTGGCGCACGCCTTTAATCCCAGCACTCGTGAGGCAGAGGCAGGCGGATCGCTGTGAGTTCAAGGCCAGCCTGGTCTACAAAGTGAGTCTAGGACAGCCAAGGCTACACAGAGAAACCCTGTCTCGAAAAACCAAAAGGAAAAAAAGAAAAAAAAAAAATAGAGGAAATATTTTAAGACTGTGTTTTCATTTTAATCCCAGGTGTAGAAATGTGAGGCTGGTTTGGACTGTCTGCAGCAGAAAGCCCAAAGCAACCGACCATGATTTGGCTTGTGCTCTAGCACAAGTGATTTTGCCAGCTGCAGACAGTTTCTGTGACTGTGACGTTTGGAATTCTGGGAACTTTTCAGAGGGTACATAAATGCAAAGGCTCCCACGAGAGGCGGGCGGGCTTGATGGTTGTTTAGGGAGGTTGGTGGCAATTTGTTAGTAGCCACAGTCAAAGAAGAAACAAAATGAAAGAAGTCAGATTCAGGGGTTTTCCTAATTCCTCTCTCCTATCTAGTATTAGGAGATGAAAGGGGGCGGGGGAATAGAGGGGAAATATAGGGTGGGAAAATGAAGAACCCACAAAGTAGCAAAGACCAGCTGACCACCTTAGCTGACTGTGGCGTTGAGAAATTTAGCCAAGCAGGAACAAAGTCATGCTGCGCCATTTAGGTCCAGTGTCTTTTCAGCAAGATGAGGCATCCAACCTCATGGCCAGGATCTACAACAAGAGAACACAATCACTCATGCTTAACATTATGGCATCAGTGTGTAAAGAAGTCTGTGATTAATATACAATCCTTATAACAGAATAACAGACCTATGCCCTGAACCTCTCTACAGGTTTTTTTTTTTTTTTTTTTAAGGTTTTAAGGACAGAGTCTCTCTGTGTAACATCTTGGACTCACTTTGTAGACCAGGCTGGCCTTTACTCACAGAGATCCACCTGCCTCTGTCTCCGGAGTGCTGGGATTAAAGGTGTGCGCTACTGTGCCCAGCTAAGACTACTTTCAAGATTCCAGATCTCAGCCAGGCAATGGTGGCGCTCGCCTTTAATCCCAGCACTTGGGAAGCAGAGAAAGGGGGAATCTCTGTGAGTTCGAGGCCAGTCTGGTCTACAGAGCGAGTTCCAGGACAGCTAGAGCTGTTACACAGAGAAACCCTGTCTCGAAAAACAAACAAAAAAAGATCCCAAATCTCAGGAATTCTAAACAACACAAACAAATACCATGGAAATACAGAAGATTACGTGGGAAGGAAGCAAATTCCTTCTTTTTGTTTGAAAGATTTATTTTATTATTATGTATACAGTGCTCTGCCTGCATGAATACCTGCAGGCCAGAAGAGGACATCAGATCACACTATAGATGGTTGTGAGCCACCATGTGGTTGCTGGGAATTGAACTCAGGACCTCTGGAAGAGCAGACAGTGTTCTTAACCTCTGAGCCATTTCTCCAGCCCCGCAAATTGATTCTTAAGTTTTTGTCTAACAATTAAAAAACACAATAAAACAAACACCTACCACAGATACAGAACAGTGGTTCTCAACCTCTGGGTCAGAAGACCCTTCCTTTCACAGGGGTTGCATATCAGATAGTTATATTACAATTCACAATAGCAGCAAAATTAGTAATGAAGTAGCAGTGAGAATTTTATAGTTAGAGAGCACATGAGGAATTGTATTCCAGTTGACGAAGCACTAAGAAGGTTGAGAATCACTGCTACAGAACTTCTCAAGAGCTTTTCTATTTTCCTTAGGAACACTTCCTTCCACATCAACTCGTGTGTAAGTTTTCCTGAGATTCATTGGGGCACCCAAATCATTGAAATTCTCCAAAATACTTCACAGCATAACAAAACCAATGTTTTCCACAACATATACTCTTGTATATTTTCTCCAAAAGTTAAGACACATGGATGATAGTTACCCTCAGAGTCACCTCTGTGGTCCTGTTTCCAAAGTTGCCAGCTGTATCGTCCACGAGGTTTTCTGGTAAAAGGGTGCTTAAGTAGCCTGGCCAGCAGCACGCCTTGTGATGAAGCACAAAGAAGCCCAGCTCTGTGTGGCCCACCCTCTCAATCCTCTCAATTGCTCATCCTGAATGCCTAGTTCCTGACACTTTTCCACAGGGGGAAAGGGGTAGGGGAAGGGGGAAGGGGAACATAAAAAAGTTATTTGTTACATTTAAAAAGGGGGGGAAAGGGGGAAAGCTATGTCTCCGTTCACCTCATTCAACTTCCTTGAGTAATGGCACTATGATGTCGCTTAACTAGGCAAACCATGGACGTTTGCACAGTGAGTGCAAATCCTATTCATAACAAGGCCATAACTAGAAAGACAAGTGATGTCTGGTGTGGGCAGGAAATGTCATCAAGGTGGTAGACCAAAAATGCAACAGTAAAGGGCAGTAAGAGATCTTCTGGGCAATCAATATCAGTGGGAAAATATCCACAAAAACAGCTTTCAAAACACAAATCTCACAACTGCTTAAAACTGTGTGCAGATATATGCTTATATCTGTCTTAGCCTTCAAAATCTAACGATTTAAGAAATCTTGTTTTGTTTTTTGAAAAAGGAATCCAACAGAAACTTGATATATTTTCCCTGCCACACACCAGCAGCTTCCAAGGCAAATTTTTTGGTCTAAAGCTCTTAAATGTATATTCTATTTCTTTGGTCTTTACTATTTATAAATTCAAAGCAAAATTATAAGTAGAAAAGGGTCAAGGAGAAAGAGAATTCCAAAATGAGGGTTTCTTCTTATTAATTTTCTGTATTTCACTTGTTCTCCTCCTTCCCAAAAACTGAACTGAGCTTCCAGAAGTGATATGAAGAATCTTCTATTGCTTTATTGAAGAAACCACTTTCTAATTTGGGTCCATCTCCATCATTACTCAATCATTAAAAAGGCCACTTGAGTCTGCCAATCTATAAATGAGGGAAAACAAATAAACAAATAATTAGAGAAGGCAAAACCAGTCATACCAAATGTTACCAAATATCAAAACAAAAATCTTAAGTTCAATTTACATATTATTTTTTGTCACTACTTAAAACAACATTGCTACTAGTTCTTCTATTGAGACAAGGAAAGTACTATGTTGTCCAGTACTTTCTCTGACCTCAACGGCCACCTGCATCAGTCTTCTAAGCAGCTCAGACTACAGGTATGTTCTACCACACCAAACCTTTGTAAGCCCTATTTTATAACAATCACCTGAACATAGGTTTGGATTGTTTTTTTACTACAACCATTTCTCCAGGTAACCATCAAAGGTAATTCAGAAATGCCAATTACTGGGTCTTTTTATATCTAGATTTCCAACTTACCAATTGGCTGAACCATATAATGTGTGGAAATACTACCAATGTCATCACTACCTAATTATTAGGTATCACCTAAAGGTAGCTCCTTAAGACAACCTGTCTGCCTCATGTATTTAAACTGTACATATTTTAAATAACTATCAATTTAGAGGCAAATAAATTTCTTCTGATCTAACTTGGTATGTTCTAAGAGGACACATATATTTCTTTGGCCAACTCCCAACCTTCTTCCAGGAACTACTACAGACTGCTTTTTCAGACAGGGTTTCACTGTGTAGCCTCAGCTGTCCTTAACTCACTCTGTAGACCAGGCTGTCCTGTACTCTGTAGACCAAGCTGGCCTCAACCCACCTTCTTCTGCCTCCCAAGTGCTGGGATTCAAGGTATGTGCCACATGTCTATCACAAACTTTTTTGATAGGAGAACTTTTTTATTTTGGGGTAGGTTATGCTTTGCTGACAAATCCTATGCATTACTGTGTTAAGTTCATGGACTACCAAATACCAACTTCAAGACAATAGACATATCTGTGGGGAAATGAAGAGAAAAGAGGTGCTGGAGGTATTTAACTGTGTAAGGGCTGCTTCTCAGGCTAAGTGTTAAGTAAAAGACATTTACTTAGTCTCTTCTTTTTCTATGTGCTTCTAATACTTGAGTATTAAAACAAGTATATATACCACATATTCTTTGAATTTATGTGGAACAGGTCAAAAACTGGGAGGTAGATGGATCTCTGTGAGGTGCAAACCAGGTAGGGCTACATAATGGGACCTTGTCTCAAGAAGCAAAAACAAATAACAAGACCCACTGGTTGCCTGGCACAGTGGCTCATGCTCCTAATCCCAGCACTTGGGAGGCAGAGGCAGGCAGATCTCTTTGAGTTCTAGGCCAGCCTTATCTACAAAGCAAGAACAGGCCAGACAAGGTACAGAAACCCTGTCTTCAGAAAAACAAAAAACAAGCCGGCTGGTGGTGGGGTGGTGGCGGTACCAGTGGCACACACCTTTAATCCCAGCACCTAGGAGGCAGAGGCAGGTGGATCGCTGTGAGTTCGAGGCCAGCCTGGTCTACAAAGCGAGTGCAGGACAGCCAAGGCTACATAGAGAAAGCCTGTCTGACATGTTTGCTGAGAACTGAACTCCTGTTCTTATACCACTGAGCCATCTCTCTTGTCCTGAAAGACCACATCTCAATATAAAGAAATTAAAAGCTTACAAAATGTTTATGAAATAAAATTGGCAGAGCCATGTGAAACAGGGGCAAGAACAGGATTTTTAAGGTCATCTAGTAAAACTAAAGACCCTGCCTCAAACTTTCTCCTTCCAGTCTCCAACAAGTAAAAAGTGGTGGGATCTGACAATTGATGGTATATAGAATAATTAAAGATAAACATAGCCAGGCAGTGCACACCTTTATTCCGGCACTTGGGAGGCCTGGTCTACAAAGCCAGTTAGCTCTAAGATAGCCAGGGTTGCACAGAAGTACGATGTCTCAAAAAACAAAACAAACAACAAAAAACATAGCCAGAGTAATTCCTAGCTTATTCAATTAGGAAAATAAAATTAGTAATAAATTATGATTGGACACTAGTTCTTCTGTATAAAGAATACTACTTTTTAAATTGTTTTTTATTTATCTGTTCTGTGTATGATGGGTGATGCTGCCATCGCTCACATGTGGAGGTCAGAGTACAAGTTGCTGAAATTGGTTCACACTTGTTCTGTTATATAGGTCCCAAGGATGCAGTAAATAAGCCCACGGCAGTTCTTTCACTTCACTGATTTATTTAGTGAATTTTGGATGTCACTATGTATCTCTAGTTGGCCTGGAACTCCTTATATAGACCGGCCGACCTCAAATTCACAAAAACTTGCCTGCTTCTCTTTTGAGAGTGTTAAGACTAAAGAGTGCTAGGATTAAAGATGATCACCCCCAAACATGGCTGTAACAGTTTCTTTAGAAAAAAGTAACCAAACTGATAATCTTTTGCAGAGAAAATTTAATTCAGAATATCTTGCTGCTCTGGCAAGAGATCATAGCCAAAGACCATCTAGATCTGGCTGGAATACAAACACACCTTTAAATCTAGGAGACAGAGGCAGTTTTAGCAGGACAGTAAGTAATACGGTTGCAGAGAGAATTCAGTTGAAGACTAAATGAGGCAGAGAATGAGAAGAAGCTAGAAGATTAGAATAGATTCGGAGGCGGTGCACACCTTTAATCCCAGGTGGATCCCTGTCCAGAACAGCCAAGGCTACAGAGAAACCCTGTCTCGAAAAACAAACAAAAACCAAACCCCAAAAAAAAAAGATTAGAGTAGATTGCTGGAATTAGTTTGAGGCCAAGCAGAGCAATTAATTCAGGGGCCAAGAGAGAAGCCAGACTGAATAAGTTAGCAGGCAGAGAGGGTTGAGCCAGAACAGCTGAGGTGAACCAGCCAGCCCAGAGCTCAGTAAGTAAAAGAAAGGGTGAGTATTAAGCAGTTAAGTCTCAGAGGTTGAGACTTAGGCATAGATTGGCAGACAGGGGCAGTACTGCTCTGAGACAGCAATTGAACCAGGCAAATATTCCTTTTTACAATGTCATATGGAATAAACATAATTATTAATTTTTCCCCACTAAGAATTCTGACTAAAATTACAAGAACCTGAAGTTCAAGGCAGGTAAATGAATAACCTTTATAAACACTAAAGGAAACACAAAAGAAAATTCAACTTAAAACATCAATGATCACTGGGTGATTGTGGCACACACCTTTAATCCCAGCCCTTGGGAGACAGAGGCAGGCTATCTGGTCTATAGAGCCAGTGCTAGAACAGCCAGGGCTACATAGAGAAACTCTGTCTCAAAAAATAGAAAGAAAAAAAAAAAAAATCAATAATCTTTCTTTTTAAATAGTTGGCTAGCACTTTACAGAAGACACACAGCAACCTTTCAGTCCTTTACAGACCTAATCCTAAGATTTTGTAGCCGAGTCCCAGCATGAAAGGCATAAAACTAGAAATATCTCATAATTACTATTTACCACTTCATTATACAAACTGAACTGGGAGATTCTGGGTGCTAGGAACAAAAGTTTTCAAGAGCAGCAAGCCATTTCTTCAGTCCCTACTTCTTTTGCCTTCTTTTTAAAAAAGTTTTGATCCGGATATAGTAGCACAGGCCTATAATCCCAGCACTCTGGGAGGCAGATCTCTGAGTTCGAGGCCAGCCTGGTCTACAAAGTGAGTCCAAGACAGCAAAGGCTACACAGAGAAACCCTGTCTTGACACCACCACCACTACCAAAAAATCAAAACAAAACAAAAACAACAAAAAGTTTGGGTTTTTTTAATGCATAGGAGTGCTCTGCCTATCACACGCATACCTGGTCAGAGCCCCTGGAACCAGAGTTACAGTTGAAAGCAAGCTGCCATGTATGAATGCTAGGTACTGAACCAAGGTCCTCTGGAAGAGCAACAAATGCTCTTCACTGCTGAGCCATCTCTCTAGCCCTGTTTTGGTATGTATGTATGTATATATGTATTTATTTATTTTTTTGGGGGGGGGAGGCGAGGTGCACACACTGTTTTGTTTTATAAATTTTATTTTGTTTGTTTTTTGAGACATGGTTCCTCTGTGCAGCTTTGGCTGTCCTGGACTCACTTTGTAGACCAGGCTGGCTTCAAACTCAAGAGATCTGACTGCCTCTGCCTCCAGAGTGCTGGAATTAAAAGTGTACTGCCCAGCTTTGTAGTGTAAACTTTTTCTTTCTTTTTTCCTAGGTAGGGCTTCTCGGTGTAGCCTTGGCTGTCCTGGACTTGCTTTGTAGACCAGGCTGGCCTTGAACTCACAGCAATCCACCTGCCTCTGCTGGGATTAAAGGCGCATGCCATAATGCCAGCTTATAATTTAATTTTAACAGAGATACTCTACATGGATAAATGTTTCCCCCACAAGACATGGGTAATTTAATAAAAATCCCAATGCCAATAACTCCCTGTGAGTTATTGGTCAGGGAGACCAACAGAACCACACAAGCTATTGCTAGTGCTACATTGTCCACTATTAACTAGATCTTAATACGCTATTGCTTGTGGAACTCTGTTGGATAAGGCTGAAGTCTGACATCAGTCATTTGCCCTTGGTCTATGATGGTGGACTCCCTTTTCTCCCAGTGTGACACTCCCACTCCCAGGAGTGTCACAAAGCCCTCAGGGAAGGTCACAGGCCTGATCCTTTCCTAATAAACACCTGGGGATTCCTGGAGTACCCCACCCTATGCTAAGGAGATCCTAGCCTGTAGCAAATGACCTTTAACCGTCTCTAGAAGTTCTTCCCCTACCCATAGGATAATTATATACTGCACCACTGCATGTAGATTAAGTAACCCGGCACCCCTATCCCCAGCGAATCAGACACACTCACCCTCAAACCCCTTCCCACTGCCCAAGGACTGTAAGCGACGGTCGGCTGCCTGGAGCTCTCTTGTGCTTGCCATTCCTCTACAATGACCCTCTGAGACTCCATTTATTCTGGGGAAGAATGGCTGGTGCTCAGGCAGCAATGGCAGAACTGTATCTGCAACTGCTGGAGCCTGCTCCATCACCACCACTAGCTTGGTGCTGACTGCAAGTGAAGCACTGGCCCAGCCTGTGTCTCACAGGAGCTGCCTGCAGCCAGCTGGTTTCAGACATCCACCTACTTCCTCTGCAGTGCTCAGCACAGCAGCTAAGACAAAAGGCTGTTTAACACTTTTGGTATCATCAGGCTTGTGGAGCTCCTGAGTCTCCACAGCCATCTGATGCTGGAAATTTCATCCTAAAAGAGCTAACATTTATCCCTCCCCCACCCCACCCCAAGACCTGACCCAGCCCTTGGGCCTCAGGGATCTTTGATCTCAGTGTCCGTCTATTCTCATCTGGAAGCAAGCAGCACCTCGACCAACCGCTTAAGTGGAACCCAGACTACCTGCCAGATGCTGACAGCTGCTGCAAACACTGTGTACTTTGGTTGCAACATATGGAAAAACCAAATATCTGCACAGAAGCTAGAGCTCAGAGTCTCTAGAGGTAGAGTTACAGGCAGTTGCACAACACCTTTTTGGATGCTAACTCCGGTTAGAATTCTAGAGAAAAGAAGAAATTGTTCTTAACTACTGAGCCAACACCATATTTCTCCCAAATATGAAAAGCAGAAAAAGTATGAGTTTGTATTGGTCCTTAGGGAATTGCACATGGTGGGAGAAGAATGTCAGAGTTTAAATTCTGGGCAGGTGGAGAAAGGTGGGGATTCAGAGAGTACTTAAAAGCTGGTCCACGGGGACTTAAAGGGGAAAATATCCATTTTGGTTTACAGTTTGTTTCCACTATATGGGGCTATAGTCTTTTAAGTGCAGCAAGTTTTTTCACAGAGCAATATAATTTGAAAAGTCTTCAATGCCTGGCAAAGAAAAGGGTAATTACCAAGACAGAGAAAGGCACTCGTGAAGTTCTGAACACTTCCCACAATGTTAGTATACCAAGTTTTCCAAATGCCATTTTTCTGGCCACTGGCTATTATTATCAAGTTTGTATTGTGACCACATAATATTTCTTTTGTGGTGATTTTTTTTTTTCTTCTTGTTGATCTCACTTCCCTCTAAAGAAAGTAAAGGTTCTGAGTAAGATAGCCCAATGGGGAGTACATAGGTAGGTTAATATCACTGGAATGTTTAGTTGACTCTAAGAAAGAAAAGCCCAGACATCTCTGAGGTCTTTTATATTTACCTTTAAAGTTAATATTAGAAATGACAGATCAGCAAGACAAGCTGACGTAAAAAGTGAGTTCTGTGAATAATCTGTGCTTAAGGAAAGAAAACTCCACAGTTCTAGGCTATACTGTCTTCAAAAGCTCACACAGTAACCATGAACAGGGTTTCTAGGAACCTCAGCATAAGAATCTAAGTTTGTAAATGGGCAACCAAAAGTAAGGCCCTACCTATTACACACATTTGTGCATGCACATGAATAAATTAGGGGGCATGGGCAAAGTATAGAGGTCACTGGTTGTGGTGGGTGTAGAGTGGCTAGATACACTCTCCCCACAAATCCAGGTCAGTATACCTTTCATGTACCAGGGTTCAGTACTGTACATTTTAAATATTAAAAAAAAAAAAAAAAAAAAAGCTAGATATGGTGGTACACACCTTTAATCTCAGCACTTGGGAGGCAGGAAAACTCTGTCTTAAAAAATAAATTCTTTCCAGGAGAGATGTGTTGGCAAGCATTTAGTTTATTAGTTCTTAAATAATGCCAGGCACTCAACGCAGAATAAACTAGAATATTGTAGACACTTAGCAACAACTCACAAAAAAGTAAAATCTTTATATTTATAACTTTAGAGATAGGGATCTCTGGAGTTTTTGTTGTTTTAAAAGACAGGATCAGTTTAATCACCGGCTGACCTTGGAACTCCGTATGTAGCAGACTAGGTCCAGGCTACCCTCCAACTCACAGAGACCCTCCTGGGACAAAGGGGGTGTGTGCGCCACCTCACCTTGCCTAGACGGGTGTGTGGTCTCTGTTGATAACAGCCCAGGATCTCTGGGTTTAGCAGATCAGTGAAGGTACAAAATAAGATACAGTAAGTTAGAGGCAGTAATTTAGGAAGTTAATCCTATTGTCCCAACCACCTTGGTTTTGTTTTTTTGAAACAGGGTTTCTCTGTGTAGCCTTGGCTGTACTAGACTCTTTGTAGACCAGGCTAGCCTGGAACTCACAGAAATCCACCTGCTTCTGCCTCCTGAGTGCTGGGATTAAAGGTGTGCGCCACCATGCAAGGCTCCCACCCTACCTTGGGACAGCTTCCTACTAGGAAAGTTAGTTTAGAGGGCTGGAGAGATGGCTCAGAGGTTAAGAGCACTGGTTATTCTTCCAAAGGTTCTGAGTTCAATTCCCAGCAACCACATGGTGGCTCACAACCATCTATTATGAGATCTAATGCCCTCTTCTGGCCTGCAGGCACATATGCGAGCAAAATACTGTATAAATAATAAATCTTAAAAAAAAAAAAAAAAAGAAGAAATGTCGTTAGAGAAGGTACTAGATAAGCTATAAGGTGTGGCTAATTCCCTCTACTCTAGCAGCCTCTGTGATCTAAAAGATACATTGTAAGCATCTATTAATGGTCAAAAGCAAAAGAAAAAAACCTGGCATGGTAGTATGTTTTTATAAAAGGAGCACTTAGATTGGTAGAGGCAAGTAGACTCCTGGAGCTGACTTACCTGAGTAGCCTATTTGGCCAGTCCCAGGCCAGTGAAAAACTCTTGTCCTTTTATTTTATTTTATTTATTTATTTATCTTTTTTTTTTTAAGAAATAGGTAGGTAATAACAACACCTGAGAGCTGGGTGCAGTGGTGCACGCCTGTAATCCCAGCACTAGGGAGGAAAAAGCAGGCAGCTCACTGTGAGTTCAAGGCCAGCCTGGACTACAAAGCAAGCCCAGGACAGCCAAGGCTACATACAGAAACCCTGTCTCAAAAACAAAAAGAAAAAAACAAATGGGAAAAAAAAAGTCCAACACCTGAGGAACAATAGCCAAAGTTGTCCTCTGTCCCAGCACTCGGGAAGCAGAGGCTGTTGGATTGCTGTGAGTTGGAGGCCAGTCTGGTCTACATAGTGAGTTCAGGACAGCCAGCCAAAAAAATAAAAGGGAGGGGGGAGACATACACAAATCTACATATTTAACAAATACTCCTCAAATAATCTGGCTGTTATATCGTATAATTGCAGTAGCAAGGCCATGCTAGGTTACAACATGAGAACTTATCTCAAAATCAAAATGAAGGCTGGTGACATGGCTCAGCAATCAAGGTACCTCCCCGCCCGCCAAAGACAAGTTTCTCTGTGTAGCACTGGCTGCACTGGAACTTACTATGTAGATACGCTGTCTTGGAACCTGGAGATCTGCCTACCTCTGCCTCCAGAGTGCTGGGATTATGAGCATGGTACTTAATGCTGGACAATACAAATGCAAGTTTGATGACTGACAAGAGTTCAATCCCTGGGACTGATGTCAAAGGAGGGAACCAGATACATTATCTGATTACCTCCACACATGTACCATGGCATGTACGGCACCTCCTCTCACAATCATAAATTAAAAATAAAATTAAAAAACCTGAGCAGGGCATGGTGGCATATGCAATCCCAGCACTTGGGAGGCAGAGGCAGAGGCAGGTACTCTGTGAGTTTGAGGCCAGTCTGGTTTACAGAATAAGTTCTGAAATAGTCTCTGTCTCAAAAAAAAAAAAAAAGGAAAACAAAAACAAACAAAAAACCCTAAAACAATGAAAAAAATCTTTTAAAATTAAAACTCAAATATTTCAAGTACAATCTAGAAATAAAATGTCTCATACTTAAAAATCCTTCACTCAATTTTGCCCCTTGGGTGTTGATATGCCATTTTCATTCTGTTAAAAGTGTTTTTAAAAAATATTTATTTATTACATATACAGTGTTCTGCCTCCATATACACCTGCTCATCAGAAGAGATCTCATTATAAATGGTTGTGAGCCACTAGGTGGTTGCTGGGAATTGAACTCACGACCCCTGGAAGAGCAGACAGTGCTCTTAACCTCTGAGCCATTTCTCCAGCCCTGTTAAAAGCATTTTAAGCACACTTTCAATCATAAAATCTTTAACTATTAAATGAAATGTCTATCTTATCTCCACTATTTAAATGCTGAAATTTGCTGCAATGTAGGGATCTTTTAATAACCTATTAGAAAGTTAAAAATAGAGGGTTTTCTAGCTAATCTTATCTAAAATTAGCTCTACAAACAAAAAGTCTGTTAAGTGTACGAGTAATAGATATAATTTGGTTGTTGGAGAAATCTTCAGTGAAGACTTTTCAGCAAATTCTAGAACAGCTGTTCTCAACCCTTGGGTAGCAACCCCGAGCATTCGTGCATGTGTGTGTATTAAACACCCTTTCACAGGAGCTACTTAAGACCATGGGAAAACACAGGTATTTACATTACAATTCCTAACGGTAGCAAAATAAATTAAGTTATAAAGTAAAAATGAAAATTATTTTATGGGAGCGTCACAACTTTTTTGGGGGGGGTTTCGAGACAAGGTCTCTCTGTAGCCTTGGCTATCCTGGACTCGCTTTGTAGACCAGGCTGGCCTGGAACTCACAGTGATCCACCTGCCTCTGCCTCCCGAGTGTTGGGATTAAAGGCGGGCATGGTGGCACACATTAATTTTACTCAGGAGGCAAAGGCAGGAGTGCCTAAACAGCTAAGGCCAAAAACCTTGTCTCAAACAAACAAACAAAACATATACAAAAATCTTCAATTTCACATATTATCGAGAGTACCATAAGCAGATGTAATAAAACTGGGGCCAGAGAGATGGCTAGGCAGTCAAGAACACTGGTTTGCCATTCCAGAAGACATGGGTTCAATTCCCAGAACCCACATGGTAGCTTACAATTATGTGACTCCTGTTCCAGGAGATCTGACACTCATTCAGACATACCTTCAGGTAAAATACCAATGCACATAAAATAAGTTTTAAAAGTAATAAAACTTACTAGAGAAAGCAAATTGTACAAATTGTACAAAAAAAAAAAAAAAAAAAAGAAGAAGAAGAAGAAGAAACCAAATTTAGGTAACTTAACCAGAAAAGGAATTTATCAAAACACTACTGGAGTTCAGAGAATTAGGAGACTTTGATTTGGCAAATATATAAAACAACAGAAACTAAGCAGTTGAAACCAATGCCATTGTCACAACACAGGAAGAGCTGGCTTAGGAAACTGCCTGAGCTAGCAATGCAACCAACTGTCAAAGGAATGAATTCTCAATTGTCTTTACTTTTTGTACCTCAATGGCACAGCCTGGGAATGTATATTCACGTACACAGCCTCTTCAGCATTCTCCCAGTAAGATTCATGAAAAGGCCATATAAAAGGGGCTAAAATGGACAGTTGCCAGTCAGCGTGTGTAATGTGCAGTGCTCATGGCTAGCTACCTGGAACTCAACAATGGTGCCAAGATGACCACCCTGGGCCTGGGCACCTGGAAGTCCCCTTGTGGCCAGGTGATTGTGGTCATGAAGGTTGCCTTTGACATTGGGCACTGCGCCCAGGTATACCAGAATGAGGAGGAGGTGGGAGTGGCCCTCCAGGAGAAGCTCAAGGAGCAGGTGGGGAAGTGCCAGGAGCTCTTAATCATCAGCAAGCTGCGGCGCACATTCCCCAACAAGAGCACAGTAAAAGCAGCCTGCCAGAAGGCACTCAGTGACCTGCAGCGGCACTACCTTATTCACTGGCCAGCAGGCTTCAAGCTCGGGTCTGACTGTTTCCCACTGGATGCATCAGGGAACGTGATTCCTAATGACACAGATTTTGTGGACACTTGGATGGCCATGGAACAACTAGTGAAGGTTTGGTAAAAGCAATTGGTATCTCCAACTTCAACCCTCTTCAGATTGAGAGAATCCTAAGCAAACGTGGCTTAAAATATAAGTCTTTGGTTAACCAGATTGAGTGCCACCCATACCTAACTCAAGAGAAGCTGATTCAGTCAGTACTGTCATACCAAAGGCATCGTGGTGACTGTGTCCAGTCCCCTTGGTTCTCCTGATAGGCCCTGGGCCAAGCCTGAAGATCCTTCTCTCTGGGAGGATCCCAGGATCAAGGCAATTTCAGCCAAGTTCAATAAAAGTATAGCCCAGGTGCTGACCTGATTCCCTATACCAGGGGTATACCAAGTGGTGGTGATCCCCAAGTCTGTGACACCAGCATGCACTGCTGAGAACTTTAAGGACTTTGATTTTGAGCTAAGCAGCGAGGATGTGACCGTTCTACTCAGCCGCAACAAGAACTGGAGGATGTGTGCCTTGATGAGCTCCCATGCAGAAGTCTGAAGCTTGGGATCCTGTTCTTCCCCAGTGACTTAGACTTGTTCTTCCTGCTTCATCTGTCCTTGCTAGTATCCTGTGTCCTCTGCACTGGGTGGCACCTTGCAGAGTTTGTTAGTTTGGTGTAGGCTCTGGAGAGCAGTGTTGGTAGCTGAGGTGTTTCTTCCAGCCTTTCTTGACTTTCTTCTTCCCCACCTTGCAGCCAAAGAGAACAAGACTTACAGCCCAAGTAGTGGCATTTACAGCCAAGTAGTTTTGAGTGTTTAGATCTGTCATCCTTTGGGTCACACTTCTCTTTGCCTCAAATAAAAACTCATTTTCTGGGGGAAAAAAGGGAGGCCGCTAAAATGGCAGAGACAAAACAAATACTATGGGCTGGTGAACCAGCTCCGAGGTTAGAGTCTGATACCAAGCCTAATTTAACTGAGTGTGGCCGGGCGGTGGTGGCGCACGCCTTTAATCCCAGCACTCGGGAGGCAGAGGCAGGCGGATCGCTGTGAGTTCGAGGCCAGCCTGGTCTACAAAGCGAGTCCAGGGCAGCCAAGGCTACCCAGAGAGACCCTGTCTCGAAAAACCAAAAAAAAAAAAAAAAAAAAAATTTAACTGAGTGTGACCCCTAGAACCCATAAAGTGAAAAAAGAAAACAGACTCCCAACCTACACCCACACACACACTGTAAAAAAAGAATTAAAAGAGGAAAAAAAAAAAAAAAAAGCAGTAAGAGATCAACTTAAATAACAATTACTCAGGGCTGGAGAGATGGCTCAGAGGTTAAGGGTGCTGATTGCTCCTCCAGAGGTCCTGAGTTCAATTCCCAGCAACCACATGGCGACTCACAACCATCTATGATGTGATCTGATGCCTTCTTCTGGTGTGCAGGTGTATATGCAGGCATAGCACTGTATACATAATAATAAATAAATAAATCCTTAAAAAAAAATCAATTAGTCTGGACTGGAGAGATGGCTCAGAGGTTAAGAGTACTGGCCCTTCTAGAGGTCCTGCGTTCAATCCCCAGCAACCACATGGTGGCTCACAACCATCTGTAATGAGATCTGGTGCCCTCTTCTGGTGTGCAGGTCACATGTAGGCAGAGCACTGTATATAAATAAATAAATCTTTTTAAAAAAAAAAAAAAAAAAAAAAAACAATTAGTCAACACAAGAATCCTGCCAATGCTGGGCGTGGTGGCGCACGCCTTTAATCCCAGCACTCGGGAGGCAGAGGCAGGCGGATCGCTGTGAGTTCGAGGCCAGCCTGGTCTACAAAGTGAGTCCAGGACAGTCAAGGCTACACAAAGAAACCCTGTCTTGAAAAAAAAAAAAAAAAGAATCCTGCTAATGATATCACTGTACCTTCTGCATCTCTGCTCTGAAAAAAAATTTCTGAAATTTATAATAATATTTGTAACTTTCCTCAGGTAGTTAATCTTTCTAATATTTTGTCATATTCAAAGGACACAAACACAATGCAATCAACCTAGTATGAAGCATTATCAAATAAGAGTGGTATATTAGCCAGGACCAGTGGCGCATGCCTTTAGTCCCAGCACTTAGGCAGGGGCAGGAGGATCTCTGTGAGTTCGAGGCCAGCCTGGTCTACAAAGTGAGTCCAGGACAGCCAAGGCTACACAGAGAAACCCTGTCTTGAAAATCCAAAAAAAAAAAAAAGATTCAGATGATTAAGGGGGGGTATATTTATGCAGGATCGTGATACATAACATGTGTTTTTGCTGGTGGAAGTTACTTTTCTTTAAATTATTTTATTTTATGTGTATGAGTCGTTATATTTATGCGCTTCATGCCTAGAGTTCTAGCACTAAAGAAGCTGATACAAGAGGATTGTTAAGAACCACTATGTCCCAGCACTCAGGAGGCAGAGGCAGGGGGATCTATCTGAGTTCGATGCTGGCCCGATCTACACAGCAAGTCCAGGACAGCCAAGGCTACACAGAGAAACCTTGTCTCAAAAAACAAAAACAAAAACAAAACAAAAATGAGCCACCATGTATCTGGGCGGTGGTGGTGCACACCTTTAATCCCAGCACTCGAAAGGCAGAGGCAGGGGATCTGTGAGATCGAGGCCAGCCTGGTCTACAAAGTGAGTCCAGGACAGCCAGGGCTATACAGAGAAACCCTGTCTTGAACACACACACACACACACACACACACACACACACACACACACACACACAGCCACCATGTGACGTTAGGAAATCAAATTTGAGTCCTGTGCTCTTCACCCCTAAGCCCCAGCTCTGTTTGCTTTTTTTAGTACAGGCTGTCCTCAAACTAACTTACTACATATGTGGAAGAGGATGATTGTGAAGCTGGTCCTCCTGCGAGTTACCTGCCTGTTCTGTTTATGAAATTGTATTTTTTACAGTGCTGAAAAATGAGCCCAGGATCAAGAATTCTAATATGTTAAACCCCCCAAATCTAAATATTAAAATTCTCAAGATCTTAAAACAAGGGGGAAAACACGTTTTTGTTTTGACAGATGCTCCAAAGTCACTATGCTAAATACATTACAGACAACCAAATTATTCGATAAAAGATTACCTTTCCCCCCACTCAAACATGTTGGCTCATGCCTGTAGTTCTGCACAAAAGCTGAGGCAAGAGGATCATCAAGAGTCCCTGGCCAGCCTAGACTACACAGTGAACTCTGTCACAAACAAACAAACAGAACTAACTTTTATCAATAATCTCAAACTTCATCTACTTTGAAAGGGTATATTTATGTATAAGACATTTTTACCTTAAGCCGGGTGTATATAAGACATTTTTACCTCATGTGAAAATTTCTATTTATTTATTCATTCATTCAGTATTCTACCTGCATGCCAGAAGAGGCCACCAGATTTCATGTATACATGGTTATGAGCCACCATGTGGTTGCTGGGAAGTTGAACTCAGGATCTTTGGAAGAGCAGCCAGTGCTTGTAACCACAAGCCAGCTCTCCATCCCCTCACAGACTTTGAGTGCAGTGCAGGGCCATGAAGCTGGCTCAGTGAACAGACACCTGCTGGCAAGCCCAGCAACCTGAGCTCCATGTTTGGGACCCACATGCTAGAAGGAAAGAACTGCTCCCAAAAGTTGTTTTCTGACCCCAACATATGTGCCAAGACATGCATATGACCAAACAAATAAATCAACATAAAAAATTTTAAAAGAGTCCAATGTGTCGGGGCGGGTGGATCTTTGTGAGACCAGCCTGTTCTACAAGTGAGCCCAGGACAGCTGAGGCTACACAGAGAAAAATCCTGTCTAGGGGTGGGGGGTGGGGGTCCAAACACAAACAAACAAACAAAAAAACCACCATAAATAAATAAATAAATAAATAAATAAATAAATAAAATAAAATAAAGAGTCCAATGTGTAAGGCGTAGTAGCAACATGCATTTAATCCCAGCATAGGGAGGCAGAGGCAGGTGGACTTATGTGAGTCCAGGATAACCAAGGCTTGAACAATTCCCCCAAATTCTATAAATGTACATCTACAGATTTCAAGAAAGTATATAAAAATTTAAACGTCGAAGTATGATCAAGAGTTTTCAAGCCAAATTCAAAATATAGCCATCTTCAGAAGGGGAAAAAGTACAGACAATCTTAAACCTCATGTTGTTAAGAACCACTATGTCCCAGCACTCAGGGGGCAGAGGCAGGGGGATCTATCTGAGTTCGATGCTGGCCAGATCTACACAGCGAGTCCAGGACAGCCAAGGCTACACTGAGAAACCTTGTCTCAAAAAACAGAAACAAAACAAAAATGAGCCACCATGTATCTGGGCGGTGGTGGTGCACACCTTTAATCCCAGCACTCGGGAGGCAGAGGCAGGCGGATCGCTGTGAGTTTGAGACCAGCCTGGTCTACAAAGTGAGTCCAGGACAGCCAAGGCTACACAGAGAGACCCTGTCTCGGAAGAAAAAAAAAAGAAAGACTACTGGGCTGCTGGTGTGTCATTCACTGGTAGTGTGTCATATACAAAGCCCTGGGCTTGATCCCCAGACCAGCCCATGCTCCCTCGTCCACCTCCCCCCAAAAGGGAACTATAGCTATGCTATTAGCCTGTTTTTTCCTACTTCATCTGGCAAACTGTAAAGTTCTTTGGTTGTGAAAGAATGTTTTATGGTCTACCAGATGCTCCCAGCCACCAGTACCCTAAACTGCCACTAATATTACTACCTCCTGAGTCTGTTTTGCTGAAAAATTTGTTTGTCAAACAAATCAGTTAGGGGCTGATGATTGCTTTATTAAAGGAAAATAAAGTAATAGTTCCCTTCCTATTATCTTTTAGTGTATTTGAAATCACCTATAAAATTCAATTTTCATTACATTAGGCAATGAACCTTACAATTAGTTAAAGTATACTTATGGACAAAAGTTCAGCTTCCCTTATAGAACCATCTTAATAGTTTGAATGTGGCTAGTTTTGTTTGAGGCAGACTTCAGATAAAACAGAAGTCATTGGGTTTGATTTAGAAGTAACTTAGAGCGGGGTGTGGTGGAGCACACCTTTAATCCCAGCACTCGGGAGGCAGAGGCAGGCGGATCTCTGAATTCGAGGCCAGCCTGGTCTACAAAGCGAGTCCAGGACAGCCAAGGAGGCTGTTACACAGAGAAATGCTGTCTCAAAAAACAACAACAACAACAACAACAAAAAACAAACAGAAGTAACTTAGGGTGTTAGATCTCCAGCTCAAACAACCAAAAGCTAAATTCCAGACCACCCCAGCTACAGTAACTTATAAAGTAAATATCATCTGATTGTATATATACTAAGATCCTCCCACAATATAAATCCAAATGTGCCTTTTCATTTTTAAATAATCTGTGTATATTTCATGTGTATGTGTGTGTGTATTCTTGTGAATGCAGGTAAACAAATGCCACTTCACATTGGAGTTAAGAGGACAATTTCCAATGTCAAGTGCATTGTCTTGAGACACAGGCTCATTTATTGTTGTGTATGCCAGGCTAATAGGTCTGTCCATGTGCTCCCAGGGATTCTACTGTCTTTGCTTTCACAGGAACTCTGACAATACAAATCCAAGTCCTCATGCTTGTGAAGCAAGCCCTTTACGCCCTGAGCATTTCCATAACTCAAATTCGCCTTTCTTTTCTTTTTTATACACAGCACATGTGGAGGTCAAAGGACAATTTCCTGGAGTCGGCTCTCTCCTAACAATTATATGGATTTCAGGGATCAAGCTCAGATCCTCTCTGGCTTGGCAGCAAATACCTTTAATCCAACAGAGCTATCTTGCCCACCCTTAATTTGCCTTTTCTATGAACTATTTTTTGTTAGGATACCTTAAAATGGCTTATGACTCTTAATGTTACAACAGTTTAACTTTCATGGTTAAAGGCAGTCAGGACTGGGAGCAGTTCAATCTCTGTCATTGCAAAAATTAAACAAACTAGCTGAGGCCAGATGTGGCACAGGCCTTTACCTTAAGCATTAGAGACAGAAGCAGATCTCTACTGAGTTGGATGCAACTATATCTACACAGCAAATTCCAGGTCAACCAAAGCTACAAGTCTGAAAACAACACAACAGAACAAAAACCCTCAACAAACCACACAAGCACAATCACAGCAAAAACAAATACACAGCCTGGCATGGTGTATGCTTTAATCCCAGCACTTGGGAGGCAGAGGCAGGGAGATTTCTCACATAGAGAAAACCTGTCTCAAAAAAAAGTATATAATGATATATCAATTATATTATATACACACTCAGCATCCCAGTTAAAGGCAGCAAGTAGTCAAGCACCGTGACAGTCCACTTAGGTTTGAATGCATACTCAATTGTGCAGTAGCCAAATGAGTCCTAGATTCATTTTTCTCAACTATAAAGTAAGGAATAAAATGTCTGCTTAGCCAAGGATGATGTTACACACATGCAATCATAGCTACTTGAGAGGAGGCAAGGCAGGAGGTTCACAGTTCAGGGCCTGGCATGGCACCTTAAGAGAGACCTTGTCTCAAATGACATTAGTGATTCATTAAGGTGTAAAAGTGCTTAACATCCACGAGGTGCTCAGTTCAATCAATCCCCAGTACCAGGAAGGTTAAAAAAAAATCACAACATAATTAAGTTAAAAAATAGAAAGTACTCTGAGGTGGTGGCACACACCTTTAATCCCAGCCCTTGGAAGGCAGAGGCAGGCAGATCTCGTAAGTTGAAGCCAGCCTGGTCTACATAGTAAGTTCCAGGGCAGCCAGAACTAGTCTCAAAGGAAAAAAATAAAAGCATTTTGTATAACATTCTCTCCCTGGCATATTAGTCTTAAACCATAAAATTAAGATATGCTAAACTGGTTATGGTGGTGTACGCCTGTGATCCTAGCACTCTAGGAGGCAGAGGCAGGTGCATCGCTGTGAGTTCGAGGCCAGCCTGGTCTACAAAGTGAGTTCAGGACAGTCAAGGCTACACAGAGAAACCTTGTCTCAAAAAACCAAAGAAGAAAGAAAAAAAGGAAAAAGAAAAATACTATCTTCTGACAGAAGATTGAGAACTGTGTTTAAATGAGGATTTTAAAATATATTATAGGGCTAGGCAGTGATGATACATGACTTTGATCCCAGCACTCGGTAAGCTTCAGATCTCTGAGTTCAAGGCCAGCTGTCTACAAATGGAGTTACAGGGCAGTCAGGACTATACAGAGAAACCCTGTCTGGAAATGCCATAAATAAATAAGTCAAGCTGGGTG
>OU015754.1:51561900-51574924 GCA_907169655.1 Acomys percivali | reverse complement strand
GGATCGCTGTGAGTTCGAGGCCAGCCTGGTCTACAAAGTGAGTCCAGGACAGTCAAGGCTACACAGAGAAACCCTGTCTCGAAAAACCAAATAAATAAATAAATAAATAAATAAATAAATAAGTCAATTATAGGGGCTGGAGATTTGGCTCAGTGGTTAAGAGCACTTGTTCTCAACCTGTGGGTCATAGGAGTTTGCATATCAGATATTTACAATTCCTAATAGTAACAAAATTACAGCTTTAAAGAAGCAACAAAATAATTTTATGGTTGAAGATGACAACATGAAGTGACATACATTAAAGGATCGAAGCTAAGGTTGAGAACCACTGCTCTAGAGTGAGACCATGTCTAAAAAAACAGGTGTGTGCATACATAGGCACACACTACACTCCCAGATTTCTTATCACGAACAAATTAAAATTATTGAAATGGCTGAATGTACCCTCCTCTTCAACTAAGATTTTAAACAATCAAAGTGTTAAATTAGCAGTACTCTAAAAACCAAAGAAAATAAAACAAAAACAAAGGCTAGGCTTGGTGGTGCATCCCTTAATCTTAGCAATCAAGTGAGGTCGGCAATCTCAAGCTCCGGCACAGCCTGGTCTACGGTGTGTGTCCCAAGACAGCCAGGGCTAACAAAAGAACTGCTAAGTTCATTAGATATAAAGGCTTTCCATTCCCTCTCCCCAATTTCAAGAATTCTGAAAGCACAGTTCCACAATCAGCTGAGAAACTAGTTAGAGCAACAAATGCAAGCCATTTTGAGAACCCTCAGAAAAAAAGTGAAAAAGTGAGTTTAAAGTACGGTCTCTCCCAAATACTGTAAGTAATAATGTCAAAACAGAAAACAATTAACTTGTACTTTCCAGAGATAACTTTAAATGATTTTCTTCAAAGACCAACAACAAAAACAATTCCTGGGGCTGTAGAGATGGCTCAGAGGTTAAGACCACTTGCTGCTCTTCCAGAGCACCCAGATTTGATTCCCAGCACTCACATGGCAGCTCACAACTGTCTCTTCTAACTCCAGTTCCAGGGATTCCAATGGCATCTCTGTGGTCCCTACACACCCATGCACACAGGTATACATGCAGGCACAATATCCATACACATAAGAAAAGAAGATTGCCAGAACAGACAAAAACTTCCCTGTTTAAAAGAATGTATGAAAATAAAAAGGATGTATGAAAACCAACTCTATGAAAGATAACAGTTTATCTTGTGAATGGATCCAAAGATCCACTTTCAACTCCCATTCTATTTTATCTTTTGAATAGACAGCAACTTCAACTCAATCATACTTTTTCCAAAACTTTTCCAAACTTGGATATTGTTTCTGTTACACCTTTTGTTTTTGTTTATTTAACAGAGTGTCCTTTGTTTAAAAAAAAAAAGACACAACTACCTGGCACATAATTTCTGAAGATGTTTTCACTTGCAAAATTGTGTTTTTATTTTGTAAATGTCTAAACTTCATGGAACTTGAGATAGAAAACTACCTTTAGAAAGCCAGCAGTGGTGGTAGAGGCCTTTAATCCCAGCACTCAGGGATGCAGAGGCAGGTGGATAGCTGTGAGTTCGAGGCCAGCCTGGTCTACAAATCGAGTACAGGACAGCCAAGGCTACACAGAGAAACCCTGTTTCAAAAACAAAACACAAACAAAACGACTTTAAAAAAAAATGAGACTTCCAATTACAATTTCTGTCTACAGAATAACTCTAACTTTAGTTTTTGATGAGACTTACAGAGGAAAGGGGCATATTGCTAAACAAAAAACATAAGCCACCACTAAATACAGGCTTTCCGAGGAAAAAAAGAAGAATCAAAAGTATTCAACATATTATACTAAAGTTACAAAAGTCATAGACAAAATTGACACCACCGCACAGTTTCATAACTATTCACAACTACCAAAAACAAAAAACAAAAACAGAAAAACAAAAAAAAACCGCACCCATTCTTATGTAAACTTCCTGAGTCTCACCTTTGTTTTCACCTATCCTCTCCAAAGTCACCAATACCAAAAACTCCGAAAAGCTCACGTCCCATTGGGAAAACCGACTGAAATGTTACATATAAGTATTTAAACAGGGTACTTCTCCCAGACTACAGCCATTTTAGATTCAGAATTTCTTTTTAATGTTATGGGTTGGGGAGATTTAGGACAGAATAAAAACGACTAGTTACGCCACTTCAAGACCAATCGAACCTCCTCCCCAATGGGACGGGACTCTGGTAGATTACCCGGTCAAGACAATCTGAAGGAAAGGTCTCACTATCCCAGAGAGAACCCCGACTCCGGGCGCGGAAGTTCCCTTTCCCCCAGATATCCCACATTTGACTTACACGACTTTTTCCCTTGTTAAGTTTCTCTTAAATGGAAAACAAACTCTTTCGGCTCTTTAAAAAAAAAATAAATAAATAAAAATAAAAAAGTAAACTAAGTCACTCAACCACTTTCAAGCCGGAGCTTTTGGAAAGGAGCCGGAGCCGCCGCAGGTGAGCGTTTCCGACCGAGAACCGAAGTTGTAGTAGGGAGAGCTCTGGAACCGCCGCGGCGACGCCAGTGTGCAAGGCTCCTCCCGCTGGAGGGGGGAGGGGGGAGGGGGACGTTCCAACCCGGCGACTCCCGGATCCTCCTGCCCACCCCAGGCGGACCGACATCCCAACACCTGAGCAAGACTTTCTTCCAACTACTTTTCGCAGCCACGGCCAGTCAAGTCCCAAGCGGAGCCCGTGCCGAGACCGCTCGGGGTCCCGCTTTCCGCTCCGTGTCCAGAGCTCGCACTTACCCGGCAAGCGGCGCGGCTACGGTCAAGGACGAGTCACGGAGTCTAAAGGACGCGTCCCCCCAGCTTCTCCGACCAGCAGAGGTGACTAGCCCACAACCATAACAAAGCTCTTCCCAAAATGGCTGCCCGGCCCACAAGGCACAGGAGGCGGGGGGTGGGGGGGACAGAGCCGGCGGAGGAGGAGCAACCACCAGCCGGGCCCGCCCTCTGCAGCTCCGGCCCGCCTCCCACACGCCCACGAGCCCGAGGCGCGCGCGCATGCGTACGACGGCCCAGCTCGGGCGCCCGCGGCTCGCTCGCTCGGTAAACGTTGGGGCCGAGGCGGCGGCAGCGGTTAGCCCCCTGCCCCGCCCCCGGCGCCCTTCCGCGAAGCCATTCGCCTCTCCTCGCGCCGCTCCTGAGGCAAGGACCAGCCGAATTTCACAGCACTCCCCCATTCAAGCTCCCAGCCGGTCCTCCTCCGGCCCCCGGGAGCGCGAGAATGTGGCGGGCATCCTTGTGCCGGTTCTTTGCCCGCCCATTCTTTGTTCGCCTTCTCACACCTCGCCAACCACCAGAATTAGCAAACCAGTTACGGAGAGCCGGTTTTCCGACCCCTGCACACCTTTCGCTCCTCCTCCTCCTCTCACGTGCGCGCGTCGTTGAGACTACAGCCCTCGGAGTGCCGTAGACTCCCTCCCCACCCCCCCCAGCACTAGAAGGCATGCGCGGCGGTGTCGGGCGCGCTGCCTGCCGGGAGTTGTAGTTTCTTGGGCATCGGAGGCGTCAGGGAGCCGCCCCGGGTTGCAGGGTGGAGTTCAGGTTCAAAGATTTCCAAGGAGTCTATTAGCAGTCCATTGGGTATTGCATGACAGGAAGGGGCGGTACAACCGCACCAGGGAAGTGAGGAAAAGTGAAAGCTTGGCGGCGGCTAGCCGCGTGTTCTAGAAGCGAACGCTTCTTCGAGTTTTACTACCTAACGAGCAGGAACTGCCTAGAGATGGCCCCTACGTAAATGAGCTCTCCTGTTAGTCTTCAGCTTCTTGCTGGAAGACACTGAAGTTGCTCGGTGCCTGTTCTTTTGGCGAGCGGACGGCAGACGAAGGGTGGGGTGGGGTGGGAGTAGGAAAACTTAAACACTAACTCACAGAATGGCGTGGTTTACTGAATGACCTCCAAGCCCAACGTCCTTAACGCCACACCTTGATTCGCAGAATTGTAAATTTTGCTCCTGGGGTTCTGTATTTTCTCAATGTAATTTCTAGGTAATAGAATGGAAATAAAAACAGAATTCTCCCTCCATTCTCGCCCAGTAGTAGTAATAAAGGACTCAAGTGGGAGAAAGATGTGTCCAGGCGACTCAGCCCTGTTATTTTGCGAAGTTACGAATTCCAGGCCAGCAGTATACAATGAGAGCTGGTCTTAAAAAAAAAAAAAAAAGTTCCGTAGACTAATGCGGCCAAATAACATTGGTCTAGCTACAGCTCTCCTAGCTTATTACACTACCATTACTAGGATTGTTTCAGAAATTGTACTCTACATTCCTGAACTATATATTCTGCTGGTTAGAAACCCTGGAATAGAGGTTAGAGAGGCACCTTAAAGCCGACTTCAATTAGAATTGATATTTTAGACTAGCCCTCGGGGCTGCAGAGGTGGTTCTGTGGTTAAAGGCGCTTACTGCTCTTACAGAGAACCCCAGGTTAGCTCCCAGCGCCTATACTGAGGGAGATCCAGGCCTCTGACCTCAGTGGGCACATGCATTCAACTGTATGAAGACACACATAAAAATAATATAAAAATAACTGAAGGGCGGAAGTGCTCAAAAAACAGAAAGAGGAGAGTCGGAACTTGCTACTGTAAGTTCCCACCCGGACTCATTTTTCGGTTCTCAGGAAGTGGGGGATTGCGTGGTTCCAGTTCCCGGAAGTGCTGTTTCTGTGTTTCTGGTTGAATTTGTCGTTCAACTTTCCCGCGGCGTGATGGTGGTAAGTATGTATCGGGGCTGTTAAGGGTACATTTTGGGAAGGAAGTGGTGCGGATCACTAAGGGCTGGTAAGTAGGAGGCGTATTGTCAGCTCCGGCGTCTCAAGGACCCTTGCGCCTAAATTCCGCTGCTATCTAAAATGTCGGCTTCAGGTTTCCCAGTGTGTGGTTGTTGAGTTGGTGAAATGAAAATATTTGAGCATTTTCACATAGATTGGGCGCCTTGTTTCCGCATCACCCTCAGTCTGAGGGCTTCCGCGGATCACTTTCGTTTAAATACTCCCAAAGACGAACCATGTCCAACAAGTTACACGGAGTAGCAAAAGGTGGAGAATTATTATATGGAGAATACCGTTACGTTGCCTGGTCCACAGAAAAAAGGCTCTTCTGTGGCTGCTGTCATCAAGTGAAAAAATTACTAAGCCCCGAAGTAGACAAAAACTAAAGAGGATATTAGATACTGGGAACCAAAGGTATGACCATCACATTGATTGATTGATTGATTGATTGATTGGAAAACTAGCGCCTAAAGATGTGTGGTAGAAGCCGGGCGCACGCCTTTAATCCCAGCACCTGGGAGGCAGAGGCAGAGGCAGGAAGATCGCTGAGTCTGAGGCCAGCCTGGTGTACGAATTGAGTCCAGGTCAACCAAGGATACACAGAAACCCTGTCTCGAAAAACTTAAAAAAAAAAGGTTGAGAGATGTTTGCTAAATACAGATGTTTCTGCACATTGCTCTTTTGTTAAACCAAACAGCCAAACTAAAATTGTTCTTTTGGGGAAAAAAAAAATCTTATTTCCTTAATGTGTTACTCTTTGGGGGGTAAATTATTTTCAAAATAAATCATGTTTCATCGAAGAGGTTCTCATGAGTCTATTACTTTTGTAAAATGAATATATAAAATGAGGAGAATTAAGTGATCTCTTCTTTTCTGTATAGCACCTTTGCTTCAAATTCAGCCATCTCATTTAGCTCTTAAAATATATGAATCAGAGTTGCGTCTCCGTGAACAAAACTAGTAGAGACCAGTATGCTTCACTTCATCCGGAAATCTTCTGGAGCAGCCTCAAAGGTTAGTTGAGTCTCCTGTTTGTCAATAACTCTCTGCCTACAGCAGTAGCAGTTTCATGTATACATGTACAAGTCATGTATTCAAGTGAAGAAGGAGAGCAATGGGTAAATTATAAGTAAGTAGACCCAGGACAGCCAAGGCTACACAGAGAAACCAAGTAAATACAAAAGCAGAATTTTTACTATGCCGAGTAGTGACTGCTGTGGAGCACTGGACATCAGGGAAAGACATTGGGGCTATGAAGAGGGGAGAGGCCCAGGAGAGAGAGCTCAGCCTTGTTGGAAGTGCACGCCTTGCCCAGGCCTTGGTTTGATCCCAGCACCCATGTTTGGTGGCTCACAACCACTTACTCCAGCTTCAGAGGACCTGAAGCACCCTGAGAGCACCTACACACACTTAAGTGAGAACAAGCCCTGCCGTTAAAGAATAGACAGGACTGTACAACATAAATAGAAGGGTCAGGAATGAAGGAATGGCCATGTAAGTAGCCGAAGGAGAAACATTCTAGCCGGGTACAAAAGGAGTAAAGGCCAATATGAGACCGTTCCCAGCACGGTTTAAGGGCTCACCATGACTCTTAAATAGCCATATTCCTTTTTAATTTCAAAATAATTTTTTTAGGTTTATTTCTTATTTGTGTGGGTGTTTTGTCTACGTGTGTGTGTGTGTGTGTGTGTGTGTGTGTGTGTGTGTGTGTGTGTGCCACCTGCATGCAGTATGTGTGGAGTCTAGAAGAAAGTGTAAGCTCTTTGTAGAACCGGAAATAAAGCTAGTTATAAGCCAGTGTAGGGGAGGGGTGGGGGGCGGGGTCAAACCTGCACCCTCTGAAAGAACAGTCTTCGGCCTTGATCACTCCGCCATCTCTTCAACCTCAAAATATTTTATGTATATGGGGTTTTGCCTACACGTATGTCAGTGCACCATATGTTCTTATTTTTAAACTTTGTCTCCTGGTTCTATGTCCCTTACAGATGCTGCAGTACCCTTTTACAGTGAGACTCAGAGCCAGCAGAGTCGATACACTTTCTCCCAAGACATCGCTTCCGCAGAACCTTTTCCCTTTGCCTCCAAGGACTTGGCTGTCCACGTCATTTCAAGTGTGTGTGAGGAAGATACAGTACTATCACACATCACCGTGCAACTTTAAAAAGAAGCAGAAGGAGGCAGCCCTTCCATCCCGGAAACCAAACGCCATCACTTACCTGCCTGACAGCCCAAAGCCAGCCTTATATGTCACTCTGGCGGGGTTGATCCCCTTTGTTGCGCCACCCCTCATCATGGTGACTACAAAGTCTTATATCCCTATACTAGCCTATGCTCAGATGGCTTACGGAGCCAGTTTTCTAGCTTTCTTGGGAGGGGTCAGATGGGGCTTTGCTCTGCCAGAAAGTAGTCCAGCCAAACCAGACTACATGAATTTAGCTAGTAGTATGAGTCCTGTTCTGTTTTCATGGGTAGCCATCTTACTTTCTGAAAGACTCAACGAAGCCATAGTCACAGTAATACTAGGCTTAGGGATAGCATTACACAATGAACTCTTCCTCTTGCCACAATATCCTAACTGGTTCAGAGCCTTAAGGATCATAAGTACTGTAGTAGCTTTTGCCTCATTTGTAGTCACTTTAATATTGACAAATATTTATCCAGAAAAGGGGCCCAAGAGACTTAGTCAAGTAGAAATATAAAACTACTTGGTATTATTTACATATTGGCTATAAATCTTGTAAACTTGCTTTTGTTTTAAAGATAAAAAAATTTTTGTTATGCTGTGGAAAAGACGTCCACAGAGTGCAGTGTCTGTGGAGGGAGAAGAGGGTGAGGAGCCAGGACTGCAGGTGGGTCTCAGCCGCTCGGGGTCTGGGCCGGGACACTGAGTCCTCTGTCTCTAGCCTGTTAAGTTGCATTTTAGTATCACACTTTTTTTGTTTTTGTTTTTGTTTTTCGAGACAGGGTACTCTCTATGTAGCCTTAGCTATCCTAGGCTCGCTTTGTAGACCAGGCTGGCCTTGAACTCACTGCGATCCGTCTGCCTCTGCCTCCTGAGTATGGGGATTAAAGGCGTGCGCCACCACGCCCGGCCCTAATATCACACTTTTGTTCCTCTTATTTGGCTCTGTTTTTAGCCAGATGGTGGTGGTACATTACTTTTATCCCAACACTTAGGGGCAGAAGCACGTTGATCTCTGAGTTTAAAGTCAGCTTGGGTACAGATGGAGTTCCAGAACAGCAGGGCTACACAGAGAAATCCTTTCTTGAAAAACCAAAAACCAAAAACAAAAGAAAGAAAAGAAAAAGTTACCTCCCGCTGGCTCCTGAGTGCTGGAATTGTAAAAATTATTTCTTAGTAATTCATCTTGAAAAAAAAATTCTAAGCTGGTTGTGGTGGTACGTGCCTGTAATCCTAGCACTCCAGGAGGCAGAAGCAGGAGGATCTCTGTAAGTTTGAGGCCAGCCTAGTCTACAAAGCAAGTCTAGGACAGCCAAGGCTACACAGAGAGACCCTGTCTCGAAAAAAAAAAAGTAAATAAATAAATAATCAATCTAAGTCCTTATTGTTCATAGAAGGTTATTTTACATCGTCTTTTGTGGATTGTATAGTTATGTACTTAAACATTTCAGTGTGTAGCCGGGTAGTGGTGGCGCACGCCTGTAATCCCAGCACTCAGGGATGCAGAGGCAGGTGGATCACTATGAGTTCAAGGCCAGCCTGGTCTTCAAATTGAGTCCAGGACAGCCAAGGCTACACAGAGAAACCCTGTCTCAAAAAACTAAAACATACAAATATACAACAACAACAAAAACCACATTTTAGTGTTTTGATTATATTGAGAATAGTAAAAGACAAGACAAAAAAAAATCCTACTAGAGTCTAGCATTATGAAGTCATATTTTGTGAAAAGAATCCTATTTCACTAGGAAGTATACAACACCTTGAAAATAAAGGTATCTCTGTCAAGTTTTCATAACTTTTGATTGGTGTTTCTCACCACACTTAGCCTACAGAAGCTTTTAAAATAATAGCAAAAGGGCTAGAGGAGTAGCTAGTGTTCAGGAGCACTCCCTTGTTACAGAACCTATGTTCAATTGCCAGTACCTACCCTGAACTAACAAGTATGACTACAGTTTCAGGGGTTTGAATGTAGCCTCCTTAGGCATAAGGCACATATGTGGTACACAGACATACATGAAGGCAAAATACCCATAAACATAAAAATTAAAAATTTTAAATGTTAAAACATGACCAGGTCTGGTGGATTACATAGATCAGCCTGATCTACTTAGCAAGTTCCAGAACTGCCAGTACTACTCTCTCAAATAAATAAAACAATGGCAAAGCATTGCTTTGGGTTTTTTCCCCCCTCTTCCCATAGTACTAGGAATTGAACCTAGTGCCTCATACATTCTATACAAGCACTGCTACTAAGCAAGACATCCCTGGCCTAACACTTGGATTTTAGGTTGAAAGTTTAGTCTAGGGTCTGGGAATATAGCTTGGTGGGAAGAATACTTGCTTATCAGCTGAGTGCAGTGGCACAGGCCTATAATCCCAGCACTCGGAGGCAGAGGCAGGTGGATCTCTTAGATCAAGCCCACACAGAGAAACCTGTCTCAAAAACAAAAACTTGTTTATCATGCACAAAGCCCTCAGTTTGGTCCCTAGTACCCCCACTGACTGGAAGTGGTAACACAAATGTTGAATCCTAGCCCTTGGGAGGTCAAGTCAGGAAGATCAGAGGAAATTATGTCACTTTGAATGTTTTAATAGGGGCTGGAGAGATAATTCAAAGGCAAAGAGCACTGACTGCTTTTCCAGAGGTCCTGAGTTCAATTCCCAACAACCACATGGTGGCTCACAACCATCTGTAATGTGATCTAATGCTCTCTTCTGGCATGTAGGTGTACATGCAGGCAGAGCACTGTATACATAATAAATAAATCTTTTTTTTAATGTTATAGAGTTTTCTTATTAAATGAGCATGGGGAGAGAAGAAAAGGGGGAAGGAGTACCCCGGGGGAGGGGGAGCAGGGACCAATAAATAAATCTTAAATGGAAAAAAAAGGAATTTTATCTCTGATGATTTTAAGTAGTCACATTTACAACTGTTACATAAATTATATATGTAATCACAGACATTTATTCTATTAATTCCTTCTATGAAGATATCTATCATTATAGTGACTGCTTTTGAGAGATGCTTTTAATGTTATGCTATAATCCATTCCAGCTGTTGATTTAAAAACTAATAAAAATGTAACAGGTGTAACAGTAACAGAACTTTGATGTTCGTTTTTCAAGACAGGGTTTCTCTGTGTAACAGCTCTGGCTGTCGTGGAACTCGCTCTGTAATCCAGGCTGGCCTCGAACCCACAGAGATCCTCCTGTCCCTGCCTCCCGAGTGCTAGGATTAAAGGCATGTGCTACCACCGCCCAGCTGTTCTCTGGGATTTTTAATGGAACATGTAGTAAGTCTCTCTATTTTATTCAGGTGACTGTGGAGCTAAGAAAAGACATTGTTGCTACTGATACTATTATTGGTCATATATAGATATAGATGTATATACATACATATATACATACACACACATTTGAACCTTTGTTTTGTTTTGGTTTTTTCGAGACAGGGTTTCTCTGTGTAGCTTTGGTTGTCCTGGACTTGCTTTGGAGACCAGGCTGACCTAGAACTCACAATGATCCACCTGTCCCTGCCTACCGAGTGCTGGGATTAAAGGTGTGCACCACCACCGCCCGGCACATTTGAACTTTTGAAGAATCAAGTTCTGCATCAACTTTGGGAAAGAGTATTTACATGGTAAGTTGGCATAGAACATAAATAAATAGTAATACTCGTGCATATGTATTAATTTTTCCCCACTTGCTCAAGGTTAACACACGTATTAAGGTATATCCTATGTGGGTCTGTTGGGAAACCCTGCTGCTATGGTCATAGTCTGCCATTACCAGAAAGCCCTGAGCTCAGTGCTAAATGGGGACTCCCTTTGCCAAAGAGGCTTCCTCTTCTCTGCCTGGAAAGCCCGAACCCCTACACCCTCTACCTGAAGACTATCTCGTAGTCCTTAGGGAAATCACAGGTCTAACTCCCTTTCTCCTGATGAGAACCTGTTCAATGCCTGTAATCCCAGCACATGGGAGGCAGGGGCAGGTGGATCTCGGTGAGTTCAAGGCAAGCCTGGTCTACAGAGCAAGTTCCAGGACAGCCAAGGCTACACAGAGAAGCTGTGTGTGTGTGTGTGTGTGTGTGTGTGTGTGTGTGTGTGTGTGTGTGTAGAGATCCTGTTCAACAAGCACCTGGAATTCCTGTACTCTCTCTCCTTGTTAATGAGGCATCTCAGTACCTTAGCTCTTCAGCCAATGACATTTGACCACCTTGAATATCCCACCCCCTCTCCAATGTCTATATAACCCTGTTGACTCTGAATAAAGTTGATCTGCCTCCCTAGAGCTGATCCCAGAAGGTCATTTCTGTTTGTACTCATGGGCCACTGAACCTTTAGTTCGTAGCTTCTGTTCCCTTGTTCCTACGGAGCAGTGGCCAACGACTCCATTTTGGGAATGGGTAATCCAAAGAAGGTCCCATTATAATTGGTACCCATGTTACAACAGGTATCTGCCACCACATATAAAATGGACAGAGTATTTAAAAGCATACTGAAACTGCCAAACATTTTGGAGAAAAATCACTTTAAGTTCTCTGATTATATAAGCAAATGTGTACATTTCTAAAGTTAAAAACAAAACCAGTGTAATCCTATTATGGTTTGGTAATTCAAAGAAAAGAATTCAAATTCAAAGAAAAGAAAATAGAACTTTATTAGAACATTCTTTCAAAAACAATGTTATCACATGAGAAATAATACAGAGATAGTTAACTTTTCAGGGGGCTTCTGAATTAATCATACCTATCCAAATACTGAGTGTCTTGACATTAGATTTCTCCTAACTATATGTAACATTTAGACTTTCAGGATATTGTATAGAAGGATACACAGCTTTCTGTCTGTGCTGTATGACTAATGTTTCATGCTGATCAAAGATTTTCTACCTAGTTAAGGTGTTGCTGCTTCTAACAATACACTGAAAGACCTTAGTTTTAAAAAGAGAGAAATCAGCCGGGTGGTGGTGGCACACGCCTTTAATCCCAGCACTCGGGAGGCAGAGGGAGGTGGATCGATGTGAGTTCGAGGCCAGCCTGGTCTAGAAAGAAAGTCCAGGACAGCCAAGGTTACACAGAGAAACTCTGTCTCGAAAAACCAGAGAGAGAGAGGGGAAGAGAGAGAGAGAGAGAGAGAGAGAGAGAGAGAGAGAGGCATCATAACCTTGAGGCAGCCAGTTAAACCTAAAATATGCAAAACCTCAATGGTGTCGCTCTAACTAGCAAAAGCAAAACAGTGATCATAGCCTTCAGAGCTATCACAGAACAACTGTTTAGAATGACCGTCAGTGAAAACAAGCTTTTAGGAGCAGTTTTAGATCCAAGGGAGTTACAACTCACAATTTTTGTCTATTAAAAAAAAAAGTCACATGTACAAGTTAAATCCTTGATAAAGAACTGAAATGCTTGGGACTAGAAGTGTTGGATTCAGAGTACACCAGAATTTAGAATAGTTACGGAGCATTCATCAGCTGAGCAACCCTAGTCCTAAAATCAGAAACCCAAAATTACCCAAAATGTCAAACTTTTTTTTTTTTGTATTGGATGTCAGCATTCAAAACCTTTGTGGTTTCAGATTAAGGATCAAAACTATACCTACAGGGCCAAGAATGGTGGCTCAGGCCTGTTCCTCCAGCACTTGGAAGGCTCAAGTGGGAGGACTGCTGAGAGGTCAAGGGCAACCTGCTGTGTGCCGAGCCTGCCTCAAAAACAACAATCAAAGCCACCACCACCACCACAACAACAACAAAGCAGCAAAAGCTATGACGTCAATTCAGCCTTTTCCAAGGCAGGCAGTAGTGTTATACTAAGCTATTACATAGGCTTACCCAAGTCCAAGTAAACTAAACAAAGCTTGATAATCTAACAAAAGTTGTTCTTCCTAAAGCTAAACATAATTCTGGTGACTATGTAGAAAATAAAGAAGACTCAAAAAAAAAAAAAAAAAAAAAGACTCCCATTACATACTATTCCTTTTCTTTCTTTCTTTCTTTTTTTTTTTTTTTTTTTTTTTTTTTGG
>OU015754.1:51545671-51561800 GCA_907169655.1 Acomys percivali | reverse complement strand
TTTTTTTTTTTTTTTTTTTTTTTTTTTTTGGTTTTTTTGAGACAGAGTTTCTCTGTGTAGCCTTGGCTGTCCTAGACTCACTTTGTAGACCAGGCTGGCCTCGAACTCACAGTGATCTGCCTGCCTCTGCCTCCCGAGTGCTGGGATTACATACTATTTCAATCAAGAACTGTCATTGAGGGGCTGGAGAGATCGGTCAGCTGTTAGGAGTACTGGCTGCTCTTCTAGAAGACCCCACCCCCATGGCAGTTCAAAACCAGCTGTAATGCCGGATCCCACACAAAACTGCAGGTAAAACACACACACACACACACACACACACACACACACACACACACACACATTTTAAAAAAACTGTCATCAGGGGGACTAGAGAGATGGCTCAGATGTTAAGAGCACTTGTCATTCTTTCTAAGGACGTGAGGTTCAGCTCCCAGCAACAGTATCAGGCAGCTCACAAGCACCTGTAACTCCAGTTCCAGGGAATATTACACCCTCTTCTGGCCTCAGCAGGCATCTGCATACACATGGTACACACACACACACATCCATGTAAATAAAAATAAGTAAACTTTTAAAAAAGAACTTTCACAAAGAACCTATCAATTCCTTACTTGCATTCTCATATTCAAAACAAAATATTCTCTTAGTCTATTGAAAGCACAAGCTTACCTCTCTCAATAGCTAGATATTGCTGGGCATAGTGACTCAGACCTTTAATCCCAGGGCAGACAGATCTCTCTGAGTTTCAGGCCAGCTTGGTCTACATAGAAAGTTCCACAACAGTCAGAGCTGCATAGAGAGACCCCATCTCAGAAAATAAAAAGGCTGGAGAGGTGGCTCAGTGGTTAAGAGCACTGGCTGCTCTGCCACAGGTCCTGAGTTCAATTCTCAGCAACCACATGGTGGCTCACAACCATCTATAAAAGGGTCTGATGCCCTCTTCTGGCCTGCAGGTGTATACGCAGACAGAACACTCAAATTTAAAAACAAACAAAACCTAGATATTTACTATATGCCCTTCGTAATGTTCTGCTGTCAATAAAATATGCAGGGGTGGTGAAAACCCCTGCCACTGAGGGACAGTTTCACTGGCTTTTCTCTGTAGGTTAAATGACACCATAGAAACTACGTTCTGGACCAAATCGTGTTTTATAGAAATTTTTAAACTATTTCATGGAGATTATCCTTACTTTGTATACAGGCTTTGTTACAACTTGACTTGCACTGGAGAATGAGGTTTTACAATTAACAATCTATTGATAACTGAATAACCTTAAGGCATAAATACTGTTTCTATTGTTGCTAAGCTTTACAAATTTGTATGAGTCTATTAATTTAAGATATATTCCATATCCATTCTAACTCAAATTTTTAGAAAAATCACTCTTAGGCCGGGCGGTGGTGGCACATGCCTTTAATCCCAGCACTCCGGAGGCAGAGGCAGGTGGATTGCTGTGAGTTCGAGGCCATCCTGGTCTACAAAGTGAGTCGAGGACAGCTAAGGCTACACAGAGAAACCCTGTCTCTAAAAATAAAACAAAAAAGAAAGAAAAAAAAAATCACTCGTTACTCATCTACCTATTCAATACATGGAATATTCAAAATAATTAGAGGGTCATATCACAAATATATGTTTGAGCTGCAAAAGGTCAGAACCTACATTTTCAAAATGTCCCTTGTGCTTTTGTGCTTTCTGCGTCATAGCACAGCAACACCCCCATCACAACGACTAGTGATCATATTACCAATTTCTGTCCAAGTATCAGAATGAGGGTTGTAAACTTCAACTGAGTCCAAGGTACCTGGGGCCAAGAAATCATGGCTGAAAGATCGGCCTCCAGAAACATACAGGAGACCGTTGACTGCTGCCACAGACATGCCTGCTCTAGGCACTTTCATTGGAGCAACTTCAACCCACTTTTCCTAGAAAAGTGAGAAAAGAATTAACAGTAGTATCGTAAAATGATAATAAAATCTCGGAGAAATCATATATTCTAGACTTTACATATTTAAATTCAGACAACCCAATTAAGTAAATATATACGACATATTCAATGTTTGGGTAGGTATGACAAAACAGTGAGTCTAGAGAGAAATAATAGTTAAACCATCTGACTATAAATTATGATCAGTTGATGACCTACAAGTCCTGTAGATGGGCTGGAGAGAGGTTTAAAGGCACTGATTAGTCTTGCAGAGGACTGAGGCTCAGTTCCCAGCACCTACATGGTGGCTAACAACTGTCTGCTATTCTAGTTCCAGAAAACCTAACACCCTCTTCTGCACTCTGCAGGCAATGTATACATGTGGTGCAAGACGTGCATGCAGGCAAAATATCCATACAAATGAGGTAAAAATAAAAATGATAGGTTTAAAGGAACAATTCCAGGACAGCTAAGGTTATACAGAGAAACCCTGTCTTGAAGAAAACAAAAACAAAAGCCGGGCGTGGTGGCGCATGCCTGTAATCCCAGCACTCGGGAGGCAGAGGCAGGTGGATCGCTGTGAGTTCGAGGCCAGCCTGGTCTTCAAAGTGAGTCCAGGACAGCCAAGGCTATACAGAGAGACCTTGTCTCAAAAAACCAAAACAAAAAACAAAAAACAAAAAACAAAAAACAAAAACACAGCTGGAAAATCACATATTGGTAAATTAAATAATATATTCAAATATATACTTATATGTTTTCATGTTATTGCTGTGGATTGGACCCAGAGACTCACAGTGGCTAAGAGTGGCTAACTACTAATTAATTAACACTCCAAAACTAATGATCTATTTATAACAACACACTGGTCCAAATAAAAATTACTAGAGAAATTAGAAAATATTTTATGTTAGCCGGGTGGTGGTGGTGGCACACACCTTTAATCCCAACACTTGGGGAGGCAGAGGCAGGTGGATCTCTGTGAGTTCGAGGCCAGCCTGATCTACAAAACAAGTCCAGGGCAGTCAAGGCTGCACAGAGAAACCCTGTCTCAAAAACAAAACAAAGCAAAAAGAAAATATTTTAATGTAAATATTAATTAGAATACCGCAAGCCCTGAAAAGATAGATCATTAAGAATTCTCACTTTAAAAAAAAAAAAAAAAAAAACGAATTCTCACTACTACTCTTGTGAGCGGCCCGGGTCCTTTGGAAGAGCAGACAGTGCTCTTAACCACTGAGCCATCTCTCCAGCCCCCTCACTACTACTCTTAAAGAAGACCAAACTTTGATTCCTAGTGCCCATGTTTGACACCCCGCAACTGTCTATAACAGAAGTTTTAAGGGATCCATTGTTCAGTGGTCTCCAAAGGCACCTGCATTCGTATGGTGCACGCAAACTCATGCAGCCTCAACATACATACATGTACACATACATAAAAAATAAAGGTTTAGGGGCTGCAGAGATGGCTCAGAGGTTAAGAGCACTGGCTGCTCTTCCACAGGTCCTGAGTTCAATTCCCAGAAACCACATGGTGGTTCACAACTATTGATAATGAGACCTGGTGCCCTCTTCTGGCAGATCATTGTATACATAATAAATAAATCTTTAAAAAAACAATATTTTAAAAATTAAAGCATAATCAAATATTGTATATATGCAATTAAAGTGGTAGCTAAAGAAAATTTACAGGTCTGGCAATGTAGCAGTGTTTAGAGCATTAGCACACACAATCCAACAAAATTTTAAAATTTTTAAAAACTATTTTATGCGTATTGTTGTGCCTTCTAGTATGCCTTGCATCACATGTGTGCCCAATAAAGCAAAAAGAAGAGGCTGGATGCCCTGAAGCCGGACTTACAGACAGTGTGAGTCACCACACAAGTGCTAGAAATTGAACCTAGGTTACCCCTGTAAGAACAAATAGTGTTCTTGACCACTAAGGAATCTCTCCACCCCACACCACACTTTAAAATAACATTTATAGCTATAAAAGATAAGAAAATGAGTCGGGAGTGGTGGTGCACAGTTTTAATCCCAGACAGAGGCAGGAGGATTACTGTGTTTTCAAGGCCAGCCTGGTCTGCAAAGTGAGTCCAGAACATCAAAAATAACACAGAGAAACCCTGTCTCAAAAAATTTTTTTAAAAAGAAAAGTAAAGAAAGATTTATAGTCTGTCATCTCAGTTTCTAATTTAATGAACTAGAAAAAGGCAAAAACCCAAAATACATAATAAAACAATAAAAATAGAAATAATTCAATAGAAAGCGGAAAGCAATTAACAACAACAACAAAATAGTAATGCCAAGCCGGGCATGATGACATATATCTTTAATCCCAGTACTTGGGAGGCAGAGGCAGGTGGATCTCTATGAGTTGGAGGCCAGCCTGGTCTACAGAGTGAGTTCCAGGACAGCCAGACCTATACAGAGAAACCCTGTCTCGAAAAAAAAAGTAGTGATGCCTAAAGTTGATTCTTTTTAAAAAAGAGAGAGAAGCCAGGCATGGTGGTGCAAGCCTTTAATCACAGCACTCTGGGAGGGAGAGGCAGGAGGATCACTGTGAGTTCGAGGCCAGCCTGTTCTACAGAGTGAGTCCAGGACAGCCAAGACTACACAGGAAAACCCTGTCTCAAAAAACCTAAATAAATAAATAAATAAATAAATAAATAAATAAAATAAAATAAACATTTGAAATCATCCAACCTACCTCTTCAAAGGAGTACTTTTCTACAGTATGAAGAACATCCTGTGTCTCGTTCCACCCTCCAATGGAATAGATGCAGTCATTGAGTGCTGCCACCCCAAGATATGCTCTTCTGGTCCCCATGGGAGGAAGTGGAGACCAGCGCTTAGAAAGTGGATCATAAACTTCAAAAGAACGAAGCTCTAGTCCCTCGTTGTTGATTCCTCCAACTATATAAATTGAACCTGAAAAATGTGAGATTTATGCTTGGTTTCTATTGAACAGGTATAGGCCAACGATGGTGGCACATGACTTTGATGCCAGCATAGGAGACAGAGGCAGTCCAGTCTCTCTGAGTTCAAGGCCAGCCTGGTCTACTTAGTGGGTTCCAGAACAACAGTTAGAGCTACATAGTGAGATGTCTTTAAAAAGTTAATTAAGAAACAATGTTTCATACTCTTTCTCTACTTGTGGAAAAATAACCTAGGTATTGATGTGAGGGAAAATAACAATAATGGAAGAAGACACATCAAATACTTATTTTAATAAATAGCTACTTCTGACGAAAACAAAAACCAAAAGTCCTTTACCTCCTGAGCCATCTTGTCTACCTTTCAAACTGTTTTATAAATAGCTTTACACACATACACACACACAAAGATCTGCTTGTCTCTGCCTCCTGAGTGCGGGAATTAAAGGTATGCACCACCATACTAAGCTCACCAAAAACTACTTTATTTATTTATTTATTTATTTTCAATTTTTTACTTTTTTCAAGACAGGGTCTCTCTGTGTAGCCTTGGCTGTCCTGGACTCACTTTGTAGACCAGGCTGGCCTTGAACTCACAGCGATCCACCAGCCTCTGCCTCCCAAGTGCTGGGATTAAAGGCGTGCGCCACCACGCCCGGCTTCAACTACTTTTTTTTTTTTTTAAATAAATCTTTTTTTGTTTGGTTTTCTTTTTCTTTTTTAAATATTTATTTATCATCATGTATACAGTGCTCTGCCTTCATGTACACCTGCAGACCAAAAGAGAGCATCAGATCACATTATCGATGGCTGTGAGCCACCATGTGGTTGCTGGGAATTGAACTCAGGACCTCTGGAAGAGCAGGCAGTGCTCTTAACCTCTGAGCCATCTCTCTAGCCCCCAAAACTACTTTTTAACATAACTTCTGTATCTTCAAAATTATTACACTAATGATGGCCAATTCTAAGCAAACACACATACATATGTACATAGCAAATGATAAATACTGTATTGCTAATAACTGAACAGAAAAAAATATTTTATAAAAGCATTACCTTGTATTTCACAGCACCCAAAGTAGTACCGAGATACTCCCATGCTGCCAACTACTTCCCATGTATTTTCATCAGGATCAAATCGTTCAATGGTGTTGCCAATCTCACCTCCAACCCACCCACCTGAAACAAAACAAAAAAATTATCATTTCTGAGACAAAGGAATCTTATTTATGACAAAGGCTTTACAAACCACCTAATCCAACTATTTCATACTACAGACAAGTCCACATGGACCAGAGATGTGATCTGTCCAAGTTGACATGAAAATTCAGAATATAATTATAAGTAAAGTTCAGATGTATTCATTACAGAATAAAACAAACATAGAAACAATTAGTAAATTGTATGGGAAATATGATTTTTCCTTAAACCTTTTTATTTTTTGTTTTTGGAATAGTTGCACAATGTAACCCTGGCTAGTCTGGAACTCACAGAAATTTGTCCACATCTGCCTCCAGAGTGCTGGGACTGAAGGTGTGCACTAACAGTCAGGTGGTGGCAGCCTGTGACATTAATCCCAGTACTCAGGAGGCAGATCTCTGAGTGTGAGGAAAGCCTGGTCTACACAGCAAGTTCCAGGAAAGCCAAGGATACATAGAGAAATCTTGTCTTGAAAAACCTAAAATACAAACAAACAAAAAAAACCACTAATACACTGACCCCAAACCTTTTTTTTTCTATATTTTTTTCTTTTTTCTTTCTTTTTTCTTATTTTTGACAAGGTCTCACTAATTAGACTTGGCCTTGAACTCAGAGGCATCCTCCTTCTTCTACCTCCTACACCCCACGCCTCCAAACTTACCAAGGCAAATTCTAAGCCAAATCACAGTACGTTATCTATTTAGGATGAATTTAGGGATTTCAAAAAGGCTTCTCATCCTCAAGTGTCATTTTTTAAATATTCTCCAGGCTTGTTTGTTTGAGACTGGTATCACGGTGTATCCATGGCTTCCCTGACACTCACCATGTAGATCAGGCTGGCCTTGAACTCGGAAACATCTGCCTGCCTCTGCTTCCTGTCCAATTATTTTTTTGTTTGTTTTGTTTCTTAAGTTGGTTTACGGATTGTTTTTATTATTTATTTTATTAGCTGAGGTCGTAATTACATCATTTCTTCTCTTTTCTTCCATCAAACTCTAGCATGTATTCCTCGATCTATTTAAATGCATGGCCTCTTTTTTCATTAATCACTGTTACATACATATATGTACATGTATTCCTGTGTATATAAATTCCTAAATAAGTACAACCTGTTCAATCTATATGTTACTTGTAGGCATGTGTTCAGGGCTGACCAGTTGGTATTACATAACCAACTGCTGTGCTTTTTCCTGGAGAAGACTGTTCCTCAGTTGCCTTCTAGGCTTCCCTGCATCCATGTTAGCATGTCTGTTGCTGCTGTCCTAAACATGTTCAGCTCATGTATAGGCAGCCATGTTGGTAAGACTTTCTGGGGTATCTTCTGACATTCCCTAGAAGACAGTCTCATAGCAGACCGACCTATATTTTTCCAATCTCTTCTTCTTCAATGATCACTGAGTATTAGGTGCTGGTGTTTTTGTTTTTGAGATGGGGTTTCTCTGTGTAGCCTTGGCTGTCTTAGAATTCATTGTGGCTAGGCAGTGATGGGGCACACCTTTAATCCCAGCACTCGGGAGGCAGAGGCAGGTGGATCTCTGTGAGTTCCAGGACAGCAAGACCTGTTACACAGAAAAATCCTGTCTCAAAAAAAAAAAAAAAAAATCAATCTGTAGACCAGGCTGGCCTTGAACTCTCAAAGATCTGCCTGCCTCTTCCTCCCAAATGCTGGGATTAAAGGTGTGTGTCACCACCACATGGCCTGTGTTTTATGTTCTAAGAGAGGGTTTTAGTGTATCCCAGGCTGGCCTAGAACTTTTTTGCAGTAATCCTCCAGAGTGCTGCCCCTTCTCCAATTTTTGAAGTTAAAAATATTCTCTTCACCCATGTTATCACAGCCAACACTTACAGTTATAAGCACCCAGGAAGGAGAGGCAGTAGGATGGCGAGCTCAGTAATGATAAGGCAGCATTTTTAGGTAGCTACAAAATGAGACGCTAAAAAGATACACTGTGTTTGTCTGTTTTCAAGACAAGGTCTTACTATGCAGTCCTTTCTGTCCTGGAACTTACTGTGTGAACCAGCCCAGAGATTCACCCTGTCTCTTCCATCCAGCCCTACATCTTGTATCAGTAAGAACCATCTCTAAAGTTGTCAGATCCCAAGAATTTAATTAATATCAGTTGTTCTTAAATCAAACAGCATAATTACCCAGAGCATAGATAGCCCCGTAACACACGCACACGCCCAGGCCACAGCGGGGGTGGTTCATGGAAGCCACAATTGTCCACTGTTTAGTAACTGGATCGTAACACTCAGTACAGTCAAAAATCATCGAATCCTTTTCGCCTGATGTGAAAAAAAGAGCCACACATCAGGTTTAGTGATGCTAACAGCAGAGAATTATAACACAACATCCAGTAGCATTGGCATTTTCTGTTTTCAGAAACCAACCATTACGTCTAATTTAAAAATAGCCATTAAAAGTCTTTGTCTAGCAAGCAACATTTTTAATTCAAAACACTGTAATTTACTAAAGACCGTTTAAGGAACAAAGGCACATGACTTTTTAACTATTTACTCTAATTCTACCACCTAAACAATTCATATAAACTTTGACGAAATAATTTTCATCTAACACTCTCTTTATTTTCAGGTAATAATTTGGATTTATGGCCTGGTACAATTTGAATTTTAATATAATTATAACCCATATGTAGCAGCAAACAGAAATTAAAACTTAAGAAATTATACACTCAAAAAAGAATTTTAAGAGCCAGTCATGGTGGCACGCCCCTTTAACCCCAGCCCTTGGGAGGCAGAGGCAAGTGAATCTTTGAGTTCGAGGCCAGCCTTGTCTACAAAGTGAGTTTCAGGACAGGCAGGGCTACACAGAGAAACTCTGTCTCAAAACAACAACAACAACAACAACAAAAACTTTTAAACACACTATACTTAGTATCCTAGGGTAGGGGAAGTTGTTTTCTTCAATGGTTTAAACACTGGAATATCTATACTCCAGGAAATAACCCAGACCTAGGTACATTCAAGCAACCAATTAAACTCAGTAGCCATCCCACACACACAAAAACAAACCAACAAACAAAAAGAATTAGGTAGGGACTGGTTGGGAAGAAGGAGTATGCGTACCATCCATCCATGAAGCCTTACGCTCATACACACAGACACACACACACACACACACACACACACACACTCCATAAATCTAACCATAGAATGACAAAGCTCCAATTGACAGAATTTATATACTGAGATATCTGGACATGATGGAGCACTACTTTATTCTCAGTACTTGAGAGGCAGAACATTGTGAATTCAAGGCCTGCCTGATCTACATATTCAGACCCTGTCCCAAAATAAATAAAGTTATTAAAATAAACTTAGGTGCCAGGCATGGTGGCACACACCTGTAACCCCAATACTCGGGAGGCAAAGGCAGGCGGATCTCTGTGAGTTTAAGGCCAGGCTAGTCTATAAAGCAAGTCCAGTACAGCCAAGGGTATATAGAGAAGCCCTGTTTTTGTTGTTGTTGTTGTTTTGTTTGTTTGGTTGGTTGTTTTTTTTTTTTTCTGAGACAGCCTTGGTTGTCCTGGAGTAGCTTTGTAGACCAGGATGGCCTCGAACTCACAGTGATCCACCTGCCTCTGCCTCCTAAGTACCGGGATTAAAGGCGTGCACCACCACATCCCACTGAGAAACCCTTTTTTGAAAGACCAAAAATAAATAAATAAAATAAAAAAATTTAAAAAATAAACATATAAAATTCTAAACTAGGGAACATCTGAAAAAAATGAAGGTGTTATCATGTTTATGAACTGCAAGATTCAGTGTGGAGATGGAGAGATGGATCACCAGTTAAGAACACTTGCTGTTCTTGCAAAGGACCAGGGTTCAGTTGCCAGCAGCCACAGGATGGCTCACAAGCATCCATCACTCCAGTTCCAAAGGATTCCACCCTGTGCTGACCTCCTTGGGCACTGCAAACACGTGGTGCAATATACATATAAGCAAAACACTAACATATAAACAATAAAATAAATAAACCTTTAAAAAACTGTCAGTGTAACTCTGAGAGGGAGAAAGAGATTTTAAGCAAGAAGAAAAAAAAAAAAAAAAAAAGGAATACATGTGAAATAAAAACAAAGGGAGGACTACTTGGGGATGAAGGAGATCAGCAAGAAGATGGAGGAGGATACTAGAGGAGGACGAAAAATGCCATAATGAAATGTTACTGTATGTCAACTTAAAAAAATCAATTTGGGGGTCTGGAGAGATGCCGCAGCGATTAAGAGCACCATCTGTTCTTCCAGAAGTCCAGAGTTCAGTTCCCAGCAACCACATGGTAGCTCACAACCATCTGTACTGGGATCTGATGCCTGCAGGTGTACATGCAAATAAAGCACTCATATACATAAAAATTAAGTAAATAAATCTTTTAAAAAATGAAATTGAAAACACCAATTTAAAGATGATAATTTTCCTTAAACTAATATATAGATTTAAACAATCCCATTTTTATTTTGTGATTTACCATAACATGTATAAACTTAAATAAAAGTATATGGAAATTGGGAAAAAATGATGCAACCAACCAAGAACTGTCAGAGCCTAACAGAAAAGAATCATGAGAGAAAAAGGGCCCCACCATCTGTTAAGTTGTGTTTTTCCTGTGCAGGAGTGGGAACTTTCAGAGGACAACTTTCAGGAGTTGGTTCCTTCAACAATGTGGGGAACACAGTGTCTCGGGGCTTCTTTTAATGTGATAAAACACCATGAGTATAGCAACTGGGGGAGGAAAAGGGTTTAGTTGATACTACAGTTTGCAGTTCATCACTGAGGGAAGTCAGAACAGGAATTCACGGCAGGAACCTGAAGGCAGGAGCTGATACAGAGGCCAGTGTGATCTAGACAGTGTGAGTTCCAGGGTAGCCAGGATGGTTATAGAGAAATCTTGTCATGAAAAAAACCCAAAGACTACCTATCCTTAGAGAGTTATTTGCAAAGTTGACCCTTGGCTGGAATCTGGAAATATGGCTGATAAACAGTGAAATAAAATAATGAGTGGCTTGCTGTTCCTAAACTGTTTATATAAACAGTGTGGTTTATGCTGAACATGCTTTTCATTTATTCATCTATCTATCTAGTTATTTATTTATTTTTGTTTTGTTTTGAAACAAGGTCTTTCTATTTAGTCCAGGCCACCCCAGATTTCCTTATGTAGACCAAGTGGCCCGCTGGGATAATCTCTTGTGCAGTGTGTAAAAGTTGTCTTTGGAAAGGCAGAGCCAGGCAGATTGCTGTTGAGTTCAGGGCCAGCCTGGTCTACAAAGTGAGTTCCAGGACAGCCAAGGCTACACAGAGAAACCATGTCTCGAAAACAAACAAACAAACAAAAAGCTAAGTAAATAATTTGTTATTTATTTATGTACACAAATAAATAATAAAGAAAGTGTGAAAAGAAAGATTCTCATATGTGGATCTGACTAGGAACAAACTTACCATTCTTTGTTAAAATTTTAGCCACCACTAAGTATTTAAATTGGTCTTTATGCAATCTATTTTTTTTTGCAGGTGTGTGTGTGTGTGTGTGTGTGTGTGTGTGTTTCAAGACAGGGTTTCTGTATGTAGCCTTGCCTGTCCTGGACTCCCTTTGTAGACCAGGCTGGCCCGGCACTCAGATAGCTGCCTGACTCTGCCTCCCTGAGGGCTGGGATCACAGGCCTGCGCCACAGTCCCCGGCTCACAATCTTTCTTTTACAGCTGGGAAAACTGAAGCAACTAAACTAGAATATGGGTATCTTGTCTGAGAAAAAAGAAAAAAGTTGGTAAAAGATAAATGCAATGAGAGAGAAGATGATAGACAGTGAAATTTTCTTGAAAAACAAAACCAACATGTATATAGAAATAGAACATGGGAGTTTGTAATGAAAATTGGACTTTTTCTTTGTCTTCTTTCTTTTTTTCTTTCTTTTCCTTTTTTTCTTTTGTTTTTGCTTTTTGTTTTTGAGACAGGATTTCACTGTATAGTCCTGGCTGTCATGGAACTAGCTCTGTAGATCAAGCTGGCCTTAAACTCACAGAGATCCACCTGCCTCTGCCTCCTGACTCTTGAGATTAAAGGCATGAACCTCTAGACCTGGCCCTGAATTTTTCTTTTTGTAATTTTTTTTTTTTTTTTTTTTAGAATTTATTTTTATTTTATGTGTGTTTGTATTTGCCTCCATGAACATCTTGAACTACATGTGTGCAGTGTCTGCAGAGGCCAGTAGAGGGTGTCAGATCCTCTGGAAATGGAATTACAGGAGGTTGTTAGCCACCATGTGGATGCTGGGAACAGAACCTGGGTCTCCTGGAAGGGCAGCCAGTTCTTTTAACTGCTAAGCCATCTCTTTGGCCCCTCCCTCTTTCTTGAGATAGGTCTCGCATATACCCTTGGCTAGCCTTGAACTACGTGTGTGCTGAGAAAGACTTTGAATTTCTGACCTCCCACCTCTACCTCTTGAGTGTCGTGACTAGAGCCAAGTACTACCACCTGAGATTTATGTAATTAATGCTGAGATGCGAACCCAGGGCCTCCTGCATGTTAAACAAGCACCATATCAACTAAGCTACATCTTTAGGCCACAAAATTGGATTTTACCTTCAATAGTAAACAGCGAGCCATTCTAGAGTTGAGAATAGGACAATAAGATCAGATTCATAATGTAAGAACAGACTTTAGAGATAAAAACAAACATCAAGATTGGTGTGTTAGGGCTGGAGAGATGGCTCAGAGGTTAAGAGCTTTTCCAAAGGTCCTGAGTTCAATTCCCACCAACCACATTATGGCTCATAGCCATGTATAATGAGATCTGGTGCCCTCTTCTGGTGTGCGGGCAGAACACTGTATACATAATAAATAAATAAATCTTTAAAAAGAGATTGGAGTGTTATAATGTTGAAGCAGATCTATTTACATAAATACTAGTGGCCTGGATATAGGGGTGAAAGAAAGCCAGCAGGAGGATGACTAAGGTTTTGAGGGGGTCTTTACATCAGTGGCAGTGCTTGCCTTCCTTACATGAGGCCACAGGATCAATCATACTGAAGGAACAAAACAGTATGATTAAAGCTTTGTTCTGACCCACTAAGTAAATCATTGTTATCATCCAGTATATGGCAAATCACGGAAAGAAAATACAGATTTTGGTGTAGACAATATAAAGTACATATTGCATATAAGTCAAGTCCAAAGAGATGGTTATTATATCTTAAGGGAGAGGGGAGAAAACAACAGTGAAGGTAATCAAAGCACATTATATAACAGGGGAGGGGCACATATACAAACAATGTAGCCAAGTAGTCTAATCAGAGAAATTAGCTATTTTTATTGTTACCTCCAATAGCGTAGACCATCCCTCCCAAAACTGCTACTCCAAGTCCACACCGAGCCTGATGAAGTGAAGATACAGTGGTCCAGTACTGGCTAAAGGTATCAAAACGTTCCACACAGCTAAGGGCTCTGCAATCACTCCATCGGCCCCCCTGCAACCGTGTATATCCACCTAAACACAGAAAGGAAAAACACACAGCAAACCGCTTATTGCTAAATATGGAGATGTTAGTAATGAAAAAAATTTAGGCTTCTGTATCTAACACTTATATAGCCTAGAAACTGTCACCTCTATAAAAATGGTATATAAAATATGTAACTCAATTATGCCAGGTCCTAGAAAATTATAGCTTATATGAGAATGTTAATCTCAGTGTTTTACTACATAATTTCAGTTATAATAGAAAGCTATATAAAATATAAGTTGGGAGGAGCCATACATGCAGAAAGGGCCTATGGCAAGTAAGGGAGCTTTTGGAATGAAAGACAGATAAAAATATTACTTTGAACTTGTGGAGCTAAGAGATAGACAAATGGCCAGGTGTGGTGGTGCACACCTTTAATGCCAGGACTCAGAGAAGCAGAGGCAGGAGGATCTCTGTGAGTTCACGGCTAGCAAGTGGTCTACAATATCAGTCCAGGACACTCAGGGCTACACAGAGAAACCCTGTCGGAAAAACAAGAGAGAGAGAGAGAGAGAGAGAGAGAGAGAAGGGGGTAAGGTCGGGTTTACTCAGGTGCTAGTCGTAACGGAGGAACATGTAAACAGTAATCCTGTCATAACTCCTCAAAACTTGACAATCTTAAACCTTACTAACTGTGACATGAAAAATTTTTGCTTTGAACTTACAATGAACTTGAAGAATGAGGAGATAGAAAAAAATAATGTTTAGTTAGCCACAAATAATCAATAATCCTGCTGTGTAGTGACATTATAATTGCTTTTGTGGCCATGAGGTAATTTTTCTTCTGACGTACAGGATGTTGCTTTAGAAGGTATAGAAGGAACCAAGAAATAATAAATGGTGTTCATTAGACCCCGCTCCTCAGTACTTTGCTTTATCCACCAAATATGTGTCTTTCTGTCTGAATGTTTGTGTGTGTGTGTGTGTGTGTGTGTGTGTGTGTGTATACATGTATGTATGCGGAACGCCTGGCACAAATACACTTTTTTTTAATTTAAAATTTTTGAAAAACAAAGGTCTTGGGCCAGGCATGGTGGAGCACGCCTTTAATCTCAGCACTCAGGAGGCAGAGGCTGGTGGATCTCTGTGAGTTTGAGGCCAGCCTGGTCTACAAAGCGAATCTAGGACAGCAAAGGCTACACAGAGAAACCCTGTCTTGAAAAACCAAAAAACAAAAGGAAAAAAAGAAAAAAAGAAAAAAAGAAAAAAGGTCTGTCTACGTAGCCCTGTCTATATACATAGCCTCAAAATCACAGAGATCCTCCTGTCTCTGCCTTCCTAGTGTGCAGACTAAAGTCTTGTATTACCATGCCTGGCCTATAAATTCACTTTTCTTTATTTATTTTTCACTAGTTTAAATCTGGGAGGGGTACAGCATCACACGGATTCTGGGTCCAATAGCCTTTTTTGGAAGGTTGTTTCGGAATTTGACAGGAACTGTGCCACTGTTCCCATGGACCCGGGTTACCTTTTCCCTGGGTCACTCTGGCTTGGTCTGGCTTGCCTCCAGGGGTCAGTGTTGTTTTGTGCTTTACTCACATAGGCACATCTCTGGCCTGAGTAGAGCTCAGTTTCATCTCAGTCATAAACACCTTGAGTTTTTTTGTTTTTTGTTTTTTGTTTTAAAGATTTATTTATTTATTATTATGTATACAGATCTCTGCCTACATGTACACCTGCAGGCCAGAGGAGGGTATCAGATCACATTAGAGATGGTTGTGAGCCACCATGTGGTTGCTGGGAATTGAACTCATGACCTCTGAAAGAGCAGTCAGTGCTCTTAACCGCTGAGCCATCTCTCCAGCCCAACACCTTGAGTTTTAAGAAGAGCTGTGTGCAAGGCTGGAGCGATGGCTCAGCAGTTAAGAGCACTGACTGCTCCTCTAGAGGTTTTGAGTTCAATTCCCAGCAACCGTATGGTGGCTCACAACCATCTGTAATGTGATATGATGCCCTCTTCTGGCCTGCAGGTGTACATGCAGGTAGAGCACTATATACATAATAAATAAATCTTGAAGAAAAAAAACTGTGTGCTCTTTGGTGGTGGAGCCCTTGCTTACAGCCAGCAAAAGTGGCCTTACACCACAGCCTCCTGGACACATTTGCCTTTTAGAACTTTTGCTGCCAGCAGGACTCTACAGGTTCCAAGATGGCAGAAAGAGTCCTCTGATATTGTGGATCATGCTGCCAAGGACACTCTGGAAACTACTTATTTTATCATCCCTAATGACTACCTAAGACATCATGAACAGTTCAGTTTTGAGATATATTTCCCTTGTTTTTCATTTGAATTTAAGATTTTTTTGTTTGTTTGTTTGGTTTTTCGAGATGGGGTATCTCTGTGTAGCCTTGGCTGTCCTGGACTCCCTTTGTAGACCAGGCTGGCCTTGAACCTACAGAGATCTGCCTGCCTCTGCCTCTGTCCAGCCTGATGACCTGAATTCAATCCCTCAGCCCTACAGAGTGGGAGGAGAGAACCAGTTCCCATAAACTGTCCTCTCATACACACACACACACACACACACACACACACACACACACACACACACA
>OU015754.1:51518141-51542157 GCA_907169655.1 Acomys percivali | reverse complement strand
CCACCGCCACCACCTGGCTATATCATATGTTTTTAATGACTCTACTGTCTGAATTTTGAGAGGAGTGTTTATCAGTTCACGGCTAACCCCTGCCGCCTCCCCACCCAGGCTCAACTCCTCCGCTTCTTTCTTTTCTTTTCCCTGGGATCTACTCCAATAGATGCATTTTCCCCCTCTGTATCTTGTTTCAAACCCTGCTCAGACAAAGAGCTAATTCTCCCTCTCACTCTTTTTATCTTGGTACAATTACTTTGTGTTCTTCAGGAGAAAATTTGAAACAGACACGTGTTCTCGCTGTATCTTTCTAGCATGAAGCAAGAGGGTGGTGGACTAGAGCTCCACCAGGCTCACGTTCTTACTCTGGATCTACCCAGTGCCGTATTTAAGCCGGGCAAGACTCCACTGAGCTCTACCCAACCAACATGCTGTAATCATTATGTCTGTTTCTCAACTTCCTCTGCTTTGCTTTTCAATTGTTCATTCTGCCTCTAAATTATCCACTGATGGGGCCCAAGATTTTACTAATTAGCCTTTCCTCCACATTGTCTCTTGGGATGCAGAGACAAGGCTAGATGTATATTGATAAGGCTAGGAGACAGTCCTTTTCTAGTTCTTTATAAAAGTCAGAAAATACTGGTCTTTCAGGGAAGAGAAGATGTACTAACAGGGGCTGGAGAGACGGCTCAGTGGATAAGAGTGCCACTTGCTCTTCCAGAGGTCCTGAGTTCAATTCCCAGTAACCACATGGTGGCTTACAACCATCTATAATGTGATCTGATGCCCTCTTCTGGCCTGCAGGTGTGCATGCAGGCAGAATACTATGTATATATAATAAATAAAATCTTTTTTAAAAAAAAAGATGTATTAACAGGCTACTGGTTGGCTTAAATCTCAAGTGCACCACCCTCGAGCGGCAACCTACTCAGTCATACCTAAGGGACTTTTAGAAAATTCTCCTCAGGCTGTCAGAATATTTTGTAGAATATTTTGTTCCTACCCTGGTCATGACGGTGCCCACCTGTAAAACTACCACTTGGGAGGTGGAGGCAGGAGGATCAGAAGATCCAGGTTATCCTTGGTTATATGAGATTAAGGCCAGCCCAGGGTATCCCAGGCCTTATCACAGAAAGAGGGTGGAATGGAGGGTGGCTCAGTGGCTAAGAGCACTTGCTGCTCTTCCAAAGGAATCAGGTTTGATTCCCAGCACCCACACGGCAGCTCACAACTGTCTGTAACTCCAATTCCAGGGGATATGGCATGTTTTTCTGGCTTCCAAGGGAACAGACAATTATGCAAGGAAAAACACACACACACACAAATTCAATAGTTTAAAAAAAAAGATTGTCAAATGATATATGAAAGTATTTAGAAATTGTGCATAAAAATGCTTCCCAAAAAGTGAGAGAAAAATTAAACTTATTGCCAGGGGGGTGGGTGGGGTGGGTGGGAGTGGTGCACATCTTTAATCCCAGCACTCAGGAGGCAGAGGCAGGTGGATTACTGTGAGTTTGAGGCCAGCCTGGTCTACCAAGTGAGTCTAAGACAGCCAAGGCTACACAGAGAAACCCTGTCTTGAAAAACAAAAAACAAGAAAAGCAGGAACACCATCATAATTAATTTTTGAATATGAAAGGGTTCAGGAACTACAACAGCCATGTTTTTTAGAAAAAAAAAAGATAGTAGAAGTGGTGCATGACTTTAATCCCAGAACTCAGGATGCGGAGGCAGGTGGATTTCTGTGAGTTACAGGGTAGCCCGATCTACATAGGGAATTCCAAGACAGCCAGCACTACATAGAGAGACCCTGTCTCAAAAACCAAGCCAAACTAAACAAAAGAAAGAGGTACTTGATAAAATCTAGCCAAAAAAACCCAAAGACCAAAATAAATAAATAAATATTTTTTAAAAAACCATAAAAAGCAATACAGCAAACCTATGGGGCTGGAGAGATGGCCCAACATTTAAGTACACTTACTGTTTTTGCAGAAAACCAAGTTCAGTTCCTACAACCCATATGGAGGCTCATAACCATCTGTAATGTGATCTAATGCCCTCTTCTGGCATGTGAGTTCAAGGCCAGCCTGGTTTCCAAAGAGAATCTAGGACAGCCAAGATAACACAGAGAAACCCTGTCTCAAAAACTAAGCAAAGCAAAACAAAACAAAACAAAGAAACCTGTCCAACCCAAACAATCAATAAAAAAAATAGAAAATTTGGTAATAAAAATAACATACTTGAAGCTGTGTCTGTTACCATATGCCTATAACCCAGCACTTGTGAGATACTAGTGTCAGGAGGAGTGGAGGTATGAGGTCATTCTTGGCTATATACTGAATTAATGACCAACCCCAGGTACAGGGTCTCTCTGTACATCCCTGGCTGTCCTGGAACTCACTCTGTAGACCAGGCTGGCCTCGAACTCAGCGATCTGCCTGCCTTTGCCTCCCGAGTGCTGGGATTAAATGTGTGTGCCAACCATCACCCTGCCAAGATCCTATCTTTTTTTTTTTTTAAGTTTTCTAAGACAGGGTTTTTCCGTGTAGCCCTGGCTGTCCTGGACTCACTTTGTAGACCAGGATGGCCTTGAACTCACAGAGATCCCCCTGCCTCTGCCTCCCTGAGTGCTGGAACTACAAGCATGCGCCACCATGCCCAGGAAGATCCTGTCTTAAACACATTAACTACAGCTGAAAATCTGTTAGCGGTACCAAAATTATCTGAATGTAAAGATAAAGGCACGGAGCCAAGGGACTCACGATTGTAAGCATAAATGTAAATAATGGCTATAAACCTTGAAGACTCTGACAGAAAAAGTAGATGGGAAGAAAAGTGAAATACCCAGTGCCTAATTTTTCCTAGCAGAGCGATAATACTGTTTAAAATTTAAACTATAATTTTATTTTTAATGATATTCACCCTTTGTCCTTCATGTTAAAAAAAAAAACAAACTGTAAGGTGGCCTGGCAGGGCTGGTGCACACCTTTAATCCTAACAGTTGGGAGGCAGAGGCAGGCAGATCTCTGGGTTCAGTGCCAGCCTGATCTCCATAGTGAGTTCCAGGACAGCTGGGGCTATCAGAGAAACCCTGTCTTGAAAACAAAACAAAACAAAAACAAAACACCCAAAACTCAAAAGCAAACCAAACCAATCAACCAACCAAAAGTTCATTTTATTTATAATCGTGTGTGTGTGGTGTGTGTGTGTGTGTGTGTCTGCGCGCGTGTGCGTGTGCGTGTGTGTGTGTGTGTGTGTGTGTGTCTTTCTGCTGTTGTTAATTCAGAACTAGAAATCCCTTTGGTTTCTACACACAGAGAAAATTGTGAATTTGAGCCAGCCTAGACTACACATTAAAATAAAAAAAATTCCTAACTATTAAAAAAAAAAAAAAACCAAGAAGAGACTTGATACCCTATGAGCATATACAGAGGGAGGAGGTCCCCCACAGTCATGTGAAATGCCCAGCACGTGGCATGAGCCTGAAAGTAAGATCCCTGCGGCTTGTTAGCTAGCCAGGCTAGATGAAGCAGCAAGCTCCAGGTTCAGTGGGAGAGCCTGTCTCAAAAAACAAGGCGAAGAGCAACAGAAGAAGACATCTGAGGTCAACCTCTAGCCTTTAAGCGCTTGCACACACACCTTCTTCACACTTATCTGCACACGTGTGCACGCACACACGCAACACTGACATACAGTAAGAGTTACCTTCTATGTACTTTAAGAGCCTCTGAGATGGTAATAGAGGGAACCGAATTGGATCTAATACCTCCACCACATACTTCCTTCTCCTTCCCAGATCCTTCAGCACCCACTGCATTGCAGCTAAGAAGACCTGGTATTCATCCTCAATGCTGAGCTCCTCACTTCGTAGGATCTTGATCAGCTGATCTTTTGTAAGTGCCAGGAACTCTTCCCCACTGTGAACCTCCAAGAAATGCACATGAATATAGTTTTCTGTAAACTCCAAAAGATCATGGCAAGCTATTTGTTCAGAGAACTGAAAGAGTCCGATGCAGTTCTGTGGGTCAATTTGTCCTTTCAGGAAATCACAGCAAAGGTTAACAACTTCAGTCAGCTGTAGCATGTCGGCTGCGACAATCAGCTCCTGAACATTAGTCACAGCTATGCTCACTAATCCTAGGGAAACAGAAAGGTAAAACAGTCAATAAATCAAAACAAGCATTTCGCTTAATAGTTTACTTGACTTCAATAATAGCTTAATTTTTGCAGAGTAGAAACTAAGTAAACAATAATATATGGGAAAAACACAAAACGCAAATGACAATGTATTTAACATTTATGGAATGAGACCTGGCGTGGTGACGCAAGTCTTTAGTCCCAGCACTCAGGAGGCAGAGGCAAGAGGATCTCTGAGTTCAAGGCCAGCCTGGTCTACAGAGTTTCAGGACAGCCAGGACTACACAGAGAAACCCTATCACAAACAAAACAAAACACAGCCCAACAACATGTATAGAACAACTACAGTAAACCAGGCACTGTCTTAGTTGCTTTATACTCAATTAACACTCATTATACTCCTAGCTAGTAGTTAGTTATCAGTTTTCTTATTATTATATTAAGCAAACAGAATTAGGAAATTTAAATAACCCTTCTCCAAATTATATGACTGAGAGGCTAGAGAGATGGCTAAGCACCTAAGAGTACTTGCTGCTCTTGCAGAAGACCCCAGGTTTATTTCCCAGAATCTACAGGGGACTCACAGTGACCTGTAACTCCAGTTCCCATAGGAATCCAAAGCCCTTTTTGGCCACTGCAGGTACTGCACACGCGTGATGCACATACAGACATGCAGGTAAAAATTCATGCACAGAATATAAAAATGAATACTTCTTGAAAAATGTTTTGAAAAAACTGTATGACTGAACAAGTTGCAGATTAGAGTCCGGCATCAAAGCCAACACTCTGCTTGCTGGCTGAAACAAAATCTCATTATCTAGGGCAAGCTGGCCTCCAATTTCCAATCTGCTTGTCTCTGCTTCCAGGTACTGGGATTAAAGGAGTGCATAGTACATCCAGAAAAAAATCTATACTTTTAACATAGATTATATGTATGTAAAAAATTTACTGAGGTACTGGTGAGGTACATTATTCATTTATGATATAATGTCATTCAGTGTTAGTTTTGGTTTTGTTGTTGTTGTTTTTGGTTTTTCGAGACAGGGTTTCTCTGTGTAGCCTTGGCTGTCCTAAACTCACTTTGTAGACTAGGCTGGCCTCGAACTCACAGAGATGCACCAGTCTCTGCCCCCTAAGTGCTGGGATTAAAGGCGTGTGCCACTACCACCTGGCCAGTGTTAGTTTTTTTAAAAAAATATTTATTTATTAATATGTATACAGTGCTCAGCCTGCATGTACACCTGCGTGCCAGAAGAGGGCATCAGATCACATCATAGATGGTTGTGAGCCATCATGTGGTTGCTGTGAATTGAACTCAGGACCTCTGGAAGAGCAGGCAGTGCTCTTAACCACTGAGCCATCTCTCCAGCCCATTCTTTTCTTTTCTAAGGCAGGGTCTCTGTAGCTCAGGCTGACCTCAAACTCACTATGTAGCTGAGGATGACTTGAATTCCTGATTCTTCTGCCTCTACCTCCAGCCTGATCTACATGGGAAGTCCAGGACAGCCAAGGCTACATAAAGAAACCCTGTCTCAAAACAAAACTTTACTGAATCTCATAACAATTTTTCCCAAGTAGTTTCTTTTGTAGTTTTTTTTATACTACCCCCGACTCCGATGCCATGTGTGTCGGACACATCACTATGTCATGCATGGAGGTCAGAGAAGAAGTTCTTGGAGTCAGTTCTTTTCTCCAACCATGCAGGTGTCAGGGATTGAACTCAGGTCACGAGGCTTTGGTAACAAGCACCTTTACCCACTGAGCCATGTCACCAGGCCCCTCTGATAACTCCTTTAGGAGAACGTAGTATATTCTCAAAACTATACCAAATAAAGTATTTGTTTCCTTTTTTATCCCTAACTATAAACATAATTAAGGACTGGAGAGATGGCACAGAAGTTAAAAGCAGTTGCCGCTGCATTTCCCGAGGTCACGTCTTCAGTTCGCAGCACACACAGTGGCACATCACCATCTATAACTCAGTTCTGGGGGGGTCCAATGCCCTCTTTTGCCCTCCATAGGTACTACATGCAAGTGGTACACTTACACATATGCAGACACATAAAAATAAGCACATCTTTAAAAATAAACTTATATAAGTTACTTTGGTCATGATATGTTATTGCAGCAACAGGAAACTAATACGGATATACCTGTGTAAATGAAATCTAGAAGTAACTGAAAGATTCCAGGTTCAACTCCTAGAATCTGTACCACATCTTTTGAGGACTCTTTCATTCCTCCAGTGAACAAAGCTGCAAAGTATGGGCTACTGGCAGCCAGAACCAGCCGATGAACTTGAAAGGTTTCCTTCCCAACTTGTAGCTGCACATCACAGAAATGCTGTCCATCTCTCATTTTGTTGATCTGGGCCAAGATGAGCTGGGCATGTTTATCAGAGGAAAATGAACTATCACCAGCCTTGACATCCTCCTCCTTAGACATGATGAGCACAGATGAACTGAAGAGACTGCTGCCTAGTATCTGATTCTACCCTGAGAAACAAAACACAAAGATCAAACAACATTATCTTTTTGTTAACATATCTCCTATTCACATATAGATGAAACATTCTCTATAATTTATTTAGTACCATAAAACACACAGCAAGCCAGGCGTGGTGGTGACACACGCCTTTAATCCCAGCACTGGGTAGGCAGAGGCAGGCAGCTCGATGTGAGTTCGAGGTCAGCCTGGTCTACAATGTGAGTCCAGGACGGCCAAGGCTAACACAGAGAAATCCTGTCTTGAAAACAGAAACAAAAACAAACAAACAAATAAAAACACACACCAAACAAATACAGGCTAAACTCTATGGTAGGGCTTCTAATTTGCTTTCGGATAATGGAATAGGGAGTATGAGCCAAAGGATGCTTCACGGAAGAACTATGCACTGAATTGGGCAGTAAAGATAAACAGCGGGAAGGTATAAAGAACAGCCATAGACCCCTCCTTGGGTAAAGAAAATAAGATGCAAAGACGGAAAGAAGTTTTACCACTACAGTTAGGAAATAGACTTAGGCAGGTTGAACTTCTAAATATCAACTCTGACCAGCTCAAATGTCTGCTTAACATCTTTCAGTCTGTATACTTCCCCTAACACACAAAGCCTTTGTGGATCTTTGTTATAACCCAAGACTCTGTCCAAGTATAGCTTTCCCAGACAACATTTTCCTCTAGACTTGTTGGCTACCCTAACCTTACCTGTGTTGTAGTCTATATCACATTCAACCTTATTAGAACCCACCAGGACCTTAAGCACGCGCGCACACACACACACACACACACACACACACACACACACACACAGAGCTCTCAATAGTCACTTAATGGCAGGAACTAGCTCCTACTACTATGGGATCAGTCTCTAACTCATATCAGCATTTTAAATGTTTGTGAGATAAGAAATAATAAAAGGCTTGGGTTTTTGTTTTATGAGACAAGGGCCTCAAACGTGTCACGACCCGCCTGCCCTTTGTTACCATGTGCTGGTATTGCAGGCATGGCCCACCATACCTGCCACAAATGCAAGCTTCTTCACAAAACCATGCCATTTGTGGTCTTTGGCTTGTTTGTTTGTTTGTTTGTTTTTTAAAGATTTATTTATTTATTTATTTATTTATTTATTTATTATGTATACAGTGCTCTATCTGCATGTACACCTGCAGTCCAGAAGAGGGCATCAGATCACATTACAGATGGTTGTGAGCCACCATGTGGTTGCTGGGAATTGAACTCAGGACCTCTGGAAGAGCAGCCAGTACTCTTAACCTCTGAGCCACCTCTCCAGCCCTGTTTGTTTGTTTTTTAAGACAGAGTCTCACTATGTAGTCTTGGTCAGACTGGAACTCAGCATGTAGACCAGGTTGCCCTCAAACTCAAAAACATCCATCTGCCTCTGCCCTCTGAGAGCTGGGATTAAAGTCCTGTGCCACTATACCTCATTCTCAATTGTAATTTTTAAAAAAATAACTTATCTAATTTTATATGCATTGGTGTGAGGGTGTCAGATCCCTTGGAACTGGAATTACAGACAGCTCTGAGCTGCCATGTGGGTGCTGGGAATTGAACCCAGGTCCTTTGGAAGAACAGACAGTGCTCTTACCCACCAAGCCATCTCTCCAGCCCCCTCAATTGTACTTTTTATGAGAAGAAAATATAATCTCTAAGGTCACAGAAAAGGAAACTATCAAGGTTTCCCCAGCATTAGTATACTGAAAATCTCGGGTTTATTCTAAACCTAGGCTTTTTCCTACCATATCACGTAACATAGAAATTATCAGACCATGGGCTGCAGAGATGGCTCAGAGGTTAAGAGCACTGACTGCTCTTCCAGAGGTCCTGAGTTCAATTCCCAGCAATCACATGGTGGCTCACAACCATCTATAATGTGATCTAATGCCCTCTCCTGGAGTGCAGGTGTACATGCAGGCAAAGCACTGTATACATAATAATAAATAAATCTTAAAAAGAATGAAAGAAATTATCAAACCAGGTTATTGAGCATGAAACCCATGTACAGATTCCTGGACCTAAATCTTTATAGGGTTAACAAAAATAAACATGTCAATAGTCATTTTAGAATTCTTGGGTTCCAGCACTTGGGAGGCAGAGGCAGGCGGATCACTGTGAGTTCGAGGGCAGCCTGGTCTACAAAGTGAGTCCAGGACAGCCAAGGTTACACAGAGAGAGAGATCCTGTCACAGGGGAAAAAAAAAAGAATTCTTGGGTTCAAGTAGGCATGAAGTAGGAGATAACAAAAATCTAATCCTTTCATTATTTTTAAAAATTTTATGTACACTGGTGTTTTGCCTGCATGTATGTATGTGTGAGGGTGACAGATGCCCTGGAACAAGAGTTACAGACAGTTGTAAGCTGCCATGTTGGTGCTGGGAATTGAACCCAGGTCCTCTGGAAGAACAGCCAGTGCTCTCGACTGCTGAGCCATCTCTCCAGTCCCCTCATTATTAATTTCATAAGCAAAAGTTGAAAGTGAGCAACATGACAAATTGCAATAAGAATAAAAGGGATGGGGCTGGAGAGATGGCTCAGAGGTTAAGAACCCTGTTCTTCCCAAGGTCATGAGTTCAATTCCCAGCAACCACATGGTGACTCACAACCATCTATAATGAAATCTAGTGTCCCCTTCTAGTGTGAAAGCTCACATGCGGGCAGAATACTGTAAAATAATAAATAAGTAAATTTAAGAAAAGAATAAAAGGGATATATATTTTTTTCAAGTTACTGAATAAAGAAACCATGAGTTCTTGCGAAATAAAATAGATAAAGCAGAGGAAATGTTTGATTAAAGTCTTATAATTTAAGCATCAAAAAAAAACTAGTAATAAAATTGAAGAACTAGCCTGGTGCGGTGGCACACACCTGTAATCCCAGCTCTCAGGGAGGCAGAGGCAGGCGGATCTCTGTAGTTCGAGGCTAGCCTAGTCTACAAATTGAGTCCAGGACAGCCAAGGCTACAGAGAAACCCTGTCTCCAAAAAGAACAACAACAACAAAAACAAAACAAAACAAAAAAGCCAAACCAAACAAACAAATTGAAGAACTGCTGTAAGCTGACATTAAAAACCAGTTCATTAGCCGGGCCTGGTGGCGCACGCCTTTAATCCCAGCACTCAGGAGGCAGAGGCAGGCGGATCACTGTGAGTTCGAGGCCAGCCTCGAACAAAGTGAGTCCAGGACAGCCAAGGCTACACAGAGGGACTCTGTCTTGAAAAACCAAACCAAACAAACAACCCCAGTTCATTATATAGCATTCCGTCAAAATTATCAGTAAAAACAGGCTGGGGCTGGGCGGGGTGGTGCAGAGGCAGCCAAGACTGCATAGTGAGATCGTCTCTTAATAATAATAACAATAACGATAACAGTCGTGGCTACCTAGAGACTAACTTTTTGAGTCTTGAAAGAAGCCACTAAAATTTCAGCTCAGCATGTACATGATGCCAACATCTTACAAGGAAATGGCGCATAAACACAACCTATTTCCCTCTATGTGGATGTTATTAAACACGGCAAGGCTGTCAGGCTTGTTTCTGCTTTGTATTCTCCTCAGCAGCAGATTCTGAACCCCGGTGGTGGTGTGATTCCAGGGTACTTATGTTTGTCTCTTATTCAAGGTATCAAAACACAACCTACTCTACAGAGGGAGTTCCAAGACAGCCAGGGCTACACTGAGAAACAAAAGCAAAAACAAAACACAATAAGAAACAGTTCGCGTAATATTCCCTCTGGCAACAGAGAACTGAATCGTTTGGTAACATCCTTCTCAGTAAATGGTGATACTATGCCACTGCCAGCGGAGTACCCCATCCCAAAAAGCGGCACGGGGAAATTGCAGTACGTAATAGGAAAAGCATAGTTCTGGGATAATGCATAGGGATCCAAGGACTATGCCTCAAAAGATCCAGCTTGGAAGGCAGTTTATTGGCTAACGATGAAGAAGATCAGAGGAACTAAAGAGGATCTATGCTTTGGTGGCTTCGATTTCCCTCTTAAGAGCATCTGAAAGTTGATTCAGGAAGGGCGCCAGAACTCCAGCTGAGCACCAAAACAACTGAGACTCTTTGTGCCTGAGCTGCAGGCTGCAGCCAGAGTTCTGCCTAAACTGGTCTACACTAAAGGCCGAAAATCAACTCGGTGCTACTGACGGCTCAAGAAGGGAAGACTTTCAGACCACCGAGCAGGCAGAAATTTGGGACCGGCCTTGGATTTCCCGAGTGGGGTCGGGGAGAGTAGAGGCCGCGGCGCTGCAGACGGGAGGAAGCGCCGGTGATGGCGACGACACCTGGACGATCAGAGCACCTCCGGAGGTGGCAGGAGTTAAGCCGAAGCACTGTGCGTTCCAAAGCGCCAGTTACTCGCATCGGACGCAAGGAAGTTCCCAACCCTGTGAGAAACACACAGACCGGGACGCAGTCCTCGCTTACCAGCCACGTCCCTTGCCGCCGGCGCCCTCCGAGGCTCTGCGCGCGCAGTCGCAAAGCAGCGGAGGGGGCAGGGACGGCCCTTGGTGACCCGCGCAGTTGGGGGCGGGGAAAGGGGGGGAAAAGAAGGGTGGGGTACCTACTGCGCGTGCTCGGCTCCTTCGCCCGCCTCCTCACAGCCGCGGGCGCTGAAAATCCCGGTAGCCGCTAGGCTCGCGCGGGAGTGGGTTCTGCAAACCTTCTTCCGGCCTTGGGTTGGTGGGCTCCCCTGTCCGTGGCGCGCGCTTTCTCAATTCTAGAGAAGTCCCAGGCAGGGCACCGAACGTGCGCACAATTCTTCTCTACCAGTTTCGTTAGATCGTTTCCTGAGCCTCTGTTTGATAGACAGTGTAGAGCTTCGTACTGTGTCTCATTAGTGATTTCCGAACTATTTTTTTTTAATATTTTATTTAGTTTTAATCTGTGTGCATTGGTGTGAAAGTGTCAGATCTTGGAGTTACAGACAGTTGTGAGCTGCCATGTGGGTGCTGGGAATTGAACCCAGGTCCTTTGGAAGAGCAGGCAGTGCTCTTAACCACTGAGCCATCTCTCCAGCCCCCCCCCCCCCGAACTATTTTTTTAAGATTTTATTTTTAAAACTGCAGGTTTGTGCATGGAAGTGCAGTCAGTGCCCATGGAGGCCAGAGGAGGGTGCTAGATCCCTTGATGCTGAAGTTACAGGGCTGGGAACAACTCCGCAAGCCAAGTGGGCTCTTGGCCAGGAGTTGTGGAGCACACTTGTGATGCCAGCACTCAGGAGGCAGAGGCAGAGGCAGGAGGATCTCTGCAAGCTCATGGCCAGTCCAGTCCACATAGTGCTATGAGTTCCAGGATAGCTAGGGCTATGTAGAGACACCCTTTCTCAAAAATAACATCATCTCTCTAACCCTCAAACTTTTTGTTCTTGTTTTTACGTCCTAACCTATAGCACATAAACATAATTTGCATCAAACCCATACCACATATTTGTATATACCGATTATAGCTAAAACAAAAACTGCACAAAAATATGGTTATATTTACTCCTCAACCCTTCGATTTCTATTTAAAATGTCATTATGAAAAAATGCAAAAAATTCTGCAAAAAAGTTGCAAACTCATATTGAGGACATAGAAACGAGTAAAAGGGCTTCCCGGAGTCCTGTTCAACGTAAGGCTCGGCATTAGCTGGCCAGTACTGGGAGTCTAGTTCCATGGGGAGCTCTGACCTATTTCTTTTGTCATGAATTTCGGCATCACCAGTTTATTATAAAAGGGGAGAGATGGGATTATTTACACGATGAAATAGTTGAGAGCACCAGCGGAGTGGGCAGCTTCATGTGACACCATTTCAACAGTGATCTCAGTCCACACCCTTTCCAAGAATGTCACTATCTCTAAATAAGAAATAAGCCTTGTCGTCTAGAACTACTTCGGTGCCTCCATATTCCGGAAGAAGAACTTTGTCTCCAACTTTCACGCTGACTGGTTGAATCTCTCCACCCTTTCCTTTCGCGCCTGATCCCACAGCCACTACTGTTGTTTGCGATACTTTTCCGCAAGCATAATGCCACCTTTGGTTACAGTTTCGGCGGCACTCCTTTCAACCAATACTTGGTCAAAGAGCGGAAAAAACTTTCTAAACGCTTGTCCAGGCATGACTTGCCGCCGCAGCACCGGACTCTGCACTCAGGCCACTGCTGCAAACTGAGTCCTCTGACCTTCTATTAACTAAGCTAGTTTATGAAGAAGAAAATAGTGGGGGCTAGAGAGATTGATTGCTCAGCGGTTGAGAGCACTGGCTTACCCTCCCAGAGGACGTGAGTTCAGTTCCCAGCACCCACATGGCAGCTCACAGCTGTCTGTAACCCCAGTTCCAGAGTATCTGACAGCCTCATGCAGACATACATGTAGGTAAAACACCAATGCACATGACATAAAAATAAATACAAATTTAAAAATAGTAACACTTAACCTTTCACCTCGTAAAAGATACCAAAACACTTTTACTGATACCAAGGCACTTTTGTCCCTCTTAACACATTCATTTTGATATTCCAGGTTCTTAGAAAATACAACATTCCTGCAATGTTTTACTGATGAAATTGTAAAGTGGTGCAGCTACTGTGCAAATACTCTGGCAGCTCCTCAAAAGGTTAAATAAGCACACACTCTGTAATCCCAGCACTCAGGGAGGCAGAGGCAGGCAGATCTCTGAGTTTGAGGCCAGCCAGTTTTTCTTTGTTTTTTTTGTTTTTGTTTTTGTTTTTGTTTTTTTTGAGACAGGCTCTCTCTGTGTAGCCCTGGCTGTCCTGGACTCGGTTTGTAGACCAGGCTGGCCTGGAACTCACAGCAATCCGCTGCATGCGTGGTGGTACACACCTTTAATCCCAGCGCTAGGGAGGCGAGGCAGGCAGATCAATGTGAGTTCCAGGCCAGCCTGGTCTACAAAGTGAGTCCAAGACAGCCAGGACTACACAGAGAAACCCTGTCTCAAACAAAAAACAAAACAAAACAAAACAAAACAAAAAATAAGTATACATAAAAGATACTGTTTTCAGGTTTGGATGCAAAATTTGCTGTAGAACTATCAGAGACAGAGGTGGAGGCAAAACAAAATAGTTTGAATTGGCCAAAGAAATGTCGAGGGGCTGGAGAGATGGCTCAGAGGTTAAGAGCACTGGCTGCTCTTCCGAAGGTCCTGAGTTCAATTCCCAGCAACCACATGGTGGCTCACAACCATTTATAGTGAGATCTGGTGCCCTCTTCTGGCCTGCAGGCACACATGCTGTATAACTAATAAATAAATCTTTAAAAAAAAAAAAAAATTAAAAAAAAAGAAATGTCGAACCCTGAAGTGCAGAGCTGTGGTGGTTTCTAGAGAAGAAGACTAAGAAATTAAACCTTCTGTTTGTTTTGGGTGCTGAGCCCAGGAATACTCAACCACTCTGCAGACTTGTTTGAGAAATGAGTCAACAGAAAATCCGAGAACAAGTAGCTTCTTTGCTACAGCAGAGCTGAGGTCAAAGTTCCTTGTGCACCTCAGTCTTACTTCCCTCATTCCTCAGCCACCCCTGAATAAGTCAGGGCAAGAAAAGCTGGCTTTGGTTTTATGAAACATTCATGGCTTTATTTTGGTTAACAGGAGAAAGGTAGATGCTGGCTGGATTACATTTCCTGGTGATCTGAGGTCAGTTCTAGTACTTCCAGAAGTTGGGCTTAGCCAGGAATTCACACTCCAAATGAGCCACAAAGTGCTTTCCAAAGACAATTATCTATTGCATTGGGCGTTGGTTCTCAGCCTTGGCTGCCTGTTAGACTCACCTGCTTTTCCTCTTTCCTTTTTTTTTGTGGTTTGGTTTGGTTTGATTTGGGTTTTTGAGACAGGGTTTCTCTGTGTAGCCCTAGCTGTCCTGGACTCTCTTTGTAGACCAGGCTGACCTTGAACTCACAGCGATCTGCCTGTATGATAGCCAGTCAAAAATTAGCAGATGGGAACTGGTTAAGAGCACTGGGTGCTCTTGCAGAGGGTCTGGGTTCAGCTCCTGGTGTCCATATGGTGGCTATGACTACCCATAGCTCCAGTTCCAGGGGGGAGCTGACACCTTCTCTGACCTTCAAGGGCATCAGGCATGTACATGTAGCACAGTCACACATGCTGGCAAAACATTCATACATATAAACTAAAATAAATTAATCTATTTTGAAAATTAAAAATGATAGGGTATGCAATCAAGCAAGGAACGAAACCTACAATGAAAAAAAAAAAACCCAGCAACTGGACAATAAATCCAGAAATTACACTAGCCTAGGCAACTAAACGACTGTTATAATTCCATTTTATACTTTCAAGATGGTAGATGAATCCGGGACTGGTGACAACTGCCTGTACCCCAGCTACACAGGAAGCGAGGGGGAATCACAAGTTCACATCCAGCTTGTGAAGCAGAATAAACTCTAGGACACCTCTGGACAATTTAGCAGAGCCTCATGTCAAATTAAAAGGCAAAAATAGAAATGTAAGGATGCAGCTGGCGGGGGGGGTAGAGTGTTGGTCTAGCCTGCACTAGGTTCAATCTCCTGCATGCCGAAAATAAACTAAAAGAGATAGCTGGACGATACTATTAAAACTGACTCCTAAAACCCGGTGCCAAGACTTGTGATACAGCTCAAGGGTACAGGGCTTGCCTAGCACACAAGAGGCACCAGGATTGGCGTCCATCACCACAAAAAAAGAATAAACCAACAAAAACAGAGAGAGAAAGAGAAAGAGAAAAAATGTGTTAGATGGAGCTAACAACAAATTAATCAGTTAGCTCGAAGACGTAGCCGTAGAGACAATCTGAAAGGATTCATGGAATGAGCAACTCGGAAAAATAATTGCTACAAATACATATACCTGTAACTGCAGGTGGAACCTACATCATATAATACCCTGTCCGAAAAATAATAGTAAAAAATAAGAGCTTCAAGGACAAGCTAGATGCCTTATGATAGTTACCCTGTATCAGAAAACCTGTGTCAGTTCTGTTGTCTCTGACCTTTCTAATATGTGTATCAAACTGGAGTCCCTGAATGACACTATCAACCTTGTTACCTAAATGACATGTAGAAAACCCTAATTCAAGCCAGGCATAGTGGTGAATACCTGGAATCCCAGACAGGATTTCTCTGTGTAACAGCCTTGGATGTCCTAGACTCACCAGGCTGGACTTGAACTCACAGAGATCTTCCTGCCTCTGCCTCCTGAGTGCTGGGATTAAAAGTGTACACCACCATGCCAGGCTGTGTGTGTTGTATTATACTAAGGATTTAACCTAGAGTTTTGTGCTTGCTAGGAAAGTACTCTACAACTATATCCTGAGCCCTTCACCCCGGCAACAGCAACGGTTTCGTCTTCTCCTCCTCCTCCTCCTTCTCCTCCTCCTCCTCTTCCTCCTCCCTCTCTCTCCCACTCCTCCCCCTCCTCCTCCTCTTCCTCCTCCTCTTCCCTCTCTCTCCCACTCCTCCCCCTCCTCCTCCTCTTCCTTCTCCTCCTCCCTCTCTCTCCCACTCCTCCCCCTCCTCTTCTCTCTTCTTCCTTCTCCTCCCTCCTTTTGCTCCCCCCTCCTCCTTCTCTCCTCTTCTTCTTCCTCTTCTGGCTTTTCAAGACAGAGTTTCTCTGTGTAGCCCTGGCTGAAACTCATTCATTAGACCAGGCTAACCTCAAACTCACAAAGATCTTTCTGCCTCTGCCTCCCAAATTGCTGGGATTAAAAAAATGCACAAGATCAGCTGGGCGGTGGTGGCACACGCCTTTAATCCCAGCACTCGGGAGGCAGAGGCAGGTGGATCTCTGTGAATTCAAGGCCAGCCTGGTCTACAAAGTGAGTCCAGATAGCCAAGGCTACACAGAGAAACCTTGTCTCAAAAAAACAAACAAAAAAAGTGCACAAGACCACAGCCAGGAAATTTAAATTTGTTTATTATTCTATGTGTATGAGTGTTTGCCTGCATATAAATCTGAATACCATGTGCATGTCGCAGGCCCTCAGGGTCACTGGATCCCCTGGGACTGGAGTTACAGACAGTTGTGAGCTGCCATGTGGGTGCTGGGAATTGAACCTGTGACCATCATTCCAGTCCTACCTCACCTTCTTTAGGTCAGTTCTCTTAGATCATTCATACTGTATCCAGAGATCTAGACCTTTCTGTTGCTGTTATAGCTTGCTAGGATCACAAGAAACTCTGGGGCTTTCTGTGACCATTTGACATTTCTATATGACTCTAGAGAACAGTAGAATCTTGTTACTTCCTCTCTGGAGACCCTGGAAATAGGGTGTGCAGAGGCCACAGACTTGTCTCCCCCAAGAACACCACCAAAGCATCTCTACTGAGGCTTGCTGCCTTTTGTATCCTCTATCTAAAATGATGCCAAGGTTCACACTGCAACTGGATTCTCTCCAGAACTGAAGGTTCTGCTATAACCACACCCCACCGATCAAGCCTGGACTCAAGCCATCCTCCTTGCTTCCCCTCAACTCTATTCTACTTCCTATACCCAAGCTAGTCTTAGGCACAGGAAGCTTGTTCTTTGCCATCATATGCACTTGCAGTCCAAAGTTTTAACTCCAGAAAGCCAAGGTACATATTTTTTGATACGCCATGTCATTTCTTTCCAGCAGTAATAAGTGAAGCTATGAGTTCACTGAACTGTTGGAGGAAAAAAAAAAAAAAAAAAAGACAGGGGAAGGGACTGAAATGAAAAGGGATTGTTTATGGATTCTGGTGCCAGTGATTTGGTCACTGCCTCTAGGCAAGATGGCCTTGAGGGCACACAGAGGAAGGGCATGCAGCCTATCCTGATGAGACCTAATAGGCTGTGGCCAGACAGTGGGGTAGGAGCCCCCCCCCCATCAGAGGTCTAGGGGAGGGGAATAGGGCAGAATGGGGAGGGAGGGAAGGAACGAAAAGATAAGAGCGTGCAGATAACAATTGGGGTGTAAGATGAATAAATTACAATTAAGAAAAAAGAAAAGAAAAGGGACTGTCTAATTCATTTATTCTCCTATAAATTAGGGTAAATATTATTAGTAATCTAAGACTCTTTAAGAAGAAAACTTGATATTTTCTTTTTTTAATTTTATTTTTATTTCATTTTTAAAATAATACTTATTATTTATACAGTATTCTGTACCCTATGTGGGTCTGCCCACCAGATCTCATTACAGGTGGTTGTGAGCCACCTTGTATTGCTGGGAATTGAACTCAGGACCTTTGGAAGAGCGAACAGTGCTCTTAACCTCTGAGCCATATTTCCAGCCCTGAAAACTTGATATTTTCATGACCAGGTACTGAGGACATTCAGGTCCCTTCCTGGGATGAGGGACGTAGTACTTGATTCTGATGGAGGATACTAGAGTCACTTTTACCTTCTCTACCTGAGCTGAAATGAACCAGGACTGACTATATATAGTCAAGATATCTATCTATCTATCTATCTATCTATCTATCTATCTATCTATCCATCTCTATCTACCTATCTATCCACATCTATCTATCTATCTATCTCTATATATATGTATATATATATATATATGTATACATATATATAGAGAGAGAGAGAGATAAAGGGAGAGAGCAAGATTCCTCACACATCTGAAACTTTCTGTTTACAAATCTTTTGCTTTGCCCAGCTCATACAAGTTTCCCTGAGTAAACATCCAGAAAGAGAGAGAATTGTGTGTGTGAAGTGAGGGCAACGTACTGAGGACAACTAAGTTCTTAGACTCACTTGAAAGAGAACCCTGTTTTTCTAGAGGACCCTATGTGTTTCCATAAAGGGAGCAATGAAAAGACCAACGTATGGAAGGGAACAAAAAAAGCCAAAAACAAACAAACAAAAAACCCCCAGATCTTTCTGGCTTTGGAGATACACATCTAAATTCCACTTTCAGCTGTGTCACCAACCAGTTATATAAACAGGGGAAACCACTTAACCACTATGCATCGTTTTATCTATCTGTAGGTAGGGCATTGTATCCAAGGAAACTAAATAAGGTTCAAAAGGGATAGTAGGGCTGCCAAGATTGTTCAGTGGGTAAAGGCAAATGACAAACCTAGTGACCTGAGCAACGGAAGAGAGACCTTACTCCTGGAAGCCGTCCTCTGATCTCCACATGCGCACCATGACACGTATGTGACCCCCCGCGTAAGTAAGCACATTAGAAAGGAAAGTGTGATAGCGTAGTTAAAACACCTCATGCTCTGTTTGTCCCTGTGTAAACACAGCATTGTTACTGCGAGTGTGATTGTTTCCTGTATGGTCAAATAGGTTAATGGATTTCCTGCATGTGGGGCCTGCATCTGCTCAGGCTCTAGCTGCTGTGGAGCTCCCTGGGGAGCCAAGCTCAGTTTCCTCCTTCATGCGAATGGTTTATTTTGTGATGTGGCCCTGCTTCAGCTTGGGCTGGCATTGACCAGACTGCATCCAGGAAGTTCTGCCCAGCGGATTGGCGTCTCCTGAGGCAAGACGTTGGAAAATCATTATCTGGATCCTGTACATCAGAGATAAGGGCTTTGCTGCTCTTGATCTTTAGCTCTAGTCCCGCCCCCACTCCCTTGGAGACAGGATTTCCCTGTAGTAGCCTTGGCTGTCCTGGACTCACTTTGTAGACCAGGCTGGCCTCGAACTCACAGTCATCCCCGCCTGCCTCTGCTTCCTGAGTGCTGGGATTAAAGGCGTGCGCCACCACCGCCAAGGCTCTTAGTTCTAGTTTTTATGCTGCCTCATTCTGTTTCTGTTCTCACCTACCACTGCTTTCCCTGTTTTCTGTTTCTGTTTTGCTGCTCATGCTTATTAATGTGTTCCTATACTCCAGCCCGAGGCTTGGGCCTCTCTCCAGACATAATCAATTTAACCCAATCATCTACTTAGACATTTACCTAGTCTATATTTAGTTGGTTGCAAACGGAAAACCTGTTGGGTAATTTACCGCTATACCTTCTTCCCAATATAAAGCCATAGGGCAGCTTTGAAGTAGAACCCACTGGCATTGGAAGAAACGATGGAGGAAAGTGGGGGCAATACTGAAATCATGCTTGTCACACATGGACCGACACGTGTGCCCTCAGACATTCACAGTCCTCACACGTATTATGCATATTATGGAAGATATATACGGACATGTACACACCTACATAGTGACAGAGCCCAGCATATACACATGGATACACAAACATGTATACACAGATGCACACTCCTTAGATCAGAGGGTCTCACTCGGTGAAAAGGCAAAGTGATTGTCTCCGATTCATTTCTATTCCCCCCCCACCCCCCCGCCCCAACTCTGAGCCAGGATAGGAAAGAACTTTACCCAGGAAAAGACCTGGATGTTTGAAGGATAAAACCTCTGTCTTTGTTGACAACCTGTGAATGTTCTGAGATCATACAGGAAAGATGCCCTTTTTGAATGTGTCTCTGTGCCTTTGTTGCTTTATCCCCTTGGTATATGCTACCTCGAGTACTCACCAAGCTTTGCACGCTGAGGACATTCTTGTCCTTACCAGTTGTAAGATTACTCTAACATGCCTATCCAATCACTGAGATAGTCTCCGCCCATTCATCTAGGACCCTAGTCTTCCTCAGCCATTCCAAGAGCCTCAGGGGTATTGCTCATACTCAGTGAGTTTCTCAGTTATTGCTTACTATTGTGTCCCTGTGACTAAATTCCGGACAGAAACATCAAGGGGGAATGTAGTGAGAATTTTTGGGGTGTTTTGTTTTGTTTTTTTCAAGACAGGGTTTCTCTGTGTAATAGCCCCACCTGTCCTGGACTTGCTTTGTAGACCAGGCTGGCCTTGAACTCACAGAGATCTGCCTGCCTCTGCCTCCCCGAGTGCTGGGGCTAAAGGTGTGCACCACCACACCTGGCTCAATTTTTGGTTTCTTTAAAAACACAGAAAAATTTCTAGGCACACACCTGTAATCCCAGCACTCAGGGAGGCAGAGGCAGGCAGATCTCTGAGAGGCCAGCTTGGTTTACAAAGTGAGTCCAGGACAGCCAAGGCTACACAGAGAACCCCTGTGTCGATAAAACAAACCAACAAGAACCCCACAGAAATGTTATGGGACTATGTTTTTGTTTTAATCTAGGTTTGGGAGATGGGGCTGCTCACTATGATTTTGCCTCATGCACTGGCAGGGGTGTGAAGATAGTTTACCTTTGGAATTCTGGGAACATTTTCAGAGAATAGATAAATGCTAGAGCCCTGAAAGGGCCTGAGGTGACTGCTGCTCCCCCTGCTACTGTTTGCTCCTGCTGTTTCTGGTTGCTGCTTGGACATATCCTGATGACAAAGATCAGACTAGCCCCAAGGAACTCGAAGTCCCTAATCAGCAGGAAGTAGCGTAACAACATTGACACCCGCTTCCCCCTCTAACCTTCTTTCTCTTCTATTTAGCATTGGGGGTTGGTAGGGACAGGCGTGGTGTAGGGAGGTAGGAAAAACACCCAATAAAATGGCTAAAAGTTTCCGTTACAGGGGAAGAAGTTATTTTAGATCACAATTTTAAAGGTGACAGTCTGTCTTGGAAGAGGGGCATGGTGGGGCAGAGCAGTTCATGTCCGCATCGTTGCATCCAAGAAGTCGAGAAAAGGCATATAGGACCGGGCTAGGATAAGACATGCCCCTTAAGGACACACCCCCAGTGACCTGCTTCCTCTAAGTAGGACCTGCTCCTATGTTTTACCATCTTCCTGTTACCAGAAGTTTTAGGATATAAGCCTGGGCTCCAGCAGCCCTAACAAGCTAAGCTTGGCCATCCAACCTCAATACTCCAACTGAAGGTAAAGAAAGGAGATTTTCCCACGTTGGGAAAAATGAACAAATAAGGAGGTCCAGTGACCTTTCAAGTCCATCTTTAGGGTTTGGTCATTGAGTTTAGGTTTAAAAAGAGTGCAAGCGGGTGCCTACCCTAGGAGTCCTGGTCACGGTTGGTTCCACCTTCACCATGAACACATCACCATCTCTGCTGCGGTCTGTCCCGCAAGTGATCTCATAAGTTGGCAAAAACTGTGAAATCTCTACCTGGAAGACAAGTTCCTTCCTCTGGCTGGTGCCAGGAGTTCCAGTTTTTCTCTTGCCCGATCATAAGATTCCTGGAGACATTCTAATTCTTTAGGAGCCTTCCTCCCCCTTTGGGGTCCTTTGCTCGAGTATTCTGATAGACAAAAGGAGGGGCATGTGTCTTTAGAATAATATCTTTGCTCCTACCAAGACCATTTCAGGTAACACCCTTATAATGCCATGGTATTAGAAATCTGTCAAGGGGTTAATTTGTTCGTTAAGTCAGAATCTTCATGATTTAATTGGTTCTAGGGACGTCCTCACAGATCTACTCAGAGGTTGGCTTTAACACTCTTCCAGGCATTTCTCACCCCGATCAGGCTGACAGTTGAGGCTAAACATCATACTCAGAAATAAGGGGACTTGTTTCTACTCCTATGTGCTAGTCACCTCTTCTGGGAACGTTGTCTTTACCCGGCATGCTTTGCCAGAACTCTCCAGGAGGCACAGGCATTCTCTTGCCTGTTTATAGTCGGGAAGGGAAAGAGGACAATTAATTATCTGTTCCTCAGCTCTGTCACTGGAGCCCCAATGATTCCCCAAGTATGCCACAAATCACACAAATACTTAATTCTCTCTCTCTCTCTCTCTCTCTCTCTCTCTCTCTCTCTCTCTCTCTCTCTCTCTCTTCCTTCCTTCCTTTCCTTGCTGTTTGTTTTGTTATTTGGGTTTTTTTTTCCATTTGTTTTTGGAGACAGGGTTTCTCTGTGTAGCCTTGGCTGTCCTGGAACTCACTCTGTAGACCAGGCTGGCTTCAAACTAACAGGGATCCATCTGCCTCTACCACTCCACCTTCCCCTGGCTCTTTGCATATTTTTTGAGAGTAGGTCTCACATAGTCCAGGCTGGTTTGGAACTCACTATGTAGCTGAGGATGACCTTGGATTTCTTGTCTTACTATTTCCACCTCCCTAGAAGTGGAATTAGAGATGAGCACCATCATGCCAGGTTTCTTCCATTCTAGAGATTAAACCCAGGGTTTCATACACATTAAGAACACTGTCTCAGCCAGGCGTGGTGGCGCACGCCTTTAATCCCAGCATTTGGGAGGCAGAGGCAAGTGGATCGATGTGAGTTCGGGGCCAGCCTGGTCTACAAAGTGAGCCCAGGACAATCAAGGCTACACAGAGAAACCCTGTCTCGAAAAACAAAAACAAAACAAAACAAAACAAAAAACAAGAACACTGTCTCCTGACCAAGGTACCTCCTTCACCCCATGTCAGTCCATTTCTGCCCTTTCTTTTTTCCTTCTTCCATTCCAAACTCAACTATCTTTTGTTTGGTTGTTTGGTTGTAGTTGTTGTTTTTGTTTTTTCAAGACAAGATTTCTCTGTGTAGCCTTAGCTGTCCTGGACTCACTTTGTAGACTAGACTGACCTGGAGCTCACAGAGATCCACCTCCTCTGCCTCCCGAAGTCTGGGATTACAGGGGTGCGCCACCGTGCCCAGCTAGATCTCAACCCTCTTATTTAACTATTTAACTTATCTAACTATTATGTTTCTATAAAAGGACAAAACTTGGTACCTAGCATAAAGACTCCAATCCATAATATATTATGATATAATATATCGAGATATAGCTTGCCTCAAATCAGAGCTGATGTGCTTTAGGCAGGCTCATCGCTGGTGTGTAGTAGGATGGCATGTGCAATGGGAAATGAGCATATCGTATGTTCCAAACCAAGGTCATAGTGAAGTTGCGTGATACAACACAGTGAGCATGCCCAACACAGTGAGCATACCAACACACTGAACATGCCCAACACAGTGAGCATGCCCAACACAGTGAGCATACCAACACAGTGAGCATACCAACACACTGAGCATGCCCAACACAGTGAGCATGCCCAACACACTGAGCATGGCTCTTAACCTCTGGGCCATCTCTCCAGCCCGCCTGACCCACAATTTAACAGGCTGGGAAGTAGCAGCTTCAAGGCTACTTCCACCAAATACCAGGGCATTATCTCTAGTCTTCCAACCTGCCTGATGTTGGGCTGCAGAGTTTTCATCTCTTGAACACTAGGATTCCTACTCCTCCAAAATATGTGTTGAGCTAGGCTAGGCTTGGGATTACAGGCCTGTAATTCCAGCACTCAGAAGGAGAGGAGAGACAGGGAGGGAGAGAGAGAGAGAGAGAGAGAGAGAGAGAGAGAGAGAGAGAGAGAGAGAGAGAGCGCACGCAAGCATCTGTATGGTGTGTGTGTGTGTGTGTGTGTGTGTGTGTGTGCATCTGTGTACGTGGTGTGTGTGTGTGTGTGTGTGTGTGTGTAAGAGAGAGAGAGAGAGAGAGAGAGAGAGAGAGAGAGAGAGAGAGAGA
>OU015754.1:51499505-51516616 GCA_907169655.1 Acomys percivali | reverse complement strand
AAAGAAAGAAAGAAAGAAAGAAAGAAAGAAAGAAAGAAAGAAAGAAATTTATCCTTTGACCTCCACAAGTACACCTGTGCATATATACATATATATACATATAATATATAATATGTATTTATTTAGAGACTGGGTTTCACTATGTGGCTCAGGCTGGCTTGGAGCACATACAAACCAGGCTACCCTCAAATTCACAGAGATCCACCTGCGTCTGCTTGCTAAGCTTTAATACATATGCCACCCCAAGTGGTAATAAGTCTATTTGTAAAAGTAAATAGGGAGCTAGAGAGATGGATCAGTTTTTAAGAGCACTTGCTGCTCTTGCAGAGGACCCGAGTTCACTTCCCAGCTCCCACACTATGTCTCAAATACTCTGTGACACACGGGCCACCCCTGCCCACCCCACATTCTCTCTCACTCATAATAAATAAACATTTTTGTTGTTATTGTTGCTGTTGTTTTGAGACAGAGTTTCTCTGTGTAGCCTTGACTGTCCTGGATTTGCTCTGTATATCAGGCTGGCTTTGAGGTCACAGAGATCCACCTGCCTCTGCCTCTCAGAGTACTGGGATTACAGGTGTGCACCACCACGCCCAGCTCTATAAATGTTTTTTATTTTAAAGTAAGTGGAGAAAATAGAGGGGAAATAAGTGTGAAGGATCAAGTAATCGTGTGTGTGTGTAAAGAGAAGTGAGAAGGAAGTAGGTCACATAAATGGAGTGTGACTGTGTTTTGTCTCAAAACAATCCCAGTTGCTTGGGGACTGATGATTCTGTCTGGGCTTGACGTTTCCTATCTGTCCTAACACCAGTTCTGAAGATCTAGCAACTAGGTTTACTAGCAAATCCAACTAGGTTTACTGTCTTTTCTGCTGGTCTGTTTTGAGATGGAGGACTCTCTATGTTACATAAGCTGGCCTAAAATTTGGTCTCAGAGGATTTTCCTGCCTCAGTCTCCAAAGTAATTGGGATCACAAGTGTATAACATCAAACCCAGAATTATTATTATTAGCTTGCACAACCCTAAGGACTAAACCCAGACAAATGCTTTCCCCTTAGTCTGAGAGTGGTGGTTTCCTCTTCCTCCTTCCTCCTCATCTTTCTCTTTCCCTTTTCTCCTCCTCCTCCTCCTCCCCTTCCTCCATCATTTCCTTCTTCTTTTCCAAACATTCATTTTTCAGGAGGTGGTGAGACATGTGCCATACGTGTGGAAGTCAGAAGTCAACTTGCAGGATTCAATTCAGTTCTTCAACCATTCTGGGTTCTGGAGATTGAGCTCAGGTTGTCAGGTTTGCTGCCTTTACCTGTCAGCCACTTCACTGCTAAGAGAGTGTCCTTTTTAACTGTAGTTTCTGAGAGAATGGAAGTCAGGTGGGGATCCTGACTGCTCTTTCCCATAGGCAGAGGAGGGGGAAAAAAACCAACAACCAGCCAACCAGAGCGAATGGAAGAGAAAGGAACAACACAAAAATGGCTGGCACTTTGTACTTGGAAAATGTTAGTTTCCCCTTACTTGTTCTTCAGCTTTTTGTATGACAAATAGTCTTTCTTTCTTTTTTTGTTTTGTTTTGTTTTTTTGTTTGTTTTTGTTTTTCAAGACAGGGTTTCTCTGTGTAGCCTTGGCTGTCCTGGACTCACTTTGTAGACCAGGCTGGCCTCGAACTCACAGCGATCCGCCTGCCTCTGCCTCCCGAGTGCTGGGATTAAAGACGTGCGCCACCATGCCTGGCCAAATAGTCTTTCTTAGCCTCACCTTCTCTACCAGGATTTATCTAAGGGGGCCTGAGCGGTGCTGGCTGTGAAAACTTTGTAGGAGAGTATTCCAGCACTGAGCACAGGAGATAAGCAGCAGGTCAGAGGCAGTCTCTGGTCTTCTGGAGTTGATACTCTGCTGCAGTGGGGCAGAGTTGGAATAAAAGCACAGTGATAACACAATGTACCAAGTGCACTAGAGGCTGTGGCCTGGATGGGCGGGCTTTCATGGAGGGATGCAGGACAGGGGATGAAGGGTTGGTCTGTGTTCACACTATCAATATGGATAGGTTCTCCAGGCAGCAGATGGCTCTGGGAGTACAGATAAGAACTCAGCTTCTGTGCTGAATGATAGAATTGCTATATTCTTGACTCTTCCTAATGGCAAATAGAGTCAGGAGATCAGGACAAACACAGCCACGGCTCCTGGGCAAGAGGGAAGGTGGCAGGGGTGGGGCGTGGAACCAGGCAAGAGCCAGTGATGGCTAGAAAGCAGGTATGAACATCCTGGGAGAAACACTGAAAGAGGCACAGCTCCTCCACTGGCCCTATCCAGTCGTCTGTCCTATCAGAAATCCAAATTCTGGTAGACATTTCTATCAGAAAGCCTTGTAAGGGAGAACTTTAAGGTCTTTGCCAACAGTGTTGGAAGAATAGTTCTACAACTTCTGTCCATCAGAAGTGTCAGGACACAAAGTTCTGACGAAGCATTCAATAGTACTAGTGGTTTTTAAAAGTGCAAATTAGGGGCTGGAGAGATGGCTCAGTGGTTAAGATCATTTACTGATTTTGCAGAGGACTCAAGTTATATTCCCAGTAGCCACATGGTGGTTCAGAACCATCTATAACCGTAGTCCCAGGGGATCCAACAGATGCATTCATGCAGGCCCAACACTGTACCTCTAAATAAAAACAAATCTTTTTGGTTTTGTTTGTTTGTTTTTGAGACAGTTTCTTTCTACATAGCTCTTGCTATTCTGGAATTAGTCATGTAGTCCAGGCTGGCCTTGAATTCATGGAGATCCTCCTGTTTCTTTCTCCCAAGTGCTGGGATCCAAGGTATGCACCACTAGCCTGGCCAAAATAGATCTCTTTTTGTTGTTTTTGTTTTTTTCAAGACAGGGTTTCTCTGAGTAGCCTTGGCTGTCGTGAAGAGCCTGGTTGCTCTGCAGACCAGGCTGGCCTCGAACTCACAGAGATCTGCCTGCCTCTGCCTCCTGAGTACTGGGATTAAAGGTGTGCGCCATACTGCCCAGCTCAAAATGAAGCTTTTTAAAAAAGTGCCAAATTAAAACAATAAGAGGTCCTTTTTTTTTTTTCTTTTTAAATTAGTGAAATGTCAGGCCACTTAGTCTCTCGGAGCCAGAGGAATAACATGTAAGTAGGACAAGTTCTCTACAGCTGAGAGAGAAGGTTGGAAGGCAGCCAGTCTAAACGGCCAAGTCAAGTGATTCAGTGACTTCACTTACCTGTCCACTGAGGAAGAGGGTGGGCATATGGAGTCCTAACGGATGTCTCTGCGAGCGTCATGCCAGCGCACAGTGTTTCACCCTTCTCTCAAAGCAAGGGGACTGTTTGCCTCACCACCTTCTTATTCCAGCCTCAGGAGTAGATTTAGGAGTCACTGATTGCTGTCAATTGTACCAGGATAGACAGCTGACCAAACTAGACGAGTTGTACTATCCTTGTCACATAAATAGGAGTCCTGGTCTGGCGTGGCTGCTTTGGATGGAAAGAACCGTGTGAAGGGAGAATGGGACAGAGGTGTGGAGAGAGATTAAAAAACAGAGGCAAAACCAAAGCAAAAAAACAAAACAAACAAACAAAAAAACTCTCCCTTAGGCATTCCACTATGATTTGTAAGCCCCACATTCCTACCTCTGCTCTGTGAAACAAACATTCCAACATCTTTATAACACTTTCTCCTTTTCTTTCCTTTTTTAAAAAAAGCTGTTATTCAAGAGATTTTTCCCCTCTGAGACAGAGTCTCTCTGTGTAGCCCTGGCTATTCTGGAGTCACTTTGTAGACCAGGCTGGCCTCGAACTCACAGTGATCTGCCTGTCTCTGCCTCCTGAGTACTGGGATTAAAGGTGTGCACCACCATGCCCAGCTTCAAGAGAGTGGTTTTACTCTAAAGCCCAGGTCGACTTTGAATCTGCAGAATTCTCATGTCTCAGCCTCATTTTTTGCTTTATCCTTTTTTGTTTTATTTGACTTTATATATATATATATATATATATATATTATAATTATAATTAATGTTAGCATAATCAAGGCTATTTACGAACACTTTAAATGTTCATATATAATTTTAATTCCCATACTTTTTCTTTTTGGCTTTTCAAGACAGAGCTTCTCCGTATAGCCTTGGCTGTCTTGGACTCGGTTTGTAGACCAGGCTGGCCTTGAACTCACAGAGATCTGACTGTCTGTAACCTCTCTGAGTGCTGGAATTACAGGTGTGCACCACTACACCAACTCTTTTTTGGAAAAGATTTATTTTTTTATACGCATTTGGCATTTTATCTGCATGTATGTCTGTGTGAGGGTGACAGATCCTCTAGAACTGGAGTTACAGACAGTTGTGAACTGCTGTGTAGGTCCTGGGAGTTGAACCTGGGTCATTTGGAAGAACGGCCAGTGCTCTAACCATTGAACCATCTTTCCAGGTCCACAATTGCCATAATTTTAATGATTATATAGTTGTTGCATAAGAGGGCATCATAACTTGTTAAGCTAGTACTATTAGCATATATATGTACTTATATATGTATGCTTTTATATATATTCTTGTTACTATGTTGCAGGATATTTGATCATACTGTGAACTCCTACATTGTGTTGTTTACTGGAAATAAATAAAATACAATCAGGCTTTGCAGGTTATTTTTAAAAAATATCTTATTTAATTTATGTGCATTGGTGTGGGGGTGTCAGATCTTGGAGTTACAGACAGTTATGAGCTGCCATGTGGGTGCTGGGAATTGAACCCGGGTCCTTTGGAAGAGCAGGCAGTGCTCTTAACCACTGAGCCATCTCTCCAGCCCCACAATCAAGCTTTGTATCCAAGTGATCCACGTGCATATTCTATACTCTCTTTTCTACCAGAGCCAATTTTCTCTCAGCCTTACCTGATAATTTTCTTGGACTTTTAAAGTCCAGATCACTTTGTAAAGTCTTGAAATAAATTACTTAGCTCTTGAAGAGTTAATCCAATTGTGGGCTGTAGCCTGTGGGGCTCTGCTGCAGCAGTGGAAGTCTGGTGTTTCTGGATAGCCTCTGAGCTACCAGCAGCAGCACTCCCTTTCTCAGTGGGGTCCCCTCTTGACTTGAACCCTAGAACTCTAAGGAGCATCACATAGCCCTCAGGGAAGATTACAGGCCTGAACCCTTTCCTGATAGAACCTGCTCAGCAAGCACCTGGGGATTCCTGGAAATACCCTTCCCTGAACTAATGAGATTCTAGCCTTCAGCAAATGATCATTAATCATACCTGGAAGTTCTTCCCCCACCCATAGAATAATTAAGTACTGTTATTTTTGTGATGTAAATGAAGTACTATACCATTGCATATAAATCAAGTATCCCTAGCACCCGAGCCCCAGCGATCAGACACATTCCCCCTCAAACCCCGCCCCCTGGCCCCCTTCTCCCCCATCCCCCCCCCAAGGTTTATAAATCCCTGATTCATGAAAATAAAGGCTGGCTGGCTTGTTCTCTCACTCCATGCCTCCGCCATGACTGTCTGAGCCTCATTGCTTACGCTGGGTATGAGTCGCCTTTGGACACCCCGGGCTTGACTGCCCGGCAAGCTGCCTTGGCAGTCGCTGAAGCCCGCCATCTCCACGGCTAGCTGGGTGCTGACTGCTGTGTCTCGCCACACCTGACTTTGGATGGTTCCAGGCATCCGTCTGTCCCTATCCTCTGCCCATGCTAAGCACTGCAGTTTAACCAAGAAGCTGTAACACTTTGGTATCACCACAGGCCTGTGGAATGCCCATGTCACCACAGGCCTACGTTTCCACTGCCATTTATACTCTGTTGAAAACTCTTTCCACCTCCCCGGTTGAGACTGGGGAGCCTGGCCTAGCTCACAGGCCTTGCTCTGAGTGCTCTAAGAGTCTTAAGAGCAGAAATGGGACCTTTGATCTTGAGGTTCATCTGTTTTTGTCCAGAAGCAAGCAGTGCCTGGACCAGCTGCGGAACATGAAACCCAGGCCACCTGCTGGACGATGAATGATAGTAGCCAGTAATATCTCCCAGCAACTTTTGAAGACCTTTAAGAGTTTGTAATTGATCTCTCCTGATTTGTACTTTCTGTATAACTTATCTTATTGCCTAGACAAGTGATAGGGCCTCCTTTTTGTATTTTTTCCAGGAGCAATTTGTAATCCTCAACAAAGCAAAATTCTCTTTCCTTCATCAAACATTTTCCCCTAAGGTTTCTGCATCTGAATCAGCCAATAAGATATCACCCATGTAATGATAAATCGTAGATTGAGGAAACTGTTTACAAATTATTTCTAGTGTCTGTTGTACAAAAATATTGGCATAAGAAAGGACTGTTTAACAATCCTTGTGGTAAGACTCTCCGATGACAGCTCTTTATTGCCAACTATTATTATAAGTAGGTGCTGAGAAAGCAAACCTTTCCCTAGCGTGCTCATGCAGAGGGATTGTGAAGCAGTGATTTTTTACATCAATTACTACCAAAGGCCACGACTTAGATCATAAAGAAGGCAATGGGTTTCCAGGCTGTAAAGGCCCACTGGCTCTTATCTGTTAACATCCTCCATTTTCCTGATTTATTTTTTTAAGACAAACACGGGGGGTGGGGGTGGGGGGTTGGTGTTCCACGGATTGGTAGATTCCTGGATGTGTCGAGCAGTTAGCTGCTCCTGTATCAGCTGTTCTAGGACCTGACATTTTTCTTTTGTCATAGGTCATTGTTACACTCACATAGGCTTGTTAGTTAACCATTTTAAGGGTAGGGCAGTTGGTACTTTTGAAAGACCAACAGCTGTTGTGTCCTGCTTATGTACAACTTGGATAGTCTGTGGTTGTTCTTAGTAATACCTTTTAATATTTTTCTCAGAACCAATTTTTATTTTATTTTATGGTTTGTTTCTGAGATTGGAGGAATGTTAATCCGTGTTTTCCATTATTGCAACATATCATATCCCCATAAATTCATGTCTGTATCAGCCGCATATGGTTTTAATTTTCCTATTTGTCCTTCTGGCCCTATACACTTGACCCATCTTGCAGTTTGCTTTACCTGAGATAAAGTTCCAATCCCTAGAAACTGAATATTTACCTCCTGAAGAGGGCAATCTGGAGGCCAAGATTTTCATAAAATTATTGTTATATCTGCTTCTGTGTCTATCAAATCTTCAATTTCAATGTCATTTATTTGTAGTTTTAGCTTAGGTCTCTGATCATTTATAGCAGTTTGCCAAAATACTTGTTTTCTGGTCTCTTCTGAATCTGTTCTGTCCTTGATTTCATCCAGAACAGTGTTGTTTTTAACAACAGGCATTAAAATCTTTTAACTGCTCTGTGGACGAGTTTCTCCAGCTCTGACAGGGACCGACTGAATCAAGTTGGGGCCTGCAGAAGGCCGCCCAGGGCATTTCCTGATGATAAAGGGTTTCCTTGTTTGTCACTTGTTGGTCTACATCCATTAGTCCAATACCAGCCTTTGCCAAACCCCCTGCATACTCCAGAAAGCTGGGGCCTTCTTTTTGGATTATCTCTAGAAAAAAAACATTATTTCTAGGAATGCCTTGCCCACAATCCCTTTTCAAATTACCTAGTTTACCACAATTAAAACATCTGACATTTGGATTATTCTTTTTTTTTTTCTTTTTTACAGATTTGTTTATTATGTATAGAATTTTCTGCCTGCACATGTGCCTGGCCATCAGAAAAGGGCACCAGATCTCATTATAGATGGTTGTGAGCCACCATGTAGTTGCTGGGAATTGAACTCAGGACCTCTGGAGGAGCTGTCAGTGCTCTTAACTGCTGAGCCATCTCTCCAGCCCCCTCTACTAAAACTCTTTACAGTAGTCTCCATGATAATTTAGATCAAAGATGACTTACTTTGTCCTGTAAGACTGTCTGTAATCTGGCTGTGTACTGCTGGTTTTCTCATTTTATTTATGTCTGTTGAGATAATACTTCTTAAAGAAGTCTTTCTTAGGCTGGGCATGGTGGCACATGCCTTTAATCCCAGCACGTGGGAGGCAGAGACAGGCACATTGCTGTGAGTTCAGGGTGGGGGCAGGAAGCTGCTAAATGACATAGCATCAGTATGTGATCGTCAAATTCAAGCTGCCTTTGTAACTCAGCGTATGGCCTTCGCCTAGCAACTGATCCCGGCAAATGCTAATACCTCTCGCCCTGTTTTGTTCTTCTATGGCCCTAGATTCCTCTTTCCACCATGAGTGCCACTGTAGCTGAGGACCAGCTTCTAATATTGCTATTGCCAAATCTTCCCAGTCTTGGGGGATAATTCTGTTCTCAGTTGCCAATGAATTTAATATCTGCTTCACATTGGGTAAATTCCTACCCTACGAAATGATTGTTTCCTCAAATCTAATATTTCTATAGGATTCTACTTAACTTCTTCATAATCTTGGAGGTGACTATCATCTTCTGGCAGGTCTTGTATAGTAACTGGATAAACTAAGGTGGGCTTTCTTTTTTTTCTTTCTTTCTTTCTTTTCTTTTTTTTTTTTTGAGACAGCGTTTTTCTGTGTAGCCTTGGCTGTCCTGGACTCATTCTGTAGATCAGGTTGCCTCGAACTCAGAGATCTGCCTGCCTTGGCCTCCTGAGTGCTGGGTAGGTTGGTTTTCTAACAGCCATGGGCAGCCCCCTCTTCAGTTTCATCATGCAGTGCCATGGTAGGTTCTTGTCTAAACTCTCCTGTCTGTGTGTGAATATTTTTCTCATTTTTATTTATAAATCTCTCTAATTTTTCTTCTGAGACTTGTATCTTTTTGTTTTCTTTTTCTTTTTAAGATTTATTTATTCGTTATGTATATAGTGTTCTGCCTGCAGGTATGTATGTATGCCAGAAGAGGGCATTAAATCACATTGTAGATGATTGTGAGCCACCATGTGGTTGCTGGGGATTGAACTCAGCACCTCTGGAAGAGAAGCCAGTGCTCTTAGCCTCTGAGCCATCTCTCCAGCCTTGCCACCCCCCCTTTATTTTTTGAGACAGGGTTTCTCTGTGTAGTCTTGGCTGTTCTGGACCCGCTGTGTAGACCAAGCTGGCCTCGAACTCACAGCAATCCGCATGCCTCTGCCTCCTGAGTGATGGGATTAAAGGCCACTATGTCCGGCCCTTGTACCTTTTAAAAAAATGATTTATTTATTATGTATACAATTTTCTGCCTGCATGTACTCCTACACACCAAAAGAGGGCACCAGATCTCATTATAGGTGGTTATGAGCCACTATGTGGTTATGGGAATTGAACTCATCATATAGTGCTCTTAAGCTCTGGGCCATCTCTCCAGCCCTAAGACTTGTATCTTATGTATCTTATCAACCCACTTTTTATATTTTTCTTTTTCCTGTATCTCTAAAACTCTTTTCTTTGAGAGGGCACAGAAACCCACTATGGCTATTAAGGATAAAATAGTATATACCAAAATGATAATAGTCATAATCGGTACTAATCTAATTTCAGTTACGTCATTTAGTTTTTCATTTTCTGCTTCTATTTCCAAGCCACATAAAGTAGCACTATACAGGGTCCTAATGCTGTGTATTATGGTATTTCTCACCCTTAGCGTTCTCATTGAGGACGTCCCAGGTGACTTACCAAATCTAATATCTTCTTAGTTTGTCCGCAGCGGGAGTGATTTCTCTGTTTCTGTCTTTGTGTCATGCATTGGAGTGTCTTTTTAAAAACAAACAAAACAAAACAAAACAAATCTCACTAGGTTGACTTTACCAATAAAGACTCAAGAGGCAGATGCTGGAGTGAAATCCTGCTAGCTCAGAGAGGCAAGGAGAGCGCCCAGCTGGCATTCCTCCTCAGCAGACGTCCCAAAAGAAGGAAGCCTCCTGTAAAATGCAATGGTTTTTTTTCTATGCCCACCCTTGCTTTTTGTTTGTCTTTATTTAATTCTGTTCAAGCAGAAAGCTCTTGGATTAAAGATGTGTGCTATGGCTGACCTACACCATAACTAGAAACAGGGGTTTCCAGTAAATAACATAATCTTGGAGGTTGTAGTGTGATCAAATATCTTGCAACAATGTATTTAAAAATAATTTACATTTATTTATGTGTGGGTTGGGGGGAGTGTGGGCACTGTGTGGCAGCCAGAGAGAACAATCGCGGGAGTCAGTTTTCACCTTTCACCATGTGCAGTGGTTCTTTCTCAACATGCCCTTCCACAGGGATTTGTATCCTAAATGCCAAGTATTTACATTACAATTCATAACAGTAGCAAAATTAGAGTTATGAAGTAGCAACAAAAATAACTTTACGGTTGTGGGTCACTGCAACATAAGGCATGGTGTTAAAGGACCACAGCGTTAGGATGTTGAGAACTGCTGATTATGTGGGTTCCAGATAATCAGGGCACCAGGCTTACTGGCTGGCATCTCTGTGTAGCCCTGGCTATCCTGGAACTCGCTCTGTAGACCAGGCTGGCTTTGAACTCACAGAGATCTGCCTGTATCTTCCTCCTGAGTGCTGTACCACCACCACCTAGCAACAATTTTTGCCTTTTTCCAGACAGGGTTTCTCTGTGTAGCCCTGGCTGTCCTGGACTCACTTTGTAGACTAGGCTGGTCTCGAACTCACAAGTTATCTGGCTGCCTTTCCCCCGAGTGCTGGGATTAAAGGCGTGAGCCACCATGGTCTGTGAGAGTTTCTTAAGTCTGATACTCACAGAGCTTCTTAGATCTGGCCACGTCCATCTATATTCCTCATTACTTTCATGCTCATATGGCTCAAACTAAACTAAAACACCACTCACTTCAAACACCTGCGTTTTCCTAAGTCTGTTTTCGTTGCTGTTGTTGATGATGCTGATGCTGTTGCTTTCATATCTCTAAACACTGAAATAGGTCAAGGCTAATGGCATATTCTTGAGGTTATTTTGAACTCACAGCTGCAAGTTATCTGTTCTTCCTTTGAGCTCTCACAAAACAGGTGATGCCTATTTCTGATCGCTTGCACATGTTTCTCTTCTTGTGCTAGACTCTGGTACCCTTGACTACAAGTACTTGACCTCTTTCCTTTTTGTGCCTGCCTGGAATACGTACGGCGTGGACAACGCTCAAGAACCGAAATATAGAATTCATGATTGAACACTAAAGGAGCCTTTCTATTAGGGAGTTAGCCTAGCTTCCAGCTCCAGAGAGGCATTGTGGGAACAACTCCTGCCTAATTGCGGGGGCTGGCTCTAGGAGCTCTTCCTTGTACTTTGATGGCTGATGGAGCGGCACTCACTCTTACGGTCTCTGTGTTCTACTTAGTTTAATTATATCTGTCATGTTCTAGTCAGAAAAGCAGAGGCCATGCCATTGTAGCTAATTTAGATAGCAGGAATTTTACTCTCTCTCTCTCTCTCTCTCTCTCTCTCTCTCTCTCTCTCTCTCTCTCTCTCTTCCTTCCAGTGTTTCTAAATCTCAAATTTACAATATATAGGCCTTAGACGTCAGGCCTTGGTTTGGCATACTGTGATTGTGCAGGAGGATTTAGGGTACAAGGCAAGTGTCTGGGCTATGTAGAAAGAGCCTGTCTCAAAGCCAAAACAAAGGTCAAATGAGGATTCTAGTGATAAGGTTATTAAAGTTGTGAATATAAGGCATAATAATGGATTTGTAGGTGGTGGTAGAGATTAGGCAAAGTACATTGAAGAAATGAGATGCTTTTTTTTTGGTTTATATGTGGGGGTCCAGACAGGGTTTCTCTCTCTCTCTCTCTCTCTCTCTCTCTCTCTCTCTCTTTCTCTCTCTCTCTCCTTCTCGCTCTCTTTTTTCTCTTCAGTTTGTTTGTTTGTTTGTTTTTTGAGACAGGGTTTCTCTATGTAGCCCTGGCTGTCCTGGACTTGCATTGTAGACCAGGCTGGCTTGGAACTCACAGAGATTCACCTGCCTCTGTCCCCTGAGTGCTGGGATTAAAGGCATGTGCCACCACATCCAGCTTGAATCTCTTATTCTTATTGTTATAAAAATGGAATCTCTTGTTATCATGTGCTTCCTTTATTAATTACTTTTATTTTATGTACATTGGTGTTTTGAGTACATGTATGTCTGTGTGAGGGTGTCAGATCCCCTGGAACAGGAGTTACAGACAGTTGTGAGCTGCCATGTGGATACTGGGAATTGAACCAGGGTTCTCTGGAAGAGCAGTCAGTACTTCTAACCATGGAGCCATCTCTCCAGACTCTACTGTGTGCTTCTTTTTTTTTTTTTTTTTAAACTTTATTTATTTATTATTATGTATACAGTGCTCTGCCTGCATGTACACCTACAGGCCAGAAGAGGGCAGCAGATTGCATTATGGATGGTTGTGAGCCACCATGTGGTTGCTGGGAATTGAACTCAGGACCTCTGGAAGAGCAGTTAGTGTCCTTACCCTCTGAGCCATCTCTCCAGCCCCCTACTGTGTGCTTCTTAATATGGGGCACCAGGAAGTACACAATACCATGTATGGAATATTCCTGCAAAGGAAAACATGTCTATTCTTGTATGGTGATACCTGCCTGTAATCACAGTATTTGGGACTAAATTAGTTAATTGAGTCTTGTGATAGCTATTCTTGATTTTCAACTTGATTACATCTGGAATCAACTAACACCTCCAAATGGAGGCGTATACTTGTGAAGGATTTTTGCTTAATTTGAAGTGGAAAAGCACATCTTTAATCCAGATCTTTTGAGGCGGAAAGGATCTGTACTGCAGGCCACACTTTCTGATGGAAGCCTATGACAGGACATGGAAGAAGGAAGATTTTGCTATGTGTCTGCTTGCTTTCACCTCGGTAGCAAGTCTGTTCCTTCACTGGCACTAGAGCCTGCTTCTCTGGGATTCTGGTGTATACGGAAGAACAGCTGAGACATCCAGCCTCATGGACTGAACAACTACTGGATTCTTGGACCTGCTATTCATAGTTAGCTATTGCAGGATTATCTGGACCACAGCCTGTAAGTCATTCTAATACATCTCTCCCTCTCTCTCTCTCTTTCTCTTTCTTTCCCTCCCTCCCTCCCGCCCTCCTTGTCTCTCTCTCTGTCTCTTTTTCTCTGTCTGTCTCTGTCTGTCTCTATCTGTCTCTGTCTGTCTGTCATATATATATTCTGTTATTTTAGAGAACCCTGACTAATGCAGGTCTTATGACATCATTCTTCCCTTCCTAGTGTTTAATAGTATCTAAATGTGTGATGAGATTTAGATAGTTTTCTGGGTCTGGGTCTCCCTAAAGTAGCATTCAGCTGGCTTGGAATCATGATCCTCATGCTCACTCTCCCAAGTACTGAAATGCCTGACTTCAACGTGTACATCTTGAGGATAGCACAAACATCTGATCCATAATATAGTTTCAGGAGACAAAAGCTATAATAGGCTCATTCAGTTATGTCTGGACTCAGATTTCAAGGAGAGTCACAGATTCGTCCCTTCCCTGAATCCTCTTTGACATGTAACTTTAGTTCCTTCCCAAAGGACTGTCTTTGGCAGTGACACAGTTGCCAATGTGGAACCAACAGAGTCTTGAAATGGACTTTCATCATAAGTCAAGCTTTCTTCTTGGGATTCCTACTCCTGTTGCCATGTGAAGAAGCTCATAGATGCCTAATGGATGGTGTAGCACATATGCCCTGTTAGCTTTCATTGCTATAACCAATTGCCAGGTGTGAGAGAGGCCTGATGATCTAGTCACCAATCGGATCATCCTCAGCTGCCTGCAGAAATATGTGCAAAGCCAGCAATGACCATACAGTTGGCCCACATAAGTGCCAACTAAAAACTATATGGGGGGAGTTGTAGATGGCTCAGTGTTCAATACTTCCTATGAAAATATGAGGACTTGAGTTTGAACCCCTAGAACCCAAGCAAAAAGCAAAAATTGGTTATGTGTGCTTATAAGCCCAGCATTTGGCTGGGGGTGGGTGGGGGGCAGCAAAGATAGGCTGATCCTAGGAATGTGCTGGCTAGCAAGCCAGCCTATCATAAACAGCAAGCTTCTAATTTCATGAGAGACCTTAACTCTGGGGAATAAGAAAGAAAGGGATAGAGAAAGACATCCAAAGTCCTTTGGCCTCTGCATGTAAATGTGAATCCACATACTCACCTGCAAGCACCGTATACACACGAGAGAGAGAGAGAGAGAGAGAGAGAGAGAGAGAGAGAGAGAGAGAGAAGTATTTGTTGTTTTCAGACAATTACGTTAATCTCAATCTCTCTCTCTCTCTCTCTCTCTCTCTCTCTCTCTCTCTCTCTCTTTCTCTCTCTCTCTCTCTCTCACCCTGTTCACCAAGTCTGTCTCCTGAATGCTGAGATTAAAAGCATGTGCCACTATGTATGCCTGGTTACATTAAAAAAATTCTTAGGCCAGGTGATGGTGGTATGTGCCTTTAATTCCAGCACTCGGGAGGCAGAGGCAGGCAGATTGCTGTGAGTTCAAGGCCAGCCTGGTCTACAAAAGCAAGTCCAGGACAGTAAAAACTACACAGAGAAACCCTCTCTCGAAAAACAAACAAACAGACAAACAAAAATTCTTATATATGTGTATGAATTTGTGAGTGTGTGCACACATGCATGCAGGTGCACAGGTGGCCAGAAGAGGGCACGGAATCCCCTGGAGCTGTTATTATAGGTGGTTGTCATTGTCCGGACATGGGTGCTGGGAATCAAACCCAGGTCCTTTACAAGTGCACCAAGTGTTCTTAACCACTCCACCATCTCTCTAGCTCTGTTCTAGTTTTTTTTTTTTTCTTTCTAGTTTGTTTTATATAGTATTGTGATAAAACATCATAACCAAAAGCAATCCGGGGAGGAAAAGGTTTATTTGGATTATACACATTCCAATCACAGTCTATCATGAAAGGGAGTCAGGGCAGGGACTCAAGACAGGAACCTAGAGGCAGGAACAGAAGCAGAGGCCATGGAGGGGTGCTGCATTCTGGCTTGCTTCTCCTAGCTTGCTCAGCCTGCCTTCTTATACAACCCAGGACCGCCTTTCAAGACATTGTACTGCAGTATGTTGGACCCAATCATATCAATCATTAATCAAGAAAATGCCCCAAAGACTTGATCTATATGCCAGTCTGATAGAGGCAACTTTCCAGTTGAGGTTCCCTCTTTCCAGGATATTCAAACTGACCAACAAAACTGACTGGCACAATCTCCTGAGATTATCTCCTGGTTCTGGTGGGTTGCAGGTCTGCTTCTACCTTTGCTGGGTTCTCTGTCTCAGGAGCTCACCAGGCTCACCAGGCTCCCATTGAAGCAATGGCTGGGCTTTGTTTTCACTTGGAGACACAATTGGAAGATGGCTTCTTTTCAAACTAACTCTCAATATTGGGCTGTTGGCCACCAGCTATTCCTAATAGTCGAAGATGAGAAATCATGATGCAGTTCTGGTCTCAAGGTTGAGTCAGTGGACTATCTTTGTGGAGATGAATTGGCCTAAGCCTAGAGGAATTTATTTTCTTTTTTTTTAAAGATGTATTTAGTTCTTATGTATACAACATTGTGCCTGCCTGTGTGCCTGACCGCCAGAAGAGGGCGCCAGATCTCATTATAGATGGTTGTGAGCCACCATGTGATTGCTGGGAATTGAACTCAGGACCTCTGGAAGAGCAGCCAGTGTTTTTAACCTCTGAGCCATCTCTCCAGCCCAAGGAATTTCTTTAGAAAAGACCACAGAATCAAACAGAGGTTGGAGAATCAGCCTTATGAAATATCAGCAACAAACCCAGGATATTGTTTGTTTTTGTTTTTGTTTTTTTTTCCCTTTCCCACTAGACAGGGGGTTACACTGCTTTGCAGGGGTGCATAGTAATGAATTTTTCTTTCATTTTGTTTTGACAAGGCCTCCTATTTCTCTTGAATTCTCTTCACACACTGTTCATGTGGTTCTGGGATCAGACTTAGGACTGTGCATATGTTGGCCAAACGCTCTACCAAGTGAGCTACATTTCCAGTCCCCAAACAAAAACAAAACCTTTTTTTTTTTTTTTTTTTTTTTTTTTTTTTTTTAAAGATTCTAGGGATTGAACTTGAGACCTTGTTCAAGATAGCCAAGCACTCTAGCACTCAGCTATATATCTCTAGCCCCTAGGCAGGGGAATTGTAATCTTCTCTTGTATGGCCATTCCAGATTCAGCATGTGTTTCTGTTGTTTGTCAGCAAGAATGTGCAGGCCCTATCATGTAGCAGGGGTAGCTATAAACAGTGCTAACAGCATGGGCTCATAGAAGAAGAGGTAGGCAGACTAGAGTTTGGATGATGATGGGCTTGCCTTCTTAGAAAGTATACACTTCATCTTGAGATTTATTTTACGTTTCTAAGCAAGACGGTATATGAAGGTTCTTTTTTTTTTTTAAGATTTGTTTATTATGTGTACAATGTCCTGCCTGCGTGTGTGCCTGCCAGCCAGAAGAGGGCACCAGATCTCGTTATAGATGGTTGTGAGCCACCACTTGGTTGCTGGGAATTGAACTCAGGACCTCTGGAAGAACAGACAGTGCTCTTAACCTCTGAGCCGTTTCTCCAGCCCTTATGAAGGTTCTTATGAGAGTCTTTGGGAAGGTGGCTCCTAACAGAATACGACTCGATGCACAGGAACTAGTCTGGAAGAGTTTCCCAGTCAAACAGGTGATGGAAGGTAAAACTGGATGAGCTAGTGCCTCTGGGACGACAAGAGAAGGCTGACTGGAGAGATAGTGAGGTTACAGAGCAATAGGCCTTCCTCATTATTAGATATGAGAGAATGAGAAGGAAGGAGCCAAGGATGGCTTTCTGTTTCTACTTGAGGTAACCAGATGCATGGGGAGGACCTGGGACAGGGAGTGCAGAAGCAAACTGCATGCGTTGTACAACACATGGATTATGTATGTGTGTGGGTTCTGGTATCTCACAGACATAGGTTTGTGATCTCTTTGCTGTTTTCTCAGCCGTAAAATGGAAACTGTAACAACTGACCTCTTTTGTGTGTGTGGGCGAATTGGATGCAGTGTCTGGAATCCAGTAGGCTCCACTACTATTACAACTTTGAGAAAGGATTCAGGGAGGAGGCCAATGACAAACGGATGGAACAGGCAGGAAAGGCTTCTGGAAATGAACTCCGCTTAGGTCAAAGAGGAAAAACAGCGTTGTGGCAGAC
>OU015754.1:51440951-51489834 GCA_907169655.1 Acomys percivali | reverse complement strand
TCTATCTATCTATCTATCTATCTATCTATCTATCTATCTATCTATCTCAGGTACATGTGGAGTTTGTCCTGTTGGGTATTGAACTCCATTCCTCTGGAAGAGCAGTAAGAACTAACAGATGAGCCATTTTTCCATAAATTTTGTTGTTGTATGGGCTGGGAGGTGGTGGCACACTCCTTTAATCCCAGCGCTTGGGAGGCAGAGGCAGGCAGATCGCTGTGAGTTTGAGGCCAGCCTGGTCTACAAAGCGAGTCCAGGATAGTCAAGGCAACACAGAGAAACCCTGTCTCGAGAAACAAAACAAATTAAAAACAATTTTGTTGTTGTTGATGCAGCGTCTCACTACGTAGCCCAGGGAGGCCAGAGACTCATAATTCTCCTGCTTAAACCTAATAAGTACTGATTTGATTCATTCCTTTTCTTGTTATAAGACTTCTTTTCTCTCTTTGTTTTTTTGGTTTTTGGAGACAGGGTTTCTTTGTGTAGTCTTGGCTGTCCTGGACCTGATTTGTAGACCAGGCTGACCTCGAACTCATAGAGATCTGCCTGCCTCTGCCTTCCAGAGTGCTGGGATTACAGGCGTGCACCACCACACCCCACTTATAAAATTTCTTTATTGTGTATCTGTGTGTGTTAGTTAGGGTTTTATCCTGTGAAGAAACACTATGACTATGGCAACTCTTTTTTTTTCTAATATTTATTTTATTTATTATTTATACACATTCTGCTCGCATGTATGCCTGCATACCAGAAGAGGGCACCAGATCTCATTGTAGGTGGTTGTGAGCCACCATGTGGTTGCTGGGAATTGAACTCAGGACCTCTGGAAGAGCAGACAGTGCTCTTAACCTCTGAACCATCTTCCCAGCCCCAACTATGGCAGCTCTTATAAAGGAAAACATTTAATTGAGGCTGGCTTATAGTTTCAAGGGTTTAGTCCATTGTCGTCATGATGGGAGGCATAGAAGCATGCAGGACAGACATGGTGCTGGAGAGGAGCTGAGAGCTCTACATGGGATCCACAGGCTGAATGAAGGGAGAATGAAATCTCAAAGCCCACCCTCAGTGATACACTTCTTCCAACAAGGCCACACCTCCCAGTGGTGCCTATGAGCCTATGAGGGTCAGTTTTCATTGAAAGTATCACATTGTATGTATGTGTATGGGTATGCTTGTACCTCTGCACACATGTGGAGGTCACAGGACAAGTTGAAAGAGTTGATTTGCTCCTACTTTGCGGATTTTAAAGATGGAACTCGGGTATTAAGCTGTGTGACAAGCGCCTTTACCCACTGAGCCAATCTGTTATCGTATGATTCTGTTTTTAACCTTTTATTTTACATTCAGTCCCCCATTTCTGTTAGGTACTACATTCAGGTTGAGGAAACTGCTCTATTTGTTTCCACCATTACTCTATACTATAAGACCAGTTGCTGGTGGCCCCCCCATGCCTTTAATACCATCACTTGAGAGGGAGAGGCAGGTGGATCTCTGTGAGTTTGAGAACAGCTAAGGCTACATAGAAAGATCCTATCTCAAAAAAACCAAAACCACCCAGCACCTTCTCCCCCAAAGACTATAGAGTCTATGGTCTTACCCTATTTTATCTTTCATGTAAGTTACTGTAAGTCTCCTGATTCCTCTGGTTCTAATCTTATTGGTCTCTTCCTTCTGTGATATTTTGCACATAGAGAATTAACTCTGTAAAACCTAACATATGAGCATGTCACTTTTCTACTAAAAAACTTTTTAAAAAAAGATTTATTTATTATGTGTACAGTGCTCTGCCTGCATGTACATTGCAGGTCAGAAGAGGGCATCAGATCACATTATAGATGGTTGTGAGCCACCATGTAGTTGCTGGGAATTGAACTTAGGACCTCTGGAGGAGCAGTCAGTGCTCTTAACTCTGAGCTATCTCTCCAGCCCCCTCTAGTAAAAAACTTTACAGTTGTTTCCATCATAATTTAGATCAAAACCCAAAGTGCTGATGACTTACTTTGCCCTATAAGACTGTAATCTGGCTATGTACTGCTGATTTTCTCATTTCATTCATGTCTGTTGAGATAATACTTCTTAAGTCTTTCTTGCTGGGTGGTGGTGGCGGCGGCGCACGCCTCTAATCCCAGCACTTGGGAGGCAGAGGCAGGTGGATTGCTGGGAGTTTGAGGCCAGCTTGGTCTACAATGTGTGTAGCCTCAATTTTCTTAACCAATATATTTTATTAACAACTTAGTGACCTAGCATATGTCACTTATAACCCGACTAACCAAAACAATAGGAAATGAGGATTAATGGACACAATAACAAAACCTTAAGGATATCAGTTCTGAGGAACGATTCTCTGGGCGTGAGCTGCAGGATTTCTTCTGCTGGAACCTGGGGTAACCAGAATCCAGAACCTCAGCAGGAGCTGGAGCCCCAGAGCCTTCCCTCGAGCGGGTTTTCTCTAGGAGCGTCTTGAAGTGCAGCGTTGAACAGCCAAATCTATCCCAAGTCTCCAAAAAGCCCCCGTCTCCAGTCCTGGGCTCATTTATATGTCTCCTCCCAGAGTCTGTTCACAGGATCTTTTCAGCTGGCAACAATTAAGCTCCTGCACGAGGTGGTTGCTCTTCTAGTGAATTAACCTCACCTGTTCTCTCATGAGACCCGTTCCGATCCCACACTTGGGATCCTAAAAAACAGGTTTATCTCTCCTTCAAATGTGAGTCCAGGACAGTCAAGGCTACACAGAGAAACTCTGTCTTGAAAAACCAAAAAGAAAAGAAAAGAAAAAAGAGAAGTATTTCTTAGGCCGTGCATGGTGGCGCATGCCTTTAATCCCAGCACTTGGGAGGTAGAGGCTGGCAGATCACTGTGAGTTCGAGGCCAGCCAAGGCTAACACAGAGAGACCCTGTCTTTGGGGGGGGGTGGGGGAGGGGAAAAGTCTTTCTTACCATTCTTTCTAAAGTTACTCTTGTCACTCTCTTTTCTCTTTGTCTTCTTATCATGGTATTTATTACTTTTTTCCACATTAGAACATTTGCTTCTTTTTTTTTTTTGGTTTTTCGAGACAGGGTTTCTCTGTGTAGCCTTGGCCATCCTGGACTCACTTTGTAGACCAGGCTGGCCTCGAACTCACAGCGATCCACCTGCCTCTGCCTCCCGAGTGCTGGGATTACAGGCGTGCGCCACCACGCCCGGTTTAGAACATTTGCTTCTTGAGAGTAGTAATTTGTGTCTGTTTTTCTGACCTCCAGATCTCCATGCTTTTTAAATTCTATTCTTTACAAAAGGTAATAAATATTTCATGGTTGACCATACAGTGAATGAGATAACAGTCAGGCGCTGGGCTGCTGAGATGGCTCCTATAGGTAGGTGCTTGCTGTGCAAGTCTGGTGACTGGAGGTAGATAACCTGGAGCCAATGTAAAATGCAAATCTGTAATTCTAGCCCTTCTATGGGCAAGATGGATGTGGAAATAGGAGAATCAACCAGAAGCTCATGGTCCATCTAGCTTGAAGTATGAATTACTGCAGAAACAGCAAGAGAGATCCTCTTTAAAAAAAAAAAAAAAAGATGGAAGGAGAGAACCAATTCTTGAAAAGTTTTCTCTTACTTTCACACATGCATTGTGGTGAGAGTGTGCCTGCACTTGAAATGGAGGCTTTAATTTGTACATTTTTCCCTTCGGGGAAATGTACAGTTTTCTTTACTAAGAAACTGTCTTAGAATGGGATGTATCTCCATTGATTTGAGAATGTAATTAAGTTCAGAGCTCTAGAGGCCCTCCTGTCTAAATTCTGAGGTATGCTGTGACATCAATAGTGTTAGGAGGGCTCACCGAGGGAGAAGTTGAGCTGTTGCAAAATCCTTTAATACTTAATCAAAGGAGCTTAATTCACTACATAGTACCTCTTGCCTATTTTTCACCAAAGTAGAGCTACTTTCTAGTATTGTTAGGCTTTCTGTTAGGTATTTAGGAATGATTTATGAAGCAGAGCATTTAGATATAGTTGGTAATAGTTTTAAAAGTTATTTCAAAGGGATGTTATTAATATGATTTTGTTCAGGTAACCCTGGATATTTAGTTCCTGCCTTTGAGTAGTAAAAGAAAAGGGACATTGTTATTCTAGCGCAGTCTTTGGTCTTTATATTAGGGAACACTGGTTCTTGTAACAGATGCATTCAGAATGACCTAGACTGATGCACACTTTCCCAGTTTCTGTCCAGGTTTTTGCAAGGTCAGCTGAGGAAAGTGAATGATGGGCCAGCACAATCACTTTCACTTGTGTTTTACTTCTCAACTCAGTTACAGGCCTATAGCTCAGTGATGGAGAGCTGAAAACATGTAGCTGCCCAAGAGGAAGGGAAATCATGTTTTATCAACTTGTAGCTACTCTCTGCTGTGGACCTCTAACCCCACTGTATTGGTAGAATTTTAGGTTTTTCTTTTATTTCTTCAGAGCCCACAGAATTTATAGTCACAGCCATTTTAGGTATAAGAAAAAGCCTTGCCCCAAAGCCTGCTAGAAATTCTGAAAAAGCTTCTTTTCCTTTGTTTTTGGTATAGTAGATCTTTGACACCCCGCCCATGAGCCCTTGATTTTTATCTTTATCCAGTGTTAAATTGTGATAGTCCTATAAAATAATGTCGATCTTATAAGGGCTGGGAGGTAGCTCAGTATTTAGGGTACTTGCATAGCATATGTGTGAAGCCCTGGGTTCAATCCCTAGCACTGCAAAAACAGATGTGATGATGTACTATAATCAGGAGACGGAGACAGGACCATCAGAAATCCAGAGTCATAGAGAGTTTGAGGCCAGTTTGGGAATACATGAGGCCCCATCTTAAAAAAGAAAGGAACAAAAGAAAAAGAAAAACGTGTTAACTGATCCAATATGTTACATAGTGCCCCTGAAGTTGGAATTTCATGTAACTTCTATATTTTTCACATTGATAATATTTCATGAAGTAGTATTTTTATTTGCTTTTCAACTTTTAAAACATAAAAAAATACTTTTAGCTTCTTGCCTGGGCCTGATAGGTAGGTTTTGGTTTGCCAATCCTGTTTTATGTTACTATATTCAAATCAGTTTCTTTAATTTGTAGTAATACTTTGATTGATTCATATTCTCTCCGTCCTTCCCTCCTTCCCTCCCTCTCTCCCTCTTTCTTTTTGAGACAGAGTCTTTATACCCTTGGCTAACCTGGAACTCTGTATAGAGCAGGGTTGCCTGTCAAGTGCTGGGATTAGAGATGTGCTGCCGGTTGGTGGAGGCACACGCCTTTAATCCCAGCACTTGGGTGGCACTCACCTATGTGCTCCTTTGCCACCATACCACACAGCATGGACAGAGGATGTCACCCAGGGGCCTTCCAATTGCATGGCCAGCCTATAGCTGAACCACCACAGTGTACAAATATATGGTGGACCAATGGGAGCAGCTTGACCATTATGAAGAGAGATGGAACTGGAGACTCGAGGGTAGAGAGGAGTAGCCTGTTGTGAGTGGCCAGCCCCTCCACCAGGGGCCAGGGTGAGGTCCCACCCCAAACTGCTGCTGAGGACCATGTCTAGGTCTGTGGCTGTGAAGCAGCAGCAGGGGTCGGTGCCTATGTCTGTGGCTCATATGATCACTAGAGATCATGGGAATGTCCTTGGTTGGGGCAGCTGCCAAGGACTGTGTGGATGTCCAGGGGATGTGCAGAGCTGGCCCCATCCCTCACTGGCTGCAGAGCTTTGGAGAACTGGCTACACCTCTCACTGGCAGCAGAACTTGGAAGAGCTGGCCCTTTGCCTCAATGAGGCAGTACAATGGAGCTGGCCCTGGTGGCAGTGGTATGGGAGAGCTGAGTCCAGCAGTTGGGAAAGCTGACCACAGAGTTATAAGCATGGGAGAGCTAGCTTTGCTCTCATCAGCTGCAGCACTCCGGAAGTCACCTTGCCTGGGCAGTACAGTAGTGCTGGCTGTGGTCGAGGAGGTGCAGGTTTGCCAGCCCTGAGCGCAAGAGCCAGGGAGAGCTGGCCCCGCCACTCATCTGCCACTTGAGGTGGCATGGTGTATGTGTGTGTGAGAGGGAGAGGGAGGGAGGGAGAGAGGGAGAGAGAGGGACATGCCCCCCCCTTACCCTTCATTACCTTTGGTAGTTGGGACAGCTGGCCCTAGATTTATGAGAGCAGATGAGCTGGCCCTGCCCCTTCCTGGCTGCAGCACTCAGGAGAGCCAGGGTGGGGCGGGGGCCTGTGGGTATAGTTTGGAGAGCTGGCCATGAGAGCAGGAGAGCTATTCCTGCTCCCTCACTGGCTGTAGCACTTAGGAGAGCGGGCTGTGAGCATCTCACCTGGGCAACACAGTGGAGCTGGCCCTGATGGTGAAGGCTTGGTTGTGAGAGCAGGAGAGCTGGTCCAGTCCCTCACAGGTTGCAACACTTTGCACCTTGATTGGAGCTGGCTCTGGAGGTATGAGGTGAGGGTGAGCTACCCTAAGGGCATGAGAACAGGAGAGCTGACCCTGCTTCCTGCTGATGGTGGCAATGGGTGGCCTAGCTAGAGCAGTGCTAGAGAGCTTGTTCTGGTGGTTTGGATAGGGGAGAGCAGCTGTGTGGGTGATTGATATGGGTTATGGGAGCACTGTTCCAGTAGACCAAGGAGCATGTCATTTGCTGAGTAGGGCCAGTCCTTGCCTGCTGAGAGGCCTGGGCCACCACCAGCCACTGCTATTGCCACCCAGTAGCTGGCCTATTTGCCCTGCTGTGGTTAAGAGAGTGAGGCCCCACAGTGTTGCAAGCACAGTGGTCTTACTAGGGAGCCATTGGAGTGGCTGGTGCTATGAGGGCAGGGAGGCATACAAAGGCCTGGAACTCTAAAAGCACTGCCTAACTGCAAGGTCACCCTGATTCTAGCCAACTACAGGGTACCCAAAGACGAGTCTCAGTGATAGTCTAGTATTACTTTAGAAACCTTGAACCAGCTCTTCCGGGGATGGTGCTTAGAGGCACTCAAAATGGTCCAGCGTTTGACTCTAACAAAACTAGGCTGTCTTGAACCCCCGCCAACAGAATTTACCTGTATGCCAAGAAGGTTGGGAAAGCACCTAAATCCGCATGCGGTGTGTGCCCAGGCCAACTGTGAGGGGTTCGTGCTGTGAGGCTAAAGTCCTGATAAGACTGTCCAAGACAAAGAAGCACGGTCAGCCGGGCCTACAGTGGCTCCATGTGTGTCAAGTGTGTCTGAGACAGATCAAGCGGGCTTTCCTTATTGAGGAGCAGAGAATTGTTGTGAAAGTGTTGAAGGTACAAGCACAGAGTCAGAAAGCAAAATAAATATGTAGCTTTTTTAAGTAGTAAAAGTCAAGGCTTGGTCTATGGTTCTGTTAAAAACAAACAAACAAACAAACAAAAAAAACCCTTGAACCAGACCAATGACTTGTTGCATTAAGTATGTAAAGTATGTAAAGATGCTTAGGCAAAAACCAAAAACCAAACCCCCCAGAAAGTGTGTGATACATAGCAGTTTGCTATGCCACTTTAATATATGAGTGTGTGATAGAGAGATGGAAAGATGGTGGAGTGGGTGGGGGAAGCAGCATGAATGCCTGAGGCAGAGAAGTGTGACAGGCATGGGAGTGTGGCCAGCGGACACAGGAGCATGTCATTGCCAAGTCGTGCAGAGTGGTGTACAGCAGCCTGGAGCTTGAGCAACTTCTGCCCCCTAACTCTCTGTCCCTCCATGCTATCACCTTGGCTCTGAGCAATGACAAGATACCTTGGATGAAGAACGGTTCATCTTCTGGATTAAGCCTCTTCAAAAGACCTCCACGCTGATGTCTGTGGTCCCTGGTGCTACCTTGAGCCGTGTTGATGTCTTGTCTGTGCTGCTGCCAGAGGACATTTTTTATGTTGATTGACACAGTAGAGCCTCAGGAATCCACCTATCTCTTTCCCTGTCTGTCCCACCCAATACTGGGGTTTCTAATCTTGGAGCCTGGGTTATTTGTTTGTTTTTTTAGAGATAGGGTTTCTCTGTGTAGTCTCTGCTGTCCTGTAACTCCCTCTGTAGATCAGGCTGGCCTTGGACTCAGAAATTGACCTGCCTTTGTCTCCCAAGTATTGGGATTAAAGGAGTGTACCTCCAGCTGGCCGAAGCCTGGTTTTTTATATGGGTTTTGGGAATTGGAACTCATTTCATCATGCTTGTGTGGCAGGCACTTTGCCAATTAAGCTAGCTTCCCAGGACACCTTTTAATAAAATTTAAAACCATAGATTACAGAAGGAAAGGCTAATATATTTATTTATCTATGTTATTTTTTTTCTGATTTTCCATGGTTTATTCTTGTATTGTTTTTCTTTTGTTCAGAGAAATTCTCTTAGTTAACTATTAGGCTAAGTCTGCATTAAATTAATTCTGTTATCTTTTCAAAGGATATTTGCATGTGTCTTGCTTCTGGGCTGACTTTTTTTTTTTCTTCAACATTTTATAAGTATTCTCCTTTGGTCTCAACAGTTTTTAATGAGGAATTTGTCATTCAGATGATTTCCCCCTAGAGTGTGATTTTCCTCTAGTTGTTTCATTCTTTTCTCTTTGTTTACGCTTGTCTTAGTCAGGGTTTATGCCTCTGTGATGAAAACATCATGACCAAAGAGTTAGTTGGGGGAGGAAAAGGTTTATTTGGCTTACACTTCTAGATCATGGTCCATCACTGGAGGAAAAGAGGACAGGAACTGAAGCCGCACAGGAACCTGGAGACAGAAACTGATGCAGAAGCCTTGGAAAGTGCTGCTTACTGGCCCGTTCCTCATGGCTTTCTTAAAGAACCCAGGATCTCAAGGATGGCACCACCCACCATGGGCTAGGCCCTAACTTGTGTCAAGTTGACACACAAAGCCAGTCAGTACATGCTTTTTCAGATTTTTTTATTTTAAGACAGGTCTCTGTGTATATCCTTGGCTATCCTGGACTCACTTTGTGCATCAGGCTGGCCTCAAACTCACAGAGATCTGCCTGCCTCTGCCTTCCAGAGTGCTGTGATTACAGGTGTGGACCACTATTCCCAGCTGGAATTTTTATTATTATGTATCTATCTTTAAAAAAAAGATTTATTATTATGTATACAGTGGTCTATCTGCATGTGCACCTGCCTGCCAGAAGAAGGCATCAGATCTCTTTATAGATGGTTGTGAGCCACCATGTGGTTGCTGGGAATTGAACTCAGGACCTCTGGAAGAGCAGACAGTGTTTTTAACCTCTCAGCCATCTCTCCAGCCCCTATTATTTATCTTTTATGTATTTCTTTAAGTTTTATTTTTGTTTGATGTTCACTTATCTTCTTTGATTGGTAGGTTTGTGGGTCTTTGGTACATTTGGAAAAAGTAACTTTTTACTCTAGTACCATAGTAGCTTGTCTGTTCTTTCCTTTGAAACTGGAATAATGTGGGCTTTAATTTTGTTAATTCTGCAGGTTCTTGAGTCTCTCTTACAGTTTTCAATCTTTTCTTTTTCTTTCTTTCTTTTTTTTAATTGTTCTTTTAGAGACAGGGTTTCTCCGTGAAGCCTTGGCTGTCTTGGACTCACTTTGTAGACCAGGTTTGCCTCAAATTCAGAGATCGCCTGCCTCTGTCTTCCCTTCCCCCCCCCAGCAAGCTAGGATTAAAAGTGTGGGACACCACTACCCGCTAATCTTATTTTTCTCAATTGATCATACTTAATGTCTTCTATTCTGTGTTTCAGTTTCAGTTCAGTTTCCTTTTCCCCCCTTCAGTTCTGAAGCAGGGTTGGTGGTGCATTTTACCAACTGAGCTATACATTCTCAGTGCCCTGCTGATTTTTTAAAGGTATTGTCTTTCTGGTCACTGTGGAGATTATTTATAACATTCTAAATGTATTTGTTTTTATTTTTTGCTGTGCTGGGAATCAAATCCATCATCTTAGATATGCTAGGCAAATGCTGTATCACTGACTTACACTCCTAATCCTTAAATTTCTAACAATCTAAGTTGAATTGGTATCAATTTAACTTTAATTGTATGCAAAACCAATCTTCCTTCCTTCCTTCCTTCCTTCCTTCCTTCCTTCCTTCCTTCCTTCCAAGATTTCTCTGTGCAACAACTCTGGCTGTTTTGGAATCTGCTGTAGATCAGGCTGGCCTCAAACTAGAAAAGATCCACCTGCCTCTGCCTGCCTCCCCAGTGCTGGGATTAAAGCTGTGTGCCACCACCATCTGGCAAACTTTTATTTCTTTTTCTTTTGGCTTTTTGAGACAAAGTTTCTTTGTGTACTAGTCCTGGCTGTCCTGGAACTCTGGCCTGCTGGCATTAAAAGCATGTGTCACCACACTGGTTCCAAAACTTTTAGTTCTATATAGCTTCTTTACTACCCACGTATATAGGATTTATTTATTTTTTTGCAAATTACATTTTTATACATTTATATCCAATAACATAAATTCCTAATCTTTGAAATGTACTGCTCTTTAATAATGTAGTTTTTTAAAAGTTCTCTGGTGTTCTCTTCGGCAGCACATATACTAAAATTGCAACAATACAGAGATCAGCATGGCCCTTGCACAAGGATGACCTGCAAATTCATGAAGCATTCCATATTTTAAAAAAAGTTGTTTAGTGCCATAATTGTAGCAGTAAGTACCTGTCTAGTCCCAGTTTCTTGGGGGCTGAAGCAGGAAGATAGTGAGTTTGAGGCCAGCCCAGGCAATATAAGAAACCTTGTCTCGGGGGCTGGAGAGATGGCTCAGAGCTTAAGAGCACTGCCTGCTCTTCTGGAGGTCCTGAGTTCAATTCCCAGCAACTACATGATGGCTCACAACCATCTGTAATGTGATCTGGTTCCCTCTTCTGGTGTGCATAAACACAGTGTACTTGTATACATAAAATAAATAAATCTTAAAAAAAAAAACCTTGTCTCATTAAATAAAACAATGCAAAAAAAGTGCAGAAATGCAGAAATATTGGCTTCATATTTGCTCATGTAAGTTGTCTTTATTGAGATGTTTATTATTATTATTATTTTTATAGACCACCAAGTTTCTGTTTACGGTCTTTTAATTTTAATGAAGAGTCAGTTGTGGTGGACTTTGCCTTTAATTCCAGCCCTTGGGAGCCTGGTCTACAGAGCTAATTCCATGACAGCCAAGGCTATACAAGGGAAACCTTGTCTCAAAATAAAAAAAGAAAAAGAAAAGAAAAATCATTTTAACATGAATTTTTTTTTTTTTTTTTTTTTTTTTTTTTTTTTTTTTGAGAGAGGGTTTCTCTGTGTTGCTCTAGCTGTCCTGGATTCACTTTGTAGACCAGGCTGGTCTTGGACTCATAGCAAATCCATCTGCCTCCGCCTCCGCCTCCGCCTCCAGAGTGCTGAGACTAAAGGTATGCACCACCACGCCTGGCTGAAAAATTTTTATTTAGCATTTCTTATAAGAAATGCCAAGTGTGGGGGCTGGAGAGATGGCTCAGAGGTTAAGAGCGCTCTTCCAAAGGTCCTGAGTTCATTTCCCAGCAACCACATGGTGGCTCATGACCATCTGTAATGAGACAATGAGATCTGATGCCCTCTTCTGGTGTGCAGGTGTATATGTAGGCAGAACACTATACATAATACATAAATCTTAAAAAAAAAGAAGTGCAAGAGTAATGGTAATGGATTTCTGCTTTTGCTTGTCTAAGAATGTCTCTTCTTTATTTTTGACATAGTTGACATATTTTTGAATAGTTCTGATAGACTTAATTGCAAGTTAACAATTTATCATTTAGCAGATTAAGCATTTTAAAAATACATTTATCGATATATTTGTTGGTATAGATGTGTGTGTGTTCCTTGGCCACATTGTAGGTATATGTGTTGAGGTCAGAAGACAGCTCAAGGGAATTGAATGAAATACATTCAAAACACCTGACCACATCATGTCTTTTGTAAACTTGTAAGCACGTCGAGTAAGCAATAACAGCTTGATTTAAAAATGACCTTAAAAAAAAAAAATCCATTTTAAGCGGAGCATGGTGGCGCATGCCTTTAATTCCAGCACTCAGGAGGCAGAGGTAGGCGGATCGCTGTGAGTTGGAGGCTAGCCTGGTCTACAGAGTGAGTCCAGGACAGTCAAGGCTACACAGAGAAACCTTGTCTTAAAAAACCAAAAAACCAAAAACAAACAACAACAAAAACCCTTTTACTTTCTGAATTTTGGAGGTGTAATGTATGTAGGCTTGGCTAAGATAATGACTTTGAAAAATACATATTTTTATTTTTATTGAGACAGGGTTTCTCTGTGTACCCCTGGGTGCTCTGGAACTCACTCTGTAGACCAGGCTGGCCTTGGTGGCACACAGCTTTAATCCCAACACTTGGGAGGCAGAGGCAGGTGGCCAGTCTGGTCAAAAAAGCATGTCCAGGACAGCCAGGACCACACAGAGAAACCCTGTCTTGAAAAACCAAAATACCAACCAACCAACAAACCAAACCAAACAAAAAGCCCCAAACCCCTAACCGCTGAGTCATCTCTAGTCCTCACCTAGAATTCCCTCTGTAGACCAGGCTGGCTGTAAACTCAGATTAATCTGACTGGGTAAGAGTGGCAGTGCTGAGACTAGAGGTGTGCACTATCATTCCACCGTGCCCTGCCTCAGCCCTGTTAAGGTTTTTTGTCTTCTGAGACAGTGTTTCTCTGTTTTCAATAATTTCTTATTCTTCTCGATCTCTAGACCAGCTGGCCTTAAACTCACAGAGATCCACTTGCTCCTGCTTCCCAAATGCTGAGATTAAAGTGATGTGCACCACTGCCTGGTCTTTTTTTTTTTTTTTTAAGATTTATTTGTGTATAATGTTCTGCTGCATGTGAGCCAGCAGGCCAGAAGAGGGCACCAGATCTCATTATAGATGGTTGTGAGCCACCACGTGGTTGCTGGGAATTGAACTTCCGTCTTTTGGAAGAGCAGGCAGTGCTCTTAACCTCTCAGCCATCTCTCCAGCCCCTCAGTTTTGTTCTGTGAGGAGACAAAGAAGGAAGAAATAAGGTTAGAGAAGGTAGATTGGAATAGGAGGCTAAGGAAAGTTAGGTACCTGAGAATTTCTTTGTAGTTACAACATAGCCCTGGCTATCCTGAATCTCATTCTGGAGATTAGGAAGGCCCTGAACTTAAAAGATCTGCCTACCTCTTCCCCTTGAGTGCTGGGAATAAAGGTGTGTGCCATCATACTTAGAAAAGTTTTCGTATTTCCTAGGTATTTTTAACATCTCTTAACCTAGATGAAATTTTAAAAACTCTTGGGTCTGGAGAGTTGGAAATGGGTCTGGAGAAATGATTCAGTGGTTAAGAGCACTGACTGCTGTTCCATAGGACCTACATTCCATTCCCAGCAACTACATGGCAGGTTACAACTATTTGTAACTCCAGTTCCAGGGGATCAACACTCTGACACATACATATATGTAGGAAGACACCAGTGCACATAAAGAACGAGACAAGCAAAACTCTTAATTAACAGGGTTTTTTTCTTTCTTTTTTTTTAGTCTGGCTGTCCTGGACTTGCTTTGTAGATCATGCTGACTTCGAACCCTCAGAGATCCATCTGCCTCTGCCTCCCAAGTGCTGAGATTAAAAGTGTGCGCTACCATCTCTGGCTTTATTAAATACTTTTATAAATTACCAGTTTTATGATTTTTAGATGCTTTTTGAATTAAAGTAGATTGTCTATACATGATAACAAAATAGCAGCAGGAATAAAAACCCCACAAAGCCTAATTCAGAAATATCAGTATTTCCCACAGAGGAAAATCTACAGCCAGATTATCTTTAAGTAGATTTTTTTCTATTTTTTCAAATATTTGCAACTTTAATCAATACAGCTGTCATATATAAAATAAGCTAGAGTACCAACTGACAGACTTTTTTTTCAAAAATTTCTACTTCCTCTGTTTTATACTTAGAAAAATTAATAGTTCTCTCATTTCCTGAACCCTAGGGTTACTTCTTTTCACTGAATCTTGGGCTTGTGCTGCACATTTCTGCGAACATGAGGAGGCTGAAGACATTAATTTACTCTTATATACGTCTTTCTGGCTGAGCCAATAAAGTTCCTGCATCCCTTGAACAGTGGCCTATGTTTTATAGATTTTCTGGTGAGGCAATTACTTTCACCCTGTTGGGATGAATGGGACAAGTGTCTCTTCAGCATCTTCATGATCAGACAGTCAAAAATCTCCTAAACTAAGAAACATTGTAGTAAGCAGAAGCCACAGGAAAATACAGAATTAAATAGTGGAACAGTGGCAGAAGAAAAAGACTAGCAAATTAACAAACTGCAAGTTTTGAATGCTCTGAAAACAGATGACTGGAGTGGTTATTTTATTTTATTTTATTTTATTTTATTTTATTTTATTTTGAGAGGTATAGGTAAAATTTATTACTGACACACCAGAAGTCCCAATTGTTGATGTGTCAGGGTCTCTCAGCACTCAGGAGGCAAAGGACCGGAGTGGTTTATTTTAAAACAAGATTCTGTGTGTGAGCTGGCTCATTGGGTAAAGGCATTTGCTGCCAAGCCTGATGGCCTGAGTTTGAATCCTGGGACTCACATGGTGGAAGATGAAAACTGACTCTTGCAAGTTTTCCTTTGACTCCTCATGTTTCCATGGTGCCTGTGAGTGTTGGGACTTAAACCTGAGCACTCTGCAAGCCCCGTAATGGTACTTAACTGCTGGGGGTTCACTCTGTAGCCCCAAACCTTCTGTTTGGGTTGCTATCACAAAATACCTTAAACCAGTTAGCTTACAAACAGTACAAAATATTTTTTAAACAGTTCTGGAGACTGGGATGTCTGAGCTCAAAGCGTTGGCAGATTTGGTGTCTGGTGAGGACACTTCTTGCTGTGTTCTCATGTGATAGAAGTGGTGATGAGGGCGGGGGTGAGAAAATAAAAAGAGAAGTAAATTAAGTAAACAGAATTGATCTGTATATCAAAATGTTGTAAGTTGTCTTGTAAGCTGATTCTTCCATTGTTTCCTTTGGCATTTTTTGGTTAATATTTCAGGTTCTTGAATAGCACACTAAGCTTTATTTAAGAAATATATTTCTGATTTAGCTGTTTCATTCCTAGGTATTTGCCTAAAAGACTTCATATTAGTCTCTCAGAGATATTTGGCCATTAGTGTTTATTGTAGTACTTTTGGGGTCAGCAAGAGGGGTCTGCAAGTAAAGACACTCGCTGATCAGCCTGATGACCTGAGTTCTGTTTTTTCCTACCCACACAATGGAAAGAGAGAATAGGTTCCTGAATCCTACCCACACAATGGAAAGAGAGAATAGGTTCCTGAAAGTTGTCTTCTGACTTCTACACTTGTACTGTGTGTATGCATAGCCCCTCCAATAACTGAATAAATGTTTTAAAAAATCGGTACTTTTAAAATTTATGTTTATTTTATATGTATGAGTATTTTGCCTACATTTATGTCATGTGCATGCAGTTCCTATGAGGACAGATGAGGGCATTGGATCTTCTGGGTGTGGAGTTACAGATGGTTGTGAGCTGCCATTTGGATGCTGGCAATTGAATTCCGGTCCTCTGGAAGAGCAGCTAGTGTTCGTGTTCTTAGCTGCGGAGCCATCTCTGTCTAGCTCTCGTGCTCCCTTTTTTATTGGAATGAGTGTTGCATGCATGTTTAATATACAGTTCTTTAGAGAAGATACTAAAGATTCACATTTTACTCCTTTTTTTCATTGAAGGATATGGTTGCTGGACTTAGTCCCCTGCTCTTCAGGAAGCTTAGTAATCCTGACATATTTTCACCTCCTGGGAAAGCTAAACTCCAGCGACAACTTAGTCAGGATGACTGTAAGTTACGGAGAGGAAGCCTGGCCAGTTCTCTGTCAGGTAAATACCAGACTTATTTTTTTAATGGAATGTGGGGGAATGAGCATATTAGTATGTGGTACATAGTGCTTAGCATGTGCTGGGTTCAATTTCCAGAACCAAAAAGTGGAGATGGGGATGATTGTGAGACTGTGTTAATACATAAAGAGACATCAATCAACTTGGCGTCTTGACAGCCTCTTTGCTGGAATCCCACAGGATATGGTGGGAAAGCCTGTTACCTTTCTACTACTTTATAGATGATCTGAGTGCTAACACCTGAGCATCATAGGTAGTTGTCAGCTAACTAGTACTCTCGGCTATTCCAGTGTGATTTTTGCTCCTTTTTCAACTTTGTAGATCTCACATCCCTTTCTTCTCACCCCATTGCTCCAGTCCCTGTCTCTACCCCTACCCCACCCCCCCCCCCCCAGGCCATGCTGGAAAAACTGAGGGTCTTGTATATGCTAGGCATGTGCTCTGCTACTGAGCTATAACCCTAGCAAAATCTCATAATTATCTTCTTAATTCGTCCAAAGAAAAGGCGATTATCCAAGATACAAAGTTGTAAAAGTCTTGGTCTAAATAGAATTCAGTTAAGATACAGTATAATTTTAATCAATCAATAGACTATGGACTATGAAAAAAAAAAAGTATGACCAGGAGTGAAGATCAGTAGAGAAAAAATGTCCTTCTGTGCTTCTTCCCCAATAGTGAACCATTATCAATTCTTTTCTTTTTCTTTCAGATCCTTTTCAATGATATTCCTCTTGGCTTTATTATCTCATTGTTGCACTGTCATTTTTATTTTGTTATTTCTGCTTTTATTTTTCATAGAGCTTTATTTATCTTTTAGGAGCAGGATTATCTTCTGATTGTTCCTGATAAATTGAACTTTTAAGGTGTATGTTTAGGGGTGTGTGCCATAGCTTGCATGTGGAGGGCAGAGGACAATTTTCAGTTGTCTCTACCATGTTCTCTCTCCCATGCTGATCTGGAGGATCATTGAAGTTATCAGTCTTGGCCACAATACCTTTACCCTGAGAGCCATTTCAATAATCCTGTAAATTGAGTTTTGAATTAAGAATTAAAAAGAAAAACAAGCTGGGCAGTGGTGGCACACTCCTTTAATTTCAGTACTTGGGGAGGCAGAGTCAGGCAGATCTCTGTGAGTTCGAGGCCAGCCTGGTCTACAAAGCGAGTCCAGGACAGCCAAGGCTACACAGAGAAACCCGGTTTCAGAAAACAAAACAAGAGAGCGGGTTGGGTGGCACACACCTTTAATCTCAGCACTTGCGAGGTAGAGGAAGGCAGATCTGGCCAGCTTGGTCTGCAGAGTGAGTTCCAGGACAGCCAGGGCTACACAGAGAAACCCTGTTTCAAAATACCAAAAATATATAGAGAAAAAAAGAATATATAATAAATTAATAGATATATAAATAATAACATAATAAATAACACATAAGATATAATAAATATACAAAGAAAAACAAAACAAAATAAAACTGGAGTTGAATAGATAGTGTAGCTGTTAAGAGCACTTGTGGCTCTATTTGATTCCCAACACCCACATGTTGCTTCATGACCATCTGTAGCTCCAGTTTGAGGGGGTCTGACTCTTCTGACTTTTGCAGGCACCAGGCATACATAGACACACACACATGCAGGCAAAACACACATACATTTAGGGTAAATACATTAAAAAAAGTACTTTAAGAAGGAAGAAAACTCCAACGTTGTCCTCTGTTTTCCACACACATGTATACCTTCATACACACATGCATTTCTATACATAGGCAGTTTTTTTTTTTTTAATATAAGACTGGCCTCGAACTCACAGATTCTCCTTCCCCCCCTTTCCGAGTTATGAGGATAAAGTATGAGTTACCATGCCTGGGTGGTGGTTTTGTTTTTGTTTTTTGTTTTGTTTTTCTGGGTGTTTTATTTTTTAAGTGGTTAAAATATCTACTCCAAGTGGGTGCCAGGAAGGGAACAAAACTCTGGTCCTCTGAAAGAACAGCAAGTAGTCTTAGTCACTGAGCCATCTCTTCAGCCCCGTTTATTTGTGTGTTTGTTTATTGCTTATTTATTTAGAGACAGGGTCTCTGTAGCCCTTGCTAGCCTGGAACTAGCTACATAGACCAGGCTGGCAGCAAACTCACAGTGATCCACCTGCCTTTGTCCCTCAAGTGCTGGAATTAAAGGTGTTTACCTCCATACTGGGCTTTTTTTCTTTAGATTAAAAAACAATTTTTTTTCCCAAGTCATGGTTTCTCTGTGTAACCTTCATTGTCCTAGACTCATTTTGTAGACCAGGCTGACCTTGAACTCACAGAGATCTGCCTGCCTTTGCCTCCCGAGAGCTGGATTACAGGCATGTGTTACCTTGCCTGGCTAGATTTCAATTTTTTATTTTATATGTATGAATGTTTTTCTTGCATGTATGTTTGTCACTTGTGTGCCTGGTTCCTAAGGAGGTCAGAATTGGGCTGGGTCTCTCAGAAGTTGACTTACAGTTAGTTGTGAGCTGCCCTATAAGTACGAGGAATCAAATTTGGGTTCTCTACATACAAGAGCAGCAAGTGCTCTTAACTGTTGAGCTATCTCTTTAGCCCCTTAACTTATCTTTTAATTACTTAAGCAACTCTAGTTCCTATGTAATGTTTGTCACTTCTGTTCTGTGTGGAAGAGTGTTCTAAAATGTGGAAATTGTTTGACTATTCTATTTGTGATATTTTTAGTTAACTTGATTTCAGCCTTGTATCTGTTGTAAAAATTTATTATTTTATGTTCGAGTGTTTTGACTATGTATGTCTGTGCACCATGTGTATATACTGCCCATAGAGGCTAGAAGAGGCCTTCGAACTGGACTACAAATGTTAGCCACCATGTAGTTTCTGGGAATCAAACTGTGCCCTTGACTAGTGTGCCATCTTTTCATTCCCTCAACCTGCATCTTGCTTTATGCCTTAGGTGTTTTCATTTTTTTCTCCTTTTCTTTTTGATTTTGGTTGTTGTTGTTTTGTTTTGTTTTTGAGACAGGGTTTGTGTATCCTTGGCTGCTCTGGACTGGATTTGTAGACCAGGCTGGCTTCATTCGAACTGACGGTGATCCACCTGCCTCTGCCTCCTGAGTGCTGGGATTAAAGGCATGCACCACCACTCCCAGCCCTTTTCTATTGGCTTTTATTGCAAGAGAGTCTTACTATGTATCCTTGAGTACTCTGGAACTTGTTGTGTAGACCAGGGTCATCTCAGAACTCATGGAAAGAGATCTGTGGGCTTCTGCCTCCCAAGTGTTAGAATTAAAGGCCTGTGCCGCCATGCCCAGCAATTGTTTTCATTTGTCAATACTGTACCTATCTCAGATTTTGCTGGGCAAATGAATATTTTTCTTAGCTGCAACTTAAAAAAAATACTTTCCTGGTTATGTTCCACCTATCTCCTTTTAATCTCTCTCTTTTTTCTTTTCTTTTTTTTCCCTTCTCTTGTGAAGTAGGGGACTGTGCCTTAAGTCAAAGCCAGGGCCTCATACATGCTTTTTAAATGCTATACATCTGATCTATATTGAGTTAGTTCTTGACAAAATATTTTTGTCCCCTTTGTCCCTTTATAGGCACTGTTTGTCTTTGATATTTTTTCTTTATTTTACAACTTCATTCTTGTTTTCATGGTATTTCCTGAAGGACGGAAGGTCAAAGGATGCACTTATTCTGTCTTGTGTGAAGGGCTCTAACCCAGCTGCTTATACATGCTAGCCATCCTTTTTATGTGAGTGATGCTCCACCACACTTCTGCTATGTTTAATGAGCAATGTTTTCCATTTGTAGCATGTTACTTGTTTATTTGAGGAGCTAGTTCTGTTTGTTCATATTTTTTCTTCAATTTTATGTTACTAATTTTGTTCAAATTATTAACAGTTTATTACAGATGTTTGACCAAATTGGTTTCTCCTAAAGCTGTATCAATCTCTTTCAATAAGCCCTCCTCCTCTCCCTTGCCTTCCACTTACTCTGTAGACCAGATCCACCTGCCTCTGCTTCCTAAGCCTGGGATTAAAAGTGTTTGCCACCACCGCCTGATTTGTCCCTCCCTCCCTTTTAATGGTGACACAGGATCTCCTTTTTTATAAGGAGAATTTGTGATCCTCTTGTTTTTAACCTTCCTGAGTGCTAGGATTACAGGCATAAACCACATTGCCTGTCTGTCACCTCTGCTCTTTGAGACAGTATTCCCAGTTTTAAAAGTTTTGAGTAGAGAATCCTCCTCCTGTTTTTACTGTAGAGATTGAGCCAAGGCCTCACAGATATTAATGAAACACTCTACCATTGAGCTATGGCCTTAGCTTTATTATCTTTTGTTTTTCAAGTCTGGGTTTCTCTGTGTAGCCTTAGCTGTCCTGGACTCACTTTGCAGTCCAGTCTGGCCTTGAACTCACAGTGATCCACCAGCCTCTGCCTCCCAAGTACTAGGATTAAAGGCGTGCACCACCACCGCCCAGCCTATTACCATTTTTTTTTTTATCAAGGGCTTTATGGAAAGACATTTTAGGAAAAGGTCATTTGACAAGATAAATAGGCTTTAAAAATCATTTTATTGCTGATCGTGGTGGAGCACGCCTTTAGTCCCAGCACTTGGGAGGCAGAGGCAGGTGGATCGCTGTGAGTTCGAGGCTAACTTGGTCTACAAAGTAAGTCCAGGACAGTCAGGCTACACAGAGAAACCTTCTGTCTCCAAAGAAATTTTTAAGAAAATATTTTTCGTTTTAAAAAGCAAAGCAAAATAGTTATAAAAATTTGAGTATAATCCTAGGTGGTGGTGTATGCTTTCAATCCCAACAATCTGGAGGCAGAGGCAGAGTTCATCCCTCCAGGGTGACACAGAGTGACCCTGTCTTGAAAAACTAAACAAAAAGTTTGAATATAAAATAAATATCATGGACTGGAGAGATGGCTCAGAGGTCAAGAGTACTAACCGTTCTTCCAGAGGTCCTGAGTTCAATTCTCAGCAACCACATGGTGGCTCACAACCATCTATAATGTGATCTGATGCCCTCTTCTGGCGGGCAGGTGTATATGTGGGCAGAGCAATGTGTACATAATAATAAATAAAATCTTTATAAAAAAATAAAATAAGTATCATGTCAAAGTGAAGTCATTTTTCCCCTTTTTAATATATAGTTTACTCTTTTATGTGCATTGGTGTTTTGCCTGCATGTATGTCTGTGTGAGGGTGTCAGAATCCCAGGGACTGGAGACGCAGACAGCTGTGAGCTATGATGTGCTGGGAATTGAACCTGGGTCCTTTGGAAGAATAGCTAGTGCTTTAACCACTCAGCCATCTCTCCAGTCCTTGAAGTCATTCTTTTGAAATAGTATTTTTGTTTTGTTTGTGGTGCTGGTTTGGTATAGGGCTTTGATATAGCTTATGCTGTTCTCAAGCTCACTGTGAAGCCCACGTTGGCCTCAGACAGTTCTCCTTGTGCTTTCTCTTTCTCAGTGTTGGGATTATAGCTATTTGTCATCATGCCAAGTAGATTGTAGTCATTCTGAATCTTTATTTTCTCCTGCATTTTAATTTTCTTTGTTTGGTTTTACCAGGTTGCTATACAAATGAATTGCATCATATTTTGTTTGCAACAAATACAAGAAAAACTCTAAATAGCTGAGATTGTGTCAGGTACAGGAAGAGTTTTCAAGTGAACCGAGTAATAAAGATAAAGCCAATGGAAAGTGCACGGCAAAACAGTCAAGTTAGATAAGGGAAGAATGTGAAATGAGTAGGAGATGAGGCCAGAAATATAATCTGAATTTTGGAGTTCTTTTTAGAATCATTAAATGTTAGACTTAATTCTTTAAACATTGGGGGAAGCCATCAGATGGCCTTTAAGGGAAATAAAGGACACAATCACATTGATTTTGGTTATCAGCATTATGAAGGATGTGAAGAAAAGGGGGGAAATGGGACTGGACATCTCCTGGAAAATCATTGAAATTCTAGGTACTTTGTCTTTATAGGTGACTTTCACTTAGTTGCCCCTCCCTACCCCTAAGATAGGATCTTACTGTATTTTCCTGACTGGCTTGATACTTGGCTGTGTAGCCCAAGCTGGTCCTGAACTCACGTCTCTACTACTATGTCTAGCTTGACTTTCGTTTATATTTCAGTGAATTAATGTAGTGGGTAAGTCTGGAATGAGCGCGTGGAATCTGGTAAGAACAGTATAGATTCAGTATCTGCTTTCCGGAATCACACTGCTCAAACTTGTTTTGAATAATATTTCTGCGCCACTCATTGCACTTCATTAGGGTTGTAGAAGGGTGTAGAAAACTCTTCAGACTGCTAGGTTAAGTGTTAAGGTGTGAAGTTAGCATGGTGGTGACTATTACGGAGAACTGAATATACGCAACTTGCTTTAGTGTCCCACTTGCACGTCTCATCACTAAGACATCTAGCCCTTTCAAATTCTAACATGGGTACGGATGAACCTCTTTTGGTTTGGGTCAATATTATTTTGTCTACCTGACACCATTGTGTTTGTATTTTTTCATTCATTTGTCAACATATAATTACGTTAATGTTTTCTGCCTTGTGTTTGAAGGTAAGCAGCTGCTCCCTTTGTCCAGCAGTGTACACAGCAGTGTGGGACAGGTAACTTGGCAGTCTACAGGAGAAGCATCAAATCTGGTTCGAATGAGAAACCAATCCCTTGGACAGTCTGCACCTTCCCTTACGGCTGGCTTGGTAAGTGTAAAGCTATGGGTTGCTCTAGGAATGATTCTTTGACCCTCATTTATTGTTGATGTTTGTTCTCTTTTCATTTTTAGGGTTTTTAGTAATTCTTCCAATTGAATAAGATTGACATTATAATAAAAAAAATGTTCTGATCTCTTGATTAGTGATTATCAAGAGAGTAATTGAGTATGGTTGTAACTTTTGTTTGGTTTTTAGAGACAGAGTTTCTCTGTGCAGCCTTTAGACCAGGCTGGCCTTGAACTCAGAGATCCACCTGCCTCTGCCTCCCAAGTGCTGGGATTAAAGGCATGTGCCACCACTGCCTAGCCATATTTTGTATATTTATCACTTGTTAGGTACTTCGTCTGCTTCCACTTTTTGACAATTATGAATAACGTTGCTATATTAATAGATTTTTATGTGGACACGTGTTTTTATGCCCTTTGTGTGTGCATGAAATTACTGTTTATAAGGTTTAATCATTGAGAATTTTGGTTTCTTGTCATTTTTAGCTATCATTTTGATTTTAGTCATTCAGATGAGAGTAAAGTAGTATTTTGTTATTTTGCTTATCTCTGTTATAACTAATAATGTTCATTATCTTTCATGTGTTTATTGGACAATATATCTTCTTTCAAGTGTCTGAATTCTTTGCCAATTTTAAAAACTGAGTACTCTCATTATATTTATTTTCACATTGACTTGATTTTTGCTATTGTTGGCTCTCTGAATTCATGAGAATTCCAGAAGTTTAAAGATGTTCAACTTGAATTTGCTGCATACCAAGCACTACCCTAAACCCGCTTGAGTGAAGTGATGAGTTGTCAGCACACACAGTTCTTATCTGACCATTTGTACTTTTGGCTTTGATTTTTTTTTTTTAATCTGTGCTTAGCAGTGTATTAGACATTTTTTCATTCTACAAACAATACAATAATAAACAGTTATATAGCATTGATGTTATAGTAGACATTATAAGTAATCTAGAGCTTATTTAAAGTATATGGAGGGATGTGGTTAGGTCCCTTAAACTTAAAAGGTTTTTAAAGATGTTTTTATAGCTGGGTGGTGGTGGCGCATGCCTTTAATCCCAGCACTCGGGAGGCAGGGGCAGGCCGATTGCAGTGAGTTCGAGGCCAGCCTGGTCTACAAAGCAAGTCCAAGACAGTTAAGGCGATACAGAGAAACCCTGTCTCAAAAAAAAAAAAACAAAAAAAGATGTTTTTATTTTATCTGTATAGTAAGTGTTTGCCTGCATGCATGTATATGGCATCACATGTGTGCATGGTGCTGAAGGAGGCCAGAAGAGGATTTTTGGATCCTCTGGAACTGGAGTTATTAGATGATTGTAAACCACTATGTACGTGCTGGGAACTGAACCCAGGAACTCTGCCAAAGCAACAACTGCTCTTAAGTGCTAAGCCATCTCTCTACTATGTGGAATTTTCTAAAAGGAGTTTAAACAGTCCTCTGATTTTAATATCACTGGGAGATTTTGTAATCAGTGGATGTCTCAAGGAAGGAGTTTATTATTTTCCCCCGGCAATCTGCCTTTTGTTTTCCCTGGTGCTCTTCTTTTAGCTGTTTACTCACTACTGTATCCTCAGGCAAGCTTGTTTGATGATTTCATTGCTTGAAAGTTTCCAGTTGGACATTTATGTTTGTTGACACATTTACCTGCTTGTATTCGTCTTCTTTCTGCTTTCCTATTGCATATTGACATGTATGCTCTGGCTGTTATATATCTGAAAATAATCTAAATGAAATTTTGTTAGAGTCATTATATACAGGACACAGAGAGCTTTTAGGTTATATATATAACAAGATCATATAGAATAAACATCCAATTTCAAAGTAATAAAATGTAACCTTTACAGAAATTTTGTGTTGATTATGATTTCAAAAGTGACTAAAGGGTGCCTGGGGATCTACCTCAGTTGGTAGAGCTCTTCTCTAGCATGCACAGAGTCCTAGGTTGACTCCCTGGCACTCCATAAAGCTGGTGTTGTAGCACGTTTGTATTCCTGCACTCAGGAGATGAAGGCAGAACTTCAGGGTCATCCTTAGCTGTATGGTTATAAGCCAGGTCATGATACATAAGATTTGTCTCAAAACAAACAAAATTCCTAGACCTAAAAAGTATCCAAAGGCAATCAAGAATCATTCTGGCTATAATTATCTGGGAGGTAACATGCAAAAGGTTAGACCTAATTAGAGTCTGGAAAACCGGGAAGCAAAAGCTTTTAATGAAGCAAACACTTTAATTTTTAGACCACCTACATGATGCAGTGATTCTCAGGCTGTAGGTCTTGATCCCTTTGGAGGTCTCACATCAGATATCCTGCTTACCAGATATTTACATTATGATTCATAACAATAGCAAAACAGTTAAGAAGTAGCAATGAAATAATCTTATGGTTGGGGATCACCACACCGTGAGGAACTGTATTAAAAGGTTGAAGCATTAGGAAGGTTGAAAACCACTGATATAATGTGTTTATCAAGTGATATTTGTATGTCTCTCTCATCTAATATTTTAAGCATATATTGAAGGGGACTTGTTGAAGTGTGTGTGTGTGTGTGTGTGTGTATGTGCGCGCGCGTGCGTGCGCGTGCACGCGCATTTGCTTGCATATTTACCATCATACTTGTAAGGAGATCCCAAGATTCCAAGATAGCTTCTGAGAACTGGTTCTTTCCTTCCTTAGTATGGGTCTTGGGGAACAAACATAGGTCATCATCAGGCGTGACAGCAAGCACCTTTACCTAACCCTGAGCTGTCGTCACTGCTTCCCTTCTCCTTTTCTTTTTTGAGACAAGGTTTCTCTATGTAGCCTTGGCTGTCCTGGACTTGCTTTGTAGACCAGGCTGGCCTTGAACTCACAGCGATCTCCTTGCCTCTGCCTCCCAAGTGCTGGGATTATAGGTGTGCGCCAACCATGCCTGACTGGCTCTTTCTTGTTTTGAGAAGACTGCCTTTTTTATAGGTATGATCATTTGTAAGGAGTATATCTTTCCATTGTTACGTTTCTAGTAACATGAATGTATCTGGTACATAATAATTGTGTTGTTATTAATGGAGTAAAGAACTTTTAGGATATGAATTAAGTATGTGTTATATCTGATTGGGTTTATAAAAGTTGCTTGAAGTATCATGTCCATATAAGAAGGTTGCTTCAGTATGTCCTTACCAACCTGATAAGATGTCACACAGACAGAGGTCTATTTTCCTTTTACTAATCACTACTTTATAAACTTGTTAAATAATGCATTCTACATGATAAATTTTGTAAAAAACAGTGGTTTAAAAAAATGCCCTCCTCCCCAAATTACCCTCAGCAATGGGACTAGGACTATAATTTCAGTGGTAGAACTCTTGCTTAATCTATACATACTGAATATGATATGTTATTTCAGAAACCATGTTATTTTGAATTTTTTATATTAATGTGAAATTGCTAAAAGGAAAATTCATTTCAGTTTCCCCTACTACGTATCACAACATAGACTACTCCTGTGATCCTAGACCGTTTGAAGAGCCTACATTTTGAAGGCTCCATTTAAGACAGTAGTTGCCTATCTGGACCCCTGTAATTTCTGATTGACTGGATACAAATTTACATTTTTATGACTGTCTGATTAGGGTTGGTTAATTTGCTAGTCTTGTGGAAGCCAGGTAACTACATATTGTCTGGTTTATTATAAAGGGCATTTAAAGGATAAAATACAAGCTGATAAGAACTAGGTAAGGTGAGGTTTGGAAGAGTCTTGAGTGTAGGAGCTTCTGTCCTTGTGAGTTGGATGCGCCCTCCTCATGGCACATGGATGAATTCTTGTTGGACTACCTGTAAGCCAGGCCTCCATGTCTTCAGCCATTCAGAAACAGTGGAAACTTTTGGTTTTTATTGAGACTTTATTGCATAGGTGTGATTGAAGAGTCTATAGTTGGTATATAAGTGGATATTATCTGGTGCTAATAGTTTGTGGAAACCCAGCTAAGTTTGTGTGTTTGGATTCTTAGTTTCTTTGTACAGTATTTCTTCTTCTCATATATAAAGCAAAATTCCTTTCAAAGTGGTAGTGGTGGGCTATTACTGTTACACAAAGGTGGTCAGACTTTTCATTGGTTCTGTGAATTTCACATCATGCACCCCAATTTCATTCATCTCCCTGTGCCTTTGTATCTACCCTCCACCCTTGCAACTTCCCCACAAATAAAAACAAACAAACATCTCATCGTGGAAGCTGTAATGTATCACAGTATGTCCATAGTATACTTTTTGTCCACACATCTTTACTCTGAAATGTTTATTTGCAGCGAGTCATTGGTCTGGTTTGAGTCTTCTGACTTCTGTTATACTATCAGTCAATTACTGGATCCTCACCAGGACTCCTCTCAGATAATTCTGTTGTTGCCATGGCTCATGGAGATCCTGCATCTTTGGGTCCTTTTATGCACTCCAGCAGTTCATAGATGGGGTAGATGTTGGGATGGGTCAACTGAAAGCCCTGGACCTGAGCCTGGGTGACAGCTGAGTTGGGTGCTAGGTTTCCTGCACCCATACATACCACCAGGGCTAGCTCTTCAGTGCTGCTCCAGCTGGTCACTTAATGCTGTAGCTGCCAAGGGGCAGGGCCAGCTGTCCTGCACTCATGCCCTTGGAGCGGGCTTACCTGAACCCACACCAATACCGCAGCCTCAGCTCTACTGTGTTACCCAGGAATGGTGCAGGGCCCACTTTCAAGTGTCTCAGTCAGTGAGGTGAGGGGCCAGCTCTGCACAGCCCTTGGATAGCAACATGTTCCTAGGCCCAGACCAGGGACATCTGCATGGCCACTGGTAGTAAGGTGAGCCTCAGACATTGACACAGACCCTTTCTGCTGCATGGCCCCCACATCAGACCCAGACATGGCCCTCAGCAGCAGCACAACCGTGACTTCACCATAGCCTCAGGTGGCAGGGCAGGCTACTCAGCATCAGGCTATTCTGCTCTACCTTTTAGTTTCTAGTTCTGCTTCTCTTCATAGTGCTCAAACTGTTTTGCTTCTTTTTCTCTCTCTCTCTCCCATAAAACTTGACCATCATAGTGGCTCCACCTGTGGGATGGCCATGTGGTAGACTGGTGGGCCTCTGGGTGTCTTGCATCTGCCCATGCACCTCAGATAATTTTCTTTCTTTCTTCCTTCCTTCCTTCTTTCTTTTCTTTCTTCCTTCTCTTTCTTCTCTTTTCTTTTTAAGGTTTATTTATTTTTATGTATATGAGTGCTTTATCTGCATGTATACTTACTTGCATGCCAGAAGAGGGCATCAGATTAAATTACAGATGATTGTAAGCCACCATGTAGTTATTGCGAATTGAACTCAAGACCTCTGGAAAAGCAGAGAGTGCTCTTAACCTCTGAGCCAGCTCTCCAGCCCTCAGATAGTTTTTTTTTCTTTTTCTTTTTCTTTTTCTTAACCTCTGAGCCAGCTCTCCAGCCCTCAGATAGTTTTCTTTTTCTTTTTCTTTTTCTTTTTCTTTTTCTTCTTTCTTTCTTTCTTGTTTGTTTTTTTTGTTTCGTTTTTTTGAGACAGGGTTTCTCTGTGTAGCCTTGACTATCCTGGACTTGCTTTGTAGACCAGGCTGACATCAAACTCACAGCAGTCTGCCTGCCTCTGCCTCCTAAGTGCTGAGATTAAAGGCGTGAGCCACCACTGCCTAGCTCAGATAGTTTCTTAATGGTCAGTTTTTAAAGACTTTCTTTCCATTGTAACATGCATCAGATTATTTTGTATAGGTGAATGATGTTTCATTGTGTGGCTATACACTTGTTCCTATTTATTTATTTATTTATCTGTTTATTATGTATAGTGTTCTGCCTGCATTACACCTGTAGGCCAGAAGAGGGCATCAGATCACATTACAGATGGTTTTGAGCCACCATGTGGTTGCTGGGGATTGAACTCAGGATCTTTGGAAGAGCAGGCAAGCACTCTTAACCACTAAGCCATCTCTCCAGCTCTTTATCTGTACTTTTATTATCCAAGGTTTTAATAATCTAAAAATATTTCATAAAAATTTCCAGAAACAAGTAATTTAAAATTTAAAATTGCATGTTATTTTATATAGATTAATGAAATCTTGCATCGTCTTGCTGTGTTGTTCCCAGGATGTGAGTCATTCCTTTGTTCAACCATCTATGTTGCTCATCTGATAGGATCTTAATAACCATCTTAAAACCATCAGACCAGCCATTCTATTGTCACTGTACTTAAATGAAAGTAATCCTGATTTTTACTCACCCTGGAGCATAAAAGCGGTTATATTAGACATTTTATACTACAGTATATTATTATAATTGTCTTATTTTAATGAAAGTTTCTAACTTAAACTTTATTGTAGATATGTGTGTTACTATGGTTTGTTTCCCAAGGGCTCATATAGTAGAAGCTTTGTTCTCAAGATGGTGATATTAAGAGAGCATTGAAGTAGAACCTAGTTGAATGTCTTCAGGTTTTTGGAGAGTGCTGCTCTCAGAAAGATTAAGGTAGGTCTTATAAGATCCTTGTTCTTTCTGGGTAGAGGTTCATTTTGAAAGACAGTCTGGGGCCTGGCCAGATGGATAAAGGCTCTTGCTGCCAAACCTGACGTACCCTAGACTCAAATGGAGTATGGAGAGAACTCGTTCCCAAAGGTTATCTTTTTACCTTGCATAAACAAATAGTTTTCTTGATAGAACATTGATTTTTATTACTTAAAAAAGCTTCATTATTATTTTGCTTTCTGACTCCGTGATTGTGCCTTCCACACTTGGAAGGATTTTCTGCTCCTCAATAAAGGAAACCTGTTGACCCTGTTATGGACAGACTTAGCACACTTGAAACCATCATAGGGCCTGATAACTGCTACCTTTTGATAATTTCATAAGGACTTTAAATCTTAGAACATGAACTCCTTGAAATCTGCCTGGGCACATACCACATGTAAATTTTGGTGCTTTGCGAATCTTAGTATAAAGGTAAACAACCCTATTACCAGGGGTTCAAAGACAGTCTAGTTTTGTTAAAGGCTGTATTGTAGGAAAGTTTACAACAATATGTCTGTAGGGCTTTTTGTTGCCATGGCAGCAGCTGTGGTGGAGATGGTGGCCCACCCCCTAAGCCCTCTGCCCCTCTGCCTCAAGACATGGTTATTTGCTGCCACACCTACCCTTCCCTCATCTTGGTCATAGTGGCCCGATGCACCTCTCCCCTCCCAAGAGCTGTGTCTAGCCCCTGAGCAGCTGCCCACTATAGCTTTAAGTGGCAAGCAGCCAGCCCTTTTTTCCTTCCTTGGCACTTGTCAGCCCCTGGTTTGTGCCCTGGGACAGTGGAGACAGGAGACAAAAATGACTCCTCAGTGGGAGCTGTCCTTAGTGACCTTTCCTGCCTGGCTTACTGCTATGATGGGGCCTACACCTTTCCTGCTTCAGAATGCCTACTGTGGCCATGGGAGCTGTCCATGGTAGCAACAACTTTTCCTGCTTCAGCCTACTGCCTTCACTGGAGCTGTCCACAAGGGCACTGCTTCCTCTTCAGTCTGTCAGCTAGTCAGTCATGCTGCAGGAAAAGGCTTCCCTGCTCTGGACTCTTTATAAATTTTGTATCAGGGTGACTCATCTCCTTCCTTTTGGACACTGGGGCCATTTTTTCTGTTCTGAGGAGTTTTGGAAACCCACTTCTCCTTCTTATTCCCCTGTTGTCAGAGCAGAGTGACAGCCTTATCGATCTCATATCATCTCACCACTTAGCTGCAGTTTTAAAGGTTTTCCCTTTACTCACCCCTTTCTAATGATGCCAACCTGTCCTGTTCCTTTATTGGGAAGGGATCTTTTAGCCAAAATGGGAGCCTCTACTATTGCTTTTGCTCACCACATCCGCTTAACTCCAGCCTTGCCAGCTGTTTCTCTCCGTCTTTTCTAAACCATACAATGTGACACACTTTTCCTTTACCAGCTTCCCAGGAGGGTTTCCAGGTATGGAACACCCAAAACCTCTCCATAGCCGAGCACCATCTTCCTTTCATCATTCAATTACAAAGTACCTGTGCTCAATACCCACTCTTTCTCCAAAGCCTCAGGGCACTTATCTTTGACCTTTTAAGGAAAACTGTTCTATGCCCCACATCTTTCCCCTTTAGCACCCATACTTGCAATTAAAAAACCTAGTGGAACCTACCACTTGATTCAGGATCTCTGGCTTATTAACTCTACAGTGGTTCATTCCTCTTCGCCCTGTGGTACCCCTATACCCTCTCTCTACCATCCCCTCACAGACTACTCATTTCTACGTCACAGCCTCAGGGATATCTTCTCCGTTCCTCGTTACCCACAGTCACATGTTATACTTGCTTTCCTTTGGATCTACCCAGATAATCATCTATCTATCCAAATCACTTGGACTGTCCTATCCCAGGGGTTCTGGGCAGCCCACATTTATTTGGTCTGGCTCTGGCCTCTGACTTTTCCAAAATCCAAGTTTATTCAGTGCGTATATGATCTTCTCCTTTGTCGTCTGACCTTACAAGTTAGTCAGACAGACACCTCTGCTTTATTACGCTTCCTGTCTGTCCGGCTGGAGATAGAGGTCTCACCCACTGAGGTCCAGGTGTCCACCTCTCAGGTGACTTGTCTGGGACTATAGATCACTTCCACTCACACGGCCATTGCCCTAGATAGAAAACATCTAATCTAGTCACTCACAGTCCCCACCATCCAGGACAAAATTCTATCATTCTTAGGGACGCCTGGTCTCTAATGCTCTTGGCTTTGGCCCTTATATGAGGTGGCGCATGGCTCTTCTAATGAACTACTCCTTTCGCCCATTCCCAAGCCCTTTCGTAGGCTTCAGCAGGCCCTCTTCCAGGCCCCAGCCCTACATCTTCCAGATCCTTTCCCCCCTCTGTTACGGAGAAGGAAGGATATATCCTAGGAGTCTGTGTCACCACCCAGGACCTTCCTTTGCACCTGTCGCATACCTTTTGGAAAAATTAGACCACACTATACAAGGATGGGCACCTCGTCTGCGAGCTGAACTTCTTATACGTGAATCAAAGAAGTTAACCTTTGGATCACCTATCACTGCCTTATCTCCTTACCACCTCTGCTGTCTCCTGACATACAAGGGTCTCCAAACACTGCTACAATCCCGAGTTCCTTCCTTCCTTCCTTCCTTCCTTCCTTCCTTCCTTCCTTTATTCCTTCCTTCCTTCCTTCCTTCCTTCCAGAGTTTCTCTATGTAACAGCTCTGGCTGTCCTGGCCTTCTCACAGAGATCCACCTGCCTCTGCCTCCCAAGTGCTGGGATTAAAGGCGTGCGCCACCACCACCCCTGAGTTCTTTCTCTTCAGGTTGCATTAGTAAGGATACCACACTCACCTATCAGCTATGTCCACCTCTGAACATTTCAAATCTTCTTCCCCCACCAATCCTGGAATTTCCCCCATCCCACTCCTGCATTGAAACCCTAGAAGAACTGCTTTCTCATCCCATACACATACATGAGGGATCACTGCCTCAGCCACCCACACATGGTACACAGATGACAGCTCCTTCCTACTTGAAGGAGTATGCAAAACAGGACGTGCTATTGCTGTAGACACTATGGTGTTTGAAGCACATGCCCTTCTAGCCCGAAGTAGAAGCCAATAGGCCAGACTGATAGCTCTTTTTTTTTTTTTTTTTAAACATTTTATTTAACTTTAATTTATGTGTGTTGGTATGAGAGTGTCAGATCTTGGAGTTACAGACAGTTGAGAGCTGCCATGTGGGTGCTGGGAATTGAACCCGGTTCCTTTGGAAGAGCAGGCAGTGCTCTTAACCACTGAGCCATTTCTCCAGCCCCAGACTGATAGCTCTTACTCGTGCCTTCCAACTAGCAAAGAGACAGTCCCTAAACCGTTAGACAGACTCCAAGTATGCTTTCCGCATTCTCTTGTCACGTGCAGCTATTTGGAAGGAGTGTGGACTACCAACAGCCAGAGGAGGATCCAAAACCAATTCAGAGTAGATTATGGCCCTGATAGAGGCCTCTCATCTTCCCACAGCCACAGGAATTGTACACTGCCCATCACACGAAGAGAACAATTCTGTTTCTGCCAAAGGAAACAACGGAACTGATGAGGCATCTAGAATTGTAGCTCTTAGAAGCTTGAATCTCTCTCACATACCACAAGGCTCCAGATCTTTCACCGTATTAGCCAGGCTTGTCTCCCTTTATTAAAACTTATTTAGAGTCTACCTCTGAAGATTTGTCCTTCCTTAAAACTATCACTGCTTCTTGTAAAAATGGCCAAAGCTCTAATCCTACTTCTGGGCTTAGGAAGTCCACCTTTCCCCACTCATCAAGCCAGGGGATCCCTACCTGTGTCAGACTGGCAGCTCAACCTTACCCACATGCCCACAGAGGTTTCAAATACTTCTTGGTCCTGGTATACACATTCTTAGGATGGGTAGAGGCATTCCCCACCACTAATTAAAGATCACAGACAGTTTCTGATTTTTTTTTTCAGTGATTGTTCCCCATTTAGGAGTTCCAACCTCCGTTCAATCAGACAATGACCCTGGATTTACCTCTCAAATTTCTAGCCAAAGCCCTTAACATCCTATGTCCCTTATCACCTCCAGTCTTCAGGCAAGGTTGAACAAACACCAATTGCTTTCTCAAAAACACTCATTAAACTTTCCCAAGAACTTCATACAGATTGGGCAAAACGACCATTAGCTCTCCTGCAATTTGGAGCCCTCCCAAAGGAACTCCTCATCTCCCCTTTCAAACTCATGTACGGACAGCCTAGTCTGCCTCCTGGCCTCGCACCTCAGCCGTCACCTCTCTCTGAACCTTCTCAACTCCTTACTGTGCTACCTGTCACGCCTGCAACAACCACTTTGATCACTGCCACAGCAGCGGTGTTGGGAACATATAGGATTTGGTACTATCCATAGTCTTAGCTATCCACTGGAGGTCTTGGAACATAGAGTGGGGGCGGGGAGAATTATAGTATTGGATTTTACATGTCAGTTTGTCACTTGATGGACTTTTGGATTGCTTTCACTTTTTGCCTGGCTGTCATGAAATAGTACTGCAGTGAGCATGTGGTTTTAGCACTTATTAGTAGATACCTAGGAGTGAAATTGCTAGCTTGTCTGATAATTCTATGTTTAACTTTTTAAAGAATAACACAGCTGAAAAAAAAAAAAAGAATAACACAGCTATGGATTGTTATACCATTTACATTCCTACTAAAATGTAAGTATTCCAATATATATTTGTAAGAATCTTTCTTTCTTTTTTGCTTAGGTCATTAGTGTCACGACTGCTTTGCTCAGTGGAAAGCCAGATCTAAAGCATAGGGAGACCCTATTTAATTTTTGTTTGTTTTCTTTTTCAAGACATGGTTTCTCTGTGTAGCTTTAGGGCAGGCTGGCCTCGAACTCACAGAGATCCTCCTGCCTCTGCCTCTCCTGGTGCTGGGATTACCATGCTTGGCTGACTTTTTTGTTTTTTGTTTTTTTTGAGTGAGTGTGAATGTCTGTCTCATGAGTGCTCATATGTGGATTCATGTGAGGGGGTGCAAGTGGAAGTCTGTAACTGGGCTGTTTGGCCACTCTCCTGGGCTCCTGGGTCCACCACCCTTCTCTACTCCCAATTTTTTCCAACCTCCCAACACTAGGTCCATGAGTAAGAAGGTTAGAGGGCAAAGGAGGTGTATTCCCCTCTAGATAAATTCCTGTTGATTAGGGGCATTGAGTTTTATGGGGCAAGTGTAATCTTCATCATCAGGAAACCAGCAACCAGCAATCCAGCAATAGCAAAAGCATCAGCAGAGACCACTAGCCAGGGAAGTAGCAGCTACACAGGCCTTTTCCATTGCTTACATATGCCTTCCAGGAGTCCCAGAATTCCAAATGTAAGCTATCTGTAGCTGGCAAAAATCACGCCTCTCCTTGAGCATGAGACAAAGAGTTAACAGCTCTGGACTATTTGAAGTAGCCACATACCCTACACCCGTGATTAAAAACAAAAACATATTCATATAACACAACTGGTTTTTTGGGGTGTGTGGTTTAAGACAGTTTCTCTGTGTAGTCTTAGATATCCTGGACTCTCTTTGTAGACAAGGCTGGCCCATAACTGGGTTTTTAAAGAAACCAAAATTTGTACCTAAATGACTTTCTTATCATAACTTGCATTTACCACCTTTAAAACATCTTAGGCCCTAAAACACTTCCTTAGATCCTTCACAACTCAAGTTTTTATGTCTTATAAACTGACACCTCTTTTGTGAGTTTTCTTTTTGTATCTGATAACAAGGAAAACTGTAAGACTATAATTGTCTAATCTTCAATCCCATCAGAGACGGAGAAAGATACATTTTATCTGAGTGAACAAAAGTCCAGGGCAAGCAGCTTCCATAACTATAGAAATGACAGAGACTGTTGGCTATCTGAACAGTCAATCAAGGTTTCTCTGTATCAGTGAAGGATTCAATCTTTGGCTGACAGGCCCAGAGTATCTGGCAGATTTCTGTGAAACAGGAAATTTGAAGGACTGGCCTACCTTGTCTCAGTAGCATGTCTGGGCAGCATGCTGTCAGTAGTCCAGGCAAGAACAGTTTTTGGCCAGTGGCTAGCTTTGCCACATTTGAAGCAAGCTCCATGTGGCGTTTCTTCAGTGCCCATTGTCATCTTTGAAGTAGATTGGGGCGCTTCCAGGAACTGATGTGTCTCTCTTGTCAATCATCACCATCATCATCGTCACCATCATTATTATTAATTATTATATATTAAATGCCATATTCTATAGATCTTTGAAATGTTTGAGGATCACCTATTTATCTCACTATATCTAAATAGACAAACATTGCTTGTTTGTAGCTATTTACTTCTGCTTAACTTCAAAAACGTACACAGGAGACTAAATAAAGCTTATTTCGGTAATTAACTAAACTAGTACCTAGCAAGCCTACTAGTTTGCTTATATATTACATTTAAAAAGAAGTTGTATATGTACAATACCTTAAACAAAAGTTGAAACATAAGTGTGGTATATTAGAGCAAATATAACCTTAACTTACTTACTTTCTTTCTTTCTTTCTTTCTTTCTTTCTTTCTTTCTTTCTTTCTTTCTTTCTTTCTTTCTTTCAGTTTTTGGTGTTTGGTTTTTCGAGACAGGGTTTCTCTGTGTAGCCTTGACTGTCCTGGACTTGCTTTGTAGACCAGGCTGGCCTCAAACTCACAGCGATCCTCCTGTCTCTGCCTCCCAAGTGCTGGGATTAAAGGCGTGCGCCACCACCACCCGGCGACTTGTTGCTTTCTTAATCTAAGAGGAGATACAGTAATCCACCTTTATTTTTCTTTTTCAAGGAGATGCAATAATTTATCATCCTTTGTTCTTCTACCCCTATATTTCCTCTTTTCCCTTTCATCTCTTTTCACCCCCCCAACACTAAACAGGAGAGAAAGAAAAATAGAAGGGAGAGTGGGAAAGAGATTCCTAAATCTAACCTGTTTTACTCTGTTTCTTCCATGACCATGGACATTAAAAACTTGTAGCCAACCCCTTAAATGATGGTAAACATCCATAACCCACCACATGATCAAAACCACCACCCCATCTCTTAGGAATGAGGCCACCATTTTTAAAAAAACGATTTATTTATTATGTATACAGTGTTGTGTCTGCATGTACAACTGCACACCAGAAAAGGGCACCAGCTCTCATTATAGATGGGTGTAAGCCACCATGTGGTTGCTGGGAATTGAATGAACTCAGGACCTTTGGAAGAGCAGCCAGTGCTTTTAACCTCTCAGTCATCTCTCCAGCCCGAGACCCTCATGTTTTTAAAATTGTTTCCTACTGTCTGGGGGCAAAGGCATCTTTTGGGGGACCTTAAGAAAATTTGGATATTGGCCAAGCTCTGGGAGAGCTAGCTGTTTCACTTGCTTTTCAGTCTTTGTCTGATAGGAACATGCAGGGCTTGATTAAATTTCTGGCTGAAGCAGTCTGTGAGGCTGGACCATTTCAGTTGGCCACTTTGAAGTTTTTTGAAGTTTTAAAGGAAACAGCACCTGAGGCAGTCTCTGAGACCAGATCATCTGGGCTACTTGTCTTCATTGGTGTCTGGTTCTTACGTTCTGTAAACACACAAACATTTTCATGTAATATTGTATGGGCATTCTGCATTAATACATGTTTGGAATGTGTGGTGTGCACAAATTAGTTAATAATGATTCTCTGTTCTATGTCTGAGCAGGTGAAAAGGCATCTGTGAATATTATAAGTCTGTTTGAGCCGGGCGTGGTGGCGCATGCCTTTAATCCCAGCACTTGGGAGGCAGAGGCAGGCGGATCGCTGTGAGTTCGAGGCCAGCCTGGACTACAAAGTGAGTCCAGGACAGTCAAGGCTACACAGAGAAACCCTGTCTCAAAAAACCAAAAAAAAAAAAAAAAAAGTCTGTTTGGATTGCCTGACCAAGCTGCAATATAAATCTCCATCCATGCCATATGAAAGGATGGCATGTAATAATACATCATGAGAAGCAGGTAACGAAAAAGATGTATTAGCTGTGTAGAGAGATTAATGTCTCAGCCAGTCTCCTGAGCTGTTCCCATGTGAGGGAATTAGTGTTTGTGTCCTCTGTTTTGTTGTACTTCTGGGTCTCTTCTTTCACATCTGGAGCAAAGATTTTCAGGAAATATTTCCTGATCAAATCTAATTTTTATAAGTTTTTATGGTATCCATATCGTTTCATTCTCTATAGAAATGAAAACAAAACAGTGTCCCCAATTGAAAACTATTTCTGGCTTCCACTCTGATATTAGCACAACCTTATTGTATATAGGCTGATTTTATGCTACAGCCTTTTGTATAACCCAGTGTCCCTTAGCTGCTGTTGTTCCTTTTTCATTAACATTAAGAAATTTTAAAGTTAACAAAGCACTATTTAGTCTGTCCTTGGTGGTTTTCACTCTCCCTTTTTTTTCTTATAAGCATTTCTTTTAAAGTTCAGTTAGATCTTTCTACAACTGCTCATTTTGTAGGATTGGCTGGTATACCTTTATTGTTCTTTATTTATCAGAATATGCAAAGAATTGTTTCATCTTACTGTAGACATATGTAGTGGCATTACCAATCTTAATTTGTGCAAATATTATCATAATTGCCATTATTTCCAATAATTGTGTAATTACAGAATCTGGTTTTTCAGAATTAAAAGCAGTTGCCAATTGAAACACCAAACGTATCAATGGTATGGTATATAAACTTTAGTTTTTCAAATTCTGCAAAATGAAATAATCCACCTGCCAGATTTCCTTTTTTCTTTTCTTTTCTTTTCTTTTCTTTTCTTTTCTTTTCTTTTCTTTTTTTTTTTTTTTGGTAGCCATTGGGTTACTTCTGGGGGAAATGAAGTTTGGTTATACAGGATCAAGTAGCTACTTTTTCTTACAATTTCCTTGGCTTGTTGCCAAGTGATAGAAAAAAAATACCATTACTTTTAACATGGTATTTTTCATGAAATTTTAAATCTTCTATCACATTTCCTAATACTAATTTATCAATTTCCTCATTTTCTTGGGCCAGCAGACCTGGCAAACCTCTGTGAGACTGAATATGAGTTATTTCTGATTGCCTGTGCAGTTGCATAAATAACAAAGTTAATTCTGAATTATTAGGAGTAAATGCAGCATTTTTTTTGTTTTTGTTTTTAAAGATTTATTTATTATGTATACAGTGCTCTGCCTGCGTGCATACCTGAGGTCAGAAGAGGGCACCAGATCACCTTATAGATGGTTGTGAGCCACCACATCATTGCTGGGCATTGAACTCAGAAGAGCAGCCTGTGTTCTCCTGAGTGCTGGGATTAAAGGCGTGTATCATTCCAGGACCTAAGATTTTCTTTACCTGAAACTTGCTGTGTACCTGGCTGCCTTTGAACTCAGAGATCTGCTCGCCTCTGTCCCATGGGATTAAAGACGTGTCTATATTCCAGCCCCTTCTCATAGACCTAGGTCTTCAACTATGATCCCTAAGAAGGTCAGAAGCATTGGATTCCTTCGAATGGCTGAGAGCTATTTGACGTGGGTGCTGGTAACTGGGCTTTTGTTCTCTGGAAGAGCAAGAAATGTTTATTAATCATTGAGCCATTTCTCTCTCGTTTTAAATAAACGATTTATCTTTATTTTATGTACATTGGTGTTTTGCCTGCATTGTATGTATATGTGAGGATTTCAGATCCCCTGGAGCTGAAGTTACAATTGTGATCTGCCATGTGGATATTGGGAATTACCTTCTGGGAGAGCAGCCAGTGCTCTTAACTGCTGAGCCATCTCTCGTACCCATGAGCCATCTCTCGTACCCATGAGCCATCTCTTCAGTTCTTGTTTTGATTCTCATAACAACAGCCTTTAAAGAATAAAAGTTTTTAATTTTCTTTCTTTAAAAATTGTTTTTCTATAGCTGGAGAAATGGCTCAGAGATTAAGAATACTGGCTGTTCTTTCAGAAGTTCTGAATTCAATTCCCAGCAACCACATGGTGGATCATAACCATTTATAGTGAGACCTGATGCTCTTTTCTGGTGTGCAGGCACACATGTAGGCAGAACACTTTATAAATAATAAATAAATAAATAAATAAATAAATAAATAAATAAATCTTTATTAAAATTTCCTAGCCAGGCACTGTGGCTCATGCCTGTAATCCCAGCACTGGGGTTGGGTCGGGGACAGAGGCAGACAGATCAGTGTGAGTTTGAGGCCAGCCTGGTCTACAAAGTCCAGGAGTCCAGGATAGCTAAGGCTATACAGAGAAAACCTGTCTTGAAAAAAAAAAATTCCCCTTTATTATTATTGTTGCTACTGTTATTTTATGTGTATGGGTGTCTTACCTGAATGTATGCATGCATACCACGAGTGTGTCCATGAAGGGTAGGGATGGTGTCAGATCTTCTGGGACTGGATTTACAGATAGTTGTGAACTGCTGTGCCTATGCTGGAATTACGTGGTCCACTGACAGAGCAGCCAGTTCTCTTAACTGTTAAGCCATCTCTTTAGCCCTTTAAAACCTCCACAATTTTCAAATCGAATATATAACTTTTAAAAATTTCTGGTTTGTGCTGTTGATATGTCAAAGATATCCTTGCCTAATCAACATTCTATCTGTAACTCCAGCCAAGGGACCTGACACCCTCTTCTTGGCCTCTTTGAGTATCAGGCATACATGTGGCTACACAGATACATGTATGTAAAACACTCATATACATTAAATAAATAGATATTTCTTACTCTAAATCATAAAATCATAGTGAGCTTAATGAAAATTGCATTTTACACATAAGCACTTTTCTGTTTGTTTAGATCTTTGACTTTTTATTTTGAGACAGTTTCTACGTAATCTTGGCTCTCCTGGAGCTTACTCTGTATACCTCCAGCTCACAGAGATCTTCCTGCCTCTGCTTCCTGAGTGCTGGGATTAAAGATGTGAGTTACCATACCCAGCAGATAATTGATTTTAAAGAGAGAGAGAGAGAGACAGAGAGAGAGAGAGACAGAGACAGAGACACACAGACAGACAGACAGAGAGAGACAGAGAGACAGAAATTTTGCTTGCATGCATGTCTATCACTTGTGTGCCTGGTATCTGCTGATGCCAATGAGGGCATTGGGCCACCTGTAACAGGAGTTTTTGGAGCTGCAGTATGGGTGCTGAAAATCAAACTCAGCTGAGCCATCTCTCCAGTCCCGCAATGATTATTTTTCCTCTTCTGAGGCTGGGTGTCTTGAGGGAGATAGTTAGATTATGGAGGACCTGTTACACAGAAAAGTTCTAACAAATGCTTGTTGAACAAATATTTAAATGACTAAATGGCTCTTCTTGTATGATGCCTTGAGAAAACATTTTCTGACAAGAGGTAATGTAACTCAAGATGAATAAATAAGTGAGAGTCTGTTTGTGCTTGCATGTGCAGTTGCATAAACACTTTATTTATTTATTTAAAAGATTTATTTATTATGTATATAAGCACTCTATCTGCATGCCGGAAGAGGGCGTCATTTCCTAGTATAGACAGTTGTGAGCTACCATGTGAGTACTGGGAATTGAACTCAGGACCTTTGCAAGAGCAGCCAGTGCTCTTAACCGCTGAGCCATCTCACCAGCCCCTACTTATTTATTTTTTACAAGAAATTTGTGGGCTTTGTTGTTTTGTTGCTTTTCTTTCTCTGCATTTATGCTTGATTGAACAATGAATTCTTGGCCCATTGCATGTGACTTAGTTAATTTTGCTATGGATGTATAAAATACATCTCATTGTGTAGCTGAAAGTAGTTTTGAACTTCGGGTCTTTTTGTCTCCACCTGAGTTTTGTAGGATTCTAAATATGCACCACCACACCCAGTTTTCCTCATTATTCTAAAACATGGTACTTCCCAGATTTGCCAGCACCTCTTTAGATTCTTCTACCTTCTTCCTGACTTCATAGCTGATTAACTCTTATTCTTTACATATTGTGATAAATCTTTACTCTCATATTTTATTTATTTATTTTTATTTATTTATTTGGTTTTTTTTGAGACAGGGTTTCTCTGTGTAGCCTTGGCTATCCTGGACTCGCTTTGTAGACCAGGCTGGCCTCGAACTCACAGCGATCCCTCCCGAGTGCTGGGATTAAAGGCGTGCGCCACCACGCCCGGCTAACCCTTATATTTTAGTTGGTATATTTTATAAATTTTTTTCTGGCAACACTTTTATCTCTGTGTTACCAAGTTCTGTGAAATGCATACAGAGGAGTTTTTATAATTTTTCGAGATTAAAATGTAATTACATCATTTACCCCTTCCCTTCTTCCCTCCAGGTCTTCCCATGTTCTCACCTTACTATCTCAAATTTATGGCCCCTATTTCTTTGTTTAACTGCCCCCCACCCCATATACCTACATAGATGTAATTTGCCTAGTCTGTATAACGTTACTTGTCATATGATTTCAGGGCTGACCCTTGGTATTGGATAGGTCTTTTGGACCCTCTCCCCTGGTGGAGATCATTTCTCCTGTGCCCACTCTTAGCATTCCTTAGCTGCCTGTAGTTCTTGGTCTATGGATGGGAACTAGTGAGGTTTCTCCCTTACGTTAGCATGTCTATTCGTGTCATCCTTGTTTATTTGTTGGTAGACTTTCTGACATTTGTAGAGGTTTCTCAATGTCTCTTACAGTCTTTGACCTGCGCTTTAGCAGTGGCTCTTGATCCTTAGATGTAGGAGTTAAATTGTGGATGTATTAGTTGAAGCTGACACCACACAGTCAGTCACTTTTTCTCTGCATTTTGATTAGTTGTGTTTTTTTTTTTTTTTTTTTGTCCTGGGCTCCATCTGCTGTGTAAGGATGTTGTGATGAGGGATGTGTTCTATAAAATCTTCATAAGTGTTAGATGTCAGTGTTTTTTCACTAGTAATCATTGTCATTTTTCCCCTCTTTCAAGTAACACCTGGTCTTTCCTACGTAGCTCAGACTGGCCTTGAACACTTCATCTTCCTTTCTCTACCTAAGTTTTAGACAGGTGCATCAAACCTGAATCTTAATTATATTTTTGTTTCCCAGTCTTCTTAGTTCTCTAATATTTTTGCTATCTAATAATTTTATTATTTCATAGGAGAAATTGTGGTTTGTAAGCTTTGGCTTCTTACCTGTGAGGTTGAGTTTATACCTGTTTAAACATCCCTCTTGTCTCTTCCATTCATGGTCTGCATCCCATCTCTTCTACTCAACAATAATTTTTTTGGCTGTGAAGGTGGGGAAGAGTTCACTTGGAAAGGGTAGAGAGATGGCTTAGTACTGTCTCCCTCTCCAGAATCACAGCTGTCTGTAACTCCAGATTTAGGGCATCAAACACTGTCTTCCAGCCTCTTTTACCACTAAGCATGCAGCTGGGGCACATACATACATATAGGCAAAATACCTATATATATATATATATATATATATATATATATATATATAATGATAAATTAGTAAAATTTAAAAACTCAGTTGAAGCTGTCTAGATATTTTTATTTACTCTCTTAATTATCTCATTTTGTACTCATTATGTAGCCCACTGTTTCTGGACTTTGGTTCTTACCACTGACCCAGCCCTTAAGTCACTATTATAAAGACACCAGTAGCTTCCAAAACTATTAATTCAAAGGATCTTCTTTGGCAGTGGGCCCCTCTGCAGCTTCTCTAACTGTTCACTGTGCTTATTTTTTTATACTATTCAGTCTTGGGTTTCTTACTACTTCTTTGATAACTCATGTTCAGTTTCCTGTGGTTTAATCAGTAATTACAAATACTATTTTAATACTAAATATTTATTAGGAGGCTGCAGAGTTTAAAAAAATAAACTTTAACAAAATGTTAGGTTGTAAAGACACCTGTTGTTCTTACAAAATGTCAATCATTTGATTTTACCAATAAAGACTCAGGAGCCAATTGCTGGAGTGAAAGCCTGCTGGCTCAGAGAGGCAGAGAGGGCACCCAACTGACCTTCCTCCTCAGTGGACATCCCCAAAAGATTTCCATGCCATCTCAAAGACACCTCAAACTCAGTGCTCCTCCCTTCTACTTCCTGTGCGTTTCTGTCCTGACTCCCTCTTACTCTCTATGGTTTGTTTTTTTTCAATGTTCACTCCATGTCCACTGTTTGCTAGCTCCGCCTCTTGAGCTATGGTTGATTTTGTTTAATTCAAGCAGAAAACTCTCGGATTAAAGGTGTGTGCTAGGGCTGAGCCACACCACAACTAAAACTAGGCTTTTCCAGTAAGCAACACAATCTCAGTGTTCACAGTGTGATCAAACATCTAGTAACAGAATCCAAGTCGTAAGAGGAAATTTTCATCAGTGTGTACACTCTATGCTGTTAGATACTCAAAAAGTTTAAGAAGCATCTGTAAGATGGTTCAGTAAGTGGAGGTCCTTACTGCTGCGCCTAACAATGATCTGAGCTTAAGGTCCAGAGTCTACATGGTAGAAGGAGATAACCTATTCAGGCAGTCACATACACGTCCCCTCTCACACACAACATAAATGTTAAAAAAAAAAATTAGGAGCTGGAGAGATGGTTCATTGGTTAAAAGTTCTCAACTGCTCTTGCTGAAGACCTTGGTTTAGTTCCCAGCAGCCATGTGGCAGCTCACAAACAACTCTTCCTCTAATACCCTGTAGGGTATTTGGCAACTCTGGCCCCTGTGAGCACCTGCACAAACATGGTGTACATAAACTCAATAGGCATACACAGACATGAATAAAAGATAAGTCTCAAAAAAGAACTTTCTTTCTAAAAAAAAAAGGTATTTATAATTTCAGTGACCCTTTCTAACAACCTTATAGGGTAAGCAGCTGAATTCCTGTTTAGTCAAAACGTATTTGAGGGGGATTATGTTTAGAAACAATGTTCTTTCTGATTGAAAAACTAAGTTCCAGTAAGGGATAGAGTTAAACTCCTTTGTGTTGTGGGGCTCTGAGTACCAAGGGAAGGAGCTGTTACTTAGCATGCTTAGGTAGATAGATGGTGTTTAGACGGTAAGTTGCTTTTATTTTTCAAATCAAAACCATAGTTGTGGTTTGCTTGTAACTCTGTAGACTGTGCTGTCTTCAAACTCAGAGGGTTCTATCTGCCTCAGTCCACTGAGAGCTGGGACTAAAGGCGTGTGCCGCCATGCCCAATTAAAAGATTTTACATCCTTAAATATGAAGTTCTTTTATAAGCAAGCACTGATATTTCTATAACATTAAGCATTCAGTAATCAGATGACATTTTCCTTGGGGTCTTTTTGCAGCTTCCCCCATGTGATGAACTAACTCCTCTTAACCCTGTAGCACTTTGTTTTACTTGTGTTAGTTCATTACTTACTTCTCTTTGGCTTCCACTGTGTATTTGAGCTTTTCTAGAATATACTCAAAAGCTTGTTAGTAATTGGTGTTATAATCTTTTCCATCCCTATTTTAGGAATTAGCATTATATAAATGATTCTTTAGTAAATGAGTAGGTGTTTTGAATCTTTGATTTGAACGACTTATCAGAATGCACTTCAAAAATGTTTCTATAGAGCTGGAGAGATGGCTCAGAGGGTAAGAACACTTACTGTCTGTTCTTCCAAAGGTCCTGAGTTCAGTTCCCAGTAACAATATAGTAGCTTAAAAACATTTATAATGAGATCTGGTGCCCTCTTCTGGCATGCAGGCATACGTGTGGGCAGAATACTGTTTAAATAAATCTTTAAAACAATTTCTGTAAATTGGATTTGAATGAATTAGATATTATTCCTCCTTGATTTCTGCTCACATATGTATGTTTTGGTTAGCAAAGTTATTTTTGATAGATTCTGTGGCTTTCAAAGTCAGTGACTTTGTAGATAGTAATATACCATGTTGCATACCTTATACCAACCAGCTGTCTGTTCAGGTCTTGTTTGTTTTCCACATAGACATACTCTAGTTGTTTAAAAAGCAGCAGATGGACGAAGGGGATTAGAGTTATTAGCTTTCCCAATGAATTGCTACACTAGTTGTGTTAAAGGACTTAAATTTTTTCATGAATGAAAGAGATACACGTTTTGCTTTCTGTGCTATTTTCAGCAGTGAGGATAACTCTTGTTCCTGTAGTCAGCTATAAGAGAACCAGAAAAAGATCTTTAAAATAGAGCTTCCGTTTAAGCCCTAGACTTGGTTGCAGCTGGCATAGCTATAGGAGGGGCAGTTTTTTCTACTTGCGGGATACATACTGAATCTGCCCTACAGCTATTGCCATGTTTACTCCTTAGGGAATATAAAAGGTTGATTTAGGTGTTCTGTACATACCTTTTTCTGTCAATATAGGAAATTTGGGTAATGGAATCCTTTTGGGCTTAATAACTTAGCAGTATATCCTATAGTTTAAAAAACAATGGTTGTAAATTAAAAGGTAATCTATTAATCATCTTGATAATGTAATCCTACTTTCATGAATTTCCATATGACTTATTAGAAGAATTACTAATTTGTTTCAGTTTTCCACTTTCTTAGGATTTTTGCCATTTTTACAATGTTAGAATATCTAAACACTTATGAATATTAAGTGACAGACTCCTATCATAAGAGCTAACCTTTTTGCTCTTGAAATCTAAAAAGATGTATTTTGATCCATGAATTAAGGAATTGACATTTTAAACTTGGCTACTTTGAGTATGGCAGGCAGTGACCAAATAAATAATTCTGAGCTTATTATAGCTTGGTGAAGCTAAGCTTTTTCTTGCTGTGTCCTTTTAGACATCTGGTGGAATAGGGAGTGTTTTCTGTGGCAGCACTGTCAGCGATGAATAGATGAATGAATTCATCCATGCTCAGAACTCATAACACGTGTACTTTCTTCTCCCAAGGACATAAAAGAGCCGTGAGACCAACCTTAGCAGTGGTCCAGGCTTCTGGGTGGGGGGTGGGGGAAGAGGCTTTGGGATTGTCCAAGAAGGGAAGATCTGCGTATCTAGCGGTAAAGAAACAAAAGAGCCTGTGACAGTATCGAAAGAATCTGACATTTGCTTTGTCTATACAAAGGATGAAAGGAATTTTGCCGATTTAGCCAAAACAATAACTGGTTTTGTATCATTTTGAGCCTGAAAACAGGCAACAGAATAATATGGGTTTTTTGTTGTTGTTGTTTTTATATTTCTGAAGAATTTTTACCCTAAGGAATGGATGTAGAACAGTTTTATTTTTGGAAAGGAAAACGGGGCACTGAATTTATGGGCTTAGTAGCTATAGGTGGTGATTCTTGTTTGCCAAACCTTTTTATTAATAAGCAGTGAAGTCTAGATAGAAAAGATTGGAATTGTTTTTCCTGGGACCTTTGTTCTTTTCTTGGTATTTAAGATAATTTCAGACAAAGGAGCGCATGTTTGGAAAAGAAAAGCAAATATCAAGTATTTTCTCGGTTTCTGCTTTGATTCTCGTGAGAGCTTTCTGTATTTTTTTAGCAGTAGGCATAATTGTGTCCTGATGCTGGCTGGGTTAGCAGTGTGCTGGGTTACTAGTCACAGCCTGCTGTTCTGAACGGACTGTTTACCTCTTTATTCAGCAGCAAGTAGGTGCTAGTAGTTGGTGTCTGGGGAGCGGCCTTTTTTTTGGGGGGGTGTCTGATATTTGCTATGGATGATTCCAGTATTCTGAGAAGGAGAGGGTTACAGGTGAGTAAAAGAAAGCCTCCTTTTTAATACTATTAGTGCCTTTTGGAGATGTTTCAGATTGTTGCAATTTTATTCAGTGAATGGGGGAAGGGAGTATCATTAAGTACTTTATTGTTTTATATATACTTATGATTAGAAAATTTTTGTTAAGATCTTGCTACTTTGTTTTCTTTTTGTTTCTTTTGTTTTGTCTTGAAATGGGGTCTTGCTATGTTGCTCATATTGATCTCCAACTCCTGGGTTTGTCAAGAGATCCTCCTTTCTCAAGCTTCCGGAATAGGTGGCACTATAGGGAGTGTTACCACACCTTGCTTAGCTATTTCTACTTTGATAGAAAAATGCTGCTTGGGTTAAGTGAGTGGATTAATTAAGTCAAACCTATGTAGGATGCAAATCTAATTTTTGAACATTAGATATACAAATATTCTGTTTCTGACCATCATGTTTATCCCTACCTCATAATAAAGTCATATGTGTGTGTGACATTAGATTTTGTGTAAAATATTAAGAACTTTTCTAAATCTTTGCTTTGCATATATGCCATCCATTTATATCTTCCTGCTTCTATGTCTGTCTTTCTAGCCATCTGCCCATCTATCCTTCCATCTTTTTCACTTTCTAGATGTTTAGTACATGAAGAGGCACATAAGGCATTTAAGAATGAGAGGAAATACAGAGACTGACAGGCAACCTAAATTGAATTTTAATCAATACATTTAACATTAAAATAACTTGTCAAATTCTTTCAAATTTGGTCATGTGTATTATGGACTGTAAATCAGATCTTCTTGCCCTATTCTTATTTGTAAAGAACAAGCTTAGCACTGAATGTTTTTGAGAACTGACAATGAAGGTTCCAGTATAAATTCTAGCTAATCAACCAACTTAGGATGGTCTATCTATGTGAAACGTAACAGTTTCTCTTGTTTTTGTTTGGCTTATTTGACAGTTGTAAAACTATCCCCAACCCTCCCCAAAAGCATCTTGACTCCTCCTAAGTCCAATGAATTATTATTATTATTATTTTATCTTATAAGTATGTTCAGAATGAATATGTGTAGGATAGGATTAGTAAACTTAAAGCTTAAGGTGGAACAAATGCTACTTGTAGTTATGATTATACTTTTTATTTATTTTTTTCTGTGTGTGTGTGTATGTGTGTGTGTGTGTGTGAGTGACTAGTGGAGGCAGGCATCAGAGGTGCCTTGGAACTAGAGTTATAGGCATTTGTGAGCCACCAGATGGTGCCAGAATCCAAACTCCAGTCCTCTTAATGGAGCAGTAAGTGCTTTTAACCACTGAGCCATCTCTTAACCTCATGCTTGTTTGTGCCTCACTAATATTTTCATATTGCAAACACTCAAAAACCAAGAGGAACACCTCCTAAGTTCTTCAGCAGCGACGATCCAGCATGGCTTGAAGTTGAAGTCATCACAAAGCCCAGCAGGTTATATTGTATCCTTCTGGTACAGTGGGTTCAGCGACTTGTCAGAAATTCTAAAATATATTTAAGAAGTATTCAGGGCCTCTTATAAGTATAGCTGCTAATTAAAAATGACTGGTTCTAGAAGCATGTTTAATTGTATTTCCTAATATAAATGCATTTCTCTTTAGTTGCTGGGATTCAAAAATGGAATCTTATTCCTCTGGTGATAAATTTTAGGTTTTTGTTGTTGTTGTTGTTGTTGTTTGGTTTGTTTTGCCTACTTTGTGTTAAATCAAACATCTTTTTTTTTCCTCTACTGACTAAGGCATTTTCAGGATCTGTTACTTTGTTTATTGATGCCTTCTCTTTTGAATCTATTTTTGTCTAGTAAGAGTACCAAACTGTCAGCTTATATAGCTGGAGGGTGGTTTTGTTTTGTCTTAAATAGCTGTATTATTTTTTTAAACCTTAAGGTTTATTTTCTAGAAGACAGCACTGGCAGGTTCTGAAATAGAAGCAAATATTTGAAAAGTAGTAGTTAAGATTGTTTAGTTGTACAAAGAAATAAAAATTTCAAGGCAAGTGTTAGGTTTATGTCCCTAAGCATACAAAAATTGACTTAATTTTCTTTCTTTCTTTCTTTCTTTCTTTCTTTCTTTCTTTCTTTCTTT
>OU015754.1:51418430-51440941 GCA_907169655.1 Acomys percivali | reverse complement strand
TTTCTTTCTTTCTTTCTTTCTTTCTTTCTTTCTTTCTTTCTTTCTTTCTTTCTTTCTTTCTTTTTCTTTTTTGAGACAGGGTTTCTCTGTGTAGCCTTGGCCTAAACTCACTTTGTAGACCAGGCTAGCCTCGAACTCACAGAGATCACCTGCCTCTGCCTCCTGAGTGCTGGTATTACAGGCCCTTGCCACAGCACCTGCCATAATACAACCAGTGTTGGTACACGCTGGTTTTTGGTTTGGTTTTGTTTTTCAAGACAGGGTTTCTCTGTGTAGCCTTGGCTGTCCTGGACTTACTTTGTAGACCAGGCTGGTCTTGAACTCACAGAGATCCGCATGCCTCTGCCTCTGAATTGCTGAGATTAAAGGCGTGCGTCACCATGCCTGGCTCTAAAGTAATTGTGTGCCTAGCTAAGCAAGTACTCATGCTATTTTGCAAAATAAGTTAGACTACCTAAAAGTTTTCCAGAAAAATCAGCCAAGATACAAGCTGCTTTCATCTTACCAACTTCCTTTACCTAAAGTTTCTTGGAAGAAGCAACATAGTAAACATTTAGCCAATAGAAGGGGACATGTCTAATTAGTTTGCCATTCTATAGCCAATGATGAGAACTGGCCAAGTACAAAGCTACATTTGGGGAAATGCATGAATAAACACAACATTGACTATCTCTTTTTACCATTGTTACTAATTTTTGTTTGTTTTTTGTTTTTCGAGACAGGCTTTCTCTGTCTTGGCTGTTCTGACTCAGTGTGTAGAACAGGCTGGCCTCGAACTCACAGAGATCCACCTGCCTTTGCCTCCCAACTGCTGGGATTAAAGGCATGCACCACCACTGCCTGGCGTTAACTAAAATTTTTTAAAAGTTCTAGATGGTTGGATGGTGGTGGCATACTCCTTTAATCCCAGCACTTGGGAGGCAGAGGATGCAGAGGCAGGCGGATCTTAGTTTGTTGAGGCTAGCTCCTCTCCTCTACAGAGTGAGTTCCAGGACAGCCAGGGCTACATAGAAAAACTTGTTTCAGGCTGGTGTTGGTGTTGGTGGTTTTAGACAAGATAATAAATGAAAAATAAAGCAATGCATAAATACTGATTAAAAAGAAAAAAGATACTAATAGATACCATTGAGGTAACTACTGGAAATGTCAAAGAAGTTAACTAAAAGTTATTAAAATAAAAAGCTTAGGTCTTGATCAGGTACATAGTTCAGCTGGCAGAGTACCTTCTAGGCATTCATGTGGCCTTGGGTTGGATCCCCAGTACATATAAACTAGTCGTGACTCTCGTGCCTGTAACTGGGAGATGTTAGACGTCCAAGGTATCTTAGCTGTATAGTGAGTTTGTGAGATCAGTCTGGGAAACATGAGATCCTTTTTCAGAAGAAAGATGGGGGAGTTTAGGATAGGAGTGGTGTAATTCCTGCACTGAGGAGGCAGAGGCAGGAATTTCAGAAGTTTATGGCCAGCCCCAGCAATGTAATGAATTTGAGACAGGCCTGAACTACATGAGACTGGTGTCAAACAGCTGATGGAAACTGCCAGACATAAGATCAAAAAATAATATTCTAATATACTAGCAGTAGTCCATTAGAAAATATATAGAAAAAAATGTCACCACTGTTAACAACAGAATTTCCCAAATAGAAAAAATAAACTTTATCAAGAAACATGTCTATTAAAAGAAAACTATGAAATGTTTTGAGAGACATAGAAGGAAAGAAGTATTGTATAGAATGAATGGTGTAGAGAGCAGTGTTGAAAATACTAATTTGTAGAGTTGATGAGAAAGACCTAGTGGTGTGGTGTCACATACTCCTTTGATCCTTGCACTAAGTATTTCTCTGAGTTTGAGGTTAGTCAGGGCTGTATAAGTGATACTGTTTCAAAACAAACAAATGAAACAACTAAGTAACTAAATGGCCCCATACTTTTGGGAGAAAATTGCAGTAACTTTAAAGAAGACTTTTTAAAAGCAAACAAAAACCAGACAGAGCAGTGTACACCTTTAATCCAAGCACTTTGGAGGCTAAGACAGGCACATCTCTGAGTTTGAGGCCAGCCCTGTTGAAATGGTTCCAGGACAGTCAAAACTACATAGTAATACCCTGTATCAACAAAACCAAATTAAAACCAGAGAAACAACAACAACACTCCCCCTAACCCCAAAATTAAGTCTAGAAACTAGAGAGATGGCTCAGCAAGTAACAGTGAGTACTACTCTTGTGGAAGACCTGAGTTCAGTTTCTAACGCCCTTATAAGATGGCTCATTATTGTCTTTAACTTTAGCTTTAGGGGGATCTGATGCCTTTGGCCTCTTTGGGCATCTGCATTCATGCTTACATACCCATACACATATACACATAATTAATAATAATGGTGGTGGTGGTGGTGGTGGTGGTGGTGGTGGTGGTGGTGGCGGCGGCGGCAGCGGCGGCGGCAGTAGTAGTAGTAGTAAATTTTTAAAAATTAAAGAACAACAATAATAACAAAAACCCCAAGTCAATTATGAGTAAAGGCAGCCTTTGCCAGATCAGCTGCTTTGAAAGTAAAAGAACTAAACCACTATAATTTTGGTACAAAATAGTGATAATAAATACTGAGTAGAAAAACACTGGTTTATTTAATCACTTAATATGAAAGAAGACACAAGATGGGAGAATAATAGCTTGGCATTATTGTTCTGTGTTGACCTTATTCTCAGTCTGGAAGAAGAGGATAAAAAAGTCATACACTGCACATCCGTACTTCTTACTGGTAAAAGATGCCTGGAGATTGTATATCAGCATCTTTTCTAGAGGTATTGGGATTGGCTGTTTTGCATGAAAAGCAATTTAGATTTAAGTTTTATAGTAAAACTTGACTTTCACCCCCTATTTCTGCTTTCGGAACAGCTGCAACATTTGATGTCAGAGTTCTTTGTGAATTGAAGAGGGTGTTTTTATAGTGCCCTATTTCCTGTTCACTTTGTTGGAAATAATTTTATTTGAACTTTGGAAGTTCAACTGACTTGTCACCACAGACAGATACATTTTGTTATCAACTCTCAGCATCATCCTTTCCACATCAGATATTTGCCCATAAAGTCTTTATTACATAGAGATTCTAGCTTCAGGTTCTAAATTGAGACTATTTATTGTAGGTGAAATTATTGGCCTCTGGTAAAGATTAACTTGTCACCTCTCGGTCTTTTTCTGCCTGTGCTACTCAGAAATGAGAGGTTTGGGTTTTTTTTTTTGCGAGGCAGGGTCTCTCTGTGTAGCCTTGGCTGTCCTAGACTCACTTTGTAGACCAGGCTGGCCTCGAACTCACAGCGGTCCGCCTGCCTCTGCCTCCCGAGTGCTGGGATTAAAGGCGTGCGCCGCCACCGCCCGGCCGAAATGAGAGTTTTAAAAAGTGCTGTTGTTCAGAAGTATTTAATACTTAGGGCATACTGGGAAACATTACTGCTGCTGAAACTTAATTGGGATTTTTATTTAATAACTTATGGTCATAATATAAGAGGTGATTCAGTTTTCATCCTGAAAAACAAACTCAAGAGGCACAGGAATACCAAACATTCTTTTTCTTTTTTTCTTTCTTTGAGATAGGGTTTCTCTGTGTAGCCCTGGCTGTTCTGGAACTCTGTAGACCAGGCTAGCCTCAAACTTAGAAATCCACCTGCCTCTACCTCCTCAGTATTGGGATTAAAGGCATGTACCACCACTATTTGGCTTCCTTCTATTTTTGTTTTTAAATTATTTTTTTTCTTTTCCTGAAAATAAATTTTCAGCAGGGCAGAGACAATGCACACCTTTAAACTCAGCACTCAGGCAGAGGCAGATGGATCTCTTAATTTTGAGGCCAGCCTGGTTTACAAAGTGAGTTTCAGGACAGCCAGGAATACACAGTGAAACCCTGTCTCAGGACAAAAAGAAAAGAAAGGAAAATAGATTCTTTTTCATATAAAATAAAACCTGATTATAGTTTTCCATCCCTCTACTCCTCCCAGTTGGATCTTCTCTGGATCCACTCCCTTTCTGTCCTTCAGTAGAAAAGAATAGGCTTCTAAAAGATAACTAAACATGACAAAATAAAATAATAGTACGAAGGGAAAATTAAATTAGACACCAATTTGTATCCTGGGAGCCTAGATGGAATAAATAAGGAAGAAGGAAGCTCACTAACACTGAAGTGTGTCTCTATTTCCTGGACGTATGATGTGAGTTCTTCTGTATGTCAACCTCTTGAGAGACACCGAAGCCTATGAAACCCTGAACAGAGGAAATCTTTCCTTAAGATATTTTCTTCCTTCCTGCTCCCCCCCACCCACGTTTGTCTCTGTCTCCCCCCACCCCCCCCAGTTGTTTAGGTATTTGGTCACAGGCACAGACATACACAAGCCTGCATACTGAGAAGTCTTTAGAAAGTCTGTGGGACGTTCAGGGTGGGAACTGCCTCAGGCAGAAACAGCTTAATTTACAGACCTGAACTGAACTGGAATGTAGTTTAGAAAGGGAGTGAAGCCCTGGTTTCAGTCTCTAGCACTGGGGGGATAAAACCCAAACCAAACTAAACCCAATCACAAGTCAACCTACCCCTAACTGGTGACTATGGACATAAGGACAAACACCAGCCTATTACTTTTGCTCACATATTGTGGGAGTAATGGATATTATAGCTTTTGGACTGTTGGCTTTTGTCCTTTCTTTGAAAATATTTTAAAGGTGTAAGTATTTCAGTACTGAGTAATGCATATATAGGCAATGATTCTTTATTGATCTGTCTGGCATCATTTAATGTGTTGTATAATACCATTAGAGATTTGCTTTATGGGTAGGTGAATGGAATTAAGTGATTTTTAGGATTTAGTGTGTGTAGTCTGCTCTACAACTTCAGAATATACTTCATGGACTTTTGCTTTATTCAGATGTAATCAGAAAGCTTCCTCCCCCCTGTGGGAAGTATGCAAATGCATGAATTTGAAGGACTTAAAAGGGTGTGAAACTTTAGACTCTTCAGACAATATGTTAGAGTTTTGGGGATAGCAATCGGTTTTTTAGAGATTAGCATTTTGTTTGCTAGAGTTAGATTTTTTCTAAACATGTTTGACATATTTTTAGTTATTAAAATGTGTGTGTGTGTGTGTGTGTGTGTGTGTGTGTGTGTGTGTGTATAGCCTACACACGTAGGCTATATATAGGCATGGGCTCCTTCCAGAGTTTGAGTTACAGGCTACTTAAACCTCCTGGTAGGGCGTGAAAATTGAACTTTGGTACTGAAAAAGTAGCGCCAGCCTTTAACTACTTAGCAGTCCATCAGTCATCTTAGTCAGATTAGAAAACTTAACTTCTCGTCAGTTATAGTAACCTAAAATGTCTTAACTTTAAAATTTTTAAGTACGGTTTCTCATTCTATTTTTGGAAATAATTTGAATATGATTGTTGTTCTTTTGAGGCAGGATCTTTGTTTTGCTGGCTGTCCTGGAACAGTTACATAGACCAGATAGCCTTGCAGAAATCCTCCTGCCTCTGCCTCCCAAGTGCTGAGATTAAAGGTGTGAGCCGTCATGCTTGGCTGTTGCTTTTTATTTCAGGTACGTAGAAAGGAAAAATAAAGTTTAGAAAAGCTTAATTACTACTAAAATTTTATGGAGCATGTCAGTAACAAAACTTACTATTTCCTTTGGTTTTGAGCCCTGTGTCCTTAATAGCATGTAGAAATAGCCTGTTAGGACCATTACACTGTTTCCAAAACTCACCCGAGAATGACAGATCTACCACTTATCCATTAAGGTACTTTCATATGCACTGATTGACTTGACTTCTATAAGCATTGTTTCTGAGCCTTGGAGATTAGTGAAATCCCAGGTTAAATTTTATTAAGCCACGACACGAACCTAATTGAATCATATTCTTCCACTTACTCACTCAGTGTGTGTGTGTGTGTGTGTGTGTGTGTGTGTGTGTGTGTGTGTGTAAATGAAGTCTCACCGTATAGCCATGGATGTCCTGGAACTCACTTTCCAGACCAGGCTGGCCTCAAACTCACAGAGATCTGTCCGCCGTTGCCTCCTGAGTGCTAAGATTAAAGACCTGGCCTATATGTTTATGTTCTTAACCACAATTTATTATTATTTTTTCCAAGACAGGGTTTCTCTGTGTAGAGTTGGTCACCCTGGATTATCTTTGTAGATCAGGCTGGCTTTGAATTCACAGAATTCTGCCTGTCTCTGCCTCCCAAGTGCTGGGATTAAATGTGTGCACCACCACACCCGGCCTTAACCACATTTAAAAATATTTTTGTATACTATAATTTCTCTATATTTTTGTCTTAGTTATTTTTAATTACTGTGATAAGATACTATGACCAAGACAACTTACAGAAGAGTTTACTTTGGACTATTTTTAGAATCCATAATGGCTGGACAGAGGCAGCAGGCAGCTGAGAGCTTATGTTTTGAACCACAAGCAGGAGGCAGAGCACTAAATTGAAATGGCAGGAGTCTTTTTGTTTGTTTGTTTTTGTTGTTTTTCAAGACAGGGTCTCTCTATGTAGCTTTGACTGTCCTGGACTCGCTTTGTAGGCCAGGCTGGCCTTGAACTCACAAAGATCCACCTGCCTCTGCCTCCCAAGTGCTGAGATTAAAGGTGTGTGCCAGCACAACCGACCGAAATGGCAGGAGTCTTAAGTCCTCAAAGCTTCTCCCCCAGCAAGGCCACACTTCTAATTCTCCCCAAACAGCCACCAAATGGAGACACGGTATTCAAATACTCTCAATTTATAGGGGATATCTTTATTCCAAGGAGTGCATCTTGAAACCTGTCTTCAGGATAATACCATGGAGATTTAATGGAGAAAGCAAATGATCGAGAAAAGTAAAATTCGTAGAATTTCAGAGGTTCCATAGCTGCAAATACATTGGTTTCTATCTTGGCTGCTGTCCTCAAGATCAAGATAGACTTGTTTTAAGCTGTGAATAAGTGAAGCTGTAATACCACAGTGCTCAGAGCAGGCATGTGGTAAATTATTACATAAAAAAGACAGGTTTTGAGTCATTAAGCTTACTTGCTTCCAAAGTTGAAGAATGCCTATATTTGAAGTAATCATCTGGTTTGTTTGTTTGTTTCTTTTCTTTCTTTCTTTCTTTCTTTCTTTCTTTCTTTCTTTCTTTCTTTTTTTTAAGACAGAGTTTCTCTGTGTCGCTGTGTCACAGTGATCTGCCTGCCTCTGCCTCCTGAGTGCTGGGAGTAACGGTGTGCGCTTCCACGCCCAGCCTGAGGTAATCATCTTTTAAAGGCCAGTTAATAAATGGTATTATAGATTTCCTTGCTAGCTGTTTCTCCTTAAAACATTATTTCTGATGCCTACTATGATAAGTACTAGCCACAAAACTCTGTTATATAGAGATGTGCTGGCTAGTTAATTGTCAACTTGATATAAGCTAGAGTCATCTTATAAGAGCTTAATGGAGATTAAGCTGGTGCCCCCACCAGATTGGCAAATGAACAAGCCTCAGTATATTGTCTTAATTGATGATTGTTTTTTGGAGGTCCCATCTCAATGTAGGGGGATGTAGACGGTGTAGATGGTGCCGCATCTAGACTGGTAGTACTGGGTGCTGTAACAAAACAGGTTGAGTAAGCTGTGAGGAACAAGCCAGTAAGCAGTAATTCACCACGTCTAGGTTTTTGCCTTGAGTTCCTGTCTTGACATCCCTCAGTGATGGACCTTGCCTGGAAATGTAAGCAGAATAAACCCTTTGCTTCCCAAGTTACTTCTGGTTATAGTGTTTTAAGACACGAATAGAAACCCTAACTAAGCCATGTGATAATAATTTTGTTCTTTTGCCAGTGAAGTTTCTTGTTAATCTTAACGGCAGCTGAGAATTTTCATAAATATAACTCCAAATTGGCAGATAGGATCCTATTATGATTCTTAGAATAATGGTGATAATAGCAAGTACCATCAGCTTGTTTGTTTGTTTGTTTGTTTGTTTATTTGTTGTGCTACTTGGCGTCCATCACTGTAACACAGTGCTTGAGAGAAATCAGTTTATACAGGAGAGTAATTTCATTCACTCAACTGGTTTTCAGGCTTCTGTGGTTCCATTGCTTTTGAGACTGTGGTGAAGCAGCTTATCATGTAAGCTGAAGGTGGAGAAGGAGCTTGTTGCTCTTCTCATAGTGGCCAAGAAGCAGACAAAGCGTCCAGTGGTTTCTGTCAAGGGACCTAACTTCTTTCTACTTTCATGAGTTACTCAAGATGGAAGAGTAAATAACATTGCTGTGTATGAGTCAAACATAAGAATTGTGAGCTATAAAGTGCATGGTACCTTTAGATTGTTGGTACCTTGGCAGCATTGTTCAAATGGTGTGTAAGGTGTATGTTGAAGAGTGTGTAGGAAGTGAGAAGTTGGAGACTATGGATATAGATAACGTATTCAAAAAATACGGCATTGAAGGAAGCCGATGAGGTAGTTCTTGAAAAAGGTATATAGGAAGATTTTGCTTTCTTATTTCAAGAGGGATAGGTATTTGGAATGCTAATTGAAAGTTTAAAAAGAATAAGGAGAGTTTGAAGTAATGGGGACAATTCATAAATCAGAGAAAGCTGTGATGAGCTTCTTCTGATATTACAATGTATTGTCAGATAATTCTTACTTTTTTCTAAGAGAAGATAATCAATCAGAATTTATGGTTAGTTACCTAAACGGAAGTGCTGTTACTTACTTCTTCCAGGTTTCTGATTATGTAGCTTTTTTTTTTAAACCAAATGTTCTATTCATATTCCCTGGGATAGGGAATATTGGGAAGTCATTGCTCCTTTTCTTGCCCTTACCAGATTGGAGGCTATTTCTTGTTCTACTAGAATTTAGTCCTTTTATGTATCCAAGACTTTGGCTCAGAATGTGGTAATCCAGAGTCCCAAATGTGAAACGTAGGACTTATGGTACAAGGAATGATAAGGAAAATAGATCGGGAAGGTCAATTTTTATGTATTCATTCTATGGATACATTTTTCTTTATCCCATAAGGGGTTTCATTTTATATTGTTGTGCTTATCACTGTTAACCTAAAATTATGCCCCATGATACTCAGTGAAATTATTTTTTAATCCCAGCACTCAGGAGGCAGAAGCAAGCATATCGCTGTGAGTTCGAGACCAGCCTGGTCTACAAAGTGAGTCTAGGACAGTCAAGACTACAGAGAAGCCCTGTCTCAAAACACCAAAAAAAAGTCAGTTATTTCCAATATTTTGTGTAGATTATTTTATTTTATTTAATTAATTAATTTATTTATTTATTTATTTTTTTTGGTTTTTCGAGACAGGGTCTCTCTGTGTAGCCTTGGCTGTCCTGGACTCCCTTTGTAGACCAGGCTGGCCTCGAACTCACAGCGATCCTCCTGCTTCTGCCTCCCGAGTGCTGGGATTATAGGCGTGCGCCACCACTGCCCGGCTTGTGTAGATTATTTTAGATGCTAGGAAAAAGGAATATACTGCCCAAGCATTTCCTGAATATCTTTTTCCGTTCATGCTGCTATAACAAAATGCCACGGACTGTATAATTTGTAAAAATGAGACATTTTTGTGAGACAGCAATGGTGCATACCTTTAATCCCAGCATGTGGGAGACAGAGTCAGGGGGAGAATTGCTGAGTTAAGAGGCCAGCCTGGCCTATAGTGTAAGTTCCAGGACAGCCAGGGCTACACAGAGAAACCCTGTCTGAGAGAGGGGGGGGGGGAGGAGAAGAAGAAGAGAGAAGAGGGAGGGAGGGAGGAAGTCAGAGGAGAGAGGAGATCCTGAGTTAGGCCTCTAATAATGGTGTTAATCTCATTTAGGAAGGTAGGACCCCCTATGAGCTATTCCCTTCTGAAGATCCGAGTTGGTAATATTGTCACATTGGAGTTTAGCTCAAACATGAATCATGAAAATTAATAGCATAGCAAATGAGGTTAATATAAATAAGAGATGGACAAGAACAATTTGAGAAGAGGAATAATCCATCACTTAGTACAGAGGCCAAAATCCTAAATATGAAGCTTCCAGGCCTCGATGATTATGTATCAAAGTCTAGCTTTGACAGGGTCAAGGAAAACTGAGGCAGGTCGCTGTAGCGTCCACGCATGGGGCCAGGGGCTAGTGGTTCCTGGCATCTGGAGTTGGATATTTTCTGTATCCTGACTTTGCCTTAGCTTGAAGTAACAAGCAGTTTAATTCTTTAGGGGCCAGTACTTTACGATTGAAAGTCTTCTGAGGTCAGAGTTACAGAACCCCTCCTACTGATTATCAGCAGGTGGCTAAGAAAAGAACCTTAATTACCCAAGCCACCAAAAAGCTGTGGTCTCTTTTTCTCAGAGACCAGAGGCCTGGAGCACGCTGAGGCTGGGGCTGCTTTCCTGCACCAGATCTCATTAACTCTTTGTGAGCTGGAGAGGAAGAGAAAGAAAAAAAAAAAAAACAAACCTGTGCACTCACACGCACATTCAGTGGATGAAGCAAAGCAGGCTCCAACACCTCACACATACACCATGCATACATAAAGAACAACAAGTATATAGACATGCAGATTTATACACAGTTACACATTGCGTGGAGCAAAGCTCAAAGCATTTTGCATACAAGTGTGTGTGTACACGTACGAGCTTATATCTGGTAGACAGAGCAAAATCAAACAAGCAAGCTCTAACAGTTTCATACACACACATACACAACATACATACATCTATACATAAACACATCTGTTGGATAGAGTCAGCTTGAGTGGCTTTAACAGTCTTTTATTTTTGTCCATGGGTACGTGTCAGACAGCATTCTTAATGTAAGAAGAAAAATTGCCTCATGGCCATAAAAGCCATGTGTTTACCATTAAGAATCCTATCTAACTAAACATTTATTATCTTTGTCTTCATTCCACAGGTTTATTGTGAGTTTAAAGCAACTGTTTTTCATGTTATAGATTAGCAACATTTAAGGTTAACAGGACTCAAGGGGTTACAGCAGGATTATTGTTTATATGTCTGTCCATTAAGACTCTGACCAAATGTTCTTCAGCTATCCATGAGTTCATTGAAAGTTCAAAACAACAGGTTTATTTTGTTGTTGTTGTTTTTTAAATGTCACAGGTTAACGAGGTTTACAAATCTGCTTTTTAACAAGAAACAGGTCATCTTTTTGTTTGTTTGTTTGATTTTGGTTTTGGTTTTTCGAGACAGGTTTCTCTGTGTAGCCTTGGCTGTCCTGCCCTGGACTCACTTTGTAGACCAGGCTGGCCTCAAACGCACAGAGATCTGCCTGCCTCTGCCTCCTGAGTGCTGGGATTGAAGGCGTGTGCCACTATGCCCAGCGAAACAGGTTATCTTATGTCTTATTTTTGAGGTTTTTTATAGCATCTTAGCTAATTTTCTATTCATGGGTCTCTTACCATGGTGCATGCTGAGACCTGTGACTTTATTTCTGGACTAGAGTGAATGCTTACTTTTGGTCATAAGTCTGTCCCAAACCTGTTATTCCTAGTGCATTTTATGTGCTAGTGACCCTGTGAAATTTCACAGGGTCTTTATGTAGCCTTTGCTATTCTGCAGGGGGTGGGGGGGCTTAAAGTTATTTAAATCAGGAATTCTACAAAATCATTATCAGGAATTATAAAATCAGCAGCAAGAAGCCGCCATCTGGAGAGAAAGTCCCTGAGGCAATGTCTCACCAGGGCAAACCCATTTATCAGCTGTGCAAAAAACAGTGGGCTGCCTCCAGGTAGCTCACTTGCTTGCCACAGGACCTTATCGCATGGCAGTTTTGTTTGTGGGAACAGTTATGATTTAACAAATCCATTTTATACAAGTTCATTCAGAAAATAGAGTTATCTCCTTGCCACTTTTTGGGAAACCAGCATAATTATAATGCAAAAATGTGACAGACCTTATAAAAAAGAAGCTAGATACTATTCTCCATTATCAAAATCAAGGTATAAGCAAGACATGATGCAAACCTATAATCCTGGTAGTTAAGAGACTTGGGGAGCAGGAAGCTGGCCTGTATAGGAAAATTCTACCTCTGAAATGACAAACATTTCTAATCAAATGATGAGTTATTTTTGAAAAACTTCTAGTTATCTTAATATTTAGTGGCAACATAATTGAATACTCTCTCTCTGAGATTAGATGAGAAACAATGCAAGATGTCTGCAGTCATATTCATTTTATAGCAATTACCAAAAGTAGAAAGATGCAAAATACTCAGTCTTCATAGAAAACAAGATTGCTTATACAGTAAAATTCTGAAGAATTTACAAAGTAGTTATGATAATGAATTCACCTCATCTGGTAGCATTTTTGTTATTTTGTTTTAATTCCTTCCTTCTCTTTTCTTTTTCCAACCTTGTTTTGTTTAGGCTGGTCTGGAATCTTCTATGTAATTCCTCCTGCCTTGATTTCTTGAGTGCTAAAGTTACAAGTGTGTGACTCTCACTATGCCTGGCTATATAATGTTTAATCTTAATTACCAGTTGGTTGAATTGAGAACCATTGAAGAGATTAGTATAGCACATGTTTAGGGAAAGCTGTGGTGGTATGCAAGAGAAAATTACATTAAAATCCTGGCATAAAAACTGGATTAATCATAGTAAAGTCATAATATAATTGTAAAACATATATGACAAAGAGCCTGTATCTACTGTACAAGTAAAGGAAACAATTTTAAAATACTTTACATATGTACTGATGACTAATTATTAACACATGAAAAGAAGATGCCTTGCACAACCAGCCACAGTCAGATACCATTCTATATCTAATAGATATGTAAGAGTAGCTGAAGTGTATAGGACTATATAATATATTGGCATGAATATAAAATAGTCAACATTTAACATTCTTACATTATTAATGTAAGTACAGCAGGTTTTAGCTAGGATATGGAACACTTAACATTCATGCATTGTTGGGGCTGGAGAGATGGCTCAGAGGTTAAGAGCGCTGCCTACTCTTCTAAAGGTCCTGAGTTCAATTCCCAGCAACCACATGGTGGCTCCCAACCATCTATAATGAGATCTGGTGCCCTCTTCTGGTGAACAGGAGTACATGCAGGCAAAACACTATATACGTTATAAATAAATCTTTTTTTAAAACCTCATGCATTGTTAATGAGAATATTATATGTTTGAGTCACTTTAAAAATACTCCTAGTCTCATATAAAACCTCACCTATATAACCAACTAATTCCACATTCTTATATATTTTCCTGAGACAAACAAAACATAATTTATGAAAACATTTGTTAAAGAGACCCAAACTGGGAATAACTCAAATGTCTATCAGAAAGAGAAAGCAGTATAATTTGTTACTATTATATGCAGCAACATAGATAATACACTGTGCTAAGTACGATACAAAACCCTACACAAAAAAAAACTTCCTACACTGAGAAGCTGGGGTATGCAGATGAAGAGTTCAAGGCACTCGGTTACATAGTAAGGTCCTGCAGGGAAAGGAGGTGTGTCATAGTTCCATTCGTATAGAATGTTCAAGCAGGCAGAACAGTGTCTATAGTAAAAATAGCTATAGTAAAAAAGTCTTCTCTTTGAGCAGAGGAATGTTGGGGGATGGTTATTTACCAAGAAAAGACATGATAGAACTTTCTGATTTGATAGATTTGTTCTGCATTTTAATAGAAATTTCAGTTACAGCATAGTGTGGTGGTGCACGCCTTTAATCTCAGCACTCCGGAGGCAGAGGCAGGTGGCTCACTGAGGATTCGAGGCCAGCCTTGCCTGCAAAGTGAGTCCAGGACAGCCAAGTCTACACAGAGAACCCTGTCTCAAACAAACAAACAAACAAACAAACATTTCAGTTGTTATCTGAGTGTGTGCACTTATCAGAGTAACTGATTGACATATTTAACATTTGTTAAGTTCACTATTTGTATGTTGATGAGGCACAGAATCATAGGCACTTATTGAACTTTGCTAATAAATACTTGCTGATGGGTATAGAAGTTTACAATCTACTGCAAGATGTATTAACAGATGAGTAGATGATTAGATATGTAATAAGAAAGCAAATATAAAAAACATTAGTTGTACCATTAGGGTTCTACACATAAGTATTATTTATAACACAAGGATACACACACAGACACACTTGCTTATTTGTTTGTTGCTATTGGTGGTATAATGGAATGCAACACAAGTTAATTATAACTTGTAAAAAGATACTATAATTGCTACATATATATACACTAACCTGAAACCGACAGGATTTATGTAGTAGTACGAAGAAAATTTTATTAAACCGTAGTTGTTGAACTAGGATGATGATGACAGACCCTCCCACTGCCACAAACTATCAAAGAACAAATAAATGTTATACATATTGAAAAAAATCTAAACAACAATTTAATATGTTCTTTGTTACGCATTCTCTGTGTTGTAAATATATGAGCTCTGTCAAGGTCAGCTCTAGATTGAGCATGTTGTTAATCCAAGTCTGTGTCTATAAGGCGATTTGAAGGTGTATATGCAAGAGCTTAGCCTTAAGAGGAGCTCCTATAATTTTGATTAGTAATAAAGAGGTAGGATGGACATTGCCTTATTAGTATAAACATGTAAAGCCAGATTATAGTACTTGAACCATGCGGTGTAGCAGTGTCCAACAGCCCAGTGATATAGCCAGATCCCTGCACATGATGTGTGATGCTGCATGTCACTTAAAAATTGGAACATTTGAGGGTAATTGATTTTCTTATAGAAATAAATAGAATGGCATTTCTATCTTTCATATTTCAAAATGTTTCAAGATACTAACAGACTAGGTATATCTTCATGTCTTAGATAGAGAATTGGTTTCTTGCATATACAAAAGATTATAATATAAAGTCTGATACATTTTGAATAGACAAAACCAAAACCTTCCATGGCAACAATTTGATGAGTGCAAAGATTGAGAAAATGTTTTCAATGATTATAACGTACAATAATTATTTAATATTTTATTAGTAATAAAATAAAAATTATTTGGCAATAGTTATTTAATATTTTACCTTTTAAATTGATAGGTTATAAATGTGCATCTTTAAGAATACTAAATGTGCTTGGGGTGGTGGCACACACCTTTAATCCCAGTACTGGGAGGCAGAGAGAGGCAGGTGGAGTTCGAGGCCAACCTGGTCTACAGTGTGAGCTCCAGCACAGCAGTAACTACATAGTAAGACCCTGTCTAGGAGCAACCCCCTCTCATTTATAAATTACATGGCAATCAATCTAGAATATTAGCTTATTCATTATACATTATAGAAATATATACCATTTCTTTGTAATGAGAGAATTAAAAATCTTAGGTGGCTCAGTGGTTAAGATCACTTGTTGCTCTTTCAGAGTATCAGAGTTTGGTTCCAAGTACCCACATCAAGTGACTCACAACTTCCTGTAACTCTAGCTCCGCAGCATCTGATGATGCCTTCTGTCTTCTGAGGCATCCGCCTGGGTGTACACACACACACACACACACACACACACACACACACACACACACACAAAAAAAAAAAAAAATCTTAAAAATACTTCTGTAATTATTTTGAATTACACAATTCAAGATTATTGGCTATATACCTGTTTATAATTATTCACTACCACCATTTCTGAAACAGAACAAATAAACTTTTCTATAACTGTAGCTCAGTCTCTTCTCCCCTCTCTTTTTAAACCTCTGATAACCACTGTTCTTCTCTGTACTTGATAAACTTTGCATTTTTAGATTTTGCACATGTAAAATCACTATATTTCTATGTCTGGCTTATTTCAGCTACCATGATTTGTTGTCACAAGTGACAGGATTTTCAATTTTCATAACTCAATAGTGTTCCTTTGTATGGTTTGTATGTGTTTGTGATTGCATTTTCTTTGTCCATTTTCTGTTGATTGATACTTAGGTTGACCTGGGCGTGGTGCCGCATGCCTTTAATCCCAGCACATGGGAGGCAGACGCAGAAGCAGGAGGATTGCTGTGAGTTCGAGACCAGCCTGGTCTACAAAGCAAGTCTAGGATAGCCAAGACTACACAGAGAAACCCTGTTTTTTTTTTAAAAAAAAAAGACACTTAAGTTGATATATGTCTTGGCTATTGTATGGGTTTTAGGAATTAAAATAATGTATCCAGGGTTGTGCTTTTAGCAGCTGAAGCCGTTCTCATCAGACTGAAGATACCATTTGACATACTGATTTTGTATCCTTTGGATGCCACATACCCAGAAATGGGATTGCTGGAGCATATGCTGCCTCTACTTTTGTTTTGTTTTGTTTTGTTTTGTTGATCGAGACAGGGTTTCTCTGTGTAGCCTTGACTGTCCTGGACTCACTTTGTAGACCAGGCTGACCCCGAACTCACAGGGATCCATCTGCCTCTGCCTCCCAAGTGCTGAGATTAAAGGCATGCACCACCACTACCCGGCCTATGGTTCTACTTTTAATTACTTTTTGGAGGGGACATTATAATGTTTTCCAGTGGCTGTACTAATTTATATTCATATGAACAATATTTAAGAGTTTACCTTGCTCGACATTCTTAATAATAGCAGCTTGGTTGTTGTTTTTTGGTTTTTGGTAATTGAGTGTTAACTAAAGACTGATTTTATTTGCCTCTAATAATAATATTGTAAAATTTCTTATGCATTTCTTGGCCATTTGTAAGTCTTCTATTTTAGTTTTCTTCTACTGTGATGTTATTTAGTGTAGTAACATGACCAGAAGCAACTTTAGAAAGAAAGGCTTAATTTATTTTATTTTATTTTTTAAAAAAAATTCAAATTTAATTTTAATTTATGTGTGAGGGTGTCAGATCTTAGAGTTACAGACAGTTGTGAGCTGCCATGTGGGTGCTGGGAATTGAACCTAGGTCCTTTGGAAGAGCAGGCAGTGCTCTTAACCACTGAGCCATCTCTCCAGCCTGAAAGGGCTTAATTTAGATAACAATTATTACAGGTTAGAGTTAGGGAAAAAGTGGCAGGACTTACATCTATGTCTGTCATTGAGAACAGAGAGAAGTAAATTGATTCATGCTTTTTACTTAGCTCACTTTACTGTTATACAGTACAGAACTCAGACTCAGGGAATGATGCAGAACCACAGAAGCTGGTTCTCCCCATATTAAAGCAATCAAGAAAATCCCTCAGACCTGCCCATAGGCCAACTCAACCTTTATGAGATTCAGTTCCCAGGTAGTGCTAGGTTGTATCAAGTTGATGAAATCAATCATTGCAGCTTTTTCAAGTGGTACCTATTTATTTTAATTCAGATTATAATAATATTTGGCATTTTTTATGTTGAGTTCATTATGCACTCTTTGTCAGATATAGAGATTATGACTGCTATCATTTGCAGGATGGTAGTAAAGGCCAGGCTGTTCATTTACTCTGTTGCTTTTTTTGTAAAGAATCTTTTAAATTTGATATCCCATTTGCGTATAATTTTCTGTTGGTATATCTCATTCAGATATTCCCTTAGCTAGGAAGGCGTGGCATGTACTTTTAGTCCCCACAACTTGAGAGGCTGAGGTGGGAGGATCAGTGGTCATGAGTTTCAGAGCATCATGGGGAACTGAACATGACATTATCTCAAACAATTATTTCCCATACAAATATGCAGAACACTTTATGTTTTCTCTTGGTAGTACATACAGTTACATTATCTGAGATGGGATGAAAGACTTAGGGGTAGACTCTGGCTTGATTTTAAAAAAAAAGTTGATTATTGGAAGTTTCAGCCTTGAGATATTATATAGGCATGTAGTTAGAAGTGTTTAGGATTAGAACTAAGTCTGAGAATGAAAAATGTGCAATGAGTTGCAAGTGGAGGGTTATTGGTCCAGTGGTTCTTTGGGAAAATTTGTAATACTGATACTTTATGACTTAACAATACCACGTCTGAGTGGGTAATTATTTCTAAGAAACCTTTTTTTCCCCCTTTTTTTTAGATAGGATCTGATGTAGCCCGTGTTGACCTCAGATTTACTATGTATCTGAGGATTACTTTGAACTCTACTCCTCCTGCCTCTACATTTCCAATGCTGATATTATAAGTCTGCAGCACTTTGCCCAGTATAAGAAATGTTTGGTAGGGCTGGAGAGATGGCTCAGTGGTTAAGAGCACTGGCTGCTCTTCCAAAAGTCCTGAGTCCAATTCCCAGCAACCACATAGTGGCTCACAACCTTCTACAATGAGATCTGGTGTCCTGGTGTGCAGCTGTATAGGCAAAACACAACATTGTATACATAATAAATAAATTTTAAAAAAGAAATGTTTTGTAGATGTATCCTAGGAAATAAATACAAGATTTTTTTTTTTTTTTTTTTTTTAAATAGGAGTGTATGGAAGGAACTCTGCTGGATAAGGTTGAAGTCTGATGTCTCCAGATAACTGTTTTGTGCTTGGTCTATAATGGGAGACTCCCTTTTTTCAGTGGGGTTCCCACTCCACCTGATCTGGTAAATCCAGATTTGTAAGGAGCCCTCACATAGCCTTTAAGGAAGATTACAGGCCAGGCCCCTTCCTGATAAGGAACTTACTCAGCAAGCACAGGGAATTCCTAGAAGTACTTCATCATATGCTAAGGAGATCCTAGCCTCAGCAAATGACCTTTAATAGTACTTAGAAGTTATTCCCTTATCCTTAGGATAATTAAGTACTTTGTTTTCCTTCTTGTGATAGGACCCCAGCTACTGCATGTAAATGAGGTACCGTGCCACTGCATGTAGATTAAGTATCCTGGCACCTTTAGCCCAAGCAAATCAGACACATTCTTCCACAAACCCCTCCCCACTGCCCAAGGTTTATAAATAAATGCTGGACATCTTGCTTGCTCTCTCTTGCTTGCCATTTCCCCACTGTGACTGCCTGATACTCCATTTATTCTGGGGAAGAATCACCTCTGGACACCCGGTGTTCAGTCAGTGATGGTGGAACTACCTTGACACGCACTTTGTTGCTGCTAGCTAGGTGGGACCCCTGGTGAAGCACTTTGGGCCTGCATCTCACTGGACCTGCTTTTCGGATGGGTTGGTTTTGGGCTTCCACCTGCTTCCTCTGCTTAGCAGGGCAGAAAGGGTTTTGTAACACTTGATAGCAGTTCAGGCTTGTGGAGCTCCTGAGGCTCCACTGCTGTCTGATACTAGCCATCTCATATATATTCTCTCTCTCTCTCTCTCTCTCTCTCTCTCTCTCTCTCTCTCTCTCTCTCTCTCTCTCTCTCTCTCTCTCTCTCTCCCCTTAAATAGCCTTAGTTAATCTGGGGCAGGGCAGATATTAGTCCTCTAAACTACTTCCCATTGTGGGGCAGGTATGGGATGCCTGCCCCTGTTAATTTCTATCAAGCTACTTCCCATCCATAATCCCAAATACTTGCTAATTATCATCATCTGGGCCAAGTCTCCATCCATGCTGGCCATGTGCTTCACCTCCACCTAACCATGGCCCAGCCTTCTTCTCCTTCCCTCTCCCTCCCAAGATTCTCTGTCTCCTCAAGTCCTGGAACCTTAGCCACGCCTATTCCATTTTCCCTGCCCAGGTGTGATGGCCTTTTATTGGTCAAACAGGTTAGGCTCTTAGGAAAGGTACAGGTGGGGACATAGAGACAGCAAGCAGTAGTTAGCATCAATATATACCAGGTCAACCCCCAACAATTCCCCCTTTCTGTGTAAATAAAAAGGCCAGTTTTAAAAATATATAGTAAGAACAATTATGAAAAATGATAAAAACCAGTCGGTAGGCCTTACATACACAATGTCTAATCAAAAGGTATTTGGCAACCTTGAAGAAAATATTATCTATTCTAACTTGGTGAGTCAAAAGTTTTGAACCTAAGTCAAAATCTGTCAAAGCTCCTATTTATCTAGATCTAAAAGTATCTTCTTAACTCCTAAACAAGTAAGCTTAATTTTAAAACTTATCTGGTCTTCAACCCCAGCAGACTTGAGAAGGAATAAATTTACCTACCTGAGTAAACAGGAAGTGTAGGTTGGCAGCTTCCAAAATGAAAAAAAAAAAAAAGAGAGAGAGAGACAGTTTGCTGCCTGAGCAGTCACCCAAAACTGTTGGAGCATCATCTTCAGCCTTCTGGACTAACATATCTGACAGACATATTTATGAAGCAGGAACTATTGAGGACTTGTTTACCCTGTCTGGCAGAGTTTGGCTGTCGACACTGCCTGCATTTAAGCTTGCTCATTTTAGGCAGAATTCTGTCTGTGGGAGAAATGAAGACATTTTTGCCCAGTGGCTGCTTTGCATACTCAAAGCCATCTCCACAAGGAGTTTCTTTGATGCTCATGATCTTCTTTGAGGTAGGCTGGTTGTTGCCAAGAGTTAACCTGTGTTAGAGTTGTCAAAGAATCTTTAAAGTAATAAAAACATCTTTAAATGCCATATTCTGTAGGTCTCTGAGGATTTTGAAGACCTTATCTATTTTACCTTATTTATCTATAGAATCATATCTATCTGTTAAACCTAGGATGTATATTCCAATTCTTTGATAGTACTATTGCAAGCTGTTTTGGAAGCTGTTTTGGATAATTAAGTAATATTAGTCAATTGTTAGTTGATCAACTCATGGTCAGCTATCTCATTCTAAAAGATCTAAACTGTAACACTGGTGAAAACTCATTTTCCACTTCCCCAGTAAGACCAGGAACCTGGCTTGTCACCCAGGTCATAGGCCTCACAGTGAGCTCTCCAAGATGCCCCTAAGTAAGAAATGGGACCTTGAGACCTTTGATCTTAAGGTCCGGACGTGGGACCCAGGCCACCTGCTGAACACTGACCAACAGCAGTGTAGTTCTGATGGGGAGTAGAAAGAGAATTAAAGAAAATAATCTTATATTTGAGAATGGATAAATACATATTGGCCTATGTACAAATCAGACTGTATGCATAATAATAAGACACATAAAATAACAAAGGAATTATAGTTCTAGTTACTCCAGATGACTCAGCTCTGTAATCTAGCTTTCTGGAGACTAAGGCAGAGGATTGCGAGTCTGAAGCCTGCCTGGGCCACAGAGTGGTTCAAGGCTAGCATGGACAACTTAATGAAACCCTGCCGTGAAATAAAAAGTGAACTGTGACCTGGGGATATAACTTACTACCATGTACAAGACCCTAGGTTCAATTTCTGGACTAGCCAGGGGGATAAGGGAGGAATTCTTTTTTTTTTAACAGTTTTTTAAAATTTAAACATTTTTTCATGTGATATATTTTAATCATATTCTTTCCTGATCCCAATTTCCTCCTAGATTCTTCTCAGCTTCCTACCCAACCAACTTTATGTTCTCATTGTTGGCTCTGTTTCTTAACAATTAGGCTTTATTATACAACCCAGCTATCCTATATAGGAGGGAAAGAAAAAAGGTTAAATGGAAACAAGAATAAATCTTCTGGAAATCAGCTCCACGGAACGGATCCCTAGGTTCTCCGGGCCTGCACGCTGATCCTCTCCCTGGCTTAATGAGTACTTTCAAAGCAACATTTTAAGTCTTAGCAATTCATTTGAAATGGAGAGCCTTTGAAATCCTTAAGTTCTCAATTTTTGTTTTATATTGTTATTTTATTGTTATCCGTATTTTAGCAAAACAGTAAATCTCTTCTGAATGTAAAACATGGCTGAGCATTTGTGTAATGGAGGAATATTTATGACATAGTACGGACAAGTGAATGGTCAGAAGCTTGTGCATCCCTGGCTGTCCTGGAAGTGACTATTTAGATCAGGCTGGCTTGAAACTCACACAGATCTGCATGTCTTTTTCCTGACTGCTGGAGGAAAAGGCTTGCACCACCATACTTGGCTCTCATAGACTCTTACAGGCAAAGGAAAAGATTACTAAATAGAAACATTTAAATGGGCTATTATTAAGATGATGCTGTAAATTTCTTAGACCATTTAGGCAAGCTCACAGTATTCAAATGCACCTTTATTTGTCTAACTTGTTTATGTGTTTTGTTTTTCAGAAGGAATTGAGCCTTCCAAGGAGAGGCAGCTTGTAAGTAGATGGCCCTTACTGTTACGATTTTGTCTATGATGATCTCCTTAAGAACTATTGTTAATGAACTTTCTGAAGAAACCATTGTTAATATCCATTGTATAAATTTCATTTAAAAGTCTTGTTTTCTGGGTGCTGGAAAGATAGATGGCTCAGTGATTTAGAACAGAGGACCTGTGTTCAATTTCCAGAACCCACACAGTGCCTCACAGCCCCCCACAACTCGAGGGTCAAGGGATCTGACGCAATTCTCTAACTCCAGAGGCAATAGACATATTCAGGCACACATGTGGTACATAAACATACACACAGGTAAAACATTCATATCCATTTAAGAAAAAAAAGAATCTTGTCTTCTGCATATGTTTCTCATGAGGTCAGACACTTTTTCCTTAGTAACCTGTGGGAAGGATTGTAAGCCTTGTCACAGGTGAAAGCAGTCTTGGCGGGCTTTGCCCTTGGACACACCACAGATACTCCCTGAGATTAACCTTGAGATAGACTGGGTGGAG
>OU015754.1:51378689-51413430 GCA_907169655.1 Acomys percivali | reverse complement strand
CTCCTCCTCCTCCTCCTCCTCCTCCTCCTCCGCCACCTTGGGAGTTCGACCTCTCACTTTTCCAGCACGAGCCAGGGAACCATGGACTTTACCTCCCAGCATGCGGCCAGCCACTTCCAGAGTGGTTAGGGCCTCTACACCACACTGGCCTAGGGTGGCCTCATCCTCCAGTGGCGAGCCTGCCGGAAGCATAACTTGCTCTTCGGGGGCAATGCCTTCCAGTGAGGCCACATGAGCTTTGATCTGGGCGACCATCTCCTGGCCGGTCACCTCGAGGGTGTGTAGTTCCTGGGCTCGGACAAAGAGCTGCATGTTGGCGACTAACCCGTGGATGGCGCTGCTGCTACTGCGAAGATGGAGTCAAGAAAGAGGCTGTGTCCCACTTTTATGTGGAACTGTCAGTCTAGGTCAGGTTTCATGCTTGCATAGTAGACAGTGTACTCACTGAGCTGTCTCCTTAGCCCTCTCTTTCTACAATGTATACCTGGGGAGTTTTTTTTATTCAAATTCAGCTTAATATTTTATTGTATTATGAAAGGCTTTTCTGACCTCATCACACTTAGACCCCAGACAATTCAGACTAAGTCGAATTTCCTAGAATATTTCTTTCATGGCTCCTGTTTTGTTGGTTTTTTGAGACAGAGTTTTTCTGTGTAGCCTGACTGACCTGAAACTTTTTTGTAAACCAAGCTGGTCTTTCTCCTTCTCCTTTAAGGCAGGGTCACCTGAAACTCACTATATAATAGACCAGGCTGGGCTCAGACTCATCCATCATTGTTCATAAGACAAATGTCAAAAAATAATTCTATTGTATTAGCCTATCGGCTGGATGGCTTAAGCAACAAAATTAGGTCATAGTTTTGGAGGCTAGAAGTACAAGATTAAAGTGCATCAGTTTTGGCTTCTTGTAAGGACTCTCTGACGCCATCTGCTCACTTAGCCTTTTAAAAATATAGATGCTGAGAGGTGGAGGGATAGATCTATTTCCTTTCTTGCTTGGTTAGCTTTTAAGTTAAGGTGCTGGAGAGATAATTTAGCAGTTAAAAGGACTTATTGCTATTGTACAGGATCTGGGCCCTGAGATGGCAACTCTTAGCCGCTGTAATACTAAATCCAAAGGATCCTGCATCATTGTTGGGACTCTGTCAGCTCCAGGTATGCATATGATGTACATACATGCACACAGACACTTTCATATAAAAATAAATACATCTTTTTTCATTAAATGAAAAATATTATACGTATGGAAGTTTTTGCCTGCATGTGTATTTGTGCAGCACTTGTGTGTCTGGTGCCAGTAGAGAGTGCTAGATTACCTGGAACTGGAGTTATAGATGGTTGCCATGTGAATGCTGAGAATTGAACTGGGTCCTAAGATAGAGTAATACTGGTTTTTTTTTTTAATCAAAAATGTATTTTTTCATATAATATACAATGGCTCCCCCTTCCCTAACTCTTCCCAGATCTACCCACCCACCAAAACCCATAACTTTTCTTTCTCTTATTAGAAAACTGACATCTAAAAATAATAGTAAAATAAAATAAAACCAAACCAGAACAGAACAGAACAAAACAAACAAGAAAAAAAGTGCCAAAGAAAAAAGCACAAACATACTCTTCCTCTATATATACACATTCCCACATACAGAAATCCCATAAAAACACAAAATCAGAAAACATAATTGACTTCGTTAGGGTTTCTATTGCTGTGAAGACCTGAACTATGGCATCCCTTATAAAGGAAAACATTTAATTGGGACTGGCTTAGAGTTTCAGAGGTTTAGTTCATTATGGGTATAGCGGGGAAGCATTGCAGCATGCAGGCAGACACAGTGCTGGAGAAGGAGCCAAGAGTCTACATGTGCATCCACAGGCAGCAGAAAGAGAGAGTAAGCCATGCACATTTGAAACCTCAAAGCTCACTGCCTAATCATGGCGAAAGACCTGTAAGGTTAAGTAAATAAATAATTATATAAATAGCCCAGAGAAGGCATTGAGAAAAAAACTTTCAAAAATACCATTGAATTTATCTTGTGTTGGCCACCTACTGCTGGGGATGGGAAATGCCCTTAAGGGTGTTTTGTAGATCCATATACCCAGTGAGATGGTTGGAGAAAACAATTTTTTCTTTGTTAGAGGTTATCAATTGGCCTTAGCTTCTGGGTTATGCATGGGGACTTGTGTCCCTCTTAGTGCTGGGACCCCATCTTAGCCAATATTTTTAACAACTGAGCCATCTCTCCAGCTTCCATATAAATCTTTTTTAAAAAGAAATGTTAAATTAAGCTAACAGACTCTAAAGTGCATGTCCTATATCTGTATCATGAGAAATATAATCTCAATTCTCTACAGAAAAACCCAGCTTTGCAAAATCTTGTAACATAGTAACAAATATAAATAAAATATACATAAAAGTACTGACTTAAAAGACAATTTAAGCCGGGCGGTGGTGGTGCACGCCTTTAATCCCAGCACTCGGGAGGCAGAGGCAGGCGGATTGCTGTGAGTTCGAGGCCAGCCTGGTCTACAAAGTGAGTCTAGGACAGCCAAGGCTACACAGAGAGACCCTGTCTCGAAAAACCAAAAAAAAAAAAGGCAATTTAATTATTTTATCCAATTAATAATGGAGACAGATACGTTTAACAGTACAAAGAAGTTAAAGAAGTTGATTTATATAAATTGAAGAAAGATTAAAATAATGCACAAGTCAAAACTGGGTTCTTGTATGGAAAAGAGAAGTAATTGAATCTTTACAGAACTTATTTGCATATATATAGACAATATTTTTATTGCCATGAGTTATGTGTAGCTTATGAGTTATAAAAACTAGCTTAAATGCAATAAAAGACTAGAATCAAATAAACAAAAGAATGATTTCTCAACAACACATAGCCTTCCTTTGGAAATACCTAATTTGATTCTTTCCTTTCCTCCCCTACTTTCTGATCGTCTTTCCTCCTTTACCCTGTTCTTTCCTCACCTTTTTAAAAAATCTAAAATCTTGATTTTTACACACACACACACACACACACACACACACACACACACACGACAAAGCTGATTCTTGATAAATTTAGCCCTTTCATAGATTAGCAATAATATTAGTTTAATATAGTCCTTTTAAAATTTGTTGTAGCTTTTAACAAATTGCAGGTTCTTTGGCTGAAGAGATGTCTTAGTGATTAAGAACACTTGCAGCTCCAGCTGAAGACTCAAGTTTCTCGAACCCACATGAGGTGGCTCACCACCTCAGAGGATCTGACACTCTTCTGGCCTCCAAGGACATGTGCGTGTACGTGGTGCACAGATAGACAAACAGGCACATACACAAAAGTAAAAATAAATAATTAATTAATTTTTAAAAATCTCACAAAAATGTGAAAACTTCTTTTTTTGTGTGATTTGAGGCCAGGAAGCCACATCTAAGAAATTTTCCATCGGACTGGGGAGTTTGTCTCCTTTCAAGGTCTCAGTTATGTTACAAACCATGGACATTCCAGGAAAAGAACTTTCTGTAAGATTTGACCCTATAAGTCAAGTGCCAGGTCAGTTTTCCTGGGAGGATATTATTTGAACAAGCCACACAAAATTTTCTGTAATTCCTTAAAAGTGTCTTGTTAAACCTGATTGAATGACTGTCATTCTCAAATTGAACATCAGAGACAAGTCCTTGGCTGCATGACTTTTTTACAGTTATATTTTAGTGTTAAGAAAAAGAAGAGACTTGTATTACATCTATTCAGATAACTATATTGCTTTGAAAATTGAGGAGACTTAGTAAGCCTTTCTCAATCCGGATGGAGGTGGGCCAAAGAGAATGAGAAGTGATTTATCAGTGTTTCATTACACAAGAGTTGAGGCTACCAGCTTAAGGATTATAAATAGCCTAGGGAGGAAGATAACAGGCTTCTTTTATGTATTAGAAAAATAACTACCAAGAAGAGACTTGATACCCTATGAGCATATAAAGGGGGAGGAAGTCCCCCTCAGGCACAGTCATAGGGGAGGGGAGTAAGGGAAAAATGGGAGGGAGGGAAGAATGGGAGGATACAAGGGTTGGGATAACCATTGAGATGTAACAAGAATAAATTAATAAAAAAAATCTATAAGAAAGAAAAATAAGCATTAGAAGAATGTTTGTAACAACTACAATCTTTCCTTCTCAGCTTATTCAGTCCTGTATATTCATTTTCATTTTAGTAGTTCAGACATTAGCAGTCCTCTTCTCTACCAAAAGGAGTTTTGGAAATTCTGACTCAGCCCACTGGAATGGTCTGGAAGTTCTCCAGTTGTCCTAGTGATACCACACAGGAAGCCTATGCCCAAGAGTCTATTCTTTGACACGTCAATAGTTTTAAAACCCTGCTGACTCCTTTGCCGTGTAGCTCTGAGATAAGCTTTCTTTGTTGGAAACACAGACTCTGGCTACTAATTGATTGCATAGCTTTGAAACAAGCATCACTGTGAAAGAAGCTCTCTGTAGATAACAGAGATATGAAATTATAGTTATTTTATTTTGAAAGATAATTTTCAAATGTGAACATTCTGTTAAAAATTCATTAAGAGGATACAATTAACAGGTGAATTAACTTGTTTAACACCATGTAAAGGCAAAACAGCTGGGTAATGGTGGCACATGTATTTAACCAGCACTGAGGAGGCAAATGCAGTCCTGATCCATAGAGAAAGTTCCAGGACAACCAGGATCATACAAAGAAACATAAAGACAACCCAAGATTTGAGCAAAATGTTTATAGAATAGTTCTTTCTGAAGATAGTGAATGATGTATCTGATTTAAAAAACATGATTATATAGTTATAGCAGAGGAAACAAACCTAATATATGACATGTAGTCTTGTGATACAATATGTGTAGTAAAAGGAACTAGGAATTATCATGTAAAAAGAATCAGGATTGGGGCTGGAGAGATGTTTCAGTGGTTAGAAGTGTTGGATGCTCTTTCAGATGACGTGGGTTGGTTCCTGTCCCCTACATGAGTCAGTTCTCAACCTTCCTAGTGCTGCAGCCCTTTAGTACAGCGTTCCTTGTGTTGTGGTTACCCCCAAACACGAATTATTTCTGTTGCTACTTTATTACTGTAATCTTGCTACTGTTATGAATCATAATTAGATATCTGATATCCAGAATATCTGATGTGATCTCAAATTGGTCAAGACCCACAGTTTGAGAACCCCACATTGAGACTGGTAGGAGTAGGACCATTTCCTCCCTGTTCTGACACTGCATGTCCCAGTATATGTGGTCCATGAAGCCTTATGTTCCCCTACCTCTGCCACCCTTGAGGTCTCATAGGCTGGTGGCCAGGTTATGGGTTACACGTCTTCTCTCCTTATTAGGGCATATCCAGCAAGTACCTGGAATTCCTTTTCATGCATATAAGACATTCCCAGTACCTTGGTACCACCCAACAATGTACACTCGTCCCGAAAGCTTCTACCAGCCCTCCAAACATTTAAGTAGTGTTTGTTCCCTCCAATAAGGAGCTATCTCACTGAAGCTGTCTCCAGAGAAGTCAGTTTCTCAGGCGTGCTCACCAGGTCCTGAGGTTTCCATTCCCAGGCCTTTCCTGCCTTGTTCCCCTTCCAAGATCTACCAGTTGTGATCCTGGGTGGACAGGCCGTTACAAGGAAGCATGCAGGGAAGAGGTGCCAGGAACAGCAGAGAACCTCTGTCCTCCATGATGAATAACAACCATTTGAAACTCCAGTTCCAGGATACCTGACACTTGTTTGGCCTCCATGAGCACTGTGTGTATGTGGTGTATAGACGTACATGCAGGCAAAATGCCCATACACATGAAATAAAAATACATCTTAAAAAGAAAAAAAAAGAGTGATCTAGGAGTTTGGAATAAATATTAGACATCAGTATTTTTATAAAACTATGTTGATCTATTAGATATTTGATGACAAATTTTAAAGCAATGTCATTACTAAATGAGTATTTTAGACAACTGAAGTCAATATTGAAGATACTGAACTGTTATTTCCTAGTACGATATGACAAGGCACGTTCAGGACATTCGATGCCATTCTTCTAACTGTATTACAATACGTATAGTTTTTTGTTTTGTTTTGTTTTTTTGTTTTTCGAGACAGGGTTTCTCTGTGTAGCCTTGACTGTCCAAGACTCGCTTTGTAGTCCAGGCTGGCCTCGAACTCACAGAGATCCGCCTGCCTCTGCCTCCCAAGTGCTGGGATTAAAGGCGTGCGCCACCACGCCCGGCAAGTTTTGTACAGATATAAACTTCATCATAGACTGCCTGTACTGGTTTACTGAAATAACTGTCCATTTTGGGGAAAGCCTAGGTGTGATAGTTAATGTAGATTGTAAAGCTAACAGAATGTAGAATTGCCTCAGAAAAAAAGCTTCTGGGCATGCCTGGGAGGGAGTTTCTAGGAACACCTACCCTAAATGTGGGTGGCACATTCCATGGACTGGGCTGCCAGACTGAGGTGTTTTTTTTTTTTGGTTTTTTTTTTAAAGGAAGTAGGCGGAACATTAGCATTCTTTCTCTTACTGTGGATGTGACGTGACACTTAATTTTTACTTCTGTGCCATGACTTCTCTGTCATGCTGGACTGTGCTCTCAAACTGTGAGCCTTTCCTTCCTTGGCTGGTATTTGATTATAACAATGAGAAAAAGTAACTAATAACACTGGGTGAAAAGGAACTTAGAGTAGCTTCTTCTAGGCTTTACAAGGGTAATGTATAGTTGATAGCAGAAAATAGCTAGCATTGTCTTTTTATTTTGTTTTGTTTTGTTTTGAAGACAGAGTTTCTCTGTGTAGCCTTGGCTGTCCTGGATTCACTTTGTAGACCAGGCTAGCTTGAAACTTGCAGCAATTCACCTGCCCTTGCCTCCTGAGTGCTGGGAGTAAAGTGTGCCCCCATGCCTTACTGGATTATCTTTTTTTTTTTTTTAAACCACAAGGAATGAATTCTTTCAATGAACTGAGCTTAGAATTGGAATTGTTGTTGTTTCCAGACAGGGTTTCTTTGTGTAGCCTTAGGTGTAGATCAGGCTGGCTTTGACTCACAGAGGTCGGCCAGCCTCTGCCTCCTGAGTGCTGGGCTTAAAGGCATATGCTACCACTGCCCAGCCTAGAATTGGATTTTTTTTTAAATCAAGATTCTTGTGGAGGGAAAAATGTTTAGATAACATCTTTTAAAAAATATTTTTAATTAATTAATTATGTATACAGTGTTCTGCCTGCACATACAACTGCAGGCCAGAAGAGGGCATCAAATCATATTATAGATGGTTGTGAGCTACCATGTGGTTGCTGGGAATTGAACTCAGGACCTTCGGAAGAAGAGCCAGTGCTCGTAACCTCTGAGCCATCTCTCCAGCCCTAGATAACATCTTGATTGCAGAGTTTTGAGACACTGAATAAGAAACCTAGCTAGACTGCATTTGCTAATAAATATATGCTGCTTTAAGTGGCCAAGTTTGTAGTCATTTATTGTGCAGTAGAAAAACAGGCATTGATTTTGATTCTTTAAATTATTTATTTATTCATTCATTTATTTATTTACTTAAGGCAGAGTCTTATGTTTCCTAATCAGGCTTTGACCTCTTTGTAGTAGAAGGTGGCTTAAACTACTGATCCTTTTGCCCTCACCTTCTGAGATCTTGGCTTGCAGGTGTGTGCTGACACACCTGGTCAGCTTCAGTTTTTCTGCCCAAATTGCCATTATTCTCAGACAGAGTTCTCTTTCTGGAGTTTCCAGTTTCATAGCACATTACTGGTATTCTGACAGTTTTCCCTCCATACCTTTAAGGAAAGAAGAAGAAAGATGTAGTCATCTTCTTGGGTTCTGAACTATAGGTTCTTGGGTGGAATTTTAGCATTCCATTTTGCCAGTGTATGTGGCCAGGTCTTGTGACAGAGGCAGCTTCATTTCTTTAAGGAGCTTAGTTTTTGTTTGTAATGTTTAACAGATGTCTAATGTGAGTGATGTATTTCACAGGTTCTTTCCCCCTGCCTCTGATAACATAGTCCACAAATATTTCTGCAAACGAATAGTGAAAGTTGGATGTCTCATTTGCCATACTACCAAGTAGTAAGCCTTGTTATTAGTTCAGTAAAGCATTAGGCCTTCCCATGCTGGCAGATGCACAGGGATAGTACATAGACTCCAGTGCCGATAGATTTCCACTAGTCTGTCTGGAGAAGTGTCAGATTCTGGAGGTAGAAGTAGTATCCTCTTTGATGTTAGATAAAAGATATAAGATATGACTTAATCTTTAAAAACCAAGCATTTTCCATCTTCAGAATTATTGAAGAAACCACATTGTGCCAGTTTTCCTGCAGTTAGTATAGTCTAGACAAAGATCACTTTGTTGCTGTTGTCAGAAATTCTTACTGAAAAGTATAGCTCAGAAATTTCTAACATCGATTCTAGAGATAGAATCTCTGACTCAGCAACTTGGCTGAAGATAGGGATACTTTGGACTAATAAAATTCATACGAAGGGAAACTAAGCATAAATACTGAGAAGACTGATTTTCAGTTTACCAATATGGTTTACTCTCTTTTGTTTGGTTTTAGGTGGTGGTTGTCGCTGTACACAATGGGGATTTTTTTTTTAAAGATTTATTTATTATATATACAATGTTCTGCCTGCATGTGTGCCTGCCTGCCAGAAGAGGGCACCAGATCTCATTATACATGGCTATGAACCACCATGTGGTTGCTGGGAATTGAACTCAGGACCTCAGGAAAAGCAGCCAGTGCTCTTAACCTCTGAGCCATCTCTCTAGCCCCATAATGAGAATATTAATAGCACATATTTTATAGGGCTACTATGAGTATGGGTATTGCCTGGGAAGAACTTAGGTTCTTACTAGGTAAGCACTTAATAAAGATTGGTTTGGTTTTTCGAGACAGGGTTTCTCTGTGTAGCCTTGGCTGTCCTGGACTCACTTTGTAGACCAGGCTGGCTTGAACTCACAGAGATCTGCCTGCCTCTGCCTCCCGAGTGCTGGGATTAAAGGCATGTACCACCATGCCTGTCCCTAAAGATTGGTTTTTATGTCATTACTTGTTATTAACCTTGGTTTAGATATTACAGGACTGGAAAATACTGGGCAGAAGTGTAAAGCGTTTCCATAATAGTAAGCTGAATCTAAGAATGGGGTAGTTTAAGGCTGTGGCTCTTGTGACTGATCCTGATATGGGACCGTACTTGTTGAGATTTCTGAGAGCATTCAGTTAATTTTAAGATTTGGAGAGAAAATGTGAAGGCCAAGAAATTGAGCTAATGCCTTTAATCCCAGCACTCGGGAGGCAGAGGCAGGTGGATCGCTGTGAGTTCGAGGCCAGCCTGGTCTACAAAGTGAGTCTAGGACAGCCAAGGCTACACAGAGAGACCCTGTCTCGAAAAACCAAAAAAAAAAAAGGAAATTGAACTAATATATGGTGGCAAAGTATGTACCTATTGCTACTAGGTGAGGGTGGATTTGCCTGGGTGATTAAAACTGAACAGTGCCTTTCAAGTGTTTTAGATTGTTAGTAACAAATAGATTTTGTATTGTGTCTCATCACACATGTTTCACACATATTTTATGTATTCATTATAATTGTAATAAACTAATTTCATAAAACAGCATTAACCTCACTATGTGTAATACTCTGGCATACTATAATTTTGTTTCTCTTTTTAAAAAAGTGTTGATCCTGCCTTCCTCACTTGCTTTAATGATTTACTAAACGTGTAGTTGCAGAAGCACTTGGACATACTTGCTGTGTACGTGAGTGAAGCGCCTGTCACCATTGGCTGGTTTGCTGTGGCAAGGGCTGGGACTTCTTACTCTTTAGCCTCTGCACACTTTCCTTTGGTTGCTTAGCTTTCTACAGATCAGGCTGGTTTTCTCAGATGATTGCCTGTTACCTAGATGCATCTCCTTTAAAATAGGAAGATATTTAATAGCACCCAACACTTCCTCTGTGCTGTGTGCTTTTATGTTTACATATTATTCATCTACATCAGGTACCTTAGTTATCTTCATTTTACAGATGGGAAACTAAAGCATACTCAAGTAGCTTACATTAAAGCCTAGAGTGTCTTTCATGTAAATGGTTTCTGTGATAGTCACTGGATCAAATTTCATTAGTTTCTGGTCTTGCAGTTGTTTGTGTGGTTTCATGTATCCCCAGGTGGTCTCAATTTGCTCTGTAGGAAAAGATGACCTTGAATCTGATCTTTTTGCTACCACCTCCCAGGTCCAGGTATTACCACGCCTGACTCTTCTGGACTTATTTTCTTAGCTTTTCTTACTGCTTTTCTCAGCACAGGTTATTTAAATAGTAAGAGGACAATGGAATTGAATAAGATTGATGTCAAAATCCTAAGGAATGTAGATTATTTAAATTGGTCAGTTTTAGAATTTGGCTACACTTGGAGTCTTAAAATTAATGTCCCATTATCTTCTACCAGGCCTTGGTCTGAGAATGAATAATGTTGCAGGAATATCTACTTATTCTTAGCTCGTTAATTTACCAATTTGGGATCTGTGAGAGGCCCTGCCCACTGCAACAGCTGTTTGTATCCTGGCCCATGGCTCCTGGGTTAATAGTATTTCTGACACAGTGTGAGTTTTCAAGTTGGTATGTATAATTTCTGCCAGAGCCTTTGCTGCTGCCAAGTCAGAGGGTGGGAAGGTACAGCTGATTTGTGGGGGAGGGTGCTGTGACTCTGCGGGAACAAGGTGCTCTCTGGGTCTCTGATTTGCTGCAGGCTGAGTGTGAATGATGTCAGGCAGATCAGAGGACAGCTGGTTCATTTAGGATCTGGAACTTTTCGCTCTCTTGTGCTCTTAGTTTTTGTGAGGGGATTCTGACAGTCGTGCTGGTTACTTCTTTCTTCTTTTTTTAGAAAAATACCTTAATGTTCCCCCTGCGTTTTGGGAACGTTTCTAAGTTTTCACTGGCTGAAATGCCCCTTACATAAGAGAAATGTCTGCTGAGATTCCAGTGTGAGAGGGCAGATCTTGAGTAGTCAGGAGAATGATGAAACGGAGGAGAGAGAGACTGGGAGCACCATGCCTGCGGATTCAGTAAGGAGGCGGGGGTCTCTGACTTCAAACTGGCAAATGCCAGAAAAGAACTAATGCCAAGTAACTCCTTCATTTGCGTGAATGTTAGGAAGAGGGCATACCTGACTTTTGTCAATTCAAGGTCAAAAGAGTGGTCCCTGGTAGGGATCTATTGTGTTTCCAATTCTGGAAACTGAGTTAGGTGTAATTTTAGAAGTTCCTAGGTGCTTGGGGAAGCTGGGTTAATAATAAACATGGCTTTCCCCTTGTGGAAAGCAAGTTTTTAAAGTTATTGTCAAAGGTGCAAATATAAAAGCCTCAAGACTATAAGGAAGAAGAAATAAAAAGCAAGCCTCCTTTGCCTCAGGCTGTGGAGGGTCATGTTTCTGCCCTTGGCCTGTCAGTTCCTAGCCTCAGGCGGCTCTTGCAGATCCTAGTGAGTGGGCCATCTTAAATTCTGTTTCTCCTTTGGTTTAAACAGAAACTGTTAGGTGAAGATTTCAAGGCTGGGAGATGAGGAAGAGGGTTCTATCTTCAGGGTGGTTTATCCAAGATCTGCTCAGGTTTATTTAATAAAGAAATGTTGAGAAAATTGTTGAGTAAACCATGGACGAGGGGGAGAATTTTAGTACCCACGTCTCCTCAGTATGTTTTGAGCTGTGCCTTAAGTTTCAGAGTGGAGGGAGCACACTTTCTTCCTGGGTGTTTGTGCTCACAGTGATTTTCTGTAGGTTGGAGCCCTTAGCATGCTCATTAACTGAATTACTAATTATGCCAGTACAAAATATTATTCATTTGAGGGGGGGAAAAAAGACTGACACTAAAGTGAAAAGAAGCAAAAGGAAGCATAATCAATGAAGTAGTATTTAATAAGTAACTATGACTTAGCTGAGCATGAATTTTATGTGGTAGTTGTAAGCTTACAAAAATGTAAGTGGTCAACAGTAACGATCTTTGAACATTTGTGTACTATGTTGGGAATTGTATATCTGTTTAGAGATGAAGTTGAAAAATAGCCCAGATGGAGGAGCTAATAAGTAATTTATAAATATTTTTATCTTTCAGAGACAAGATTTTTTTCTGTGTAGCTCTGGTTATCCTGAAATTTAGAGAGTTCCAACCTGTCTGCCTCCCATGTGTTAGGGTTAACGGCATGTGTGCCATCACTGCCCCGCCACCTCTCCTCCTCCTCCTCCTCTTCTTTCTTTTTTTTCTTTCCCAAACAGTGCCTTTTAAACCACAGACATTGCATGATTAATTTGCTGAGTAGTAATTAGGAGCAAAATGAAAATGAGATTAGGTTTTTACAGAGTTTCATAATCTTGGTAACATAGTCATAAGAATGACTAAACCTCACATTATGTGATAAGATTTAAGACTGCCAAGTATGGTGATAGGTGCTCATAATCCTAGCTTTGTGGGAGGCTGAAGTAAGAATACCACAAGTTAGATACCAGCTTGAGCAACTTAATGAGATGCTGTCTCAAAAAGAAAGGTTTAAAAAGTAAGCATTATTTTATAGGATAACAAAAACAGAGTAGCTTGGTGTAGGTTCTAATGAATTCTAACATATATACAAGAGAAAATATGTTGCATTTATGAAAATTTAGTTATTCCTATAATTTACTTTTCTTATTTTGAGATAGAGTCTTGATATGGAGGCCAGACTGGCTTTAAACATTTGATTTTCCTGTATCAGCTTCCTAAGTGCTGAAATTTTCGAAATGTACCATTCTGATTCACTATTTGCCTTCCACCTTTTTTTTTCCTACTGTGTCTCCAAACTCTATATCCATCCAAGAAATAAATTGAATTTAGCTGGAGAGATAATGAGAAGAAAGGTAAAGATTTCCTCTGTGTGTGTGCATATATGCATATATATGTATGTGTATATAGGCAAAATATAATATATTTAAATAGACTGTCATTATATCTAAACTACAATAATAGTACTGGAAAGTGACATTTTGAAATAATGTAGGTGCTTATATGATACTTTTTAAACTTTAGAATCAAAATACTTTTCTTTGTAATAGTGTGTATATATAAAGCTATGCTAATTCTATAGTAAACTAAGTATTATTAATCAGTCAGCTGTTTTCATCATATTTTCCATTTATGCCACTGACAGCAAATTAGAAATCAGTAACACCGTTTTAGCTTTATTATCAAAATAGTCTGCCAAAGCACCTAAAGTATCAGTGTAGCTAGATTATTTTTAGGGATAAGGGGAGCTGAGACACTAAAGTTTTAAGTAGAATTAAAATGTGTTATGCTGCATTAAAAGCTGTTATTAAAACTGCATTAACAGCTAGGCATGGTGTTGGCTTTAATAATCCCAGCACCTGGGAAGCAGAGGTAGGTGGAGCTCTTAGTTAGAGGCCAGCCTGGTTTACAGGGTGAGTTCCAGGACAGACAGCCAGGGCTACACAGAGAAACCCTGTCTCAAAAAACAAAACAAAAAGCTGTTATTTGATGCATTAAATGGGGAAAGTTTACTAAATATACTAGCGTCATTGTAGATGCTACAATTTGTAAACTTTAGGAAGTTTTAGAAGTAATCTGTCTGAATCCAGTTCTAAACACTTTAAATAGACAAAGCTGATTTTATTCTCTATGCTGTTTACCAACTGGAGTAGAATAGTTGAGAATGGGTTTTGACTACTTTTCTTAAGCATCTTGAACTAACTCACTTTGAATATGCTTCTTTTTGGTGGAGAAATTAACATGACTTTTTGTTTTTGTTTTTTGTTTTTTTTTTACTGTGATACCTTGTCAGAATCTCTACTCTTTGCCGGGGAGCCGACGTAAATCAGCACATGTTCTCACCCTCATCGGCTCCAGCCCTCTCCCTGGCTAAAGTCCCATTTAGTGCTGATTGTGTGCTGTCTACTTCTCCTCTTGTCTTTTTCTTGAACCCTCAAGCCCACAGCAGTCCCTGCAGTCCCTGTTCCAGCCGTACACTGCAGTGGAGGTAAGGAAGCCTGCAATGGATTGATTGGGCTACTGGCAGTTTCTTCTAGTTTCATAGATAAAGTCTGTACCTTGCTCCTTAATAATGAGAAGAATTCTGTAAGAAGCTGTAAAAGTGTTTCATGAGTCCCTGTTATATTCCAATTTTCTGAAGTAGGATAGCATATTGGTACTAAGATAGTTTTGTGGACGTCCTAACCCTGTGACTAGGACTACCTCAAACCCATGCATATTTTATATAACAGAAGTATCTGAATATAGGGCCTAGAGGGGTGGCTTAGCAGTTAAGAGCACTTGTTCTTGTGGAGGACCTTGGTTTGATTCTTGGCACCCACATAGTAGCTCACAACTGTCAGTAAACCCAGTTATGCAGGCATGCAGGCAAAAGATTCATATAAATAAAAGTAAAAGAAATAAGTATTTAAAGACCTACACCTACGTCTTAAAGCAAGCCAAATGATTTGATCCAACAGATACAAATAGCTCTCCTTTAATTTTTTTCTACTTTCCTTTTAATATATCCAGCATTGTTTGATTATATGCTGTCTTTAGGCACTACATTTGATGCAGAAGACAAAGCAGTGACCACATAATGATGAAGTCCCTATCCTCAGAGAACTTTAGATACAGTGGAAGGAGACAGAGTTAGTGAGTAAATATATAATATAAAAGCAGGATAGAAACATTAGAAATATGAGGATCAATGATCAGATGACATTGAGAAAAGACCTGAAAGAAGTACGGCCAAACAGTGGTAGCACACATCTTTAATCCCACCACTCAGGAGACAAGGCAGGTAGATCTCTGTGAGTTCGAGGCCAGCCTGGTCTACAAAGCAAGTTCTAGCCAGAACTGTTACACAGAGAAACCCTGTCTCAAAACAAAACAAAAAGCATAGAAAAAGTATATATTTCCTCATGATGTGGTAACCCTCAGTCATAAATGTATTCCATTGCTGCTTCATAACTGTAATTTTACTACTATTATGAGTTGTATTATAAATGTCTGATATGCAGGATATCTAGTATGCTATCCCTGTGAAACACTTGTTTGACCCCTGAAGGGTTTGCAACCCGTAGGTTAAGAACCATGGTCTAGGAGCTCCCTTCCTCTGTAATTTGTGCAGTACTCTGGGGAGTGCTGGGAAATGAGATCAGCCAGATTAAGTGGAGCTTTGAAGGCCATTGTATGAAGATTTGTTCTTATGCAGAGTGAGGTGAGTAGACGTTGAAGTGTTTAAAGCACAAGAATTTATGGATATAAAAGTTCCTCTAATTACCCAGCTGCACAACTGTTACATGTATGCAGAGGGCATAGGTCCATCCCATACATGATCTCTGGTTGGCAGTTTAGTCTCTATGAGACCTATGGGCCCAGGTTAGTTGATGTTTGTGATTTTCTTGATCTCTCTGGGTCCCTCAATCCTACCTCCCCCTCTTTCACAGGATTCCCCACCTTAATGTTTGGCTGTTGGTTTCTGTAATCTTGGCTAAATATATATAAACTAAAATTTCCATGTATGAAGTTATGAACTGAAGTTAGCATAACATTTTTCTTCATTTTGTTCAAAACTTTACAAAGTTGTGTTGATTTTAAATGCATCAGGTCCTAGCATCATAAATTTAAAGCGATTACATACACATTTCTATGGCAATACAAGTTTGTGGGGAATTGTGCCTGTAATTAATATATTGTGTATTCACCTATAATAAATTACCTTGCATTTTAAAAAAATTCCTCTGAAACAGGCATAATTCTGAAATCTCAGCACTTCAGAAGTGGAAGCAAAGAGGGTCAGTAGTTCAAGGCCAACCTGGATACATAGTGTATACATATAAGCCACTCTAGACTACTTTGTCTCAAATGTGATTGAAAGAGGGCTGCATCAATGGCTCAGTGTGTAAATCTAGGTAAGATATACTTGTTCTTTGAACCTATGACAGTAGTGATCTTTGAGAACTTATTATTTTAAAATATTCTTTAAAGTTTTTTATTGATTTTTTTTGGGGGGGGACATGTAAATTTCTGATCATGTATCCTAGTCCCACTCATCTTCCGGTCCCTTCATGGCTGCCCTCTGCCCTTGCAACTTACCCCCAAAAGAAAAACAACAACAAAAACATCTCACAGTGGAAGCTGTAATGTTGTCACGGTGTGTCAACCCTTTTGCCCAAAGAGCTCATTGCAATGAACCACTGGTCTCTAATTTGAGACCTCTGGCTTCTGCTACACCATCAATACTAGACCTTCAACGAGTCTCCTCTTGGATATACTGTTGTTTCCCTGTGTCATGAAGATCCTGCACCTTTTGTTCTGCAGGACTGTCCCCTTCACACACTCCAGCAGTTCATAGATGGGGTAGATGTTGGGGTAGACCAGCTCAAAGCCCTGGTCTCCCAGACTGCTGGGGTAGCTCTCCCAAGTGGGGCTGGGGAAGGCAGCTCTCCAGCACTGCCCAAAAGAGGGGCCAGGCCAGCTCAGCTCAGCCCTCAGACACCAACATGGTCCTAGGCAGCATCCCAGATCACAGATGTTTGCATGGCCTTTGGTGGTAACAGGGGCCTTGGACATCTATGCAGACCCCTGCATGGCCCTCGGAGGGAGCACAGGCCTGGATATCACCATGGCCTCAGGTGGTAGGGTAGGCTACTCAGAGCATGCTGTTCCTCACTGATGTTACATCTCCAGTTCTGCCTCTCTTCATAGTGTACAAACCGTTTTCTGCTTTTCTTTCTCTTGCATTTTTCCATTACTTCATCATTGGCTCCATCTTTCCAGCAGTGAGATTACAAGTGCATGCAGCCATACCTGGGCTTTGCATAGGTTAGGTCTTCATGCTCACATAAGCACTTTACCCATTGAGCCATCTCCTTAGCCCCAGTATGTTATTTTAAAGGTAGAATTGATAGGATTCGCTATTTGTTTAATGGAGTCAATGTGGGATTTGAGAAAAGGGTAAGTTAGGAATGGCTAAAAACTTTTAGACTCAATAGCCAGAAAATTGGAGTTAAGTAACAACAGATTGGAAAAATGCAGGATAACTAACTACATAGTCAGTGAGAAAGAAGCAAAGTGTGGGTTATGAGTAACCTAGTTAGAAACTGAGAGCATATTAGATTTATGAAGTAATCTTTGAGTTTCTATTGATAGAACATGAAAGCATGGCGCAGGACTGAGTGGCCAATCTGACTTGTAAAAGGTAGGGAGATATGAAGAACCAGAAGAGTAAAGATGGGGAATAACTTCTCAGAAAGAACCAAGAAGGTATCTTGGAACCCAGCTGTAGGTAAAAAGAAGATTGTTTAAAAGGTTTTATATTAGGAAAAAAAAGCTACTGAGAGGTCCAGAGGCTAAGTAATTTTTACTTACCGAGTATTCAGATTTAAACGACATAATTTGATTTTGGAAATCAAAATCTGCAGGTCACTTGGGATAGTGTTGGATACTGGACAGTGCCAGGAGCTTGATTGCACCTTCAGGCAGCTCTTCATTGGTGAGGCTGACACAAAGAGTTGAATAGCACACACAGCCTAATATGGGTCTAGTCTTGGCACACTGCTTGGATTAGTAGCACCCCTTAATTCTGTAGTTTTAGATCACACAACCTTGAGCATTGATAGACATAAACATGTGAAATTTGCAGTTGTTTTCTGATAACCTTGTTTGCATGTTTATTCATTGTATTAGTGTCTTATTTCTTCCCTTTTTTCTATTCAGTACAAAATACTAACTAGTTCAATGTATGACAGGATGGTTTTGATTGTTTACAGATTATTTTTGTATTTCTTTAGACAGCCTTAAGATTCTAGGGTGTACTTATTAAACTATTTGATCCTTTGGGGAATTACTTTTAATCTTTGGTATAACTTAACAGAATATGTAACTTGTTTCCCTGTTTTTTGAGGAAATACTCTGTGAATATTTGACCTGATTTCTATATATTGTAAGTTTCTGAAGTCAGGCTGCTGGTCCTGTGTGAGGTGGAGGAGTATGCCATCTGCTTAATTCTCTGGCAGCTTTCTTATTCTCATTCAGTAATATTCAGCTAAGGCCTTGGAAGCTACCCCTGTGCGTTGCAGATTTCCATAGTTCTTTCTGTAGTCTTCTCCTGTTGGTACTCTGTCTTGAAACTTCTAGCAGCCTCCGCCTCTCCAAATTTGTGTCCTTGATTCAGAGAGTTTTGGGCTCTTTGTGTATCCTCTTTATCTGTTGTTTCCTAGAAATATTCTCTAGGTGGTGAGCTGGAGCAGTATTAGTGTTCTTTCTGTGAGTTTCCCTTCTGTTGTATGTCTGTTGTTTTACATACTCTCCCTGATTTTATTTTAAATGAGGTCTGGCTATGTTGCCCAGCCTGGCCTGAAACTAACGTGGTTAAGTGATCCTTCAGCCGCAGCATTCTGAGTACTTGGAAGTATAGCTACAGACTACCATACCTGGCTGATTGTTGCTTTCTTGATTGGTGGTTGGTTTTAAAGACACAAAAGTAAATCTGGTTAGTTCCCTCATTATCTTGGAGAACAAAAATCTAATATTCTTAATATTTGAGCTTATGTTTCTGCTATCTGAAATTGATGTTGACTGATTCATACATTTCTTAAATCTAGTAGAAATGTAACAGATTTTTAAAAATTGTGTTTTATCCTGCTTTATCAAGAAAAGTTGTGAAGGTGGACATAGTGGTACATGCCTATAATTTCTAATACTTGGAAAGTAAGGCCAAGAGGATTGGAGTTCAAGGCTAGCCCAGCCTATATGATATATGAGTCCTTGTCATACACGCAAGAAAAGGTTGAAAAATGAAATTAAATGGCTTATATATATTGATTTATTTAATCCTTACCAGGATAGATAATACAAGGTGATATTACCAAAGTGGTCATTATGTTTCTATTCAGTCACTAGCCCAGCTCTAAATCAAAATAGAAGTTTGGTAATAGCAACTTTGTGGGACACAGAACTGTGAGTCAGTTTTTAATTGCTTCAGCAGGTTTGCAGCAAGAAATCTTTGTGGTATTTAAAGGACTCCAGCTTTAGCTCACCTTCTGTTGCATAGTAATTCTTTTCATATAGTGTCTAACAAAATCTCTTCAGTTTTCAATTTCATCAGCAGGTAGTTTCTTTCTGAAGCTGCAGGCATTGGTACCATTTCAGTCCACTGGCCCCTCTTCTGCCACAAGTGAAAGAGACTTCCTGTAGACTTACATGGCAAAAGGATAGGTGCTCTTGTGGGCTTCCGCCAAAAATTTTGAAGCCTCTATTTTGATATTCTTCAAAGACAGTATTACCCTGATAACCAAGCTGAATAAGAATACCAAAAATAAATAAATAAATAAATAAAAAGAAAAGCACAGACAAATTTCTTTGAACATAGATACAAGAAAATTGCGATAAAATTCTTTTTGTTTATTTTGTTGTTTTTGAGACAGGGTCTCACTATATAGCCTTATCTGGCCTGAAATCATATGTAGATGAGGCTGGTTTCAAACTCATAGAGATGTACCTGCTTCAGCCTCCTAAGTGCTGGGATTAAAGGCGTACCACCATGACACAACTGCTTACATCTCAGGATTCAAGCTTGACTTAACGTACAGAAATTAACAAAGACAATATAACATGTACATCAGGTTAAGGACAGAAAACACATAGTCATCTCAATAAATGCAGATAAAGCTTTTATCAAAGTTCCATATCCCTTCATGATAAAATCCCTGAAAAGACTTTAAATAGATGGAACATACTTCAACATACTAAAGACCACATGTGACACACCATTAGCCAGCATTGTACTAAATGGGGGGAAACAGAAAGTGTTTCCTCTAAAATGAGGGACACCACAAGGATGTCCATCCACTTCTCTGCTCTTAATAAACCATTTGTTTTATCTAGAGGCAAGAGAGATAAAGGGATACAGATAAAGAAGTATAATTATCCTTCTTCACACGTCATGATCCTAATTGTCTTCACCATTCTTTTGTGTGTGCTTGTGTATGTGTGATAGTATGTGCCATTATACATATATACTTAAGATAAAACAAAATAAGGAACATGTAATACAGACTATGTGCAACCTACTAAAGCCAAAATACACTTAAAGAGCAAGCAAGCTCATAAGTACTGCCACCTAACTCATAACCTTAATTCATACTTAAGCTTTTGTCCCCATAAGGTCTTGCAACACAAAGATCTGATCCAGTATAACCCAAAAAGCAAAGGAAATGAAAAGAAAAATAGATAAGGAGTGTTAAATGAAAAAGCCATAAAGCACAGAAAACAATCCAACAAGAGAAATTATATAATGAGTATGAAAGTAATATAAAAAATACACAAGAAGAACTGGAGAGATGGCTCAGATTTAAGAACACTGGCTTCTCTTTCAGAGGACCTGCATTCAATTGCCAGCAGCCATGTGGCACCTCACAATTATTTGTAACTTTAGTTTCAGGGGACCCAAGTACCCTCTCCTGGCCTCTGTGGGAACCAGGCACACATATGGTACACACCCATACATATAAATTTACATTTTTAATTGAAAATACATATACACAAGGAACTCAAACTACCTCATAACAATAAAGCATCACTTTGTTTTGTTTTAAGTTAGTGAAGGAGAGCTGGGCATGTAGCCCAAAGGTAAAGTGCTTGTGTAAAGCCTGAAGTTCCATCTCTACCGGGATAAATGTATTAACTAGCCTGTTAAGTCAACTGAACAATAATACTTACATAGGTTTTTTAAAAAGACATACAAATTGGCCAATTGATATTTTAAAATATTTTTTAGCCAGGTGTGGTGGAGCATTCCTGTAATCCCAGCACTCGGGAGGCAGAGGCAGGCAGATCTCTATCTCTGTGAGTTCGAGGCCAGTCTGGTCTATAAAATGAGTCTAGGACAGCCAAGGCTACACAGAGAAACTCTGTCTCGAAAAGCAAAAAAATAAAATAAAGTAAAATAAAATATGAGTATATATTACCATTTCTCTATTAGAGAAATGCAAATAAAAACTACAATGGCTCTCATCTCACATTTGCTATGCTGATTATAATCAGAAAGATGAGATTTTGTAAAGATTAAAAGACTGAATGGTATCCGCATTGCTGACCACGTGCACCAGCCAGCTTTTTCACACAGTACCTGGGAAAAGAGTCAGGATCTAATCTCTACATCCTTAGCTCTGTGAGAACCCTTACTGTCAAAGACACTGGCTAGTAAAGTCACCGAGAAGATAGACCCTTGTGTTTCTTCTTGGAATCCCAACATTCTTGAACTGAAGAGGTACGATAGAGTCAGCTGTCTTGAAGTATGGCACAATTGTGGTTTCTGTGTTCATAGAGCGCTTGCCTTCATCTAATATGTTAATGAGAAATACCTGAGCTGATGGCCCAGGAGATAATAGTAGAATGGTTGCTGAGCAGGATTTAAATATTATGTTTACTGAAGAGCCAAAAGTAGATTAAGGAAGTGCTCTGTGGTGGAGATGTAGGACTCTCCATTTGACTTGGACTGTGGTCCCAGTGAAATTGTTATGATAAAGGTGTACAGTTACCTAGCACGGGTGCACCTTTCCTTTTGCTCAGATGATCGTGTCTGTAAACATCAGTGCACACTGGAAAACACCATATGAAGGGCCAAGATAGCTAAGTGGGGATCTTCCAAGTTTGAAGACTTGAAAGTCGATGACCTAAGGCCAGTAAGAAGCTGACTCAGATAAAACTAAAAGTGGAAAAAACTGGAAAACACTTGAAAAGAACTAAATAGGGGAATGGAGTGGTTGCTCAGTGGTTAAGAACTCTTGCTACTCTTGGAGAGGGTGTGGATTTAGTTCACAGTACCCACATGGTGGCTCACAACCATCAGTAGCTCCCTGGGAGTTTAATGCCTCTTCAGACCTCCAGAATTACCAGGCACACAGATGATATACATTTACTCACAGGCAAAACCCTTGCATACATAAAATTAAATAAAGTAAAAAAAAAAAAAAATTTTTTTTAAGAGCAAATAAGCAATAGTGATGAAGAATAGTAAGTTGTAGAGGACCAGAACAACAACTTGCTTCCCACAGAAAGATGAGCCTGCTGTGAAGATGGATTCTGAGGCAGATGCAGATGACTGCTGAGGAGGGAGCCCTGCTGGATGACAATAGTGTTGGGGGGGTGTGTGGGGGGGTTACCAGCCTAGAGATAATCAAGATGATGAGAAGAGGCCAAGGAAATAAAGGACAGCTCTTAGCACAGAGTGGGTTTAGAAACTGTAGCCCATCATTATGGAGGCGTTTCTTCCTCTTCTCTACTGTCGTCAGCACATGCTATGTTCTCCTTATCTTTGTCCTCCTCACATTCATGAGTTCTATTGCTCTGAGCTTGGCTCCTTGTTTATTCTCTTGAACACTTCTGATAAGTAGTTAAGTCTTATTCGGTTATTTTTTGTTTTTATTTTTGATGACTTGTTATTACTTAACAATAAAAAGAATTTTGAAAATTAACTGCCTCTAAGATAATCTCTTGTCAGAGAAAAACTTTTTTTCCAATAATTTCAGTTGTTGCTTTCTTGACTGCAAAAGCAATCTCATTTAGTTATAGCTCCAAAGAGCAGCTCTGAACTAGAGACTTGTTATACCCTATATCCGTTATGTGCCTGATCAACACAACACAATTGTTATAATGGATTTTTGTGAATTAGTTGGTATTTCAATGCATCTTCTAAAAAATAACTTTAAAGGAAAAACAAAAGAAAGATGAAAATAATGTAGATTAAGAGAACCCTTGGTGTATATACTGTTGGTGGGAATGGACAGTTGGATCAGCTATTTTAAAAACATTGGTCTTGTGTTAGAGAGATGGCTCAGCAGTTAAGAGCACTGACCACTGTATCAGAGGACCTGGGTTTGATTCGGAGTAGCCATATGGTAATTCACAACTGCTTGTTTTTAACAAACACGACAAAAAACCAAAATCAAAACATTTTTTAAAACTAATTAAAACAAAAACAAACGTATGAAAAATAAAAATTGAGACAAGGCTGCCAGTAGTAGAGTACTTAGTTAGTGTCTTAGTTACTTTTCTTCAGTGACAAAGCACCATGACCAAGTCAACTTACAAAAGAAAGTATTTGGGGGCTTACAGTTCCATAGTGTTAGGGTCTATAACCATCATGGTAGCTGAGAGCTCACATCTGATTCACAAGCAGGATATTGGGGCGGGGAGAGGGAGGAGGACAGCAAGCATGCTAACTGGGAATGGCCTGGGTTTTTGAAACCTTGAAGCCCACCCCCAGTGATACCAACTCCAACAAGGCTACACCTCCTAATCCTTCCCAAACAGTTCCATGCACTGGGGGTGAAGCATTCAAATGTATAGCCTATAAGGGTCAGTCTCAGTTAAACCACCCCAGCTAGCATGAATTAAGCCCAGGATTGGATTTTCAGCACTGTATAAAAACAGATATGGTACAGGTCTAGAACTCGGGAGATAGAGGCAAGAAGATCAGAAAGGAGTTTAAAGTCATGCTTAGTTACCTAGCAAGTTTGAGGGCAGGGCTACATGACACTTCATCCCTCCTCCCAAAAAAGTAGCATTATCATTTGAAAGATTGGGGGTTTAACCCAGTTCGGTGGTAGAGCAACTGGCTAGCATCTATATATTATATATATGGTCTTATTTTATTTCAGAGTTTAATGCATACATCAAAACATCACATTGCACTCTAGAAATACATACAATGTTAAAAGTCTGCTTGGTAATCATGTGTTATGAATTTTATCATCTCTGTATTCTCTTATCTGGAGCAACTTTGCTTTCTCAGTGTTCCTTGACACTTTAGAAAACCAACAACCAGGCCAGAAGGCCAGATGGTTGGTGGCGCATGCCTTTAATCCCAGCACTTAGCAGCAGAGGCAGAGCTCTGTGTGTTCAAGACTAGCGTGGTCTACAGAATGAATTCCACCACAAGACTGCACACAGAGAACCCTGTCTTGAAAAATCAAACAACAAACCAGGAAAGAAAGAAAATTACAACCAGTTATTTGAAAGAACATTCATCTATTCATGTTTGTCTAATACTACATTACTATTAGATTCAGGTAGGAATGCCATCCAATCAGGTAACAACAGGCTTCATTTTTATACCATTATTTATGAAGTCAGCCTTGATTTGAATAAGGTGATGGCTCTTGTTTTCAATGTAGTTACCTTTTTTTAAAAAACTTTGTTTGGACTGGAGAAATGGCTCAGTGGTTAAGGGCACCGCCTGCTCTTTCAGAGGTCCTGAGTTCAATTCCCAGCAACCACATGGTGGCTCACCACCATCTATAGTGTTATCTGATGCCCTCTTCTGCCAATAAAGCACTCCTATGCAATAAATACAATAAATAAATCTTTAAAAGAGTAAGCAAAAAAAAAACTTTGTTTATTTAGCTGACCACTTATGCAACAACACATATATGGAGGTCAGAGTTCAACTTGGGGTTGGTTCTGGCTTTCTCCATCTTGCTGGTTCTAGAGATAAAATCCAGATCATTAGGCTGAGCAGCAAAGTTCTCTGTCCATGGAACCATCTTACTAGTGCTTTTAAATCTTTCCTAATTGACAAATATCTTGTGAGAATGTTCTTGTAAGTACCTGTACCTCATCAAATTTTTAAAATTTAAATTATCCTCGTTAATATTTCACCCATTGAGCTGGTGATATCACCCAGTAGCAGAATGTCTGGCCTAGCATGTTCAAGGCTCTGAGCTTGGGACCCAGAATCAATGAAGGATAGATAATAGATAAATAGACACACACACACACACACACACACACAGATAAATACACAGAAACATAGAATAATAACTTTGCCCACTGATTTTTAGTGTCCACTGATGATTGATGGCATTAAGTGTATTATTATATTACTTGGGTTGCTAAATAATACTTTTCCACTTTAAAAAAGTTTTTCAGGCCGGGCATGTTGGCTCACACCTTTAATCCCAGCACTCAGGAGGCAGAGACAGGTGGATCTCTGTGAGTTGGAAGTCAGTCTGGTCTACAAAGTGAGTCCAGGACAGCAAAGGCCACACGGAGAAACCCAGTCTTGGAAAAACCAAAAATAAATAAATTAATTAAAAAATAAAAAAAAATGTTTTCCTAGCTGGGCGTGGTGGCACAGGCCTTTAATCCCAGCACTCAGGAGGCAGAGGCAGGTGGATCACTGTGAGTTCAAGGCCAGCCTGGTTTCAAAAAGGAGTCCAGTATAGCCAAGGCTACGCAGAGAAACCTTGTCTCAAAAAACAAACAAACAAAAAGGATTCTTTTTGTTAATTTTTTTCACTTGCTGTATCATACAAACCTAAAGGTGTGCGCCACCACCACCCAGTTCTTAAAATTTATTCTTTTTTTTTTTAACATATGTGGATGTTTTGCCTGTGTTTTTGTCTGTGTATCACATGAGGCCAGAAGAAAGTGTCAAACCCCCAGGAACTGACATTAAAGATAGTTGTTAACTGCCATGTACGTACAGGTAATCAAATCTGGAACCTGTTAACTGCTAAACCATCTCTCGAGCCCCATACTCTGTTAATATCCTTATATGTGGTGGTGCTGAAGTTACACCATTTGGTCCAGAGGAGTTTCTTCATGTTGGCTTCTATGTCTCTTTGATGTATGATATATATATCATTCTTGGGGAAACTTCCTTTTTGGCCCCATAATGTATTCCTGTATGGCTTATCTTTTACATTCCCTTCACTAGCCCTTCGACTAGGGTTTCTGTATAATACATAGGTCTTGTCAGTGGGGAATGTTATTAAAAGAAGTTGCTGATAGTTGTATACATAGTTTTTAGGTAATATGTGCATGTGTTACACTCCCTTAAAATTCGTGGGGTAGTTCCTTCTAGTTTTCTGTTTGTAATTTCTGTTTTTGTAAATCCCCCCCCTTTTTTTTTTTTGCTAGTTAGAACCCTGATTCCAATTATCCTCAATATTGTCACTTAACTTACTATCTTTTGTACCCGCTGACAATGTGTGGATACAAAAGCTCTTTTTTTTTTTAACTGTGTTGGTTGTCCAGCACCTTATGACACACCAACCCCACTGTTCTTTCAGTATATAACGTCTCAACATCTCTGTCAACTCCTGCCAAGAACCTCACCGCCTTCTCTCAGCTACATGGCCACCACAAGGGTCCAGTGGTCTCCACATTGAGTTATTAAGGAAGGGAAGGAGAAAGAATCCGTAAGTCCACTGAATATACCACAAATAAGTAGGGATGTGGCTTAGTAGTAGAGGGCTTGGAAAAAGGCTTTTAATATATAATTTGCATATTATTTAGCACAGCAATTAAAGGTGACCTGGTAGTTTTTGCTACATTTAGGGAAATATGCTATTGTTCCCATAATATTCAGTTAGATCATTTCCTTCTCTTGGGAAGTTCCCTTTTACTGTATTTAATCCTTGTGTTAGTCCTAGACTTAGGCAACAGCTGGCCTGATCTCTTATTATTTTATTTTATTTATTTTGAGATTGGATCTCACAATGTAGTCTTGGCTAGCCTGGAGCTCACCATGTAAACCAAGCTGGGATGGCACTCATAGAGATATCTCTGCCTCTGGAATGCTGGGAGTAAAGATACACACCAACACACCTAACTTAAACATTTCACATACATGTAATTGTTGCAGTGTTTTGATTCTGGCTTCTTTCATTTGATACAGTGATTCTACGGTTTAATCATGTTTGAACATTATTCCTTTTTTGGATAGATAGTATTTTGTTTAGTCACCAGTTGATAGACATTTGGATTGTTTCCAATTAGGACTATTCCATGTGAAAGCATATGATGTTCCTGTGACCATTTGTATATACCTATTTCTATCTTCTCTCCCTGCTTTCCAGACCAATTCATACCTTTAAAAACAATTATATCCTGGCATTTTATGAGTGTTGTGGAGGGAGTGCATGTGAGTGGCAAGGTGTCTGCAGAGGTCAGTACTGGATAGCAGAACCCCCTGGAGCTGATATGGGTGCTGGGAAGCAAACTCTTGTCTTCTGCAACAGTAGTAAGTACTGATTGCTGAGCCATCTTTCTAGCCCCTGTCAGAAAAAGGATGAAGAGGCTAGTTAACCTCACATTTTGTTAAAACAAGAATGCAGTTTAATTTTAGGAGAGTTGCTGCTAGCCTTGAAGCAGAGGAATTTTGGAGTTCTCTCCAGAATTCCTCGTAGGTAGTGGGAGAACTCTGGCTACCTGTTGCTATGGAAATACAGTCATTTATTTAAGATTAGAAGCATTAGTCTGGCACAGTGGCACACTCCTGTAATCCTACCACTCAGGAAGGCAGAGTCAGGTGGATCTCTAAGTTCAAGACCAGGTCTACAGAATGAGTGAGTTCAGGACAGCCAAGGCCACAAAGAGAAACCCTGTATCAAAAAACAAAAACAAAAAGGGATGTGTAGTGGAGGAGAGATGGCTCAGTGGTTAAGAGCACTGTCTGCTCTTCCAAAGGACTGGGGTTCAATTCCCAGCGCCCACGTGGCAGCTCACAACTGTCTGTAGCTCCAGTTCCAAGGATTCTGACACCGTCATACCAATATATATAGAATAAAATTAAATAATTTTTTAAAGTTAAAAAAAAAAAAAAAGATTAGAAGCATTGACCATGCTGCAGGCACTATTTCTGAGTGACAGGGATATCTTTTGGGGGTTATTGTAGGAGAAGAAATAGACATTATTCCAATGAATTAGTTAGTTTATAATATGTCAGAAGATGATAAGTGCTTCTTAGAAGTAAAGATAAAAGAAAACAGCCGGGTGGTGGTGGCGCACGCCTTTAATCCCAGCACTCGGGAGGCAGAGGCAGGCAGATCGCTGTGAGTTCAAGGCCAGCCTGGTCTACAAAGGGAGTCCAGGACAGCCAAGGCTACACAGAGAAACCCTGTCTCAAAAAACCAAAAAATAAAAAAATAAAAAATAAAAAATAAAAAAAGAAAAGAAAAGAAAACAGATCCTGGAATCATATAGGGAAATGGGGAAGGTAGCATTTGAATAGTTTTAAAGGAGTAAGAAGTTTTTGCCGTGTATTACTGAAAAAGAAGGGCATCGTAGGTAAAGGGAAGAATTAGTTAACACATTGCACCTACTAGCAACTTATTTCTATGTAGAATCAATACCCTTTGGAAGATTCTGACTGGAGAAATGAAGTTACATAATTTAAGAGGATCACTAGTGGGCTGCTTGTGAGAACAAGTAAGAAAAGAGGATAAATATGAGAGGGAGGGAGAGGAAGAGACTATTGAAATGATCTTTGTAAGAGAAACAGGATGCATCAGTGATGATTACTATATAATGTTTAAGTAAATGCTTCTCTTTATTGGCCACAAGTGGCATATTTTCTACTATGTTTATATCTTAGTCTTAACAAAGACATAATCTTGGTTATTACTCCAGTGTCTGGAAGTGCTTGGCCTAAATTGCTCCAGGTTCTCTATCTTATTTACACTGAATGAAACAGATGTGGTCTTTTCCTGACCTTAAAGGAACTAGCCAAGTGCTTAAATAAGAGTTGGACCTCTGAGATTGGAAATTCAGAGGTGCTTAAGGATTCCATTGCAGAGCGTCCTGTCCACACTATGTTGTTTGACAATTCAGTGATGTTACAGAGACTGCATGGGATGCCTGAGACCCTGCTTACACTGTCCATTGTTGAAATGGCCACAGTGAGGCATGTAAGATGAAATTACATATTTGTAGTTAGCAGCAGAGCATCAGCTCACAGAACTTTCAGGTTACTTGCCATTTAGTATACCTGGCTGTTAGGACTCCAAGTACTTTCTTTTCATTGAGATGAAAGAATGAAGCCTTGATCCTCCTCTGGTTCTGGGGAAGTGGCTAGAACCTATTGAAAGGGAAATGTTACCCAGCTCCTTGTTTTGGATCTCAGCTGTACCAAAGTATCTGACCTTTCTTCTCCCTCTGGGAGCTGTTACAGATTAGCCAAGTGAGATTATGTGTACCTTTGTTAAAAGGCATGTGGCCTAGAAATATGATCTTCAGTGTTCTATATTTTAAAGTTTAAAGAAGCAAATGAGTTCAAATCAATTATTGATCCCTTAAGTTTCATGGGAGTTTCACTTTATACAATAGTAAGTTAGTTCTTATAGCAAATCATACTCATGACTTTATTCATTTAGCAAACATTTGAGAGCCTGCCTTACATTGTTCTAGGCCTTTAGCAACCTGCGGTAAGCAAAGCAAGCATAAAAGCCACAGTCCTTCAAGCTCTAATGGGAAAACAGATAGCAAAATGGGTGTGTAAAATAGTGTTGTGATGATGGGGAGAAACTGTGGTGGGAAAGGAGGCTAGAGTTTGGGGGGGGTTGAGTTTTAAATAAAATGCTTAGGGCAGTGGTTCTATACCTGTGGTTTACAACCCTTTTGGTCAAACGGCCCCTACACAGGGGTCACCTAAAGCCTTCGGAAAACAGATATTTAAATTATGATTCATAGCAGTCATGGAAATCAAAATTACATTATAGCAATGAAATAATTTTATAGCTAGGAGTCACCACAATGAGGAACTGCATTAGAGGGTTGCAGCCCTAGGAAGGTTGAGAACCACTGGCTTATGGAGAAAAAATTTTTTTAAAGCTTGGGAGCCAGGCACGGTGCCATACGCCTGTAATCCCAGCACTCTGGGAAGCAGAGGCCAGCCTGGTCTACAAAGCAAGTTATAGCACAGCCAAGGCTGTGCCCATGGAGGCTCATGGAGATTGAACCACCAACCAAAGAGCTAGCATAGGATGGACCTAGGACCTCACCATATATATATGTAGCAGATGTGCAGCTTGGTCACCATGTGGGTCCCCTAGTAATGGGAGTAGGAGCTGTCTCTGACTCTGTTGCGTGCCCCTGAATCCCTTTCCCCTAGCTGGGCTGCCTTGTCAAGCCTCAGTGGGGGAGGATGTACTTAGTCCTACTGTAACTTGAGGTACCAGAGTGGGTTGGTATCCTTTGAGGGTCTTCCCTTCTCTAAGATGAAGGACAAGAGGGAATGGGGGAGTGTGTGTGAGGGTGGGACTAGGAGGAGAGGAGGGAGGGAGCTGGGACTAGGCTGTAAAGAGATTAAATAAATAAATAAAGTAAGGGAAAAGTCCTTTTAAAGTATTAGACTAGGAGCATGAGGTTTGTATTTATGCCTATTTCTAATGGCTTCATTTTTAGTCATCCAGATTTATATCTGCTATAACTTTCCTTTGGTCTAAGGGGCTACTTCTAAGTAATTATGTATTTGTTTGCTTTAATTTATTTTGAAAAAGAGTCCCGTCCCCCCCCCCCCCCCCCCCGCCAGATTTGTTTATGTGTCTACAATGCCACAAGTGCACAGGTTTTTTCAGAGGCCTGAAGAAGGCATTGCATTGGTGGAATTAGGTAGTTAGGAACCATCTGATGTGGGTGGTGAGAACTGAACTCAGGACCTCTAGATGGACAACAACATGGTTTCAACCACTTTCCTGTCTCACCAGCCCAAGGAAGGGCCTTGTGATGTAGCCCAGGTTGCCTGTAACTTTTGATCCTCTTACTTCTGCCTGGTGGAAATTTTTTAGGTATCAGAGCAAAAGCTCAGTCCACAAATGCAAAAATAAGAAATGGAGGTCCACAAACTGTGAAAAGCTCCTGTATAGCAAATGGTTTTTCGAGACAGGGTTTGTCTGTGTAGCCTTGGCTGTCCTGGACTTGCTTTGTAGACCAGGCTGGCCTCGAACTCAGCGATCCGCCTGCCTCTGCCTCCCAAGATGAATTCAGTTTTTGAAGAGATTATCCAGCAGTATATAAGCATAGCAGATAGCATTTTTCTCCATACCTTTACCATTCTTTGGAATCTTGTGTCTGTCATTCAGATTTCTGTTCAAATATCCTCTCAGGAGTCAAACCTGCCCTGGATACAACTGCTGCCACTCCCAGCACAGTCTCATTTCCTTCTTCTTTCTCTCTTCTGTACCACTTCTTCCTTATTCTCTTTGGTTGATTGGTTACCTGTTTTTTTGTTTTGCTTTGGTTTTCCCCCCCTTTCCATAGCTCTATTCATTCCAGTTACATACTTTATTTCTTACTACCTTCCTAGCACCTGGAACAGTGCCTAGTGTGTAAGAGATTGTCTACTCAGTAAACATATTATTCTCAATGGCAAACTTCCCTGTCTTTTTTTTGATGACAAATTCATTTACTAAGTAATGCCAACAACCTGTGCAGAAAAGTTGCAGGCGTCTAATCTCACAGAATGTAGTACTTCTCGTGCTTCTCAGACCCATCAGCTTCTTCCAAGTCCTTTCCACACTCTCTGGTGTCGGTTGAATATGTCGATTTGTGCCCTCTAACCTTCTCTGGCACTCTAGGATCGTCAGGATTCTGGTATGATTGATCACTGGCTGCTTTTAAATGCCATAATTTTCAGCATCTTCAGCTTCCCCCCCCCCCCCAGTCTTTTTATAACTGTTGCTTTGCTTCTTCTCATCTATCACGTTCTTGTTGACCATGGTGCTCTTGATCTTGCTCCTCTTCACATGAGGAGCTGGTCAGCCTTGAGGGTGGGGGATGGGGTGTGGGGGAGGGGTATAGGGGAGAGGGTATGGGGGAAGGGTAGTTGGACACAGGCCAGCCAGCGGGGGCAGCAGATTTCTTAATGCCTTTTTGTTTTGTGTTTTAAATATATAAAATATAGGCTGGCTTTAAAATAAATTTATAAATTCTTTTTAGTAACAAATGTGGCCTAAAATGGCTTTTCATCATGATTTGGTTTTCTCTGATCATTGGAAAAACAAGGCTAAGAAAATTTAGTTTTATGGAAAAACTCCAAATGAGGATATTAGGTAATTCATCAATTAGCTATCTCGTTTAACAGGCTGTGTTAACTAGCTTTATTTTTTATGACAGAACATTGAATTTAAGGTAAAAGTGACATCTTTTTTGTACCTTTGCTTGTTTATGCTGACACCAAACTCACAGGCTTGCTTGCACATGCTTGACAAGTGCCCTGTACCAGCCTAGATAAAGTAGTGTTTTAACACATGCTAAGTTTCCAGATTAAGTTTACAATTTAGAATAAGATTGTTGCCTCTAGAGATGCTCTTGGGTTATTTCGGGAAGCAAACTTAATTAACACTGGAAAAATGCAAGTCAGTACAAAAGTCAGGGCACCAGCAACAGATATTCAAGGTAGACCGCATTGAATTATGAAGTCTAAGTGGTTCACATAGTAATTGCTGAGCAGTGAAGTTTAAAACACTCCGTTGTTCAACCCAGGGGATCATGCTACTCATGTGCCTCCACAACCAACCATTCAAAGCCTTGTATACAGTTATAACTGACATTTTGTTTTTATTGCAGTTGTCGGACAAGTAACCGCAAGAGCTTGATTGTAACCTCTAGTACATCACCTACACTACCACGGCCACACTCCCCACTCCATGGCCTCACAGGTGAGTGCTTGCATATTTTTAAAAGTTTGGATAAAAACATTTCCACAGACACCAGGTTTCTTTACTGCTCACGTTGTGGGTTCATCCTTGTCTAACTAATGCGTATTATTAGGATAAAGCGGCAAAATGTACCTTGGCCAGTTGGAGCCAAGGAACACTATGCAGCAGATCTGGAGCAAGAGAGATTTACTGGCTACGGAGGGAGGGCAAAAGACCATCTTGGTGTGGGGACATGAGAGAGGGATAGAGGCAGACAGACAGAGAGACCGAGCAACAGAAAGAACAAACAAGACAGAAAGGGGGAGCGGGCGTCCAATGGTATCCAAAGGGACCTTTGAAAAATGAGTGGTCATGTTGCTAGCTACTCCTAGCAGGCTGATGACATAGGCTGCTGCCACTGAGCTGCGGAGAGGGAGACTGGCGGACACCAAGTTTACCACACATAGAGCTCATAGACTTGCTTGCTTTCTATGGAGAACGTGTGCAGTAGGCTTTTGACTCCTTACAGTGAACATTACTTCTAGTCTTGTACGTCTCCTGAAGCCACGTGTCTTCTGATGCGTAGCCTCTGTTCTAATGTTTCCTACCACATATAGCTTGATCTTGGTTCATATGAGGACCATCCAGTAACATTTTGTCCTATTGTGTGTGACAAATTTTTTTCTGGGGAGACACAACACACACGCACACATGTACTTACTACAGATAGAGATCCCCTGACAGACCAAAGTACAGAGACCACCAAAGTCTGCTTGGTGGTGAGCCAATGAATTGTATTGGGGTTACTTACAGGAGTAGAAGTGGTTCACAGACAGCTGCACCACAAAGCCCACCCCCAGCAGAGTAGACAGCTCACAAAAGCTGGGAACCTGGAGCGCTCTAGACAGCCCGCAGGCAGCTCAGCAGGTGGAGAGCACCCCCTTCCAGTGACTCCGTTTGTGTAAACCTCTCTCAAGCAGCTCTGCTGGCTTGTTTCTTTAACTAGTGAGGTCTCAGAGTCGTTTTCCTAGATTGACCAGTTTGAGAATCTTATTTTATAACTTGGTTTTGTTTGAGGGACTTGGAGCTCTTATTATTTACTCTGGCAAGAGGGGCCCTAGAGGAACTGATCAGTTTCAGGGACTTCCTGAAGATATTTTGAGTTGTTTACCTTCCTGCCTAAGGAGCTTCCCTTCGGGCTGGAATGTTTTGATTTTTGAGGAAACTGCTACACAACACCAACCATGCCCAGGAATAAGGTCTCACGAGGATTTTCCTACCTTGTGTGACTCGTTAATTTTTCCTATTGAGAATCAAAGGAAACAAAAATGTGAGAGATGTTTGCTTCATGTTGACATTGATTTTACATGTTAGGACTTAAGCCCCCATCACTTTGTGTAGTCAATCTTAGCTCCATATAGAATAAGAACATTTTTGTTTTTTGTTTTTGTTTTTCAAGACATGGTTTCTATATGTGTAGCTTTGGCTGTTCTGGACTCCCTTTGTAGACCAGGCTGACCTCGAACTCACAGAGATCCATCCACCTGCTGGGATTAAAGGCATGTGCCACCATGCCAGGCTCAAAATACGAACTTTTATAATGCAAGAATTGATTTATTTGCTTCTGATTAAGGGAGATAAATATTTATAGTGGTGTTTGCACTAACTCGGTCCTGCACTACTTCCTAGGAGAGGGACAGAAGACCTTATTTGATTTGGCCAGGTATTTTGTTCTAGGCTTGTGTCATGGGAAGCAGTCACCTTTGCTGCAGGAACTGCTACAACACCCTTTTTACAGCAAAGCCTCTTCACATAGGGTTAATGGTAGCAGAGCTTGGAATGATAGGAAATCATTGAATGATTGCTTCCTGGATTTCCTAACCCCTGGGTCCCATTATCCTAAGCCTGACCTTTGCTTGTCTTTGAATAATAAAAGAGGACATTTAGTGAAATAGGTGCATCAGACTCTTAAGACTTGTCTAGTCTTGTTGGTTTGTCTTTTTGCTAGCAGTTAACTGAGTCTGATTAAATATCAATACTCTTGCGAGGGATTCTGATTCAATTTCATATTTGGAGAAGGGGCTTATCACTTTAGAAGACACCACCAACAATAAAAGGTTTCCATGGAATTAAAGATATATTTGACCATTAAAACAAAGATCTTATTTTTCTTACATAATTCCATGTGGGGTCTGTGTGTGTGTGTGTGTGTGTGTGTGTGTGTGTGAGAGAGAGAGAGAGAGAGAGAGAGAGAGAGAGAGAGAGAGAGAGAGAGAGAGA